>OY292499.1:9824639-10424639 GCA_958496325.1 Nomophila noctuella | reverse complement strand
ATTTGACAGAACCTGGAAATAAGGATGCCATTAAAATACGCAATCGTAACTGAAATACACTTGTAAAGTACAAAGTTTTATTATGGGTGCACTAGCTTCAGTTGTTCAATAAAAGAAGGAAAAGTCATGTGACCACATAAGCCTTAATAGAAACATGCCAAGTTTTGGGTTGATTTCAACATGACTTCACATTCAAAGGGATTTCTCTTGATAAAATATTCGTGTTTTGGGCATTTCACTGAATATTTTTCTGAAAATGTTATTTATTATATTTTTATTAAAATATGCATATATTTATGAATATAAATAAAAACCTGTGGCTGTTCCGCCGCCATACGACACATGTCTTCTGGGTCTAACTCTACGGGGTCATACCGCAGCTTCGCCTTGGCTACAGCTTTAAGACCTTGCGAGCCCACGGGTAAATACGAATCTCTTTTCACCCAACTGCAAAAATACTATGTTTGTTAGTAAACGGTTGCAGCCCCTATGTCCTTCATACAATTTTGAATAAGTTAAGTTTAAATTACGTAAAAAGAGCTCTGGGTACCTCCAGAGCCAGAGCTGGAGGCACAATATAGATCACAACTTGGATTCTTGTGGTCACTACTATATGACTCACTACCACGAGGGCAGCCCTGGCTCAGCATGTTCGCTCAGATCAGGAGAGCACACCCCCTCGATGGGCGTGGCCACACTGGGGTAAACTGGGGCGTTTGCACTGCCTTAGCTCTGATCTATAAGGTGCCTAATTTTTTTTTTCTTTAATTTTACTTAAACATATCTGTATATGGTTGGGTATAGGTTGACTGCTGCCCCGCTCTGAGCCCAAGGCTGGCTACACCCATTAGACCTTCCACTGTCTTCACTTTTTAATTCACCATAACTTTCATTACACATTGTTAGACATAATAACTGTATACAAATTCAACTTTAAATATATGTGTTAGTTACCATAAACAGTCCATGTGCATAGCTGGTCGGCAGGCGTAGCTGCCGTCGCGCGCCGTGATCTTGCTGAAGCCGATCTCCTGCTTCATGTCCAAGCCCAGGATCGCGGCCCGGGCCTCCACGAACGGCCAGTCGAAGAAGTCACCTGCAACAAACATAAGCATTGTTCAAATTATAAGTAGTAATTGTGAAAGTGCTAGGTAAAAAAGATTTGACGTGCAAAAAAATTTATTTATTTATTTATTAATATTCGGGAAACAAACAATTTAATATTACATAAAATAAAATAAGAATAGAATATTTCTATGTAAATCAAATTGCAAAATAAACTACTTAGACTTTGTAGATTACAAAACGATGGCGGTGGGTTCGAAACCCGCTAGAAGCAAATGTCTTTGGTGTTGCGAAATAAAAAGCAGCGGCAGCCGTAAACAATTTTATTGCACTCCACCATTACATTTTAACACAACAATATACATACCGTTATATGTGACGAATATGTGAGGTTTCACATCCATAATATGGTCAAAGAACTTTTGTATTAGAGCTAATTCATTTGGCTCATTGAATACTATGAATTGCCTGAAAAAAAAACATTGTAATTATTAATAAACTCTCTAAAGCATTATTAAATGTAGTTTAAAATCTCTCAACATTTTGCCTTTCTTTTACATTACAATATCTCTATTATCAGCCTCTATTTACACATATTATTCTGAATGTTTGATACAACAAACTAGCAGGAACTTACCCCTCAAACTCTGGTTTCGGCGTATACTCAAAATCCTCAACATCAACCGAAATAATTTCTCTGTTTGTAATCAAATATCCTTGCGCATCTATCATGTATGAGATCATCATAATCTGGTCCGTCTGTGAGTCTGGAAACTTCAACGGCAACTTTGTCGTCTCTATGTCGAATGCTAGAACTATTGGGTCGGGGCGTTCAATGATATCGTCGCGCTTCGTGAAGATCGGTGTTTCCGTGCCTCTGCTCTTCACTGTGTACCAGGTGCCACAGAATATCTGCATATCTATTGATACTCTCACGTGGTATGGCACGTCGTGTTCTCTGAGAAAAGGTACATTAATAACAATTAAAAAAATATATTTATTTGGCGCCTATTTTGTACTAAATGCAACACCATTTTCAACTGTAACGTTACTTTGCTAGGGTCTCTTCTTATTGCGCACAACTAGAACAGACAACTTACAAGCCTGCAAAGTCAGCAAGCAATCATGTGCAAAGTACTTGTTGGAGGCCCTTGACAGGTTGCAGCGACGTGCTATCCGTATTGTCGGTGATCAAGAGGTGACTAAGTCTCTAGAACCTCTTCAGTTACGTAGAGACGTTGCCAGTCTTAGTGTTCTCTACAGACTTTATAATGGGGAATGTTCTGAAGAGTTATTTCAACTTATTCCTTCCTCTCCTTTCCACTCCCGAACAACACGAGCCGGACTGCGATGTCATCCACACACCATCCAGACATTGGTGGCCCGTACTAAGAGGTACAGTTCCACTTTTTTCCCACGCGCCATCAGGGCTTGGAATGCCCTTCCGGCTCACGTGTTTTCTTCCTCGTATGATCCTGGGCTTTTTAGGCGGGGCGTGAAACTGCATCTATGCAGGCCTTCAGGGTGAGGGTGACTGGCTCAATGAGTACTAAGTGCTTTTGAGCCAGTCAACCTTATATCTGGACCTTACTTCCGCTTACCATCAGGTGGAGTAAGGTCATCCTGATAGTCTACTTATAAAAAAAAAAAAAAAAATGTGGCAATGTTTACTAAATTTAGATGAATGTGGCAATATGCAGTAGTTCACATATTAAAACAATGCACAGTTAAGATTTCAGGATAAGACCTAAATTAATTAATTTATTTAAAAATCTTACCAATCTTATTATAAAATAGAATCACCATACATTGTTAATGTTAGATAAACATAACCCATTGTCAGATAAACAACACCAGATGGTCTGAATGTATTATTAATATTGTACTAACAAAAAAATCATTAAACTTCTGTCTTGTTGATGCAATGAGTGGGGATTAAATAAAATAAATAAATTCTACCTAATATCTAATATGTTCTCCATGTGGTCCGTAGTCTTCTTGGCATGCTCAATGGCCGCTGCACTGGTCAGTGCATTTGTTAACATCTCAGCGTAAATAGCATCCTTTTTCTCTCTCTCCTTGTTCTTATTAACCGCTGTAAGTATTTCTCTTCTGACCTTCATCATTTCATTTTGAGACATAAATGAGAGCTTGATATAACTCTGCTTTAAGCCTGATAAGTGATTAAGCTGAAACAGATTAATTAATATTGGATCATCTTTCTACTTTTAGTGATTTAGAATCTTACTATAACAACCATGACTCGAGTACAAATGCCGATGTTCATCACACAAACATTTGCCCCTAGCGGGAACCCACAACCCTCAGTTTTGTAGCCAGGGTCTCTGACCACTAGACCAACGGGCCCGTCAAACTACTATCTATATCTATACTAATATAATAAAGCTGAAGAGTTACTTTGATGTTTGAACAAGGCAATTTTAGGAACTACAGGTTTCATTTAAAAATGTTAATGTGTTGGATAGTCTATTTCGTTGAGGAAAGCTTTAGGCTTCAATTAAATACGATGTGTGAGGTAACTGACACATAAAGTGAAGTTGGGGGATATGTACTGTATGTACTGAAATAAAAAAAAAGTGAAGCAATCTTACCAAATCCAAGTCTTCCTTCTCAATAACATCTATTTTGTGTATAGTGCCAGCAAACTTCTTTGACAAATACTGTATGACTTCCTGTTCACACTCCTTACGAGCCATTATAAGGAAATATGGTTGGAATGTAAGAGAGATCTTGAATCTGGTACCATCCATTTCAATGAAGTAATAGTCCATTGCAGCAACCAGTCTTTTATCTTCATCTAAGATTTCAGCCTGAAATATTTAATTCGAGTACACTTTATACTTGCTGTATACAATAATGTTTAATACATTTACTTTTCAAAACATTAATTTTTAGTTTGTTAAACTATCTGGAGGTGGGTTCTCTGCTTTACTGGTATCCCATGCATGGAGTATGGCGTTTGTTCTTCATTTATATCAAGGACTTATCCGTTTCTAAATTTCAATCAAGTGAACACAGCTTTATTTGAGCAAAATACTTACAGTATGCATGTTTATAAGATAACCTGTCCTTTCTTTTGTGTCCCGTACTCGGTCGAACCCATACTTAGAATCGATCTTGTCGTTCTCCAGAGCAACTCTAATGCGGGACTCCGAAGATTCCTCCCTATCAAATTGGGAAAAATATAAATGTTTGTTTATATCGTGAATATAACTTCAATTTTATGAACGTATTCATAAAATATTATTCCAAACCTGGATCCTGATGATGTGCCTGCATCTTTTTTACTTTTATCTTCTCTGTCAGCTCTATATTTTCCAGTATTTTGAAGAACCATCTTGCAAGCAAAATAAAAATCTTTCAATCCATACCATAACCCCAAAAACCAAAAAACAAACTTTGTGTATAAGCTGTCAACTGTCATATTTTCGCGCGCTATGCGAATGAATGACATATGTGTTTTTTTCTCTTTGAGATAGCAAGCATTAATCCCAATTGAGTTTTCACCCCAATAAAAAAAAACATATGGCCAAAATCTCGTTACCTTTAACAATGACGGTTATAAAAAACTTTGTGCTGCTGTCAAAAATAAAATAAATAAGAGGTTATGTTTGGACTTTGTTAGATTTGTGACGGAAAAAACGGGAATTAATAATAACTATTCGAAAAAGATTTTAATACAAATCGTCCAACAATGAACGATACCTACAATGAATCATTTGAAGACATTATTTTGAATTACAATGTTAAAAGAGGTGATATTTCTATCAGCGACACTTTAGCCGATTTTGAGCGACTTCGTATATCAGCTTTAACAAAAGCTGCTGAAATGAGTCCGCTCGTTAAAGAAGTGACTATTGGCCCCAACAGCCCAGTTAAAAAGCAAGAAATACCAGTAGAAGAGCCCCAACGCAAAACAAGTTCTGACGCAGAAGACGACAACTCCAGTGAAGAGAGACTTCGTGACGACCTCAGGTATACTTTACTCATGAGAAAATTCGATAATAAGTTAGAAGAGAATG
Source organism: Nomophila noctuella (assembly GCA_958496325.1). Taxonomy (NCBI): domain Eukaryota; kingdom Metazoa; phylum Arthropoda; class Insecta; order Lepidoptera; family Crambidae; genus Nomophila; species Nomophila noctuella. Next base: position 10,419,531 of record OY292499.1, on the reverse strand, counting down.
CTGAAGAGTTATTCAAAGATTTGATTGAAAGAATGATTACGAAACGGGCGGAATCTATGAAGAAATACTTTGACAAACAAAGTGAAGATTGTAAACGAAAAGCTTTGGAAGGTAGAATACGCAAAATGGAACTCTTAAAAAGTCTTCAGGAAAATGATAATTTATCTCTGTTGCAAATGGCTAAGTCAGAAGAACAGCAGAGCCAAATTATTAAAAGGCAAACTATGGAAAATTTGAATAGATTATTAGAAGAACAAAACCAGGCGACTGCGAGATTTGCTTCTATTACAGATAGTCATACTAAGATATGTATATGCTATAATGAATTGACTAATTTATTAGAGACTGAGCCTCTGGCAAAAAGTGTATTTGATAAGTATATTGCGTCTATGAATGCAATTATAAGTAGTATTACTCTAATAATGGAGTCACGTACAACCATAAGTGAAAAAGATGTTAAACAAGCTGAAATTTTATGTGCTAATGTAGAAAATATTAAGAAGAAAGTGATTGATGATATTAATTGTTTAAAACAACAAGAATTGATGAAACAGAGAGAATTAGAAGAAACTAAAAAGAAAAAGGAAGAAGAAGAAGAAAGAAAAGCACAAGAAATGAAGGCAGCTGAAGCTGCCAAAGCTCAACAACAAGCAACGGAAGCCTCCAAGTCTACGAAACCATTGTTTTACTCGGCCAAAAACTACTCATATTATCAAGAGCTTCGGACATTCCTCGAGACATATGAAAGCCAATATAAAGATTTGATGGAAAATCCTAATCTAAAAAAGTTTAGGTTTGATTGTCAAAAAGCAGTTAATACACCAGTGAATGCATTGTCATCAGTGAGTGGACCTCACATACGAGACAAATATGATAAATTATCCAAGTTGCTGAAGGGAGAAAGAGTTCAGGTTCTAGACACCTATGTGACAGCGACTGAGCATTCCCAAGGTCTCTACTATTGTACTGCACTGCTGGCTAAGAAGATTGTGCGTCAAGGTGATCTGCTGGTCTCCAGTAACCCAGAAGCTGCCTTTCCTCTTGCAGCAGTAACTGTTGCTCTGTGGTCTCAATTTCCAGTATTTGGCAAACTACTTGAAGCAAACTTTCATAGACAATGTCCCTACATAGTACCAATGTTTCTGCCACAGAAGGAAGGTCAGACTGATAAAGACTTTTATTTATCTCGAGGCTACACATACAATGATGAAGGTGTTGTCGAGAAGCAAGATAAATTTTTGAAGAGAATGTCTGGTATATTTAGACTTTACTGTGCAATTTGGATAGCTAAAATGCCTAGATTTCTAAATGTCACTAATCCACACAGCTTATGCCATGCATGGAAGTGGCTTGCATCATTCATCAATTTAAAACCGGAACCTGATATATGTGCCACATTACTCACAGACTTCTTCACTGTATGTGGATCTGAGTTTTTCAAATACTATGGGAGACAATTTACAAAAGTCATAAAATTAATAAGCACTGACTATCTTGCTATATTACAAAATATAGATGAAGGAGGCCCAAAATCAAGATTAGAAGTTTTTCTACAAAATGTTTTGAAGACTGGACAAATACCTCCTCCAAGTGGCCTTCTACCTCCTAACACTTGGTAATAATTGCAATCATGATACTCATAGTTTTAATAAATGTAAATAATTTTTTAATCATATTTTGTTTTGTAAGATTGACTTTTTAATAAGTTTTAATTCAAGTTTAATTGGAAGTACTATGTCAGCCATTTGTATGAAATTGTTTCCAAACTTGTAGTTGTAATATGAATTTGCTGGAGGAAAACATTTCAATACTTAGTGTCTTCTCAAATTGATTATCATTACAACCAATAAATATATCTGATTATGCTTGCACTTCGCTTATTCACTGTTTTACCTGAAGATTCAAACAACAATGTAAGTAGGTAATTGTGCAAATAAGTTGTATCTTTTGAAATTGTTATTTATTCATTTTGGCTCTCTAATATATTATTGCTAACTGCAAGTAAAATTGGCTGCTTCTGTTGTGATAAAATAAAGATTCATTTACTTTGGCTAATAGTTTTAATAGTATTAAGCCATGATTATTCCACTTTGCCTCACCAAGGCTACCCAATAGTGGGGCAGATTACGCTGCAAATTTTGAAGCAGTGGAATCTGCCCCACTAAATAAGTCAGCACGTAAGAATGTAAGCTTATAGCCAATTGTTTTTACTAAGGGCCAGTGGCCTTATTGTGGCATAACACGGAATCAAAAGAGATGTCCCAGAAATGTATGAAGCCTCGGCCTGGACCATGTACGCTATACCTAAATATAGGCGAATAAGTGTACTAAAGTTTTAATTACTCCAATTCTTATGGAAAACCTTAGTTTTTTGGCTGAAACAATAAATCAAACCACAATATTGCAACTCAGTACAATATGGCGGAGGACGCATCCATAGAGTAAAGTAAATATACCAAGACGCATCTTTGAAACTTGAATGACGTTCATGTCGTTTATCCGTCAGTTTATTTTTGTTTTGACAGTATGCAGTTTATTTCACAAAGTATTTATATTTTTAGGTTACAAACGACCTAAAAAGGCTGGGGTCAAAGCTGTAAATCCCAGTAAAGAAAAAAATTACAGTTGCCATCTTTACGAAATAAAGTGAACAATTATGAATTTGATTTTATTTTTATGCCACTAAACTACGGACCAAAAATGTTTTATTGTATTTTTAATGGAAATAGCAATATTTTACCGATTTTTTGGTACCACGTACATGGTGCGGGCCTGGGATGGGACATCTCTTTTGTGACCTCAGTTAACTCCGTTTGTTGGTCATTTTTATAAAGTATGATGATAGCTCCTCATAAATTTAAATGTAGGTAGTAGTGGGTTGATCGTTGTTATAGTATAGAAGGTAGCAAAGATTTTCGGTTGTAAAAATTACAAGCGGCTCTAAGGTAAATAGGGTGAATGAAGTTACCGTTTCACCTCTGTGGTCGAACCATATTAAGCCAGAGCGAGTATGTACAAAGAAAGAAAAACAAATTGACAACATCTGTCAAATTCCACATTTAAAACGTCAATCTGTCTGTACCAAATTAAAAGCAATTTTATACAAATCGATTTGTATCGTAAAAACATGTAGTCCCAAAATTATTTGCTATACTATTGCATTTATTACCACTGCTATGTTGTGTACTTAATCACTGGTTTTGGGGTTTTATATTTTCCACTTAGAATAAGGATTATTCATAATGGCCAACAAAGACTATTTCATGGCAAGGAACAGTGCGTTTAACCCTCATCGGTTAATGTACAAGGAATTGGGTTTTGGCAAGTCCGTTGGTGCAGGTGACGCTCTGTCCCGCAGCTTGTACTGTGGCATGAAGCCAATAGCTTCGTGGGACAGCGAGCAGGCGACGCACTCGCTTCCTACTGGAGGCGTATACAACCTTGAGTTTTCCCCGGAAGGGTAACTATTACAAACAGCTTTTATAATAAGTTAGAGACCTTGGCTTTGCTCAATGGCAATAGCTTTTTAGTCCATTATTTTGTTTTGTTCTGTAGTGGCACCTTTACAGTTTGTTTTTTGCCACACTCTCTCTCTCTCAACATCTATAACAGTATTTTTGCCACTCAATTGTTAAAATTGTACACTTTAATGTTAGAGTTTTACATTTCATATAGATAATAGTAATGATAAAAATATAAAAAGCAATAAGATGGTTACGAGATAATGTCAAAAACTTAACTAAAAAATGTGTGTACCAATCTTAATTTTTTGAATATTGTTGCCTATTTTCAGATCATTGTTAGTGGCAGCATGTGAGAAAAAATGTATACAGATATTTGACCCTCTCACACATCAAAGAATCCACTCTGTTCATGGAGCTCACTCAGACTGTGTTAATTGTGTCAAGTAAGTACAATACTATTGAAATATTTGAAATACAGTTGAGGTACTTGCCTTCATAAGTATTCTAAGAAAAATGCTATGGTAGTTAAAATGACATAAAAATATTTATAATTGTTCTTATTATTAGTCTTTTAAACTTAATGAAACATTATGGTACTGCTACCATTAACACTCCTGTTACATTATAAAATTTTTCCTTGAATTTTCATATGACTTAAATGTGAGTGAACCAGGGGCGGCGTTAGGGTAGGGCGAGGCCGGGCGACCGCCCAGGGGCGCCGGACGAAAAGGGGCGCCGCGCCGCAGGCCGCGGCGCCCTTTTTCGTCCGGCGCCTCTTTCTGATTTTCTATAATTTACTACAGGCGCCCCCTTATAGTTCCCTCGCTCATTGAGTAAGGCCTACTGGGCGAAAAAAGACAAGAACCGTGAATGATATTTTTTTTGATTTCAAGTTGCCTCACTGGCAGCATGAATTGAAAGAGAACTCAACATAAAAAATATGATGGTAAAACAGAACAACATACCAATTATTAAATATCAAGATATGTATTTTATTAGGTAAGATGACGTACATAACATACATTCGCGGACATTACCGCTCGGTTATTTAAGAAAATTTTTGCTTGAGCAAGTTTATGAAACTGCCCTCGACGAGCCTATTGTTTCTCCCACTCACAATAACACGTGTATATGTAATAACTCCTGATCCAAATTGGTTTGAACGCGCTAATCTCAGGAACTACTAGTTTAATTGACAAAACTTTTGAGACTTTTGTGAGATATAGTCCACTTCAAGTCAAGGAAGGCTTTAAGCTTTAGTAGGTATAACACTGTGTGCGGAAACCGAAATCCACGCGGACGGAGTCGCGGGCGACCGCTAGTATACCTACTTATAATAAAACAGATTCTTGAAAAACCTGACCTTGACAAACTCTGTAGTGATCTCCAATTTTAATTAACTGTGGATTCTAAATCATATATCGATGGTTATATGTTGTGTGATGAACTCATAAGCCTGAAATCCTTTTTGCCTGATCAGAATGTAGCTTCCCCTGTTTATGTTTTAAATTTTATTAAAGACTAGCGGCCGCCAGCGTCTCCGTCCGCGTAGGTTTCGGTTTCCGCACACAGTGTTACTATAGATTGCTTAAAGCCTACCTTGACAAATGGTAAGTGGACTATCCAACACAAAATATTATTTTGTCAATTCGAACCAGTAGTTCCTGAGAACAGCGCGTTCAAACCAATCTGGATCAGGTGTTGCACGTGTTATTGTGGGCCAGCCATAAAAGATAGACATATGCTGTTAGGGTATATTTTTTAGAAAATGTTATGTAGAATATTTCCTTCATCCATGATTTCTATGTGACTTTAACCATTAAGGCTGCACACGCGACGAAAGCTTAAAAAAAAACCGGCCAAGAGCGTGTCGGACACGCCCGTGAAAGGGTTCCGTAGCCATAAGATGGGCCAACCGCTTGACACACCATTTAGTAAGGGCAACTGCACTTCATAAGTTGGTCGAGCTGTATAAAAATAACTATGTATGATACAGAGTTCGCTATAGTTTTCGTTGAAAGTACTTACTTGAAGGTTTATAGAACATTTTTTTCAGAATTTTTGAAATAGTGTTTCAAAAGTTAAGGGGGGGGGGGACGCTCTAATTTTAACTTTGTATTAATATATCTCGAGACTGGGGTGTTTGATCCACATAGTTTCAAGGCAATTTTTGTTGTATTTAGAAATACCTTTTTAACGATACCCCACACGATGGGGTAAGGCGAAGTTTTTTTTTCGAATTTACTTTTCGTTGTATGGGAGAGGGTTAAAAAATAATTATTTTTCGCTGATTTTAAAAACCAATTCTTGAATTATCAATACGCATCTCTCCACCAATTTTCGTGGCAATCGGTGCAGAAATGGCGGAGAACGAGCCAGGACAGACAGACAGACAGACATGACGAAACTATAAGGGTTCCGTTTTTTGCCATTTGGCAATGGAACCCTAAAAATGGGGTAATTTCTCCCGCTTTCCCAACATTTCCCTTCACTACGCTGCTCTCATTAATCGTAGCGTGATGATAAGTATCCTATAATATGCCCAGGAGTATGAAGAATAATTGTACCAAGTTTCGTCAAAATCCGTCCAGTAGTTTTTGTTTGTATAAGGAACATACAGACATACAGACAGACAAAAATTTTACTGATTGCGTTTTTGGCATCAGTATCGATCACTTATCACCCCCTGATAGTTATTTTGAAAATAGATTTAATGTACAGAATTGACATGTCTACAGATTTATTGTAAATTAGATAGAACGTTTTTTTTAAATGATGGTTATTTTATTGTACCTATTGCCTTTCTTACCTATGTACCTAGGTAATTGAATTGTTGTTAGGGGGCGCCGAAGAAATCTCGCCCAAGGGCGCTTGTAGTGCTAAAACCGGCACTGGAGTGAACCAATACCTAACTATATCATAATATCCTTTGATATGGATTATTTTGCTTCACAATGTCATATTTTTATTTACTTTAAAACAGAGATAGTGTAATCAGTCTTAACTGCATAATAACAAAATTAAGAGTCAAGAAGTTTCTACAATAATCTTACATAAAAAGTAATTGAAATACAAACCATTTTGTTTTTACAGATTTTTAGATGGACGGATGTTTGCAACTTGCTCAGATGATACTACAATAGCTTTATGGGATGTAAGAAATTTGAAAAAGAAAATACGATCACTGTTTGGTCACTCAAACTGGGTCAAAAATATAGAATTCTCATTCAAAGACAAACTTTTGGTGACCTCGGGCTTGGATGGCAGTATCTACACTTGGGATATTAATTCATATACAGGTTTGTATCAGAGTTACAAGTTAATTGTAACATGTACATAGTCATGGGCGTACCCAGGTAGGGGCAGGGGGGGGCAGCTGCCCCCCCCTGGATAATGTTGACGTCCATACTAAGTACCTTATCATGTACCTTTATCGATAAAAATTAAGAAATCATTTTTTTGCCATTTGTTTGTATTATTATTATTAATAATATTTTAACAGCCCTATATTACGCGGCGCGTTCATTACCCATACCCATAACAGCTCGCTAGCAGCGCAGCGCCACAAAGTAACTTTTTTACAAAATCTGTGAATGCACATCAATACACCTCAAAAAGTCGTGGATGGTTGCGTAACAACGTTTCCTGAAACTACAATGTTTAATGTACCAGCCCCTCAAAACCCATTTTAAAAATTCCAACCTATATACAGATGTTTTGTTTTAATAAAATACTACGAAATAGCTTAAGAACCACTGCATCTTACTAGAAATGTTCAAATGTCAACAAGGTATGGTAGATAATTCACTTTTGTTGTGAGTTTAATTCACTGAAAATGTATGAAGATGTTGAATTTTTGAACTTCAATAAAACCAAGGACAATGACCCTACAGCTTTGGTGTCATAATAATAAATACTCCGGGGGACAAGTTCTAACGAAATACAGCAATTTTTTTTGTTGGCCGGCACTTTCATATTTGGACCAAAAATTTATGCAACCGCGATGATGTCATTTATATAAAAAAAAATTATCTATTTTAATTTAAGTTTTTTTATTTTTAAAAACCACCTCACCTAGCTTATAAAAATAAGATTTGCCCCCCCCTGGCCCAGAACCTGAGTACGCCCATGTACATAGTTAAAATAATATTGCATTTAGTGCAATGAAAATTCATTGATTGCAAAAAGCTTAGTGACTTCTGTATTTCCTTCATAATTTTTTTGTTTGTGTGTTAAATGAATATATCAAAGAAATCACTTTCATTGGATTGGTGTTGGTAGGTGAAGGAGTTTCACAATATAAACTCAACTTTGTAAGTTTTATTCACCTGGTTGATTTTATTCCAAGGTAAACAAACACACTTATAATGTGGAGTTGCTTTCCCTGGGCGGCGATAGGACATAATGCAAAAATTCGTATTGCATTACCTAGCTAGGTAAACATATTGTTATATTCCCCTTAGTCCAGCTGTGGACTGCAATAGACTGATGATGATGTTCATAAAAGTTTTGGTTACATTTCAAATTCCTCTTTAGCAGCATATAAGTATTGAACTTTATCATCTGTTTTCCAGAGTTCAACTTGGTTTATCAGCGAGTGTTCCACGCGTCGGGCCTGATGCGCTGCCGGCTGTCCCCGGACGCGCGGCAGATGGTCATGTGCACCACCGGCGGGCTGCTCGTCATCATCCACGACCTCAACCTGTCCACGCTGGCTCAGCACTTGCATGGGTTCAAGGTATAATGATTATTTGACGTCTGAACATTATAATTATTGCATTGTTATTCTATATGTATAAATAAGTAATTTTTGAATAGAAAATATTTGAGAGAGGGTGATTTAAGGTCCTAGCAGAGTCCAGAGAACAGTATGAATTGGTTCACTGACAAAAACGACTCTTTAATTTGAGAGAGAGAATATTTTAAACCAAATTCTTTAAGAATACATATCAGTATAGTTTGCGTTAAGTCAACAGAATGCTGCTGGTGGTAAAAAAAATTATATGCGCAGTAGACCATTTATACGGGACTTTTTGGTTGCATGATGGTCAGAAGCGGCGTAGACGGCCACAAGAAATAAATCTATCTTGCATCTGGCTCTAAACAAATACATCCTTTCCATTGTCTCACAGTATTTTTTTACATAAAGCTAACTAGCAGCAGTTGGTATAACTGTTTATGTCTGTTGGTCAGCCAAACCTGTACCGGCTGATGCAGATGAGCCAGCAGCTGATCCCCATCGCGGCGATGTACGACCATCTGTTCGACGCGTCGCGGAAGGAGAACCGCATCGAGTTCGTCTCCGATTTCCCTGATGGGAACGACGCGAAAGTCGTCAGCTCTTTACAGGTATGTTTTATAACTGTCACTCGTCACTTTGGTCTGGCAAATGTTTGTTAGTCAATCAACCATCATCTACTAATTCAATGTATTAATTTCATATAGATACACCCGCAAGGATGGAGCGCACTGAGTAGAAATATCAGTCACGACGATAGATCAGAGGTGAGCTGCTATTGTTTAATTTATAATTTCGAGCTATAATATAATAAATATTGCATTACTGAAATAAATAAATTAATTGAAACAACGACATAATGATTAATTATGTCGTTGTTTCAATCTTCCATAAGCATGATTTGTGATCACCAACCCGCATTTCTTTGTAATTAAAACATGATTGGAAAAGATGGAGGTCTCGGCCGTACTGATACTTTACTTAACTTACATAAGTGGAGGCGACTTTCAGTTACTCGGTAGCGATATTATGATCGTGATGGTGGTCAATAACTCGTGCTTGTGCGGCAGTGGTCGTGCATCCACGACATCCAGCCGCAGGAGCAGGGCAGCGACAAGAGCACGCGCGACACGTGGGCCGAGCGCGCCGCCCCGCGTCGCCTCGCGCGCCGCGCCCGCCGCCTGCGTCCCCGCGCCGCCCGCCACCCGCGCCCGCAGGCCTCCGTCACGCCTGCTGCACCCGCCGCGCCGCCCGCAGCGACGCAAGCGCGTGCTTCGTGAGTATACACCCGTGTCTCTGCCCGACATTTAATTTTGACAGCTGTCAAAACGAGCCACTTACTATGGCGTAAGTGTATGCATGTACAGTACCACCAACTTACATATCTGGCCTGGTTTTAACAGCAATACAATACGCAAACGCTGGCACCTTTCATTCATATATTTTATAAAATTTTAATAACTTATGAACGTTATAGTTTAAGTGTTTAGAAACAATATAATAATGTTTAAAACAGACAACCGAAAACCTAAACACCAGTGAAACAAAGCTCAAAACTACAGATTTTTTTTTCTCATAATTCTCTTTTCCACCAGATCATCCGACAGCCGAGAAAGAGACGAGGGGAACGAAAGAGAGGAGGACCGAGAGGAGCCCGCGCCGGAGGCCGGCCCCAGCGCGCCGGGCGAGGACGAGGGCGCCGCGCGCCTGGCTGGGGTAAGATAAACTTAATATGTATTGCCAATAAACACGTGACAGAGAGATAAGACTTGGGAATGTATCTATAGTTGCCCTTCCAAAATAGGTTTTTTCAAAATGTTTGTAGCGTATCGTTAGAATAGACTACTTGTTTGGAAGAAGTTAACTCGTGAGGAGGAACCTGTGAGAGATGAATATAGTTCCCATTGAATCCCAGCTGGTCAAGTAAGTCAGTCCTCGCCTGCGGAGTCAGTCCACCAAGAGGGCTGACAGAGTCTTATTTAATAGGCATTATGGTAGTCCAATCAAAGTTAATGGCTTCGCCTTCTAAAGCAACAACCTGTATAATAAGTATATCGCTACGTTTTCTTTTCCAGCAAGGACTGTCCAGTATACAAAATGACGTATGGGAGGCGTCGATTACCATCAAGCAGCACAGGACGCTCCAAGAAATGTACAGCAGGTGAGGAAATGCATGAATTCGACAAGTCGTTATGATAAAATAGATAAGATTTTTCTGAAAAACTCATACATGGGTCAGATATTAGTTTGTTTGTTATATTTTATCATATTTTAGGAAATTTTATTTCAGTGTTCTTCTTACAAGTGTTTTAAAACAAAAATGTATTCTAGTTTTGAACCTTCATTTCACAGGACATGCAATATAAAATATTTTATGAAGTATATTAATAGTGCTGTAGGAAAGTTCTTCGTTATTAGTAGATGTTCTCACGTTACGCCATCTAGCGGCTATGTCTTGTAACGTGTGTCCCTCTGGTCAGAGGGCAGGTGGGCCGCAACTTCAACATGCAGCGCATCATGGGCATCAACACGGGCATCGCGCCGCCCGGCGTGCTGCGCCGCTCGCAGCGCGCGCCCGACCCGCTGTTCCCGCGCGACAGGCTCAACGTCGGGATCACTATACAGAGGCACGGGGACAGGTTAGTGACTAACAATAGTGGGCTTTATTATCTAGTGCGTAAGATTCAAAATTAATCGACCGTTTTCTCGAAGAATAATGAACTTTATAAACTTCAGACATAAGATTCGAAATGAATTCGACATTAGTAGCTTCAAGAAGCCGCTGCCAATGCTCTATGGTTCAATTCCCAAAAGGGTACGCATGCGCAGGATTTATTACAGTGCACAAGTGAGCGCAAACATCCCTATTCGCTCACTCTCGTAGTTTGGTGGGACAGCAATCTGACATGACCATAGGGAGATCAGGCGCAGGACCAACGACTTAACGTGCGCTCTAAAGCACGGAGGAGCTGAAGTTTTTTTTTTTTTTGGAGACCCATCCGTTGACTGGCCTCTGCGAAGTTGCTTAGCTTAGCTAAAGTGGTATCAATAGTTTGGTGCCAAACCAATTTTTTCAACTGACAACTTTCAGTAGTTCAGTCAATGGGACGAACAGTCCAGTTTGGGAACAGACACAAAACTTTTAACCTGTAAAGTATAGCTTAAATCAAACAAACGCTATTTGCAGCACATCTCCTTCAACATCGGGACAGACGCCGACCAGAGAAAGAGAGCGAGACAGCTCATGTGACGAGGATAGCAACAGAGAGACACGGCACTATATCCGACAAAACAGAGACAGACTTTTGTACTATATCGAGGAGACGAACGAGGGCAAAGGATTTATTAAGGTTAGTGAAATCTTACATAGTTTAAACATTTATTTTTAGGTTTATTTTTTAATGAATGTTATAAATTTCGATGCTTCTGAATAACGCAACGACCTGTATAATCCTAAATTAACTTAATTAATTGTTTCGTAAAAGCGCAAAATTTTTCGTTCGGTGACTAGGTTTTAAATACAACTATTTATTGCGTAAGATATAGTTCAAAATGGAATGTCCAGTTAATGTGACATCTCAAGAAGATTTTCCCATGTCGGTTGTAACAATTGAAACTTGAAGCGACTGCCATGAGACCTTCGTAAGCCATAGAGGGGAACCAGGCAGATTGGATCATGGTTACACACATTCAGATCTGTCGGTTTTAACAATGATTCAATCAATGCCATGTCAAAATTAACCAATCACACACTAGTTAGACAATGCGCCTACGTACTGCCATCTAGCGGATTTCTCAATCACAAACACCTTCATTTAAATGATTCCTCCCCAGGAGCTATGCTACTCCGCGGACGGCCGGCTGGTGTGCTCCCCGTTCGGTCGCGGCATGCGTCTGCTGGCGCTGAACGAGGACTGCAGCGAGCTGTCGCAGTGCGTGCAGGGCCTGCGCGCGCCCGCGCCCATGGTCGACGTGGGCCAGAGCCTCGGCATACACCAGGACCTCGTCGTCAGCTCCAAGTTTAACCCCAGGTACATATGCGTCTGCTGGCGCTGAACGAGGACTGCAGCGAGCTGTCGCAGTGCGTGCAGGGCCTGCGCGCGCCCGCGCCCATGGTCGACGTGGGCCAGAGCCTCGGCATACACCAGGACCTCGTCGTCAGCTCCAAGTTTAACCCCAGGTACATATGCGTCTGCTGGCGCTGAACGAGGACTGCAGCGAGCTGTCGCAGTGCGTGCAGGGCCTGCGCGCGCCCGCGCCCATGGTCGACGTGGGCCAGAGCCTCGGCATACACCAGGACCTCGTCGTCAGCTCCAAGTTTAACCCCAGGTACATATGCGTCTGCTGGCGCTGAACGAGGACTGCAGCGAGCTGTCGCAGTGCGTGCAGGGCCTGCGCGCGCCCGCGCCCATGGTCGACGTGGGCCAGAGCCTCGGCATACACCAGGACCTCGTCGTCAGCTCCAAGTTTAACCCCAGGTACATATGCGTCTGCTGGCGCTGAACGAGGACTGCAGCGAGCTGTCGCAGTGCGTGCAGGGCCTGCGCGCGCCCGCGCCCATGGTCGACGTGGGCCAGAGCCTCGGCATACACCAGGACCTCGTCGTCAGCTCCAAGTTTAACCCCAGGTACATATGCGTCTGCTGGCGCTGAACGAGGACTGCAGCGAGCTGTCGCAGTGCGTGCAGGGCCTGCGCGCGCCCGCGCCCATGGTCGACGTGGGCCAGAGCCTCGGCATACACCAGGACCTCGTCGTCAGCTCCAAGTTTAACCCCAGGTACATATGCGTCTGCTGGCGCTGAACGAGGACTGCAGCGAGCTGTCGCAGTGCGTGCAGGGCCTGCGCGCGCCCGCGCCCATGGTCGACGTGGGCCAGAGCCTCGGCATACACCAGGACCTCGTCGTCAGCTCCAAGTTTAACCCCAGGTACATATGCGTCTGCTGGCGCTGAACGAGGACTGCAGCGAGCTGTCGCAGTGCGTGCAGGGCCTGCGCGCGCCCGCGCCCATGGTCGACGTGGGCCAGAGCCTCGGCATACACCAGGACCTCGTCGTCAGCTCCAAGTTTAACCCCAGGTGCATTTATAGGGCAGTTGGTTCACTATTTTGATTAGACAAAACAATATCTTATATATACCCTCCGGCTTATACGATCAGCCAGGTACACACGAGTGCACAAGTGAGAGTGCAGGCACAGGTGCACTCCCTATTCCCTCACTCTCATAATTCGGTGGGATAGCAATCTGACACAACCGTAGAGAGATCAGGCACAGGACCAACGGCTTAACGTGCCTTCCGAAGCACGGAGGAGCTCGAGATGATTTTTTTCACTCACCCATCCGATGACTGGCATCTGCGAACGCTGCTTAACTTGAGAAACCGCAAGCCGAGTGCGCTTACCACTGCGCTATCGAGCTCCTCACCTCTTCATATTTTATATAAGTAGAACAGTTTAACGAAAATTAAAAAAGGCGGACTTAATGCCTTGTTCTACTAGTCAACCTGAAGGCTAATTGAAAGTTATTGTGTAAGTAAGTCATCAATGTTATTAATAAAAATGGTTATTTTTTATTTTCAGATACCACATGCTGGTAACAGGCTGCTTAGAAGGCAAAATCGTCTGGTATGAACCTTACAGCGGCGAAGCTCTTTATTAGTTCTGTCTGTTCATATACAACAACTGAACACATCGCATAACCTCCAATCAGTTTAGGCGCAGAAAGTCAAACTCATATATTGTCAACAGTAGATTTCATAAGAGTTATCTAAAAAAAAACAATTTATTTGGTCATCGGAAAGTTGCTGTAATAGTTTCAAGTATTTTTTTGGCAACCCTTATAAAATCCCCGGTTGACACTTCGAGAAGTTGACATTCTGCTCCTAAACTCTCAAACGACAATCGTCAAACGCCTCCATCGCATTGTCTGTACATTTGCATCTGCATTAGGCTAGAACTGAGGCTAGGCAGGCAGCTGTGTTAGATACTTAAAATAAAATATACTTATTAAAACCTTGTTTTATTTGTTTATCCTAATGTTAAGAGTCAGACAACAGATACAATTTGTTATTTTCATACGTATTTGTGGTTATAGGGTTAAGGGAGCATTTCCACTTAAGCTGAGCTACGCGCTCAGCTTATGAGGAAACGCTCCCTTAATTATTTTTATGCTCATAAGAACATGCTGAGTTAGTCTAAAAAATTCCGAATATCATGTAAACAAAATGCTGCTAAATACCTTAATTTCTGTTACCATTCCAAGTTAATAAAAAAATACCAAAATTAACGTGAAAATATGTATAATATATTTTAACAATTTTGGCTACATTACTCACACTTACTCTTAGCACAATTTACGAAGTCTACTTGTGTCTCGGACTGTCAGTTCAGACGTGGCCGCCCTCCTTGAGCTTGGCGACGAGCGTGTCGACGTCGGGCACGATGGAGCCGGCCTGGCGCACGGGCGGGTCCTCCACAGACACCACCTTGATCCTGGCCGTCAGGTCCACGCCGAGGTCTTTAGCGGTGATCTTCTTCAACGGCTTCTTTTTGGCTTTCTGTGGGAAATGCAAATGCATGAACAAATGCCCAGTTTTTTGCCGATTCTTATCGCCAGTAACTGCTTTTCGAATCGGTGGTAGAGTCATAATTTCGTGGGCTTCTGGCGATCAAGAAGTGCATTTAGAAGCCTAACATGGCTAAAGAATATTTTGAAAAATAGATTTCAGAAGTTTTTAATACTATGGTTAACACGGTTCTATCACACAAGTACTTAACTATATTTAAAACATTACTTATTTCAGAGAGTTTATAATTAAAATCAAAATAAATGTATTTAAAACTTTATCCATAACATCCCTATTAAATACGACCGAAATTAAATGGCGGCAAGGACACAAACGCAGCAACTGACATAGTAATCACTAAGCCATTAACAAAAAGTGAGAACAAAACACTAGATTGCGAGCGATTTTCCTCACTTTCGCCATAGGAAAGTTTTCAATAGTGTTTACTTAATTTAATAACACACATACCATAATATTAGGCAGGGTGGCGTATCTGGGCTCGTTGAGACGCAGATCGGCGCTGATGACGGCCGGCAGCTTGGTCTTGATCACTTCCAGGCCGCCGTCGATCTCGCGCGTCACCGTCAGGCCCGCGTCAGTCTTCTCCACCTACAAACACACGGTTATATGTTAAACGATACAGTGCGGCGGAGGTTTTTTTATACTTTAGTGCCTGGCGTCGAACAAATCTTTCGTGGCTCCTCTAGGGCGCTATGCGCCATGAACATTGATAGCTTCTTTCGGGCGCCACCCGCCATTCACAAAAAATACCCATGGCACCTATAGGGAGCCAACCTATGCTATGGAAGGACTATGCTTGTCTCAAAAATAAAAAAAATAACATAATTACTATTCATCAAAAAAAAAGTATCTTACATAAAATATGTACACATTTTGTCACTAGTTTTAACATAGAGTCATTATCTTTTTTAAGATAAGATAATTAATTATTGTTACAATGGGAGCCCCCAAAGGTTATCAAAAGTAAACATATGAAGTAGACTTATTAAATTTTTAAGTAGTTGTATCAAATACTAGTACATAATAAACCTTTTGTAGAATAGAAGTGAGTAAATGTAACACATGCTTGTTTTCAAATCCACCCAAATCCAAATTTATTCACTTATATTCTTGTAATTATAAATAAATATCCTACCTTTGAAGCAAAAGTGGCTTGCGGCCAGTCCAGTATGGCAGCAGTCATCTGTGCTGTTTGATTCGAATCATCATCAATGGCCTGAAATCAATGAATAAGAGAAATCTGTTTACATATTATCACACCAATGAGAAAGACTAAGATCCGCGGAAGACCAGGGTTGTGGCTTTCGCCATAGCATATTAGGCCTTTTGGTGCAGAACAACATAATGTTATTTACCTATTGTGTTTCGTGTAATTACTGTAAGAAATAAAAACTCTTTTGTTCTTTCAAGATCAATGACCAAAAATAAAACATCTTAAAAAAACTTAATATTAAGCTCATTAACTAGTAATAAAAGTAAATTTCAAACTAACCTGTTTGCCAACAATGACAATGTCTGCTTTCTCGTCCTGAGAAAGCTTGGCCAAGATCTTGGCCACATGGAGCGGCTGCAGGGTCTCGTACTCAGCACCGGCTACTTCAACATGGATTGCTCTGTCAGCACCCATTGCCAATGCCGTTCTCAATGTTTCCTAGAGAAAAAAATATGTATTGAGTTAAGCAGCTTCAGTATTTTACAAGCTGTTGGCCTGATTTGATAGGTAATTAAACATATTTAATAAAAAATAAACTTCAACAATTCTTCACAAATTATAACCCATAGAGGATTAATGCTGCAAAACTTTAATGCAAGGTTTAGGTTTAGGTTTCCTAGGGAGTTTTCCGCGCTTAACCTCTAAGGTGGGTTGTTACACGTGATATATTTTAACTTTAATGCAAATTCTTTATTTAAATTTACTGTGGATTCAATCTGAACTAATTGTAAGTATAACTTAAAACTTTCTTATAAGGTAGATAGTCACGTAATTTATTTACCTATCATAAAACACTTGTAAGAAGTAATGAGTTAATTATCACTGGAATACTTACTTGTGCCTGTGCCGGACCGCAGGAGACGGCGACCACCTCACTGGCCAGCTTCTTCTCCTTCATCCTAACTGCCTCCTCCACCGCAATCTCATCGAATGGGTTCATCGAGTGCTTGACACCCTCCGTCACTACACCAGACTTGTCTGGCTTAACACGGACCTGGGATCAACAATAATTGTGTTTTAAGGGACAGCTAACATATTTAATATAACTGGTTGTATAGCCAAAATATGTTAATTTTTAGTTTACAAATTATACCTGCCTTTAAGACTTAGTGTTGTACTCATTTTTCTCATCATAATTGCTGACCTGATATTTCAGTTCAATAAAACTAATTGGTATGTTAAAATAATCGTTTGGTCACATTGTAACACAGACCATTACACACCATCTCAGATATGGTTTATGATTTTTTATTTTTTGTACATAACATTGATGACCTTAATATTGGTTCTTGCTATGTTAAGATTTTGCACAAAAACGGGAAATGTATAAATAAATTAGCTGTCGTTAAGCAAATGTAGTAGTTGGCACCAATTTATCAATGAGGGTTGATAGATTATCTCAAAGTAACCCATTTGTGTTTACATTTATATTATTCTTATTATCATAAATACACTCGTTTCATAGAGTTGGAATAAAATATGCTTCAAGTGAGGAACTTGTCCCTTATATAAAGAACTGTGTTGATAACGATATGAACTTGAAAAAGTTCCTAAATAACAAGAGAAAAGTAACCTTTGCACGGTCCATTTTTGTACTTACTTTTACGGCATAGTCGATAACTCTCTTCACACCAACAAGGACACGAGACATTTTTGAACAATGTGTTTACCCTTACAACTAAATTACAAGCTTAATTAGATAGATTTAACAAAAACAAAATTCAAGAAAGAAGTACGAAGTCCACATACAAATTAAAAAAAAAGCTACTAAGGATGTAGCCTAGAGCCAATTTACGTTGAATAGTTCAATTGAATTACAATTGAATATCTTGATTTCTAAATTATCGATTCGTGAAACACGTTGGCAACACTGGTTCATTAGATTTTTTTTAGTTCTTTAAGTAAGCAAAGATAACACTTCATTCAGCCTAAAGCATTTTTCAACTAATTTTATTTTTGATAATCAATTTTCAGATTACATAGAAATGGGAAAAGTTTTATACTTTAGCGACGTTGTGTTTGCGTCTATAAGTAATTATGTTCTCAATATAATCTCGTAACTCGGAAATGGGCTTGGGCTTTCGTAAGATTTCTCCTCGTCGAGTAAAATAAAATTATAAAGAATCATAGGATGTGAAGTTGAGTTTCATGAAAACGTACGTTTTCCCACTTTTGCCGAATCAATATGTCGGCCTCATCCACATTATCATTTAAATCTGAATTAAGAGCAACATTTAGGTGTTGCAATTTTTAACAAAAGAGGTGATAAATAAGATTACTTAAACGATCTTCCGTAATCATTTTAAATCATGGTATAAATAAGTAGACGTTCGAGGAAGTAAATTGAATTATTAACTTTACGGATGGTGACTTTATTTTCAAGCTTTCTTTGATTCATGGTCAAGATACGTTTTTAAGAGTTTGCCCTCGTGTCATGTTTCATAAGTACCCTAGAAAAAAAAAACACAAAACGAAAATACAATGCAGGTCTTATAACTATATTTATTATCCTTATTACCACATTAGATAGACTATTAAAATTTGAATTCTTTGTATTTCTTTGCTTGTTTTGAATCCGTGTTCTGCTGCCTCTTGCGCTTGTTCTGAAATAAAAAATATGTCAGTGATAAACATCATTCAGCAATTAAATGTAACAGTTCAACAGTGTACAACACTCAGGTGCAACACTTTAAAACAGGAACACAATGCAATGCAGATGCTTTTTAATACAGACACTTGTATTCTTTAATTTCTAAAATTGCTAAGCATTCTTAACTTCCTATATCATTCATGTAAAATATTATTTAAGAGGAAATTGTAGGATTTCATTTATATCATAATTTATTTACAATATTTGTATCATAAATAATCATTTTTTGACTGTAAGTTAAAAAGCAAAAAGTATAAGTTGGGCGTGAGAGTACCTTTTGTCTCGCGACGTGATCGGCAAGCATGTCGGAGAGGTCCTCGCGCGCGCGCGGTCGTGTCTCGCGCAGATGCCGCTCGTAGCGCGCCGCCACGGCCTCGGGCTCCAGCTCGAGCTCGGACGGGTCCAGCGCCACCTCCACGCCGCCCGCGCCCGCGCCCGCCTCGCTCGTCGCGCCGCCCGCCGCTGCTGCTCCGCTGCCGCGCTTGCCTGGGATTACATATGCACACGAAATCAGCAATCAGAAATCAGAAATCATTTATTGTGAAAGCTGTGTACATAGGATCGCACGTCATGTGATATTCACGATTATCCGATTAACTGTAACCTGCTATGCAATTCACTATGCGACACTCGTTCGATGCGCTCACGGTTAAAATCACGGGTGTGTCAGCCTTAATATCGTTAGATGTTTTAGTATTGCGCAGAGTAGCCATAGTTCTTACAGCATACCAAAAGTCCTGTCACCGAATAAAAAGCCGCTGCGATCACGGCTTTTATGACATTTGCGCTTAGTGAATCGCAGTTCTGGAACTGCAGAGTGCGAGTGCCCGCCGAAGCGCAAATTTATTTTTACTTATTGATGGAGTTGAATTCGGCCACTTTTCGAGGTGCAATTTTAAAGCAACGTAAGTTTAATATTGGAAAGGTGTTCGTCGATTGCGACGCAATGTCAATATTTGTAACATAAAATTTTTTCGACATCAATCTGTTATTTTATTATTTTTTATTTTACCTGGATTGGCAGCGTTGATATCGTACACGTGTGTGGAAGCCATCATTCCCGCCGTCAGCCCCACGCGCCGTTCCGGCAATACTTGGTACAACGCCGGTGTGTCTCCACTGCAAAAAACAAATAGTAAATTATGCAAGTACCCAAACCACGGAAGTCTTTTCGCAGATTAAAAAAAAAGGTCATTGGTGCGACACGAGGTGGCTGCGGTTTTCGAATACCATATATATTTCATATGAGAGCATAACGCTAAGCGTCTACTGCAAGCGCTCCCCATTTTCAATGTGAATCACCATCCGACTCGGCAAGGACCAAAAATGTAGGGGCCACAACTAACCGCATGGGCTTTGACGCTATGTAAAATTAAATCAACATTTTAAAAGGTTATTGTCACTACCGGTGGAAGTCTCGTTTCGGAGGCCAATACACACATTGGTTCATCATCACCATCATCAACAGCCTATCGCAGTCCACTGCTGGACATAGGCCTCTCCTAAGGCTCTCCACTCAGCCCGATCCTCGGCGACACTTTTTAGGTCATTTAGCCATAAAAGTTATTTAGTTATTGTGACTGACCCCTCGACGTCCGACTCGAGCTTCTTCTTCCTGAGCTCGATGGTGTCTGGCGTCTCCATGCCGGGCGGCACTGAGGAGATGCCGAGCGGCGTGACGAGCCCCTCGCCCGGCGTCGCCACGCCCGCCGCCACCTCGCCCTCGCCGGGACGCTCGCCCTCGTCGCCGGATTCCTCTGAAAGACCAAATGTTCTTCTTAATAAATAAATTCATTGGTCTAACACACCGATTGTCTAGCCCCAAACTTAGCTCAAAACTTGTTCTATGAATACTAAGAAACGGATAGATATACTTAAATAATTTTATAAACATCTATTACTCAGTTCATCACACAAACATTTGCCCCTAGCCACTAGGACCAACGGGTCTGATCAATAGGTATCGTGTTGGTGGTATTAAAACAATAACGAGCTACATTAGCTGGCTAAATTAATTTGTAGTGAAAGTAAGACACTAGTATTTCAGTCTGCACTTGGTTAATAAAATGGCCATAGGCAAGATAATTTTCTTGTAGGTAGCTTTGAATGATAAAATCTTTTAAATAATATATCGAAAAATAAGGATGTCAATTAGTGATGAGTCATGGCTATGGGAATTTTAAGGGGTTGTTGTAGGTAATGGAAGATAACTGATTTGGTTCACATTACCTTCCTCAGACTCTTCTTCAGATTCAGATTCTAGTTCTCCCCACATGGTCCTGTCGATATCCTGATCCTCCGCGTCCTGAAAAAGAAATTGATTTAATTAGCTCATAGTTCTACAGTTTAAATAAAACTATAGTAGGAAAGTGGTTTTAATAATTGCTTCATTTGGCAATTATCGATTTGATTCGGTCTATCGCTCGGTATTTAACCGTTTGCTAAATTAAGCGTTATCGCAAACTGGTGACTGTGCGATTGGACAGCAAATAATAGTAATTTAAGTGAACCTGCCAAATTATTTTGGTTTTTATTTATTCAGAACTATCAAATACGATTAAGTCAGTTCATCCAAATTAAAGAAAACACATGATATTGAACTAGGAGAGGCATATGTCCAGCTGTGGACTGCGATAGGCTGATGATGATAATGATGATGTGATGATGTTCAACACAGAGTGTGATTTAAAAGTCATGAAAAATCAAAAATATAGACACATTCACATCTTAATTGATGTTTAATTTTAATTAAAGTTAAAGTTATATACTTACATCTTGTCCACTACTCTGATGGCCGAACACATCACCATAGAGTGGTTTCCCTGTTTCGTCGACGGGCGGCTTGCCCCACCCGCCGGCGTGGTAGCCGAAGGCGCAGCCCTCGGGAATGGGCGCGTTCAGGCCGGGTATCTTGAGGTTCGGGTACGAAGGCGGCGGCCCGTACCGCTGCTGGGCAATCAGCCATGGCGGAGGCACCTGAGGGTAGAGGCTCGGGATGTTTACTTAGTTCTGAAGGCGCTGTGGCTCTTCATTGTGACAATGCAATTAAGTCGACTTGCAAGTCACCTGACGACAATGGATTTTGCATGTTTTTCATTTGTGATTAGCCCTTAGTCATAGGAGTTACTTTTCGATTCATACACGTTTTTCGCGCCGAGCAAAACACTTCGAGAACTATTCATTTCTTTAATAGGTGTCTTCAGCACCGATTTCGCCTCTACAAAATGTGCCGCGTGTGTAATTGTTAAGATTTTGAAACGAAATTTTGATTGGAAATAAGTTAAAAAATATATAATGCTTTCTTAGGTTTACGCGACTGTTACTCATGAAATAAAACTACTTTTATACGGATATAAGGAGCCGAAACGTAGGGTTTTCCTGTAAATATGTATAGTTTCAAGAATATACCGCGATTATATCCGTTTAAAAGTAGTTTTATTTCATAAAAAATATATTTTAATTTCTAAAGCCTTGTGTTCATTTTTTTTATTTTTAGTTAAGATTGTCTAAATGCCTTTATGGCATGCACGCCACAGTTTCAGATGGAATTTAAACGTTTGTGTACTAGTCTTTATGACACTCTTACTTTTGAATGATGTTTGCAATTTGGTTTACAATTAAACTATTATTTTTCAACTCCTGTCACTTAGTTCACGTACGTACATACCTTATGCGAGCCAGGTCCGACGGGCATGCCGAGCGCGGTCCGCAGCTCCTCGGAGAGGTCGCCGGGCTTCTTCTCGCGGAGGCGCGTCTCAAACTCCTTGCCCTCGTAGTACAGGTCGCCGTGGATCGTCATGCGAGGTTTGGTCTGCCATCTAACATTGCAAATGATTGTTTTATTTTTTCGAGTTTTTTTTTATACAAAATGGTATGTTATAGTGGTACGTTTTTTATTTATAAGTAAATTTAAATCCATTGTAAGTATATTGTAATGTTAAGTAATCAAAAAATTGTGTATCAGGTTGCTAATATTATAAGTAACTAAGCAATCAATTTCAAAATATTTCAATATATTATGATTTTTTTACTCTGCCTAAAATGTTATCACTAGGAACCACAAAAATATTGCATGCCACAAACGGGCAACTGTTTATTATTTGTTTAATTTTATGCCATCCCGTTTGTACACAGTTTGAGTTTTATTTAATTTTTTGTTTATACTAAGAGTAAAACACAAATATACTCACTTAACTTTCTCGGCTGCTCATCTCAAAATAGCGATCACCAGCTTTGTGAATTGGACAAGTGGAAAAAACAATATGACCAGCTTTCACACTGGTTCAAGAAAGATCAGAATAAAAGGGGATTTTTTTTCTGATTCATATCTTGAATATAGGATAAGATGAAAAAAATAAAATTATGGAGAAAAACAATACATTTTCAAGGAATAAATCTATATCTATACTAATATATAAAGCTGAAGGGAATGTTTGTATGTTCGTTTGAACGCGCTGATCTCAGGAACTACTGGTCCGTTTTGAAAAATTATCTTTGTGTTGGATAGTCCATTTGACGAGGAAGGCTTTAGGCTATTGGAAATCGAAAGCCACGCAGACGGAGTCTAGTAAAGTATAGTTTCGGAAAATGCTCCTGAGAATAAATAGTTGTTACAGAACATATATCTAAAGTAACAAATTGGGATTGGTCTAAAACCCGAAAGATTCCCGGTGCCTTGGACGGAGGGAACTGAAGGGTTATTTATAGACTGTCTTTCACCTATTAGGGGCCTTGGGCATATAGACCTTTAAACCTCTTGTTTGGTAAATATGGGCCCCCAGAATCTGTTCTAGGGGCCCTAATCGATCGCGAGGCCCTGGGTACGTGCCCATTGTGCTCAGTGGGAAAGACGGGTCTGGGCCCAAGTTATACTGCAGTTAACATTCTAATGGATTTTTATCTAGTAATGTAAGTTAGTTCTATAAATTATGCCACTATCACGACTATAATCTGTCTATGAACCAAAGTTAATAAATATTGAACTTACTTGAAGAACGCATCGTGAAGTTTCTGATAGTCGATGTCGATCTTGCCTAGTTTCGGGCGCGAGCGTTCCCGCATTTTGGCCTTGAGGGTCTTCGTCTCCTCCTTGTCCTGCAGCGAGGCTCGCATCTCCATGATGCCCGTCTTCTTTATGAAGTCGGGCAGGTCGAACGGGGGCTTCTCTATACCACGCTTGCCTTGCAGGTACTGTTGTGAAAATCAAATTCGTAATATATTATTAAATAGCATTACCCGATTTTGTTTAAATAAGGAATACATGTACTTCGTGCCGTAATAAACTAAAGATATATCACTTCCCTTGCTTCCACTTCGACCAGCCCTCAAAAATTCACTGAATCATAGTAATATTATAAATGTGCAAAAGTTAGTTTGATTGTCCGTTAATCACGCTGAACCTTCTGAACAGATATTGATGAACTTACCAGATTTCACCATAATCTGCTGCTGACTTAGGTGACATGATACTTTTTATCCTGATTCAATGCTTCAATGGGACAAAACAGGAATCTTGATAAAGCAGGCAAAGCCGCAGGTAAAAACTAGTTCAATATAAACGTAATAATGTGGCACTATCCAGAGGTGGAATTCACTAAGCGCAAATGTCATAATCACACGGCCGTGTCATCGTTGACGGTAGTAATTTAGTACTAATTTAGTACAGTCAACGATGAGCACAGCCATGAGATTATGACATTTGCGCTTAGTGAATCGCACCTCAGTTTTGTTATCATACCTTCCTCTTATAGCACCAGTGCCGGGGCACCTGCACAGTGTTCCTGTGCGCCTTCAGCTGCACCAGCAGCTTGGGGTCCCGGGCGGTCACGTCGTACATCTCCACGACGTCGGGGCGCGACACGAGCTGCTTCAGCTCCGCCACGGACAGACGCGAGAGCTTCTTCAGCTTGCGCTTCGAGAGACGCTCCTTCTCGTCTGCGGCGTTTTTCTGTAACAAATATTTATATAAAACAATGGAAGTCACTCACAGTTGGTTATGACGATATGTATGTTGGATTTTTCTTATTTACAAGTTAGAAGTTTTGATTATCATTTTGATATAGATTTTATAACGCCTTGAAACCGTGCCCAGGGCCTTGCAATCGATTGGAGCCCCCACACTAAGGCCGGGGGCCCCACAACTACCAAATCAGGGGTTTAAAGGCCCATGTGCCCAGGGCCTTTAACAGACAAAAGACGGAAATGTTTTACAAGTAAGTCCGTCTTTTATCTGTTAAATAATATTACTTAATTACATAAGTTATGTTATTTACAAGCAGACATAATATAATTCCTTCATATTATGCTTTTTGACATAATAACGGATTCCAAAGTGGTATCCTATTGCATTGCCATACCAGCACGCAAGATACTTCTTCACGTTTCGCTTGAAGGATCACGAAAACACTTTTAGGTTTTTTTTTATGGCACAGATGGGAAACGAACTAGCGGGTCGCCTGATGGTTAGCAATCACCGCCGCCAATGGACATCCGCGCTCGCCAACTGAGCTATGGTGACCTTTCTCACCAGCAGAACCATAGGATAACAGTTACGAAATTCTATTTCACTGTGGTCATCTGTAAAGGTACTTCTTAAGACGAGCGGCTCATTTGAGTGAAAATTTCACTAAGCTCTACCTCTCCTCTCCTCTCCTTGAAGTTTGTAAGGGTAAATGTTTTAATTACCTCAGCAGCTTCTTCATCAGCAGCAAACTGATCCTGCACTTTCTCCTGTGGCTTGGATGGCTTTGGTAGATCCTTCTCTATATCGGCTGCAACTTCCTCTTTCTTCTCTGTTATCTTGAAAGCCTCCAGCACGCGGTGGAATTGCCGGTACATTGGCTCAAGGTCATGGAATTGAATACTCTCCTGCACATATCTGAAAGAATGAGGAAACTTGCTAAGTTAGCAAACTGAAGATGTGAAAGTCATGAATATATGACAAACACGAGAGAGATAATTTTAAGGGTGAATTAAATTTTATTAAAGTTTCACATATTGTTAAAATGTCCCATTTTTTAAGAGCAACTATAGAGTTTCTTGCCACTTCTTATCAATAGATTATTTCTTTCTGAAGGCAGTTGTAGAATCATTGTGTATTTAAATAATTACTGACGAGCCTTAGGTAAAGGTAAAGTAACCATGTTAAATTCTTAAAAAATAATATATAAAAAGATTTATAAGTGCATCTCTGAAGCCTATAACGCAATACAAAATGTTCATTTCCAATATAATTTCTTACGACAAATTACATATTAAAGGCGGAAAAAGAGATGGATTGATTGCATGAAGTATGACATGGACGTAAAAGGAGTGAATGTAGAGTTTATGGCTGATAGGAGTGAGTGGAAGGAGAAGACATGTTGCGCCGACCCCGCCTAGTGTGGGATAAGGCAGGAGGATGATGATGATGAAATTACATATTAAAGACTACACTCACTCAATATCAGCCTCCTTCTCATTCTCTTTGTCGCTTGATTTCTTATCGTCTTTGACTTCGTCCTTCTTCTTGGCTTCCTCCTTGCGCTTCTGCTTGGCTGCCTTCTTCTTCTTCTTTTTACGCTTGTTCTTGTTCGCCTTGCTGACCTGGGTCTGTTTTAACAGGCACACATTTGTTTTTATATTCATTATACAGATCAAGATTCAAGATTCAAGATTCAATTAATATATAAATATGAAATTTACAGTTTAATTTCTAACTTCCAAAAGGAAATACTGAATTATAAGGTTAAATTTATGGACAAATCTTTGGTTCTTTTGTCCTTTATCATAGAGAACTTAACTTGAAAAACCAAAGAAGAATCTAACGCTCAGTTGTCATCGAAATGCAAATGAAGTATTATAAATTAGATGTAATATTAATATTATTGTACTGATTTGGATTTTATCAGTGTGCCGAAGAATTAACAAATAATTTAATGTTAAAATGAGGATTGAGAAAAGTATTTCTTATGAATTATCACCTCTTGTTTGGATATGACTGGTGGCTGTGGTGCATCCGGAATGTTGTCCTCATCAGAGTCACCTTCGTCTTCCTCAGCATCATACTCAGTACTAATCACAGGTGCAGGAGGTGCTTCAGGGGGCTGCTCTGCGTCTATAGATAAAAGGAAAATGTTTCAAAGATACTACTTATAACTAATATAATAAAGTTTAATTGTATGTATGTTTGTTTGAACAAGCTAGTCTCAGAAACTATGCAAATTTAAAAATTCGGAACTTATATAGGTATCTATGTTTTATTAAACATAAAAGAAAAATATGATTAATTCTACTTACCCTTTTCTTGTGGTTCTGGTTCCCCACCTAAAGCAGCTTGTCTTTGGTCTTTATAAGCTAAAGCTTCTTCCAAAGCCTTAGGCAACACAACACCCCCAACCTGTGCTGGCTTATTTCTAAATTCCTCTGGAGTGTCAATCTTCATTGTCAATAATGACGGCAGAGTTGCTGGCCCCGGCGGAGGCCCAGATTCGTCATCTTGAGGCTCATTATCGTCCCCATCATCGCCATGATCATCCCATCCAGGTGGACCATCTCTTCCTGGCCTTCCCCACCCTGGAGGACCTTGACCTTCCCAGGGTCCATGACCCATTGGTATATTCGGCGGCGGACCCATTCCTGGAGGGCCCATATCCATTGGTGAATTATTGAAATTCCCCTTCATGTTAGGACCACCCCGCATCATTGAAGGAGGCATCCGCGGAGGTCCCATACCGGGTGGACCCATAGGCGGGCCCATGTTCATTCCAGGAGGGCCCATGCCAGGTGGTGGAGGACCCATTCCGGGTGGACCCATCCCCATCATTCCGGGTGGCGGTCCCATGCCTGGCGGGGGCATATTTTGTGGTCCACCAGATGAAGATACTGGCGGCATTGTACCTGGAGGCCCCATAGGAGGAGGTGGCATACTCCCTGGACCCATGGAACCAGGTGGCGGTGGCATAGGGGGGAAGCTTGGCATGCCCGGTGGCCCCATTGATCCATTATTATTAGGTGGACCCGTCCCCGGAGGACCGTCCATTGTTGGTAGCTTTGTTTAGTTTATGTTATACCAAAAATTACTGCGCTGCGGAATATTAATCAAGCGAACGAAATCTACACGATGTTGACCAACACAACACGGCCACTAGCACTAAGGGTAAACACTCCAATCACGCAGACATTGTTTTATGTGAAATAGCACAGCTACAAAACGAAGTTCTAGTATTAGTGTTTGATAATTAATAAATCATCAATAATATTATAGAACAATTTCTATCTTCCAGCTTCAGTTTTGAGGTTTGCTTTGCGGCAGGCAGCAGCTTTCATTCGTTTGACATTTTATTTTTTTCTGGAAATTAATACCATTTCGCACGCAGGATTTCTCCTAATGTCAGACAAAAATTTTAATTCTGGAAAAAGTGCTTTAATTTATACACTTTCAAATGTGTAAATATTTTTCATATTAATAATAAAATATTTCAGTTGCTGTAAGTAATTAATGGGCATTCATAACCAATACAATCACAACCAAAGTTACTTTTATTATTTTATGTTGGCAAGAAAGTATGTTTTGTTTAGACAATTTTTTTTTTGGTAGTTTATTAGAGTCTGGCTCTAAACTTCAATGTTATAAAGAACTATGTACGTATGGATGGATAATATTAATGGAGCGAAACTTGTGTTTAACAGAAAACTTCACGTTCATTTATGTATTGTGGTAAGGTGAACGATGAAATAATTATTTTGTCTGTCAATCTGGTTGTCTTTTCATGTAA
Source organism: Nomophila noctuella (assembly GCA_958496325.1). Lineage (NCBI taxonomy): Eukaryota > Metazoa > Arthropoda > Insecta > Lepidoptera > Crambidae > Nomophila > Nomophila noctuella. Next base: position 10,391,128 of record OY292499.1, on the reverse strand, counting down.
TGGAATATCACATATTTGACAAGTGGCTGATGTGATCGAAAGGATTTGTCAGAGTGGGATTTGTTATCAAATTTTGTCGTGATTACATCAATATCTTACGTGTTACTTTATTGTTTGTTGTCTTGACTAGTACAATACGTATATATTTTAACAAGATTCTTATAAAATGGCTGATATGAGTGAAAAATACAATACAAAATGTCCAGGTGTGAAGCGACTTATGAGGGAGGCCATGGAATTGGCAGAAGCCACGGAGGAATATTGTGCACGACCTCTAGAAGACAATCTATTTGAGTGGCACTTCACAGTACAGGGACCGAAAGGTACTGATTTTGAAGGTGGCATATATCATGGTAGAATACTGTTACCAAAAGAATATCCAATGCATCCTCCCCACATAATTCTCTTGACTCCAAACGGCAGATTCGAAATTAACACAAAGATCTGTTTGTCGATTTCCGGACATCATCCTGAGACATGGCAGCCATCATGGTCAATAAGAACTGCCCTATTGGCTTTGATTGCTTTTATGCCAACTCCAGCAGAAGGGACTATTGGATCTCTTGACTATTCTCCTGCAGAGCGTAAGGTGCTCGCCAAGAAGTCAAAGACTTGGGTCTGCCCTCAGTGCGGCGAGATTTCTGCATTATTGTCTTCAACAGCAGCAAAACCAATCACAGAAGAAGAACAAACAGTATTGAACCAGATAGCATTTAAGGGGGAGGAGGAACAAGCGCCTAAACCTCCTGAGGAGCCTGCACAAGTCCAGGATATGCAACCACAAGTATTAGAATCCTCCGAGCCCAGCACCAGCTTCTTGGATCAGCTTACAGAAGTGTTAGTGGCTCTGTTGGTGGGTGCTATTGGTATATTCATTTACAGGCGCTGGAATGCTCATTACTCCACCACTGAGGCAGAATTGTAATATTTCTCTTGGATCCGCTATCAGCATTAGAAGCTAAGAATACAATGTTTATTGTTGGTGTCTTTGAAAATTGCAGTTAATGCCTATTGAAAAGAGTCACAATCATTTGTTTGCATTTTTTATCACTTATTTCTTTTTTGTAAAAATATAATTATCGAAAGAGATAGTGAATTTACAACTTAGATGTTAGAGGGTATCCAAGCACTCAGTAAGTTATATGAATAAAATTTTTAAACTTGTGCCTTAATTGGATACTTTTTGTGAGGCATCCTTCAATCTTCAAATAGTCCTCTAAGTGGAATAACATATAATTTATTCATAGCGCCACTGTAAAATAACATTTCAATTGAGATTTACATCATTTATCCATTTACTATTTATTATTGTATATATTATGAGCATTGTATATGATATCTCAAACTATTGTACATACAGGGTGGTGCAAGATGTATTATTTTATATAGATAATTTATCTATGATGTTATTATTATGAAAACACTTTTTGCTTTGTTGAATTTTGTCAGATTTAGAGGTTTTACTGTGTACATAGAAAAATATTGGATTAGAAATTGAGGTTTTGACCAAAGAAATGACTGTGATTTTAATTAAATTCATGTGTTGCTAAAATTCAGCGTGCAATCAATAGTCAAACCAATTTTGTATCACCCACCCTGTACATTCAATTGACATTCCAAATAAGAATTAGACCGAATATTTTGTATTATCAAAATGTAAGTACCAGTATCTTATAACATTTTTGGGTACCTAGAATTATACTTTGGCCAAATTCTATGAAAATTTTACATCTTTTGTTCTTCTCTTACTTTTGATAATTTTACTAAATCACTCCTACAGACCAATAAAATATGTGATGATTTTAAAGATATATTTTATTATTAGTGTGTAACAAAGTAGATTAAATTAAACTATAGATAAGAATTAAAACTGCAATCTCGAAATTCTTTATGTACATTTATTTTTCATCAGACTTGGCTGAAGTATAGTCAAAGATTGTTTATTCTGTTGGCCTTGTTGAGAGAAACAGGGACGGTTTAGATAAAGCTTTCAAATGTTAGCTTAGAGACTCTTATAGGAGTATATCCAAGCAGAATAACCATATCTCTTTGAAAAGTTTAGAATTCTATAGCACTTTTAGAAATAGATAAAGTATTCTTTGGTGTTTCAATTTTAAAAATATAATTTAATATGTAATAGATTTAAAGTATTCTATTATTAGTAATAAGACTATATATTGTACCTTGTAAAATAAAATTGTCATGCTTTTAAAAGTTTGTTGCTATTGTTTGACTACAATAAATTTGTAAATTATCATATTGCATTTATTTTAATCTCCCCGATCTTTTACTTTGAGTTAATCAGGGTCATAAATTGTAAATGGCAGTTTTTCTACAAATAAAACATCAACTTGCAATTAAATTTATATTAGGGTAAGGTATAACAAAGTGAGTTATATTTTAGAACACAGAATGCAGCATACTGCTTAGTTAACTTCAGTTTATGAACTGTAATAGTGAAGCCAAATAGATGTTGTCCATTCACCAACTTGCAGTGAGTTTTTCTGGAAATAATGTGCTATATAATTTATATTAAATCTGCCACATTCATGGGCATCTCATCAATCTGTGTAGAATAGTATTGTTCAATATCTCTTAAAATCCTGATGTCATCAGATTTAACAAAGTTGATGGCCACACCCTTTCGTCCAAATCTTCCTGAACGGCCGATTCTGTGGATGTACAACTCACGGTTGTTGGGAAGATCATAATTGATCACAAGTGATACTTGCTGGACATCAATACCTCTAGCCCACACATCAGTGGTGATCAGAACTCGGCTGAAAAAAACAGGGTATATTATAGTGGATATAAAAAAGATAGGTAGTAAATAAATTTCATTATCATAGTACAAACTTAGTTATTTAAACATGTGAGTTAATCTACTGAACAATAGAATTATACCTTTGTCCAGAACGGAACTCCTTCATGATGTTATCTCTCTCTTTCTGAGGCATGTCTCCATGCATTGAACTGACAGTGAAATTTGCTTCTTGCATTTTCTGTGTCAGCCAGTCCACTTTCCTCTTTGTGTTACAGAAAATGACAGCCTGAGTTATAGTAAGTGTGTCATACAAATCACACAGAGTATCAAACTTCCACTCCTCACGCTCCACTGCTACGAAGAACTGCTTGATGCCTTCTAGTGTCAACTCATCACTGTAAACATAATTTACATTTAATTTATTTATAAGTTTTTTATGTACTTTGCATTTATGTTCTTTTATTTATTCAGAGAAGTAAAAACTAATTCTCTTTATAAGAACTTCTTTCAATCTTGTAGAGACCCAGGCTCATTAACCACAGTAGAAGAATTAAAAAAAGATGACCTACCGTTTAACTAAAATCCTGATGGGATCAGTCATGAATTTGGATGTCATTTCAAGAATTTCATGGGGTAATGTGGCTGAAATCAGCACAACTTGTGTTGCAGGAGGCAGGTAACGGTAAACATCATAAATTTGCTCCTTGAATCCCTTATTCAACATCTCATCTGCCTCATCAAGCACCAGCATTTTAATGGATCTTGTCCTTAACACGCGCCTCTTGATCATATCTGTTGAATAAAAATTAAAGTTTATGTAAGATATAGTAACAAGATTAAGACTTTATATTTGAGCAGTAGAAGATTCCAAACCAAATCCTATTTTATTGACAAAGTATTAAAAAGCTCACCAAACACTCTTCCGGGGGTGCCAGACACAACATGTTGTCCATAATCCAGTTTTCTGATGTCCTCACCAAGATTAGTACCACCGATACAAGCATGACACTGAACATTCATGAAATCGCCCAGAGCGAGGATCACTTTCTGAATTTGCGTGGCCAGCTCTCGGGTCGGAGAAAGTACCAAGACCTGTGTCTCACGGAGCGTGGTATCGAGAGACTGTAGTATGGAAATAGAGAACGTTGCCGTTTTACCAGTTCCTGATTGTGCTTGTGCTATTACATCTCTTCCCTTCACAATCGGTAAAATACTTCTCTGCTGAATAGCTGACGGCTTTTCAAAACCTGATGAAAATACAACACGGTCAGAATGGTTATTGGTTACATGCAAACTAAATAACAAATTTGTGGGTATAGTTACCGTAGGTATAGATTCCTCGTAATAATTCATCTCTCAATCCCATGGAATCAAATGTAGGGATAACTTCCACATCTTCACTTGTATCGAATTCGACATTGGACAAATCTTCTGTAATTATTTTACGGTTTAGTGAAACCTCCGAACTAGTCATCGTCACGTAATTCTCTTTTACGCTTTATTGTAATTTATTTAGCACAATCACACGTGGGAGCCGAAACTAGTTTATTTACTATGTTATTGGACACGGAAAGTTAGAAGGATGATTCGTTCTTGTTCTTGAGCAAAACGCATGCAAACAAACTTTCACGCCGCCATTTATGTATCTATCCTTGTCGCACAGTAATGCATTAAACAAGGATAGAAATATTACCAAAAACAATGAGAGAAACTTTATGGTTCCGACGCCTGTGACGTCATTTTTCAGCATGGCGCTTATTTTGGTACAGACTATAAATTTATTCTAACATTCAGATGTTTATAAAAAAATATGATTTAAATGTACTATTAAAAATTAAGATAAAACCCCTACTGATAATGACTTAAGGATAACTAAAATATTATTTTAAATCTCTCACTTCTTATCATTACAGAATCCAATAAAAGTGCATTATCAAAACGCATTTAACAACGCATTCCGATTTCACAAAAAGAACGATCATATTTGATTTTGAACGAATCAAAATGGATGCTGGGTGTGAATGAACTATGTACTGAAAAACGAACAGCTTTTTACTGAATTGTGTCGTGGGCCCGATTATAATCGGGAATCCGGCATCGCGGTTTTGTTTTGTAGTTATTTAGCTAGTGTCAAGGATAAAGTGTTGTCGTTAACAGGATCGATTGATATATTGGTTCAATTCAGTAGTCACCGTGTCGGTAATGTGTTTATACGAAAGTTTTAGACGAGCTTGTGATTCGCAGGTGGCATTAGGATGAGGACTTTGACGGAAATATTTAGTGTGTATCGGGATCCGCGAGTGGTGAAGCTGTCGCCGTTCTGTGTGCTCGGTGCGACATGGCGAGAGTGTTCGGACTGAAGTGTTCGTTTGCTGTATGAGCGGTCAGAAATGAAATGCATATACAGGAAGGAACAAACACAACTCTGACAACATGTACCAAAATGACAGAAGAAGTAGACAGAAGACATGGCGTAAATGGTAACAGTGGTGGCAAGGGTACGACCGAGGATGCTCCTGGGCAGAATTCCGCTCTCTCCGCGACTGGTGGGCGGCTCAAGTTCTTCAAAGGTCAGTGTTCTGTTGACATGATATCATATGTGTTCATAACAGCTGGATTAGCCACTCGCCCAGTAATATCTGTTAGTTGGAGAAAAACTAGAAAGTCATTCATGCTCTGATAAACATACATAGGCACATTTGAGCCATTGGCAATTGTCTACACAGCCTCTCTGCCATTGTTGTGCAAGGAGCTGTTTCTACCTAACTAGAAATTAATGTTAGTGAATGATTACTACATGTAAAACAAATATCTTGCATTTATGCATATAGGATTGACATCAATTATTATAATCATTTAGATTATTTAAATTGTTAAGTGTGTTAATTAGAATGTTTATTAATATTAAAATGGATTTGTACTATAATAAATTACTTAAATTTTATGTAAGATCAGTACAATTTATAAATCATAATATTTGAATTGAGAAATCCATATTATCTAATACATTTTCCAGTGTTTCCATCCTTCCTTCAATCTATATATTCATTGACTAATAAGAGAATTGTAGGAGTGACCAAAAGGCTTAAAAAAATTGTAGTTGTGTATACTATGATAATGCTAGGATGAATCAATAAAATAATTGAATAACATGCCATATTAGGCAGCTGCTCAAATGATAACAGTTAGCACATTCCGTAATACAATCAACAAACAACTAAGGCAAGTGCCTTGTTATACGATACGGAGCTCAATACTAATTAGCAGTGGATGTCAATAACAAATAATGTAATGATACTTGCTCAGATAACAGATAGATTTGCTTTGATATTATTGTTAATGTTTAAAGCTTTGATTGGTTATATTAAAATGAAAAGTTTTTGAAAACAATTCTATGATATTATATAAGTAGGTATTATGTTGCACTGATGTTATAATTACCAATTATTAAAAATTGTTTTGATGATAATATTCCAAACTTTTTATAGTCTAGTGCCTTCAATAAAATATTATTTCTGTAGTATTTTGTTTCGTAGATAGAATGTGTTGAAATGCCATAGAACAATATTTGAATTATCCTATGTCAGTGGAAATGTATGAAGGCTGAATTGCTAGAGTTGTTTTATTTTTATGCGTTGTTTGTATAATTTCAGATGGCAAGTTCATTTTGGAACTGGTGCGCGGATGCGCGCGTGAGGGCGAGCGCCCGGGCTGGGTGTCGGTGCCGCGCAAGACGTTCTGGCCGCCCGCCGCCGCGCCGCCCACGCCGCCCGCCGCGCACCCCACCGCCTCGCTCAGCGTCTCCGACGACAACAGCTCCGTGCAGTCCTCGCCCTGGCAGCGCGACCATTGCTGGAAGCAAACCGCTCCCCGCAGAAATGTTTCCAAAGAGTTAGCCATGTACTACTGCAGGCCGAGCACGCTGCAGAACGCCACCATCGAAGCCGCCAGTCGCCTCAAAAGGAGGAGACCTTACGATACGACGAATCTTGACTCTACAGTGAACGGAAACTCTAGGCGCGTTCTTAGCAACGGAGTATGCGACAAAAAGCGTAATGGCGACGTCGGTTCGCCGGAGAATAATAGCGGTAAAAGCGATGACGTCGTAGACGGTGCAGTCCCAAAAGTAAAAACGAACGCTGATGACGACAGGTGGAACGATTACGATCGGGAGAAATATTATCATATGAAACTTAAAAAACCTTATCAGTATCGTAAATTAAGGGTTTATAAAAAGACACGTCCGCAAATAAGGCGGAAAGAGCTGACGCGAACGGTTGACAAGCTTCGTGAGAAAATTGCTTCACTACCAGTTCCCGTAAATGCAAAACTCGCCAATTGTCGCCAAGAGCACATGATGGTGTCCCCGAGGAAGCGTATTCTTAGGGAACTGGAACGTGTCAGTCTCGAGGACCAGGGAACGAAGCGAAGGGCCAAAACTGTGCCTGCTCTCAGCACCGCTTCTTACCCGCCGTCTCCGGGGCCCAGTCACACGCCCCACCGGCCGCCCGCCGACTTGCCGCCGCGCCCGCATAATGGTACAGCACCACGCAAGGAGCAGCAGCAGCCAGTCACAAAAAACGTCAGCAGCTACAGCATACACTCTCTGCTAAGCATGCCTGATGAGAGTCCAACTAGGAGATCACCGGAGGCCAAGCGATCTCCACACTCGTACCCACCGTCTCTGAAGACGGAGTCACCGTCGAGCGTTAACTCGCCAGATCTGAGCCCGAGTCCCGATAACTACAGATACCGATATTCAGCACTGATGAGCTCGCCGGGTCAGGGCGGGCCACTGTCCCGGGACTCACCGACGCCTCCGTCCGAGCTAGCTCGATACCGAGCATCGTACGGAGGCCCAGCCTCTCCGTATGGAGCTGTGGGGCCGGTGGGAGGACCTCCTCCTCCTCGACAGTGGAGCAGTGTCGGTGCGCAGTATCGTGGTTCGCCAGCGCGAGACGAATGGCGTGAGGTTCCATATGTGTACCCGTACCCCTATGTGTCACCACAGTTGTATCGCGCACCATGGATGCACTACGCGATGTCACCAGCTGTGCCCCCAGGGCCTTGGGTTCCCCTGGCTCATCCACTCTTTACGGACCACATACCCAAGGAGGAGCCTACGTCAGGTGATTAAATTTTTTGTCTTTTCACAGATAGCTATGGGATTGCTTGCTCATATTTTGTATTGATACAAACATCATAATTTAAATTATTGTTCCAATGTGTCGTAATCGCTCATGACACTGGGATTACCACCTGCCCAGCGTGGTGACTATGTGCATTATCCTTAAGGGCCTATAAGGGAGGCCCTTTTTTTTTCCTAATTCAAGCTGTGGAATAGGCTGATCTTTAATTAATGACTAAATGCTGACCAAATGTTTTTATTTTTCAGATTTACCGTTAAACTTGTCGAAGCACTGAGATGGCGGTCGCAAGTTTAACACGTGAGACTGAACACACACACAAACATAGTCGACAGTCGGCGAATAGTTAGCTTCGTGGCGTGCAACTCCGCCCCCGTGTCGCGAGCCGTCACAGAGTCGCCCGTTACGGACCGAACGCTTCCACTCGGTAAGAGTACTGTGAATGCCAATTAATCAAAGATTACTAGGTAGTGTAAAACTGCAATATGTTACATATTTACATTTGTACTATGAACCTTCGGAGAACAAGTTCGAACAGAAACTTGTGGTATTGTTATTGTTGAATGGTGCCCTGTTAACATTCCATTGTTACACTAAACGATTGGCGCAGTTAAAAGTCCAAAAACTACATCCCACCTAACCCAATGTTCGTAATCGTATTGCGATTATTTTATATATGCTATTTAATACAAACATCTTTTTGCATTAGGGCAAAAAATATTTTTGTATAAAACGTGGTTTTCTGACAGTCCATGTCTGAAGATCTATTTACAAACTAATGTATATTACACTGAAATATTTTATATTAGTATAGATGTATGTATGCAGAGTCATGTGTGTATTTTCATACAAAATATTTGTACTACGAGTAAAATATTTTAATATTGGCTATTACTTTAGGATAAGATTCTAAGACAAAATAAATAACAAAAACAGTTATCAATTGTTAAAAATCAGTGCCTTGAAACAAATGAAGATATTAAAACATATTTATGAATGTATTAAAAATAAAAAGTATTACATGGAGAATTTCAGGCTTCGTCCAAATTTACTAAAATATGATACTATGTACTGCTATTTTTTTAACTATTTATATATTACAAAAAAGCTTGAAACTAAATCCTATTCCTTACTCAATTGCAAAATTCCATAATGTTTATGTTCGATCTCATTATTTAATTTAGAAAATAAATCGAGGTAAAGACTACAGTTTTGGGATCAAATTTGGATGTGTGTTTATGTAACATGTATATTGAAATAAGACATTGTACATAATTTGTGAATGGTGTATTATTGACGGCGGTTCAGGAGTAGATTTTATCAAAGCATTAACTGCGTACGATTTATATCGGTAAGAGTTTATTACCTTCAGATAATTATTGTAATTGTACAGTATTTTTTTAATGAGTATTTTATGAATTACGAGGAGGGGTGGGTGTTTTGTAATAGTTATGTTGTGGAGCCCCGCCTGCAGCGGCCGCCGCGCGCGGTCGCCGGCAGCACTGGCTTGAGATTAAAACATAGAGATAGTTTACTGCAATTAAGTTGAAGTATGGGGTTATGTATTATAAGGACAGTTAATGACGGTAAGGGACTGACTTCTGATGTAATATTATTATTAATGGAATTGTATAAAATAGATGTGTAATCGGAGGCCTACTCTTCTAATAAACATGTCCGCCAACAAAGTTGATTTAGTGTAAATTTAGCTATAATAGGTCCTGCTCAATTTATTTCTGAGTACAGTTAGGTAACAACATTATTTCAATGTTACATGGATGCGTTGAGACGGAACCTCGTTTCAAAATTAGAATTGCTTGACAAATGATTAAGTCTGTTTTTTAATGAATATAACAGTGTGTAATTATTGAAATGAAATATATGTAGCTGCTTGTAGTTAAGCCTGACTAGTGTAATGGGTAGATTTCATCGACAATACAGAGCAACAGTTTTTTTTATTTAAACTTGTGAGAAAATGTATGGTATATAAGCTTAATGGTTTTGTTTTATTAATGATACTATTTTCTATGAACCATTTTCTGAAAAAGGCATGGTGAATTATGGTCAAAATACAAAGATGTCTATTCAAAACAAATTGATATAGATACATCACACATATTGATATAATAGAAAAAGTAGATTTTATATGCAAAACAATTATTTTAATCAAACATTTTATTAGAAAAAGGTGTTTGTACAGGTGTTTAATTATAACTGATGCTGCAGTGTTTAAAAGGTAGTTTACTTTATTTATCATTTAATTTAATTCTATTGCTTTCGAATACAATGTATCCGTTTCTCTCGCGTCTGCACCAAGCAGTCTTCTTTCTTTTAACCACTTTTAAACATTTGTTTACAAAATGTAGTTCTCTATAGTTCATTGTTTGGTATATAATCAGATATCTGTTTACCCCGAGAAACAAAAAAAATAAGATAATACATATCATGCTTTCTAATTTTAATATTTGTTTTGAAAGTGTATAAATTACTTTATAATGATCATATAATTATTATTTGTGTAAATAACACATTCTTAGCATTGATGAAATCTACCCAGCATTCTTACCAGATTTTATTTGAAAAACAAGATCAGCAGTTTGACACTGATAAATTTTATTTATTTGTTATAGAAATAAGTTAATTTAAGATAATATTTCAAGCAAATTTAGTTTATTATAAATTGTATATTAATATTCGTTAATGAAACAGTGCTTATTATAACCGAAGTCACTATAATTCATTTGTATGTAGTCATTTATGTAATTATCTATAATATTGTAGGCGGCTCATCTAGCTCAGATCTGTCTCATGTTTATTAACAATCAAGTACATTTTTGTGCCATTGAAAAATAGTATAGCAAATATTTAAATTGAAATGTCAGCTATCTTTAGCCACTACGTTAACAATAATATTAAAGGCAGAATGATGGTTCCTCTCCACCGTAACATTGTTTTACTGTTGTTGTGAGAATATTTTTCTATGCAAATAAATACCACAATCTTCGAAGCATGTGATAGCGCTTTTACGAATAAATTTAACACAAATATGCAAGTGTTATGAAATTCAACGTTTAACATATTTATCATGCGGAAAATAGTTATTATTATCCATTTATATTAAGATGTAGTTATGTACTCGAATAAATATAACTTTTGAAAAAACCTTTCGTTTTATTGCGCCACATCATTTACATAACAGAAAAGTAGGTTTATTTAAGAAACAAAACTACATAAATGTATGTGATTTTTTCAAGCTGATTGATAATAAACAAGAAGTCCAATTATCCCCGTTGACGGGGATTATCAATAGGGAAGGATTATGCCCAACTGTTCCCAGATAGAAACTGCTGCTACTGCTGCTGTAGTTTGTTTATACATACTGTGTTTGTAAAATCGTTGTAGATAGTAGACCTTGTAGTCATGATGACCGCATGAATACGAAGTCCCCCAAGCTGTGTTTCGGCTACACAGCCCAAATTTTACAAATTCAAAACAATGCGCTTTAAAACCTTTTTCCAGTCATCACAAATGGCTTTGTCACCACCGATGATGAATGGGGAAAATAATCACGTGGCCCAGATTTTATAACCAGAAAATAACGCAGGATAGTGCACAAGTGAGTGTGCGAGCACTGCACTCCAGCTTCCTGTACCTACTCATCCTCTTCTATAAGAAACAGGTATTGCTGCTGAGAAACGCTACGTCCACTAATAGAAGTTAGGTACTAACCCAACACAACCACAACCACAGCTGAATTCCAATTGGGATCTATTTATAAATATATATATTGATCTGATTATTATTTATGCAGTGAATTGAGTGAGTTCTTATTTCTTTTAACATGGTTATAAAAAAAATAATCGAGTCAGTTAGTATTTATACATACAGTCCAAGATCCCAGAGCCCCCAGACCTTACCTACTTTTTTCTCAGAAGCAATAGTAATGGGAATTTGTGTGTCTGGGGGATGTTTCACCCCAGACACACAAATTTTGTTATTTTGTAGATGTTTGACCCCTCCAATTGGTCTGGCTGCTGACTAGGGGTGATTAATTAGTCCCATAAGTGTCATTTTTACAAATCAAGAGTGAGATCATATATAAACGTCTGGTAAAGTTAAGGGCCGATGGAAAGTGTCTGGTAATAATAATTATTTTTTTTTTAAAAACATGCAAAAATCAGCACAGAGACTTAAGCACGTACTAACTACTAACACTGCTTTATCCCATTACTATTTTTCTGACAAAATAAGCAAGGTTCGGGGGCTCTAGGATCTTGATCTTGATCTGTAATAAGCAACGTGTCTATCTAACCTGCAAATCTTCCGTTTCACTACCGATTGCTCCAGTTTCTTTTTTATTTTAGGGTTCCGTAGTCTACTAGGAACCCTTATAGTTTCGTCATGTCTGTCTGTCTGTATGTCCTGGCTCGTTCTCCGCCGTTTCTGCACCGATTGCCACGAAAATTGGTGGAGAGATGTATACTGATAATTCAAGAGTTGGCTTTTAAAATAATCGAAAAATAAATAATTATTTTTTACCCAGACAGCGAAAAGTTAATTCGAAAAAAAAAATCGACTGACCCACCATGTGGGGGACCCATCATTAGAAAGGTATTTTTAAATACAACAGCCTTGAAACCATGTGGATCAAACCCCCCAGTCTCGAGATATATTAAAACAAAGTTAAAAATAGAGTGTCCCCCCCCCCCTTAACTTTTAAAATACTTTTACAATAATTCTGAAAAAAATGTGCTGTATACCTTCAAGTTAGTACTTTCAACGAAAACTATAGCGAACTCTGTATCATACATAGTTATTTTTATACAACTCGACCAACTTATGACGTGCAGTTGCCCTTACTAAATGGTGTGTCAAGCGGTCGGCCCATCAGGCTACGGAACCCTTTCATGGGCGTGTCCGATACGCTCTTGGCCGGTTTTTTTAGAAACATTATTACATAGACAACTTACCTATTTAACCGATATTTAAATTATCCCGCCTAAGTTATAACTCTTAATGCAGTCCATCATTGTACTATTACTTTGCTATATGATGGACGTGCACTAAATATTCATTTACATAAAATTCGATTGACCAAGTAAAAATATTTTGTCATTTAAAAGATGCTTGTGGTGTCTCACTCGACATAAATAGGTTTAGTGGTCGCGGAATTTTTTATAGATCTAAAATGAATTAGAACATTTTACAGTTCTATCTTTACACTTTAAGCAGGAGTATGCAAAAAATAAGTGATTGGTCTGGTTGGGAAAAACTCAAATATCATAGAGAATCCTATTTTTTGAAAAATAAAATTAAGCCCATGCCGTGGATAATAAAGCTTTCGAATGGTGAAGGAATTTTAAAAACAGTCTTGTACTTATTAAGTTTATTCAACCCAACCAAACAAACATACCAAAGTTTCCCCTCTATAATATTAGTGTAGACTGTAAACTAAGCGAGGATGGTGGCAAATGAAAGAAACAAGTATTTCAATTTGTGCTTTATTTATGAAAAAAATTGTAAATTATCCTACAATGAATCTCCGAATGAAATAGACTTACATATCGTTTTATGTATCAAATACATTACTTTGCTCGACGCCAGATCAAACCACATAAGAACAATATAGTTTAAAATATTATCTACAGAATCCGTCCTCGGCGACTCGATTACCAAAAATACAATCTTCGTTCGATCTCGGCCGCGGGCGGGCGCGACGCGCGGCGGCGGCGCGGCGGCGGCTATGTACAGGCCGGCGCGCTATTTACATCGCGAATGTACAACCGGGGCGCGGCTCAGCCGAGCAGCGCCTCCATGGTGTAGGGGTGCGGCGGGTGCGGCGGGTGCGGCGGATGCGGCGGGCGCGGCGGCTCCTGTCAGTCGAGGATGACGAGCTGCAGCGGCGGCGCGGCCGCGGCGGCGGCGGCCTTGCCCGCGGGCGCGGCGCCGGGCGCGGCGGGCGCGAGCAGGCCGCCGCGCATGGGGCGCCAGGGCGCGCGCGCGCCGCGTCGCAGCTCGCCGCAGCTCAGGGTTCGCCGCACGGCCCTGCAAACATACCGACGTTACGCGACGATCCCCCACAAACACCATTCATTAAGCACCAAAACATTGGGAGATTTTTTTGTCAAAGAAGGATCACTCACTTGGCGGTGTCGGTGGCTCTGAAGTAAAGATCGTCCGGGGCGTCCATCCAGGAGATGACGTGGCGCCTGCCGCCGCGCCCGGATATGTTGGTCGGTTTTCCGTTTACCTACATGAAGCACATAAACATATTAGCGCCATTGTAAAGTACAAGCCATGCCAAATATCACTTAGTTACTCGCTACCTCTTAGTCAAAAAGTTGATCTTCATCATTCTTTTATTTGAAAAAAATTTGATTTTATGCCCACAATGAATAATGTGAATCGTTACTAACGTGGGTGAAGACGTGCGCGGGCAGCGGCTGGCCGGTGGCCTGCGCGCGCGCACACATGGCGGCGTACTGCTCGCGCGAGGGCCGCTGCATCGGCGCCGGGTGCTTGTTGGGCCGCTTGGCCGGCGGCGGCGCGACGGACGGTTCACGACCTCCGGGGGCTCCTAAATCAATACACTCTCATTTAACAATTTATTTCAAGTTATTTTATTAAATTAACATGTGAATTGGCATCTTACCTGCAGCTACTTCCATATAGAATAAGCGTGAAAGGGAGGATAGAATTAGTCGGTTTCAGTGCTCATACTTTTCCTAGCCCCTTAAGTTCTATGACGATGTTGTGTCAGAAGAAAAAAATATAAACTTTCGAAAAGCAAGTCTACAATAGTCATAAGGAACATCCAGCAATAACTATCGTTGTGTATATGAGTCGGTAGTGGAGTACGTACTGTCGAGTCCGTTGATGTCGTCGTAGGCGCGGCGCTTGAGCGGCAGCGCGGGCGCAGGCGCGGGCGCGGCCGCCTCCGCGCGACGCGCCTCCAGTTCTGCGCGCGACGCCACGCGTTCGTACATCAGGCTGCCGTCTACGCACACATCCGTCACAAATTACAATAATGCATTTATTACGAAGAAAAAAATATGTAGAGTATAAGTTTCTGTGACATGATAATATCTTTATTAAAAAAAAAATCTAGCTATGTACTAACTTTGTAAGCAATACTTATGGAGAATGAATTATTTTCAAGCGTCTCGATAAAACTAGCCGGTCCTAATTAGGAATCTCAGAACCGCACCAGTGCAGCGTCGGTCACACATAATGCATCCGACAGACTATGCGTCATCGAGTAGGCTATGTAAAAGCTGCGGTAGTACTGACCGGGCGCCTTGGGCGGCTTGGGGAAGGCGACGTGCTTGGGCGCGGGCATCTTGTCGCGCGGCGTGAGCAGCAGCCAGTCGTGCGCGCGCGCGTGCGGCGAGGGCGCGCCGCGGGCGGCGGCCAGGCGCGTCGCCACCGAGCCCACGGCGCCGCGCGCGCGCGCCACGCCCGCCGCCCCCGCGCCCGCCCCCGCCCCGCCCGCGCGCAGCTCCGCGCCGCCCAGGCCCGCCATCGCTATTGAACCTGAGGAGGACACACTCGTATCAAAATACGCACCAATGGCATAGGCGTAGGGTCTAACTGGTAGAATGTCATTGGTGAATTACTGAATTTTCAATTGACATTGACAGATATGTCAAAATTCACCAAAGACATAGCAGTTCGACCTCACGCCTACGTAATGACATCCAGCGGATTTTTCAAACGCAAACACCCTCATTCGGGTTCAACATCCAAGTTATTTTAACACTCTCACACTAAAAATCACTAAGTTGTGTTACATTTTCGAATAGTCCCACAGAATTCACGGGGCAGGCTTTGCACCTTAAACAATTTGATGCCTCCCTGATGGTAAACATAGTACTCGTGATGTAATCGCGGGTGGAGAGAGAGCTCCCGATGATAAGAGAACTCATTTCTGCTCGATATTTAGTGGTAGATACTCACACTCGTGCTTGACCTGCGCGAGGTTGATGGGCGAGAAGGGCGAGCGCGCGTAGTGGCGCGGCCGGCGCAGCGCCTTGGCGAGGCGGCGCGCGAGGCGCGTGAAGGGCGACGCGCGCAGGTAGAAGGCGGCGCGCGTCTTCATGACCGGCCGCGCGCCCTCGCCGCCGCCGTGCGCCGTGGCCACGTGCCGCGCCAGGTGCGCGCGCAGCTTGAACTCCTGCGAGACAAATGGTCTTTAGATATGACCACGACTACACAGTGTGCGCACGACCACAGAGGCCTTACCATCAAGTCTTACAGCGATCTTTAAACAAGGGAGTAGGAGAGATGCCGCTTTACATGATGTACGGCGGCATCTCTTTTACTCACTGGTTTTTAGATCGCTATAAGACTTGATGGTTAGGCCTCAGAAAGTAGGCACAGAACGTCATTGTCTCAAAATGACCGACGAGGAAATTCTAATAAGAAAAGCCTTTAACCTATCACTGCAACTTTATGGGCGATATACCAATTAGATTTATAAACGTTAGGGCTTTTGAAACCCTAGAATTCCCGTCTGTAATATTTAAAATCTGATATTCTGCGCCTAAATCGTTATACAGTCCAATCGCCACAGTATTGCAATAGAAAAGAAATATACAACTCGAAACAAGGCTACAGTATAAAATAACGATAACACTTATACCCGGCGATGTCCCTGAACAAATGGCCGTTGTGGGCGAGCAACATCATGGGACTGCTAAGCGTTGTATCTAAAGGAATACTTATCAATTAATTAATAATTACTGATGCAATATCAATTAATAACATAAGAATAATTTAAAATAATTATACGAGAATAATGGACAATAAATGTACTTAATTAGCGGGAAGCATTGAGTTATTGTATAATCGTACCGTAACAAAATTTATTAACTGGCTGCCCTATACGTGCTTCGCTACGTGTGGTAAATGAAGAACAACTCGACCGATTTTAGGCTAACTCCACATAAACTATCTACTAAATAGTCCGAACAAATACTGAAAATTTGGTTTGGATAGATGAGCCCGTACTTGAGTTAACAACGCAAAATGCCACAATTTTGTATGAAGATTAAGATCATAGCAGTACCTTAGCGCAGTTGAGCACGGTGCAGCGGTGCGGGCGGTGCGACACGGACAGCGCGGTGTCGTCCGCGTCGCCGCGGGCCTTCGTAGCCTCCACCTCGGTCTCGCCGAACACGCCTGCCGTCTGGTAGTGCGATATAACAACACGTTCAATACCAATCTTTTAACATGAAATAAAACTTCTTTTAAACGGATATAATCGGCGTGAAATTCGACGTTTATATCCATTTAAAAGTAGTTTTATTTCATGAGTAAAAGTCGCTTAAACTTATGAAAACAATACTCTTATAACATGTTCAATATAAGGTATATAACAAAAACGATCATATAAATAGATAAAAAATAAAATTGTATAAGTATTAAAAAAGTATCATCACCTTTACCTTGAGGCCCCCATATTTCTTCCAGTACTGCCAACAAGTGCCACATAGTCTGTACTGTAAATGCTCTGGCCCCCACGCGTACCACTGGTTTGAACTCGTCACTGCAGACAATAAACTCATTTCAAACACATTTCTAATAAGACATTTTTTTTGAAGTCAAAGTTTATTCCTTTCCATTGCTAGGCATGAGCCCCCCCTACATGAGAGGTTATGCCCGAAAATGTAATACCTACTGCATAGATTTTAATCGTTTGATATGCCCGACTCATCGTTTGATATATTTCGAAATTGGCACTAAAATAAGAGCGAGACAGCACGTCTTACCCTGGATTTAAAGGGGTGATTGTCAACGTGCTTTCTGGCTGTAAGAAGCGACCGTCGGTCTTATTTTAGTGTCCAAGTGGTATCCTATCCGCTGGCATCACCATAGCGGCCCGCGAGATAATTTTTTACGCTTCTCTTGAAGGAACCAAGGTTATAGGAAGGCGGAAACACCCATGCTGGCAACGCATCCCATCGCTTAATATTTCGGCAAAGAAATGAATTGCTAAAAATTGGGTTCGCGATGGAACAATGGCAACAGCAACTATCGAGTTTCTTGCCGCTTCTTCGGTAGATGACTGCGTTCCGAAGTCGATGGTAGAGTCATTCTATTGTGATATCATTGACGATTTATAAGTGTCTCACTGAGGCCTACATAAATCTATACTAATAATTAAGCTGAAGAGTTTGTTTGTTTGTCTGTTTCTTTGTTTGTTTGTTTGAACGCGCTAATCTCAGGAACTACAGGTTGGAATTGAAAAATCTTTTTGTGTTGGATAGTCCACGTGGCGAGGAAGACTTTAGGCTATGATATAACTGAAATTCACGCGGACGGAGTCGCAGGCGGCCACTAGTAAAGTATATTTTGATTTTGATTTTTTGGTAATGGTCCTTTGAATAATAATCCCAAAAGATGGTGTTACCTTGGCAGGAGGCGCAGATCTGCTGGGCGGTCATGGCGGCGGTGCCGTTGGTGCCGCCGTTCAGCACGGTGCCGGTCTTGCCGCTGGTGTTGTTGTTGCTCGTGATCAGCGCCTGGTTCGGCTTATTGCTGCAATACATTACAACTTCCAGTTTTAAATTCCGTCTTAATTAGATACACAGATATTTGTAACATCAATACCACTGATAGCGAAAGCGCAAGTATTTTAAAATAAAGCAATACATTTGGAGATATTTAGTATTTTTTTTATCAAAAGCAATTCTTGCGATCTCTTACATTATTCCAAGCTGTTTAATTTAAGAAGTTATGATTAACTTTCAACGCAATCTCCCATTAAATAAGGATATCATCAGTTAGCTTGCAACCACGGTTTTTGTAACGCAGCCGAAACGTCAAGCAGTTAGTATTATGCATTTACTATTACTACATATCGCGTTTAGTCCCGTTAAATAAATTACTGTTGCAAGTAATACTATTTAACGGGAGTAAACGCGATATTAATAATGTTGTACATGCAACGCGAAAGCCTAAATCTTATAAGGATATCATATTTATTAAATAACAAATATGCTATTCGTAAAAGTAAAACTAAAGCACATGCCACACAGACAGTAATAAATAGTGTGTCGTTGGTACAAACACTCACTAGTTGGGAATGTACACTTGTTTCAGCTTCGACTCGGCCTCGACCGCCTTGACGCGCTTCTGCTGCACATAGCGGTCCGTCGTCTTCCACATGTAGTAGTATTCCACGAGGTTCTTCAGCGTCTTCCACGGCAGCTGGTAACGGGCATGGCACATTAGTCCGTTTCAAACAATATTACAAAGGATAAACATTATAAACAACTCATATTTTTCCCAGAAACTTACATTTAGTAGTATATTGTTAGCCAAAGTGTCAGACTTCGTTACTCCATTTTTTCCAATGACATTTTAATACTTTTCTGACGCTACACTTTATATAGTATTGAAAATTACATTTGAAAAAAAAATGAAGTTATGAGGCTAGACACTTTAGACAATATGTTGCATTGTGTAATTTGTTGACTTACTTAGTCATATCCATTACAGGTATTCTATTTATATAAATAGTGACATTCCAAATTAATCAATTAAATCAACTTGAAAAACCATTAAATTTGTCCTTAGTTTTAACTTTTGATCTATATGGACACTATTATCTTTAAAAATTTACTTTAATTCGGAAAGAATTTGCATAATAATTTGTATTTAACATCTAACTACTCACGAAAATTGGCTGGATGATTAGCATTATGGTAATACTAGCGGCCGCCCGCGACTCCGTCCGCGTGGATTTCGATTTCCAATATCCTATGTGTTATTCTGATGTATAAGCTATATTGTGGTAAAGTTTCATTCAAATCCATTCAGTAGTTTTTACGTGAAAGAGTAACAAACATCCATACATACAGACATCCATACATCCATACATCCACACATACAAACTTTCGCCTTTATAATAGTAGTAGGATATATTGGCTAACATAATATCTGCACAGTCATGTTGATTACCAAATCGAATGACACAGCGGTCTAAATTCGTTTATCTTGTTATTAAAAACATACAACGTAAATAAAAACAAAGATATGAATTTTGAAAAGGTAAGTTCGAAATGAACGACCCTCTTCCTTGACCTCGTATTCCGCGTTACTCAGGGTCAATCATCATTGTATGAATTTAATCTAGCTCTGTCGTTCGGAGCATTAACCGACCGAAATTTATACAGAGTTCGTAAAAGCAATCAATCTCATATGAGCCAGTTTTATCTGGAACAGTCAGACCTTGACGTGCATAAGAAGGCCGTTGGTCCCGACTATGATTCGAATTGGTATCCCTTATATTGGGTAAGGAGATCAGATGGATACTTATTTTGATATTTTAATATTGGAATGTAATAAATCAAATTTGATGAAAATGAATTTAATCAGTATTTTAATGAACCTTACATAAACTATATTACAAATGGTAGGAAGAAGGAAGATTGAAACGTTATTTGCAAAATTGGTGGGCCCCAAACTGTGCCCCAAATGTTGTTACATTTGGGGCACAGTTTACTTTACCTAAAACCGAACTTGCAAATCATTGGACGCATATGAGACTACACGCCACTAGTTAAAGCTTATATCAATGTCGAATGACTTACAAAGTCCTGTCGTATATCGGCGAAGTCCTTCCCGTACTTGTCGAGCGCCTCCTCGAAGAGGTTCGCCTCGGAGGCGGACCACTCCTCCATCTCGTCGCGGCAGAGCACCGGCCCGGAGGCCGGCACCAGCGACGACAGCGCCGACTCTATGCTGTAGCCGGACTTGTGCAGTGTGTCCATCGCGTGGAACTGGAAATACATGCGTTTCATCAATTTGACTGCATTTACATGTACAGCTTAACTTAGAATTTCATACAATTTCCTATAGGCACCGTGCGTAGCGATGACTCTGCCATCTCGTGACTCATATTCAAAGCTTTTAAATGTCAATGTCGGTAATTCTACTGTCAAACCACGGAAAAACACGGTGCCTTATTCTGCCATCTAGTGACTCATGTTCGAAACTTTCACGCTAAATGTCAAATTTTACTGTCAAACCACAGAAAAAAAATCGGGATTTTAGCGCCCTCTATAGTTTCGGCACGGTTCCTAAACAAGCTTAGGTTTTTGACTTTTATTAAAAGTGAGTGATTCGACCTGTCAGTCAAATACCGGCTTGCTAAGCTTAGCTTCTAACGAACGCTAGGTAATTACATAAACTTAAATAATTCAACTAATATCCACAACTCGAGTAAAAATGTCGATGTCCATCAAGAAAGAAATATAAAAAAAATTTTTTTTGACAAAACACTTGAAATTATGTAACACAAACTCTTGAATTAGATCTTCGGTTTTATCTTTGTACTATTATTAACCGGTGCTCTTGCTTTTAGCACACATCCTGTCCGTTCCCCACCAAGTTTGAATCAATGTTCGATTGTGAACAGCCCCCAGCCAGAGCGTCAATAGCGCGTCAATACTCACAAGTGTGATGTCGCGGCTGGCGGCGGCGGCGGACATGTGCAAAGATGGCTGCTTCACGCTGGAGGAGCAGTCGAGGGCGCGCGCGAACGTGCCCACAGAGCGCGACACCACCAGGAACTGGTCGATCTGCCGGTCCGTCAGCCCGTGCTCCGGCGTCCAGACCAGTGTTTCTAGCTCGTCGCTGGTGCGTGGGTCGTCGTCGCCTGCAATTTTTATGATGGTTTAATGTTTGGTCAATTAATAAATCAAGCGAATTATTTAAGTACGAATTTTATGTTGATAAACCTATTGTAAACTTTAGATACACTATCAATTGTCCGCATAAATGGGCAAGCTATCGGAAAACGAAATACTTATGCTGAAATCGGACCTTAAAATTCCTGTTTAATTTATGCCAGTTAATAAAAAAAATATCCTTGCCCGTTGATAAGGTGCCAAACACAGATAATAAAAGTATAATATAATACAAAATGCTCACCTTCTTTTAATAAATTAGTTACTTCAGTCTGATATCTACTTCCAACTCTGATTTCTCCCTTATCTGCTAATAAAGTCTTTTGTGAAGGATCAAATACTAAACAATAAAAAAATGCGTCCTGAAACAAAACAAAGAAAATTGGTTAGAAATATTATTTTAAATAATTACAAATCGAACTAATGTAAAGTTCATAATAAGTTAATAATGAATAATATTTTGACTATTCCAAATTCTTCAATGGAGTTTAGAACTTTAAATTAAGATTTCGGCCATAGAAGTAATTTCAAATCAGTTCTATAGCAGAAAGTTGAATACAGGGCTGATGAAATGTCATTCGTTTGCGTGTTCCTCGTTCTCGTTCGGTACATACTCACATCCTTATTGAGATAGCTGAGCAGCGACTCTGTTTCGTTGAGCAGCGTGACGGTGCACTTGCCGCGGATGTGCGTCGCCGGCAGCGTCTCCACGTGCCGCGAGAGGAACAGCTCGCGGTGCTTCGCTTGGTGCCGCTGCTTGGGCGCCAGGCCGTCCGTGCCCGGCAGTTCGCTAGATTCCTCCTCCATCCCCGCTGGACAAAACAAAAACACATCTCAAACTCTACCACTGCTTTTTGCACAAGTTGGTGACGCAAAAGAAATGATGAAAGTTATGACCTAGGTTGCAGGTATAGCTTTTACTAAGAGATTGGAACAGGTCAAACCCGTATGTATAATAACTGCTATAACTACGAGAGTTATGATGTATCGAAGAAACTTTCCATTTACAGTGATTAAAAACCTATGCGGTTAATATGTATCGTATCAGAACTAGCTGCGGAATGCACATGTATGTAGTCGAAACTTTTTGTTTAATTGTGTCTTGCATATGTACAAACAAAGCAAACATCATCGAATTAATTTGGTGTCTGCTGCAGTATTGACTATCGGTCGAGCAATCAGTAGTGAATACTCTATGCTATTCGGACGAGTGCATTGGAGCGAGCGGGAGACAGCCGGCGCTGACGGCTGGTGGTGCTTGCGTAAGAGCGGAAACGTGGTTGCCTTGCGCCGCGCCGGCTAATGCACTTGGTCACTACGACAGAGCCGTGCACTCACAATGCACATGCTTTGCCACCAATTGATTAATTGACCAGTTGCGCAAATCATTTGCAGGTTCTTAGTGTTTTTCAAGACTGGACTCATTCATATTATTTCACTTCATTATTTTTATCTGTGCACGGCTTTCATATATCTTTATCTCCTATTAAAATATCCAAGGGTTGTTTATAAACATTTAAGTGAAATGAATTAACGCCTTAAATCGAAATGATTCAAGTCTTTATTTGCCAATCAAACACGGCAAAACCATAAGTGTAATATATCTGAAGTACTTACATGGCAATAAATAAAGAAAACCGTAGGTAATTTAAATATCATTATACTCGAATATGTGTGAGATAATTTAATGAATGTTAATTATTTCCATCCCGGGTGCGTCGGCGCAGGGCGGGGGGCGGCAGGTGCGAATCGTGCACACGTCACCGAATCATTTTTATATGCGTCCACGTACCGGCTGCCATTATAGCATGCATTATTGTTACGCGTGCACTAAAACAACATGTCCGCTAGTTTTTTGGTAATTTAAAATAAGAATATTCAATTTAGGTGTTTACCAAATACCTACATGTTTTGTTTCATGTGGTCGTTAGTTTAATCGTACCAATATAACTGCTCTTATCAACGAATGTTAATTTAGTCGGTTGAATATGAATTAATTAATCCAATGATTCGACTTCTTAGCAGCGCAGTAACAGAGTTCAAAATCTACATTTGAGTCTATTAGCGTATAATTGTAAAATAATCAAAGCGGGTCGTGAAACTGATCGGTGTAAATGTGTTTTTTGGACAGGATTGTCGGAAAGTCAAGAGGGGCGTTGTCGACGAGTAGGTAAACGCAAGGGACCGCCGGGCGTCCCCGAGGACAGACAAAAGCGCGACCCCTGCGGGGCGAAGTTGCTTGGTCCCGTGTCGCGTCACGCGCCGACAGTCTTGTGTCGCCATCACAAATTCTACAATCTTGCGAATTAGGCCAAATAAATTAATTACAAATCTATGTATGATCATAATGAGCGAGATCACTCGATTAAAGCAGTTTTATATTTGGTACTGAGAAATAAACGTGAGAGACGCGTGCGGTCGACAGGAGGGGGCGACGCGGTAATCAGGGGTGGTTGGGTACGCACCGGCTACTTATTATTACCACAGTCCCACACAGACACCTCTCTAATCACGCGCCGTAACAATAAAGTCATGTTTGCTAAACTTTTAGTGTTCGACGGGGGTGACACCGACAGATGGGCAGGGTACAAAACGCTTAAATAGTTCGAAGGTCGCATATCACTGGAAGAAATCTCGGTCAAGGATATAAATATAACTTCTTTTGAATCAAATTATGCAGTGGCGCTCAAAGTAGAATATTGCTATCCGAAGTTAACCTATTATTGATATTAGGGTTGAACAACGAAAGAAGGGAAAGAATCCAAAGCAAGCGGGTGAATTAATTCCATTCGTCGATACTCGATAGAGATACGTAGATGAGATCGGCTTAAACTGGAAACGCGATTGTTCAGTCTGTCCGACCCGCATGCGATAATGTGTCGTCGTATTCGAATCGTACAAATATCGATACTAATGTTTCGTTCATTAAACAATTGCGTTTTTATTTTATTAGACACAGAGTCCTGCTTTTATATGTTAATTAATAGTCCTACTTGAAACTAAATGACCTTGCCTTTTCTTATTTGGAATGTCAGTTCTAAGATAAATAATGACAGAAGAAATTAATAAAATATTATTGTATTTTCATGAAATTCTCTAGTCAGCGAGAGCCATGAAAACAGTGGTATTTCAACACACGAAGAACAGGTACAAACATTACAATAACCCTGTTCTAAATCGGGAACGTAAACATTTAAGTCAATTTCATAGCAGTTACAAAGGAAAGCCCACGCTCATTATTTTAGAGTGTTTTCTTTCAGTGACGATGACGTATACTTTCCTGATTGTAATAATTGAAAATAAATCTGTATTAATGTTGAATAAAAAATTATGTCATATCAATAAATGAACGTATAAAAGATTAATTATTGAAAAATGAAATATATCAGAATTTGATAGCATACCTGTCCGTTTATCTGTGTTGGTGCATGATGATATTGTTGAGTCACCATCTGATGATAGACAGTAACCGAATTAATAGACGAAATATTCAAAACATTAGTTTTTGTGTTGAATCTAGGTTTTATATTTAAAAATATTTTCGGTAACTAACAATAATAAAATCGTTGCCTGATGAATAGTAATAACAATGATACCTAAGAACTAGGTTTGATTAATGGGAATATAAACCATATATTTTATGATTAACAAAGAAGAAAGTACCTACAAATTATAGAACCTAATGGTTTGATGATAGTATTTTGAACAGCATGGCATGTCACAAAGAAATCAAACGAACGGAAGGCTGGTAACGGTCAAGTCAGGACAAAAAGTATTTCAATGTAGTCAATCGAATTAAAGAGTTATCGACGCATCTGTTGATAAACATCACTAGAGAGCGCCGCGGCGAGGCCCGCCATTTACCGCGACGCCCGGCCCCGGGGGCGGCCGCCGAATTGCGCCTTTATTCCCACCTGCCACCTTGAAATCGCCACCCGGGTGGTGGTTGGCACTAATAAGTGGCGTTCACCACCCGGGTGGTCGATATAGTACAGGGTCCCTATTTGCATGTCGTGTCACTATGACTGGAAATGGAAAGAAAAAGCTGACTGGATACAAGTTTTCATGACCAATTACAATTTCAATTATATAACAAAATATTTAACTATTATTTTAATGACCATGTTTAATTATATTTGAAATATGCAAAAAAAAATGGAAAATAGCTTTTTATTGGGTATACTGACAGTATTCAATAAAAAATAATTGTACCTACGTTTCAGTGTAAACAAATGTTGGTAAATCTATAAATAAATAAATAAATAAATATTCTTCTTCCTAGCGTTTATCCCGTTTCTATACGGGGTCCGCTTTGACCATGATCCAGGATTTGGCAAGTCTGGTTATTACAGTGAAGCGACTGCCATCAGACATTCGTAACCCATAGAGGGGAACCAGACAGATTGGATCATGGTTACACATTCAGATCTAACTGAACGAAATTCAGAAATCACTGAATGTGCAGATTTCCTCACGGTGTTTTCCCTCACCGCCGAGCTAATGGCACAAATCCACACATAGATTTCATTTCGAAAAATCCAGAGGTGTGGGCCCGGATTCGAACCGCGGACGTATGTGAGGCGCCGTCCGTGCCACTACGCCACCATCGCTCATTATTATTACACTGACAGTATTATTAGAACAATATTTATTCAATCTAATAGCAATAAAAAACGATGGAAAATTACTTCTTAAAGGTTATAACAGTACTCCTATCGTATAAAAATATTAAACAAGATCCAGGATTACATATTTATATAAGATGGCTACGGGCCCTAATGCATAATAATCTTAATTAATATGTAGTAAAAAACACCCTTCATAAAGAAATCTCTTACAAAGGTATGTTGTCCTGGTACTTATTGAACATAAAAAATAAATTCTTTCCGGCGCCGGAGGGAAAGTTTGGTTCTGTTATTATATCCTTTATTCTTTGCAATAAAATAGCACTCTCATTTCTTGCGAAATCTCATGTACAGTAATCTTACACATTTTTTACGTTGATTTAAAGCACAAAAAGGGTACCTAAGTTGCACTAAAACTACTTAGACAGCTTTTTTTCATGAATTTGCCCTAGAGTCTCCTGGCAACATTGATTTGAACTTCCGTCATTCAAGTTAATTTTTTAAACTAGCAAAGATAAAATGTTCGTTCATCCGACGACATTGACTTACATCCTTTTAGAATAAGTAGTTTTTAATTAATTTAGTTTACGAAAAAGAAAGAAAACTAACAAAAAAGAAAAAATACGTATGTTTTAGTTTTTGAAAATCTTTCGTAGTAGTAAATAAAAACAGTACATGAAAAAAATTAAATGTTGTCAATTCTGTACATGAAATATTTTTTAAAAATAACCAAAACTTGTATCCAGTCAGGCTTTTTTTTCCATTTCCAGTGATCGTGAGACGACATACATGCGAATAGGGACCCTGTACTATAAACGAAGGGGGCAGATGAGACTAAATCGGTGCTATCGACCACCTGGGTGGTGAACGCCACATATTAGTGCCAACCACCACCCGGGTGGCGATTTGAAGGTGGCAGATGGGAATAAAGGGAATTGCGGGGGATTTACTTTATGATAATTATTTCGATTGCCATCGCCGGGAAAGGAGCCGGGGCGCACTCGAAGCGATCCCGGTACTTGAGACGAGCGTCGCGAAACGCCCGTAAAAATCACAGCTTTCGTGCCGGACCACTTTTTAACGCGACTAGGGTAATTTGCAAAGTGCCTGGTTTATGACGTATTCTTATAGATTCTTATTAGCAGGCTACATTTATATTAATATTCCGGCCACAGTCTGTGTCCCAAACATACGAGTCAGTTAGGTGGGAGTAACGTCTTTGTACCATTAAAAAATAGTTTTTATTAAAAACCATAAGTGAAGACTTCACACATCCAATAGCTTTAAAAAGGGCGTTTTTGTAATACAACAACTAGTCACAGAAAATAACAAACTTGTCGTTGCACAGATTCCGAAGTATTTGACACATAACGAAATATCAAGTATTTACATGCGGAGATCAATGGTATTTGGAAGCACCACAAATGGCAACAAGTCGTAGCCATGTAGCATATTTCGTAATAACAGATGGTATAGCGAGGCTGTGATTACACAGAGACCCGCATGCATTTTGTGATAACAGACGACATTCCCAGAAACAAGTGGAATGCGGAATGACGGCAGCCATCATGCGAGGCATATGAATACGAAACAGTTATAGTCACCAGACATGAGGCACTAAAAACTAAGTACTAAAAGAATTAGACGGTGTCTTTCAAATTGGGCACTATAGCTATGCAACATGATATCACCTGAATAGTTATGTCACAATTTAGCAAGACATGTGATATAAGACTATTTATAGCATCCACTATAGAAATTATCTTAAATAGTATAGATGGGCATATTTAACGGCCATCGTTTTATTGATAACGACTGACTCAAAACGCGAATAACAGTTATGTTTATTACCTTCACAGGTGCTAGACTCGTTTTGAGGAATAAACTTAAATAGGTGTAGCATATTTTATGTTACTTCATTTTTGAAAAAGATTCAACAATTTTATTTTTTAGGTCTTTCCCACAGACCTAAACAAGGTAAAAAGAAGTGGCAATCCAGTTATAAACTGGTTATTAAACTAGGAAGCATAGAAACGCTAACGCAACTTCAAACTAGGTTTGATTAATTTGCTTCTATCAGTTAATGCTTATCGTAAAACTTTAACGTAAAAGAACATAAATTAAAAACATTAAAACATAAATAAAATGTGCCACTTTTCAATACCGAATGAATATTACATTTGACAAAATATACAAATACTAATAAGGCTGATACAGTTACAAGCTTGGACCGGACCGGGATGGCTGGCGCACTTTCGGTGAGGCTGATTGAGGAGGAGAAGGTAATAATTACTCTCATTTATTATTTATTTACCATCAAAACGTCCAAGTGGACGTTCTGGCAGAAACTTAACAGAATAAGTCTGAAACTTCGTTTAGTAAGGGATTAGAAAACTATGGCATAGTGTAGTTAGCAGTTTGGGTTCAAGTTTATACGGACTGGATCCATTGATTAAAATGATGAAACTGCTTAAATGCACTGTTGGGCTAGTTAAATTTAGCTGCGAAAGATAATTTGTACTATTTATACTTTTAGGGCGCAGGCAGAGGGTGCGCAAGCGCAGGTGCTCTTTCTATGCCACCCATATTCAAGGCTACATGGGAACATCAATCGTGCAAAAGAATTTCTATGTAAATCAAATTGCAAAATAAACTACTTTGACTTTGACTTTGACTTTGTCCTGACATTTCTAAACAAAACCTCTTAAGACACTTCTTTTCGAATCTCATGTACAGAATTTCCAACATACAAATTAACTATTCTACAAATTCGGTATCTCATGCATGTGTTACGTATTTTTATCTAATACATAATTATTTTATAAACCAGCGGCTTTGTCCGCGAGAAAATATATTGATCCTTTCTGTTTCTTAACGAATAGAAGATGATGTAAATCGGTCAAGTACTTTTGGAGACTATAAATAACAAACTATTTCTACCTCTTTAATGCAGATACCAACGAATATATTGAATGTTCGTTGGTACCTGCATTAGAGAAGGGAAAGGGATATTGAGCAGTTGCGTTTCCTCTTCCCATGAGAGAGATCATTTTAATAACAACAAATGTATGACAAGATAGTTCCTAAACACAATGTTAATGACGACAAAGGTTGACCAGCAGTAAGCCCATGCACTCGCATGAATATGGATAAGCAGCGCAGGGAGCTCAAGTGTGCATACAAAGAAAGAGCTTTGTTAAAAATATT
Source organism: Nomophila noctuella (assembly GCA_958496325.1). Classification (NCBI taxonomy): domain Eukaryota; kingdom Metazoa; phylum Arthropoda; class Insecta; order Lepidoptera; family Crambidae; genus Nomophila; species Nomophila noctuella. Next base: position 10,361,691 of record OY292499.1, on the reverse strand, counting down.
TCACGTGGCGTGCCAGGCCGCTCGTGTGCCATGAATTATCTACAAAGCTTTATCTAATCTCTCTAGCATGGTGGCATTTCGGGTAAAATATTGATGTCTTGTACAATTTTAGGATTCTAGTGCATTCGGTTTTGAAGAAAACTTTCACATTAAGTATGTGGTTTAGGCGTTTAATGTTTAATGTAACGGTTTTACTACATATTTTATCAGTGAACAGTCAATTATTATATCAGTGAGGATTTGTTTTGAGAATATTACAATATTATTATTATTAATTTAGTAGTGGAAATTGAAATGGCTTTTGTAATGTTTAATTGTTTTAAGCAGATGTATTATTTGTAAGCTGTATTTTTCCCTAATAAAGAAAATAAAAAATAAATTATGACTTTATTATTCAGAGCTTGGGTGTTTTAAGATGTCGTTTCAGAGGATTCGTAGAGAGTTGCGGTTTGTGGTCAGAATTTACACACAAAGTGGGGAATTTATCGTTTTATGAATGGGTCGTTCACAATCGATTTCATAATCGTGAAGCGAGCGTCTGCAACACCCGGCGGACATCGCGCTAGGCACAGGTACTTGCGGTCAGGTGTAGAGTTAAATTTGGCAATTTAATAACACGGGATTATGGATCCACACGCGTCACTACGCAACTAATTAAAGCGTAGGCAAAGAGAAAATGGCAATCTGTGGAGTTCTGCCCCCCCCCCTAGTGGGGGGTGTCGGTTACGTGTGCCCCCTTGGGGTGGTCGGGTGTATGGTTTTTCTGCTCGGGCATCCTTTGCTTACTTATTGATCCAGTCAAATGTGTGGAGGTGGCGCTGTGGGTGGCGCGCCCGACCCCGCGCCCCCCCGAAGGGGGTACGTCCAAATAAATCTGCCCGCCCGCGAAACACCGCAGTGACAACAGTGGCGACCGGTAAGATGCGGTCTCACTGTTTCCGTTCATACTGTCGTCATCCGGTCGACCTCGAAGAGGCGAGGTCGTGCGGTCGTTTCGACCAGACATAAAAATCGGCGAATGCCTTTTTAATTGGAATGATTTCCATCGGCAAGCAATGGCGGGGCGACCTTAGAAACAGGCATGCGCGCAACCGCTGAAGGTACCGCCACTGGCGAAACCGCGACGCTTCTGCTCTTTGGAGAGGTCAATGACGCTTGCCTTCAAAACGGCTACCATTATATGACTAATTATTGGGAGCAAACACTCCATACGTGCACAATCAAATATGAAGCCAAACAAACACATGCCACACTGATGCTCCTCCTTGACGATAAAAAAAGGTAATTTGAAGAGTCACGTTTAAAATGTTTTTTAAGAAAAAATATCAATACAATTTCTCATAAAAAACACGTAAAGTCTTAAATTCTAGTACGAAACTTTAGAACAACAAAACAACATCCACTACCAAAAGACTAAGCTCACTTAAAGAGCATACTTGAAAGGAAATTATAAATGCTAATACTTATTTGTCTTTTTAGTACTAATAAATTATAGCCTGTCTAATGAACAAGCGAATAAACAAAACATCTCAACACAATGTGCAATGTTTAGAAAGACATTATCCCAGACCCAAGGTACGACCTTATATTACTAAGCACTAAGCAGGCCGGTTGGGGTGAACCAGCGAAGAAACAGAGTTGTTCTTCCATTATGAAAGATTAAATACCTACATATACTTAAACCAAGGCTAGACCCTACCTGAAACCGGGGTAGAGGATAAAGTCTATACAGCAGCGATGATGCAAGAAACGCCACAAGTCAGTTCCAAAAGGAGCAAATAATTTTGTCCCAATATGCATAGGTATTTCGTTGTGTTTGTGTTCTAATAGCTTTTCAAACAGAGCCTAAAAAGAAACAGTCCCCCGATTACATTCATCTATGCAGACAGATATTTACTGGCAGAAATGACAGTATCCAACTCAATAAAACTACTACTGAGCTGTGTTATCTTCATGAATTATTTGGTAATATTTTTATACCGTTATCGTCAGAATCGAAGAGGTCAATTTAACAATTCTAAGTAGCTGATAACAATAATGTGTCTCAGGTCAAACAACTTTTGTTTGCTACAGATACTGATCGACATTTTGATAATATGCCAATTGCCAATTCGCTATTAAAAGTCTGTACACACTCATAGTGCAGCAAGCCATATCACATTCTTTGTAACTTATTAAAAACCTAGTCGTTCAGTTTTAACATTTTTATACTACTACTGTTCCTAGCTATAGATGACATCAAGATTGCCTTGCGGTTTTCTTGGTGAAAAAACTAGGTGTGATACTGTAAATATGCTGATGAATAGTTATAAAAATATGCAATGTGCATCTCCGAAATATAATGTTCAAAGCTCAAGAAAAGTTTCTTTTGATCTTAAACTCAACAGGTGGTATGATGGTGGCAAAGTATGATCAGACGCCACTTTTCTTAGTTTGTTATTTTTGTGCTTAAAGTTTTTTGAGCATAGAACAGCTTCTGAATGTACTTTGAACAGATTGCATAAATAAAATGAAAACATTTTGCAAAGAATATTCACCCGTACAATATTTAGGGTCACTGTTTGTGTGACATTTTGAATAATATTTTGTGTTACCGTGCAACAAGTGAGTGTCCCCCGCTTTGACCGGTGCCTATATTGATATGCACATTTGCACAATATTCAATTGCTGCGGTAACGTTTATTATAATAATTTTCAATGTCGGAGTGTCATGTTTCATATGTTTATCGGTGCAAACGGCGCGACATTATTACCACACTTTCAGAGCGGGTGCAAGACTTGCCTTAATCCCATAAAAGTTTTTGTTTATTGCATCATTCCTGGGTAACAAGTGCAGAATGTTATTTGAAGCCGCATCCATGTCGTTCTTATTCGACTACCCAAAATGTCTTGTGAGGTTAGTTTGTAACGGTTTTGACGACCGGTTAAGAAGTAAACCATTAGACGAAGACGTGACGGGTTCGTAATTATTATGCTATATCTTGCATAATAGCTTAAACTAACTCATCGTACTTATCTCGGAGCCAACCCAATGATATGAAATATTTATTTATTGACTTTATTGGTCAAAAAAATAAGCTCAAAAACACACAACATTTTCAATTTCTACCGTGAAGTGTTGGCAGCCCTATAAAATCCTTTTATAAAAGTAAACAAAACGGCAGCTGACAGTTTAGTCTGTGGTTTGGAATTTGTAAAATTAAGCTTAACACTGACTTCAGTTTTTGTATTGACGTTATAAAAGTCCTTACTGCCGAATTGATGATGGCCATTTTGTGGTTTGAATAAGCAATACGCAATAACATATGAAAATACTGCTTAAGACATTTAGGTCGTGTACTCCATCATTTTTGAGATCAGAATCATAGCAACCTTTCTTTTAACCCTATTAATCCCTACTAATGTTATAAATGATATAGTAACTCTGTCTGTCTGTCCGTTACTATTTCCCGCTTAAACCTCTCAACCGATTTTTAAAATTTGGCACAGAAAATCTTTAGACCCTGAGAAAGAACCTGACTGTAATTACTTTTCTTCGTAGGCCTGCAAATACATAGGCGGTTTGATAAGTTCGTGCAAAGTCCGAGAGCTTAAGCTATTGCTTCGTTTTGAGTTTATCTTTGATTACTAGCATCTATTAGAGAACCATACGCAAAGTTTCAGCTTGATCGGCCTACTTCTTTGTGTTTGGCATTGATTCGCGTAAAGGAAGTCGAGTGATTTTCAGAACATTTTGTGAAACAGAATTTCGTGTGGTGATTTCACATTACTGCCTGAAAAGCAAAACTCTTCAGGAGACAAAAGTGATGATTGACAAACATTATGGAGACACTGCACCTTACATTATCAAGTGTTTTAAAAAAATTGCAGTGATCTTATGGGTACAAGTGATGCTAAGCCATCTGGACGTCCTGTAGAGGGTACTACTGCAGTAACGTTGGTTGAAATCCATGACATAGTGATAGATGACAGAAAAGTGAAGATGCATGAGATTACTAGTGCTATGGACATCTCGAATCAACGAGTACATAATATTATTCACCAACATTCAGAGACGAGAAAGCTGTCTGAAAAAGTAATTTTTTTTTATGGAAATGTACCAGCCCGCACCCCAGAAGTTGTGGTCCCAAAATTAGTAGAAATAGAATCCCAAATTATTTTATATCCCTGTTATTCTACAGAATTGACTCCCTTTGACTATAATCTGTTGCTTTATTTAAAAAAAAAATTGCATGAATAAAATTTTGTTCAAACAAGGAGGTGATGGCTGAAAAATTTGGCTATTTTTTAGACCTTTACAAATCCTATTATTTGGAAAGGATTAACTAATTCGAAAAGCGTTAAATTACGTGTATAAGCCTCTAAGGAGTCTATGTCGAAGAATAAAAAAGGTTTACCTCAAAAAGTAACATACTTTTTATTTTTGCACGAACTTATCAAACTGCCCTCGTATATAGTGACACATTCAGTATCTCCTAGTATTTAAACACAACCGTAACACTTTCACATGGGCCAAAAAATTTGGTTTTGTACCAAATATTTTTTAATTAGGTCATTATTGTGTTCTTTAATAAAATAAACTCAATAGCTTTAGAAAAGGTTTCTTAGTGCTTAAACGTTTTTGGCAATCATCTCAAAACCTATCGCATCAAATTCCTCCTACTTTTTCGATCGTTACACACAAAGAACATGCGAATGTGGGGTCACCGATCTCTATACGCTCCGATATTAATTAAATCAAGGCGTCTCAAATTAATTGATAGAGAACTTCAAGTACATCATTTTCTTTTAGTTTGTCGGGCGGTCAGTGTTTAAACTATTTAAAAGGAATTTTGAAATATATTTGGTAACAAAAAAAAAATGCATCAAAAATATGTTATGTTAAGACGTGGGAGTTTGCCACTGCGTTTGTTTGTATTGCCAGCTAATAATGTGGCTTTCGTTACAAATCTGAATGTAAGCATGACGTTACGGAGTTTGTCGGTTCAAATGAGTGGAAGTATCGTTTATTCCCCCGTTGGTGACTCTTCGTGGGACTTTGAACCTTAATGGGAAGGTGGTAAATATGCCTTTAGTCGCTCGCGTTTCGGGTCTGTGTCATAAACGTTATTGGAATCTCGATTATTATGCATACGTTTTGTTAGGAATGAATGATAACAAAGTTTATTATGTGTTCAGTTTTATTGATGAGCGTGTCATCGGCGGCTAGGTTGTTTGCGGCGGCCGGCGTCGGAGCCGCGGTAATGTGGTGAAGTGCAATGAGAGGGCCGCGTGTCCTGTGGCGGCGCGGTGCAGCGTGCGGCCGGCCGGGGCGGGGCGGGCGGGCGCGCGGAAGGAATGCGTCGTTTTCGCATCGGGAGAAACGAATGCGTTTAAGCGTCGCGGGTACACAATGGCGGCGTGACGAGATCCGGTTCGCGGGCGGCGCGGGGGCAGGGGCGGGGGCTCTAATCGATAGCCGGCGAGCGACGGCCGGGCGACTGCGGCGCATAGGTGACAGCTCGGGCCCAATCAAATTACCGGCCGTGGAGGAGAGCTGCAGTGCCACGCACGTCGGAGAAACACAAGCCGCCGCCGCCGCCGCCGCCACCGCCGCCCGCCGGCCCCGCGTCCGCCGCCGCCGCCGAAACTGCACCGACGAGCCTCTATTGTCCGATACACCACCTCACATGCGCTTGCCTATGCAACACATTGACGGATAGTCGTCACTTATCACGCCTCCCGATACGCGGGAGCCTCCCCATATACCCCCCTTTGTACGGGTCCAATTTGTTCTCTGTACATAGACATACTAGCAAAATAGTTACTAAATCTGTAAGTTCTAAACGACACACTAATTAATTTTGACGTTTAAAAGGACTGATTGGCTGAATTGTAAACATTTAACATTGACTTTAATAATAGTCGATCAAAAACCAAATTTTAAGTAGATTTGTTCATGGATATAACGAAGATGCATAGATGAACAATTAATACCTAACCAGTCAACAGAATGATCAATTTGGTCATGTTTTTGGACCATAGTCTTTCTTTATATTCTACTAGCAGCCGCCCGCGACTCCGTCCGCGTGGATTTCGATTTCCAATATCCTATGTGTTATTCTGATGTATAAGCTATATTGTGGTAAAGTTTCATTCAAATCCATTCAGTAGTTTTTACGTGAAAGAGTAACAAACATCCATACATCCATACATCCATACATCCATACATCCATTCATCCACACATACAAACTTTCGCCTTTATAATAGTAGTAGGATCTGTTGTGATGTTGCCGACCTTGCCGATGGCCAAAAGGATAATAAATCGCAGCATCTACAAAAACAAACAGTAACATCATTGTAGGCTAGAGAGACCCGTTGGTCTAGTGATTAAAAGCTCTGACCCAAAAACCGAGACCCACGGGTTCGCTTCCCTCTGGAACGCTTCCTACTGGAATCAAAATTTTGTGGGATGATCGCCGACTTTCAGCAAAATCATTAGGTACCAACCATATGTCTGTTAAGGTAAGAAGTACCGGAAAATATGGATGGACTGAGGAAAATGTCATTCATATTATATTTAAGGATTAGAAGCTGGGTAACCTATCCCATAAGTTTGAAAACCAGGGTTGCCAAAATATTGACACGATTTCAATCGACCGCTTAGTTTGAATAACCTTTAAAAATTGGGTCAATCTTTTAAATCTACAATTATTGCTAGTTTATAAATAAGTGCGGATGTTGAAGCAACGAGACATCTGAGAGTTCCACGACTGAGCATTGGTGTACGCGCATCTAATTATAGGTTATTCCACCCGTGTACCACACAACAGATTCACGTTCAACCATTAACGACCTGTACACGAATGTATAACCCTACATGCCGCGTGTGTGTACGTACACGTACGTGCGGCTATGTGCATACGCACTCTGGTATATACGGTCATTTATACAGAAATGTGATGCAACCGTCACGCGCAATGAACTGTGCTCGGGTGAGTCGAGGTAGTCCCAAAGATCGACACGACCGTAAAGCAGCGATAAAGGAACAATAAAACGATAATATGTAAGCGAGGATACTAAAAGTTGCTCTTGACATTGAACGCAAATCGTAGCACATTACTGAGAAAGATTTAAAAGTTTCCACAGATCGATCATACGAGTGTAGAAACTAACTATGCCTAGTCAACATAGGACTAAAATAAATGTCGCTTTATAGGTACGTAATGAAGTGGCCGCCGCAATTAAATCGATGACATCATAGCCTCCGTGCCTGGTGCGATGGGAAATAAAAGCACAATTCAATCAACGGGATAGTGACATGTATAGTTTTTTAAAAGTTTGTACGCAAATATGCAGAAAGTTGTTTATGAGACACTACATTTTTTTTATATCACTAGCCTTCAAAGTGACCCGTTAACATAGGGTCCGTTTCTATTCATAAAGCGGGAAAGTAGCCAAGATATGCAATTCCATAATATGGTTAAATTTGCGAGCCACGGCCAATCTTTCTCGCCAGCTAACTATTGTATTACAAATTATCTTATAACGTTATGATGCTTTTGGAATTCGCCCTTCTGGTTTCCCTAGTTTTGTCACTGGTGGTTACAACTCGTAAAACTCATAATTTTACTAATTTTCAACATTTAAAAGCTAATCTTATAGACCAGGATGAATGTTAGTTATAAACATGGCAAAAATAACTTAGAAATTAATGACAATGGACATAAAATTGTGTGAATGGAATCTTACGGATCCTAATAAAATACTATAATCGGCGCGTTGATGACGTACCGATTAGTATTTCATTGAGACTAAACTTTAACTAGTTCATATGAAAAATATCAACTTACCTAACGCTGGGTCTAGGACTGCTTGTGCTGCCTGTTCTTCGCCTATCGGCGTTTTAAGGCATATTTTCTTGAGTTTCATTGCGACAGGCGAGTCTTCCGACTGGGCCACTGAAACAAAACCAAAACAAAACTTTTAAAGTTAAAGTTTATTATCTTGTGAAAAATATACATACACATTTAGGTGCACATACTTATACAAGGTCGGATCACTGATGGTTTCCCTGCGATGCGGAAAATGCGGATCCCTGGATGGGTCGCAAGGCTTTCTAAAATATTACAACCTTTGTTTGCATCCAAAGAGTCCAAAATTAATAGCCGGCTTATAGTGAAAGCACAAATATAAAGTTGTCATTAGAAAAGGACATAGGATATATTTTAACATCATAGCATCATGTTCCCACGAGAAATTGTTCTCCACACGGGCGCAGTCTCTGACGGAAGGAAGGCGCTCACTTTCTTTCCGCTAGTGGCTGCGCCAAAGATAAATACTAAAATATTTTTGTTAGATATAATTATCGGCAAAATTAACATATAACTGAAACATATAGGTAAAATTAAGTAAATAATACTTAACGTCAGACACGTAAATAACCGATGTCAATAGATTCAATTACGCAAGCACTGCATTAAAAGATACTTTCGCATATTAAGATAACTTTTGCTTTGCGTAGTCGCCATATAAAATTATACGCAAAAGCATTAAAAGGTAGGTAAACAAAAGGATTTGGAATACATAATTAAAAAATAAACAAATTACTAAACATCGTATGTTACTGGCATAAAACACAAGGAACCTTAGAAGATTGCATCATCTGTTTCTTTCATTATTGTATAGTAAAATTAGAGCCATACTTACCTGGTGAGGTAGGGGTGATTTTATTTAACGTAAGAATTCACACTTATTTCGGAGGGTGGTTACAACAACAAGTAATATTCTAGCAAAGGTCTACCTTATTTGTCTAAGTTCATCATAATGTTATCAAAATTTCGATGGCACGATAACCTCCTTGGTTTTATCTAATGTGGGTTTATACTCAGTCAGCGGTATGAATACTGAACTGAGTCATGCCGAAATTAATTTCAGAGTTCGTGATCCAGATTGTCCTATTTTAACGGATTTTATACACATAGTATCTAGTCCCAAAAACTTGGATCCGTTTAAATGAAAAACGAAAAATTAATTGAACCGTTTGATGATAAAATAATAAACTTGTTTCGAAATCTTACCTCAATAATATACTTCTCTATACTCATCTATACTAATATATAAAGCTGGAGAATTTCTTTGTTTGTTTGTTTGTATGTATGTTTTTTTGTTTGTTTGTATCTTTATTTGTTTGTTTGTTTGTTTGTTTTAACGCGCGAATCCCATCTCCAAAGGTGAGCCATTGGGCCCGAGTAGGTATGATCCAAATTGTCTTGGTTTCCCTTGTGTGCGTTGAGCAGGTCAGACGACAGTCTCCTCAATGTAATTTACCAGGCGCAATTCAGGATCATAAAAAAGCGTATCCCGGGCCCCAAGGCAATGGTTAATGATGAAACCGGGAGAAGCGCTAAGATGATGATGATGCTGATGATGATGATGATGATATCATCGCATCGTACTGGAAAATAGGAAATTTTGCTACTAAAAATAACTCATACAAATTCAATAATTACTTTTTATGTGCTTTAAAAAGAACATGGTATGCTTGTACTTACAAGTGTTATAAATTAATGTAGGTTACTATTTATGTTTGTAACTGCACAGAAGTTTTAATTAGATATATGTTATTATTCAAAAGTGCATTTCCTTCTGAGCCAGCCTGTATCTTACCATTTAATCAAAGCGCGGCATTCTTACTACTTCGTGATTCGTCTGAGCAATATTTTTGCCTACTCTGTACATTAAACCAACAATGTAAGGGCTAACGCATTATCTTTAAAATAAACAGCAAACGTTCTCCTTGGAGATAATAGTGCTATTAATTAAAGATCCCTCGTGTTTAGTCCATTTTAAATTGTACAGGTAGCACATGTGCTAAAAACTTTTTTTTTGTTCTTCATTGATTGGCGGCAGATTGTGTTCATAGTTTTAGAATTTCTTTCAACAGAATCAGGAAGTGCTTATGAAAACTAATTAAAATAATTTCTTTCGCCTACATTTTCGTGAGGAAAAGCATATAGGAATTTAAAATCGAATGAGTTGCTCGCTCGTCTACGGTAGTACCTGTACTCGATAAGAGACATTATTAATTGAACTCCTTGGAAAAACTCTCCAATTACTTATCTCCAAAGAAAGTACAAAATAAGCTTATCGTTTGTATTATATCAATAGCGCTAACAATTTAATTTTTTAATTATGATTTATCACACAAATTTTCGCTCCTAGTGGGTCTCGAAACAGTGGCCCTCAGCTTTCAGGGTCTCTAGCCAGTAGACCAACGGGCCTGTCTTGTTAAGGTATCCAGAGCTTTATTGCATAAAGCATAGTATGTATTGAAAATTAGGCGACACGAGTGCGATGCCTCTGTGACACAGTGTCTAGGGCGACGGGGCCCACTATTTACAAGGCGGGCTATAAGGATTGGGCATCAAATTAGAGGTTTAGGTAGGAACAAAAGTGGCGTTTTTTTGTTGCAAAGAAGTTTTGTAAATACACTGTACCATCCCCGGTTCGTATGACTTTTCAACGTTTTGAATCAACTTGTTGAATCATTTTCTGTATTAAAAATATCCGTATGAACATGCATTACGTAATTTGAAAGGTCTAAGGAAACATACATATTAACACAATAAAATTAATTGGCGGCATCATGACACTTTCTAGAGTTCGCATATTGGCTAATTAGCAGTACTGATATTGAATTGTCTTTCTTTACACAATATGGTTTGGAAAGATGGAGAATTTAATTGATGAACATTAATGCATTTCTCCACTGATGATTTTGCTAAGAATGGTCCACCGTTAGGGGTTATGGTTGGATGATAAATTTACTGTACTCAATCTGGCAGTCTAGCTTAGTTGTTGGTGTAGCTAGTTATTAGTCTAGTGATTGACCGATCGAAGGCGCTTGCGTGTAGGTAGAGTAAAGCACGCAACGCAACCTCTCTACGTAGCGCAAATCTGGTTTATTGGTATTGCATTAGAGCGTCATCTTGTCGGATTAGTGCAAGGCGCTGTCATTACATATGCGTCGGGAGCGATGTCGCTAGTGTGTCGCGGTTGCGTTACCGGCAGGTGCAAGCGAGCCTGCACGCTGCGCCGCGGAGGCTGCGGCCGCCCTCGTGCCGCGCCACGCTCCCCCACAACCCCCCACCACCCGCACGCCATCTTAACAAATCGATAGGATATGACTGTTCTCCACTTCGCGGGTGCGACTTTTGGGCGCGGACAAAATGACCCCTCTTGATTGCGTAACGCACAGCGGAGGACAATAGACCGGAATGTGCAAGTCCACAATGACTGCCCCGATGTGGCTTCAGATTCCACGATCCTAGATGTCAACAGTTAGATTTATTGCATCTGTCTACAAGTGCTGGCCACAAGTGTTGGCTTTTGAGATGACTCTAATAACATTTAAAGTTGTTTCTTTACTCAAGTATTTAACATGAAACTAAGACTCGGACAAGTGTTTGTAAATGGAGTTTGTTTACAAACATCTAAAGTACTATTACCGAGTACGAACGAAAATACAGTCGCGCGCTCGGGGGCATTTCGAGTACATCGACAAAGGCGCGGGTCGTCTGTTCAGCCCAAATGTTGTTTGGTGCGCCTTTTTCATCAGCAAACAGGATTAATTCAATGAGAAGGTAATCCCCGAAGTCCTATAACGCGCGGGCTCGGGAGCGCGGGAGCCGAGCGGGACCGCGGGCCGTTCCCGCCGACTCCGTTTAAATATTCACGCCCTCTAATGACACGATGTCGGCTCACTTTAACAAGGTTCTATGTGGTCAAGTTAGCACTGGAGAATGGAATTGCTTGATTTTAACAAAGTGTTGATACTTCAAAGTTGAAATTTAATATCACAATCGATCTTCAGGTACGTATGTACCTATCGATCGACACAAAATGACAATTATATTTTATCGCCTTATTATTAAAACTTATATAATATTAAAATTAAATACAAAGTTCATAAACTATTGGCTTTTATCAGACATAACCACAGCAATAGTAATCATGAAAAATTGGCCAAGTGCGAGTCGGACTTCCGCACTGAGGGTTCCGTACAAATTCTGTTTTTGACGTATTAAAAAAACTACTGAATAGATTTCGTTCGAACCAATTTTCGTTGGTAGTTTTTCTGCTAATGTACATTATATAAATATTTCAGTTTTATCATCCCCCTATTTTAGAAGTTAGCGGGGGGGGGGGGGACACACTTTTTTCCACTTTGGAAGGGTCTGTCACGCAAAGTATTCACTTTAGAAAAAAGTGATACTAGAAATCTTCATATAATTTTTAAATACCTATTCATAGATACCCCACACGTATATGTTCAATGAAAAAAAATATTTCGAGTTTCAGTTCTGACTATGGGGAAAATAATAAAGTGGGGGACTTTATTATTTTTTTTTCTATTTTCGTGTGAAAACCTTGTTGCGGTATACATCCACTCACAAAGTTTCAACAGTATAGTACTTATAGTTTCGGAAAAAAGTGGCTGTGACAGACTGGCGGACAGACAGACAGACAGACAGACAGACAGACAGACATGACGAATCTATAAGGGTTCCGTTTTTTTGCCATTTTGGCTACGGAACCCTAAAAATCAATACAGATAAATTACGAGCATACTTTAAACGTAAGGTTTCTACAATTAATCGCACTTACGTTAAAAAATTGGCCAAGTGCGAGTCGGACTCACGCACTGAGGGTTCCGTACAAATTTTATTTTTGACGTATTAATAAAACTACTGACTGGATTTCGTTCAAACCAATTTTCGTTGGTAGTTTTTATAATAATGTACATTAAATATTTATTTCAGTTTTATCATCCTCTTATTTTAGAAGTTAGAGGGGGGGGGACACTCATTTTTCCACTTTGGAAGGGTCTGTCACGCAAAGTATTCACTTTAGAAAAAAATGATCTAAGAAACCTCAATATAATTTTTTAAGACCTATCCATAGATACCCCACACGTATATGTTCAATGAAAAAAAATATTTTCAGTTTCAGTTCTGACTATGGGGACCCCCCACTATTTTTATTTTTTTTCTATTTTCGTGTGAAAACCTTGTTGCGGTTCACAGAATACATCCACTCACTAAGTTTCAACAGTATAGTACTTATAGTTTCGGAATAAAGTGGCTGTGACAGACTGGCGGACAGACAGACAGACAGACAGACAGACAGACAGACAGACATGACGAATCTATAAGGGTTCCGTTTTTTTGCCATTTTGGCTACGGAACCCTAAAAACGCTGCATGATACATGAAAACGACGTAAGAAAGCTTAATTGTACATTTTAAAATCAATAACTTCATTTTTATGTTATAGGGCAAACGATCAGGAGGGTCACCTGATGGTTAGTGATCACCGCTACCCATGGACATCAACAACCGCACATGGGTCGTAGATACGTTGCCTGCCTTTAAGACCATACCCTCCCTAACAGAGCTCTGGTGACTTTACTCCAACAGAAACATAGAACAACAGTTACGAAGTGCCACTTCACTCTAGTCTTCTGTAAGGTGGAGGTCCTTCCCCAAACGCGCTCATTCAAGTGGAAGTTCCACTATGTATGTACCATGACGTATAAATTCTGCGATAATATCCAAAATTGATATAAACGGTACATTCAAGTGATTAATTACTAACTTATGAACTAATGGAGTCCTTGCATAATAATTTGTTTTCATTTATTAATTGCTTTTTCTCGTGTCGTGTTTATTATGCACAATAACGTGTTAAACTCTGCAAAGGGTTTTGTACAAACGATGTGTTTAACCGTTATTATTTAATCTATACAGGTTTTAAATAATACTTGCGTTTTGAACTTTCTTGAGCATTTTTGCATAAGCCTCAAAAGTGTTCACAAAATAAAACCTGTTCATATCGATATTGAGTGACTACGATATCTTTCCTTATAATATCTAGATTCAGCAGTTTATGGGACCTCACTAATATGGTACAGTTTTCATTGTTCCGAAACAAAGATCGGTGCTACATATAATAGGTACAGAGCAATCGCCGATAAAGAAACAGTTACGTGTTGAATGAAATACAAAAGAAAGCGAACTATGCAAGTAAACTGTACTAATGATACACATTCATTGCCGTCTTCTCAGAGAGGTAATAACGGTTTTACCTACTATAGTGACCTGCGTGAATTTAAAGTCGACTCGACTGTTTAACAATATGTTTTGGAACAAAGTAGGTTGTTATGAAATGATCCACCTAGCAGATGTCTTATAAAAAGCGTTTTGGTCTACCTGCAGTCAGACATTCCTCTCTGCTGGGTCAATTGAGGTCTTTGAGGATACGGAATACGTATCTCACCCGCTCACCTTTGGAATACAAGGAAATACCTACTTAAAAAAAAATGACAGCTTTTACTCGCGGCTTTTCCCGCGTGGACATCAACATCTGTGCAGACGTGATTGACGAAAATCAAGATTCCTGTTTTATCCTATGGGTGCATTTAATAGGAATAAAAAGTAGTATATCAACTAAATGAACCCATACCCTGCATGTATACCACGTTTCATTTCAAATCTTAACTGGATTGCCCATAAATCCGTTCAGTAGTTTAAGCGTGATATATGTTTATTTTTTTGAAAGTGTTGAAAAATTAAAAATATTAGCTTTCTAGACATTCTGAGCTTTACTTGGCTACGTTGCGTTGGTTCATTCAAAACTGTAAGCGAGAGGGTCCTTTACGCTCGCGTGCAGTATCCATAATACATGAAACGAATAACAGTGAGGAACCGGTTAGTTTCTTGTTCAGATATCCCAAATAGGCTAAAAAGTTGTATGGGCATGGGTCAAAATAAGCTATCTGAAAAGTTTTAGAAATGAGTGAAAGAAGTCCTCGGAACATATTTTTTTTATGAATCTCATGATCGCAAAAATAAGACACGATGTGTTTTTTATTGAAAATTAACGATGTTATGAATATGTATACGTAGTTTGGAACTTTAATCTCTACATATTAAACGCTTATGTTCAGTGTTGGTTCACTGCTATTCATAATACACTGTGCCCCTACTACGGGCCGCGAGTACGCTCGCCGGTTCCTACGCTTGCCACACACAACGGTTAGTGGGCAACACCTGCAGAGCCTCAAACTGTACGACCTTGGGATCGCAATACCTACTTTAATGGTTGCCGTTCAGATGTGCTTTAATTATATTCTACCAATATTGTCGTGATGCTATAAAAATATAAATAGATACGAGTATTAATTTCTATGCGCCTATCTCGTTAAAAGTAGCATCGTCCTTATTCTGTATTTTTGTTAAATTCAGACTAATGTTCTTAATGTTTCTTATTTAGTACCTATGTACTAAATGTCACATTAAGTCACACACAGTTCGATGGTCACCGTAAAAAGTGCTTTACAAGTTCTTCCGCTGGCATAAAGTACCTGGTAAATGTAATAGTTTTCCGGTTTATTAAGTTTTTCACTACGAGCAGATTATAAAGCGGAATATCTTCTGTGTCTCGAATAACGATAGAGTCCGGTTTCAATGAGTGAGACGTTAGTGTAAGCGTCGGTTCGGTAGTGTAAGCTACGGGATGTTAAAACAATGCGACGGTGTTATACCAAGTGCGGATTGGTCGGATGCGCGAGTTCGATGACCGTGTGTGTCCCTCCCCGCGCGCGGCCGTGGTCTCACTTTCGTTGCGCCCGAGGCCTCCGCTGGCCCACGTGCCCGCGCGCAGCCACCGACGCCGTCGACGGTGACGTCACGCTCTTCAGGAGCGCGCACCGGTGCGGACTGACGGAGCGTGAACTTGCTTGTGTTGTTCATTAGGACCCCCATGGGAATCGTGCTAATAGGAGACCTTTTCTACACTTTTCATTCAGTTGAGTCACTAGACTATTGGGTCAAATAGATACGTCTTCCCATAAAAGCGTCCCGGAAAAAAACATGCTTTGAAATAATAAAATCAAACTAAATTAATACTATCATAATAATGTAACTGATGCGGCGGCGGGCGGCCTAATCACTTTCAGATTTTTTATTTAAAATCAGTTCGATGCTGGTCTTGTTGCCGAAGCAAAATAAATAAATAAATGCCTTGGACTAACGCACCCATTGCCTAGCCCAAAATAAAGCTCGAAGCTTGCACTATGGATTTAAGAGAAGGGAGAGAAATACTTTTTGGAAACATCTATTACTAGAGTACAAATTAATGTCGATTTCCATCACACAAACATTTGCCGTTAGCGGGATTCGATCTCGTGACCCTTGGTTTTTAGCCAGGGTCTCCAACCAACGGTCCTTGCAATGCATTCTTATCTTAGCTCTTAATCCTCAATAAAATTAATGGTTAAGCTACCCTAGACTAGAACTACGACCTAGATAACCCAGAAGTTTAAGGAAAGTGCGAAATGTCACGCATTGATTCAAAGACATGACTAACCAACGTCTAGCAGCAACATGTTAAATATTCACGGAGAAACGAAAGTATTCTTTATGTACATATCACAAAATTTTTTGGTGGCCGAGTGATTATTGCCCCAAAAAGTAAACCTTACAATATTAAAAGGCCTAATTTAGCGTAAACGAAGTTTACTTTTAAACATACTAATCAGCATGGGTTGCATTCAAAATAAGGGGGAATTTCAAATTCATATACCGACATCATTAGACGTGTGAAGAAATGTGGTAAGAATATTACGCAAGAGACGTGATGATATTTGCGAAATTTATCGATAAGCTACTTTTTTGCTGGTCCCAGACCGGTCAGCCTATTAAACCTCTGGGCATGTTGCTGGGAATAGCGACTTACGGAGCGGTAAAAGGTGTACTACACGAAAATGTATTGGTGGGTATGTGCATTCAATGATATGATGATGCAAAGCTTTGTACATTTATTTAACAGGTTTGGTTCAAATGAAAGTGAGGTTTATCGTTATAATGCGTGGTTGTCCGTAGACCAAACAAACGTGTACATATTATGTTTGTTTGGTCTACGGATTGGGAAAATAGTTCGAATAATAATAAAATTAATGGAAATGTCCGAACCATACTTCGTCAAATCTGAAAGACAATAAAGTAGTCCATTGGTTACCGGTGCCAATACACAATAATAAAAACAATACAGTGCTTAAATCAACAAGCATACAAGGTGTTCTTGTATGAAGCGAATGGCTTTTACTTTTTCTGACCGCTAGATGTAAGCGAGCAGAAAACCTTACAATGTTGCATTAATAGTCTGAACTCGTGTAAGTAAGTATTACACAATCGATTGCGCAAAAGAAAGTTTATAAAGTCATATTTTTATCAGTAAAGTATTTTGCTATAATTATCTTACTAAAAGGCTAGATACAACTAACTGTCCCATTTAAGTCAAGTTTGGTTTAGAATTTTTACATCGATTAGAGCACGTCTAAACAGCAAGAGTAGATCCAAATAGTGATAAGGATTTAAGATAAGATATTGCAATATAAACATCGTAGCGATCTACTTTTAAATTTATACCGTAACAAAGGCATAAGGTAAATTAAATAACTGGAATCTCTGTGAACAGAGAAAACCATTCATCGAAAACCTTGTACCTACTCCAAATCAGACTTCAAGTTTTTTGTGTTTGAAATCATAATACAGTATGCGAATATGTACTTGTATACTAATTAATGAGGCCATAATGAGGAATAAATCTTAGTGAACGCAATCGAAGTCAGTTGTTTGATAGGGCTCCTATCGCGACAACTCGTACCTCTCCCGTATTCCCAGTCGACAGCGCGGGTCATCGGCGCGTGGCGACAATTAAAACCGGGATAAGTGTTGCGTGTACCTGCGAGATGAGGGCGCCACGGTCGATACGGGGTCTGGGGCTGTTCACTAAGGGGGGAGGGGGCAAGCATCCAGTTAAGGAGTTTAGAATACAACTCACGGAGTATTGATATTTTTTGACGGTTTTTTTTTACCAATACTTTTTTTTTTCTAGATTCATAATTACGTTATGGTGTATCGCAATGGATACTTGTATGGTCATGATGACGAGCATATTTGAAAAATACTCATGATTTATTGATTTTATTATTCCTTCACTGGTAACTCGGTGTACCGCTCATTATTGTATTTATATTCTTTGAAGGATGGTTTTTAGATTTGGACAGTGAATAGAGATCGGAATTAAATCCTCCAATTGAAGTAAAAAATAAACGTATGACCTTTTCAACGAGTACGTCACAAGACGTGTGGGCGTCGCGGTGGCAGACAGTAGGCCAGGGGTTGGGAGGGGGTGTTCGGGCGAGGTAACTCTTCATTCCCATTTAGCTACTGAATTGTATAGCGGGAGGAGGCCATGATTATGTTTACTAACCCCGGCCGCCGCGCCCCTTGGTCTACGCGGTCCGAATTAACACACGATCTTTGTCCCGAATCGGGCTTTATAACCAACCCACTGATCGTTGTTGCCATGTGACGCCGCAGATAAATAGTACAAATATGATCTTAGCTATCGTCAAGGGCGTTGTTGAATATTAAGTTTAATCTACCTTAGAACCAAACATCATTATCATTAATATGAGTAATTAACATTTTCACCGACTTGAAGATCTTCGTCTGTAATGCTGTAATTGAAGTAACGAAACCGTATTTTTATTTTAAAAATAGATCCATATTCCATCCATATAATGAATACCTCCAAGAATTTTATTATGTTTGCTCCCAAGGTAGGTACTCAGAGATGATCCTAATAAGAATGAGTACTCAGGTAACAAATACCTATTGAGGCTATATCTACTAGTACTCGTACTAGCGAAATAAGTTCACGTGCAAATAATAGAAGTTTGAAGAATAACCAAGTAAAATGTGAAAGCCTAAGTGCGTAATGAAAAGTTATCGTTAGCGTCCACCCTACAGCGAGAATTTGCGAAAAATTCGTGGGGAAAACCTGCATCGAGGTGCATCTAAATTTTCAGGAAGTCAGGAATGCAATAATCCGAAAATAACAAATCATATCATTTAAGGGTATAAAACATTCTTAGACATTTAAGACAATGATCACGAAGTCTCAGCGTCAGGCTTTGCAAATAGATGTTTATTCACTGTGTCATTAGGGTCCAATTTGAAATGCTTTAATTTGTTTATATTTATTTTGGGAATCTATATCTATAAAACTCATAGGTGACTGACTGATTGACTGACTGACTGACTGATTACATAGTGATCTATCAACGCACAGCCCAAACCACTGGACGGATCGGGCTGAAATTTTGTATGCAGGTAGATGTTATGACGTAGGCATCCGCTAAGAAAGGATTTTGATTAATTCAACCCCCAAGGGGGTAAAATAGGGGATGATCGGTAATATGAAACTTTGTCAATTTTAAACCTATCGGGCTGATATTTTGCATACATAAAGCTACTATGACGTAGGCATCGCTTAATTAATGAGATTGATAAATTCTAACCCCCAAGGGGGTAAAATAGGGGATAAACGGTAGTATGAAACTTTGTCAATTTTAAACCTATCGGGCTGATATTTTGCATACATAAAGCTACTATGACGTAGGCATCGCTTAATTAATGAGATTGATAAATTCTAACCCCCAAGGGGGTAAAATAGGGGATGAACGGTAGTATGAAACTTTGTCAATTTTAAACCTATCGGGCTGATATTTTGCATACATAAAGCTACTATGACGTAGGCATCGCTAAATTAATGAGATTGATAAATTCTAACCCCCAAGGGTGTAAAATAGGGGATGGGATGAACGGTAGTATGAAACTTTGTCATTTTTAACCGATCGGTTTGAGACTTTGCATTCATAAAGATAATATGACGTAGGCATCCCCTTTCAAAGATTATTTCAAAAATCCACCCCTAACGGGAAAAAAAGTTGATATAGAAACCAAAATCCACGCGGACGAAGTCGCGGGCGCCCGCTAGTTTATAACTAAAACTTGTTCGGCCTATAACATATTTAGGACACTGACAACAACGTGATTTTTAAGTGACTTTAAAGTTAATCATTGATGTAAATAACATTACGTTGTAATAACTGTGATGGTTCATGAAAAACACGATAGTGTTCGTAAGGTCAGTTATTATTAACTAGCGGCCCGCCCCGGCTTCGCCCGTGGTACTTGTCCACTATTTAATGGATGATATTATACATAAAAACCTTCCTCATGATAACTCATGAGGAAGGTTTTTATGTATAGAGTAACCTCTATCTATTAAAAAAAACCGCATCAAAATCCGTTGCGTAGTTTTAAAGATTTAAGCGTTCATAGGGACATACAACACACATAGGGACAGAAAAAGCGACTTTGTTTTATTCTATGTAGTGATGTATTGGCGTGTGTTAAGGAAACGAGGCTTCTCAATTTTTCTGAAAGAAATGTGTATCTTAGTCCATTTTAAAGTTGGAATACGTGAAAAATATATTCGTCAGTTTTGTGCTTCAACTAAAAGCTAAACTCTGGACTCTTAGATTAAAAAAATAGCTTTCATCACATTAGACGGAAATACAATCCAAGGCTCTAGCTAGATAATATTTTTATCTAAAAAATTAAACATACTTTTAGTGGTATAGATGGTTAAAGGTTAAAAACGTTTGGTCATTCGTATGACACAGTTTTTAAGCCGTGTCGGGTCGACAGCTAGGTGCTCGCCGCGCTCCCGGGTCATTACCACAGCCGGGGAGCTCCGAGCGAGGAAATGTTTATGTAAAGGTCCGTTCTCCGTTTGTTTCTTTTAGATCTTTTTTAAGAACAAATATTTTATAATTTTTGAAATTTATCTATTAGCGATTAATTTCATGGCAAACCTTTTTATTCTTTACAGTCGTGTTTTGGACATGTAAACTCATATATTGTTAACATAAATATAGCAAGCCCGCGACTTCGACCACGTCCCACCCCGTCCCTTAACCATCCCAGGTCTTAAAAGAAAATTAAACAAAATAATATGCGCTTACCAACACATTTTGCGAATCATTGACTTGTATCTTTACTGAGGGTCAGTGATTTCTATGTCGAATAATAAATGAGGTATAAATTGTAAAATTCGGTAACAATAAGCGTTCTGACTAAGAAAATAAGAGGGATTTAATATTTCACCGGAAACGACCGGTTTTAAACTGAATTGATAAAATTGACAACTTAATTATTTCTACACTAACATTATTAAACTGAACAGTTTGTTTTTTAGTTTGAACGCGCTAATGTCGAGAATGGGTTCGTATTGAAAAAAATTGTGTTGGAACTATCCAACTAACTTGAAGCTAACTTAAAGCCTTACTGGACAAATGGATTACCCTTTGTCCAGTAAGGCTTTAAGTTATTTTAAATAAAATAAATTTAACACTAGTGAGCGGAAACCGAAATCCACGCGGACGAGTTAAACGCCTCGAGGTTGTGGTTTTTAATTTCCCCTTGGCGATGTGATAATATAATTAGTGGACAATACTTTTTTTTTCTATCCTAATACTACCATTGCATATAATAATCTGTCATGTATATCGATTTAATATAAGTCAGTCTTGAGGGTGATAAAGTTATATTTGTGAATCAGCGCTTCACAATCACAGAGGATATGTATGGGTGTTTCCTTATCCTCCTCACATTTGCAATTGAATAGTCAGACAGACGCATATTAGCGGTTCGCTCTTTCTACAACATTAGGAACGTATACTCACAATTTCTATTATTATTCACTTATGGTATAATTAAATATATGAATTATTGTAATAATCATGATACCTTTCATTGAAAAGGAACAACGAGGGTCTTAAGAACCACATCGCACGAATATAATTTTATCCTATGTTGACACTCTGGACGTTTGCAATGTTTTAAGAAGTAATAAATGAAAAAAGAAAAACATATCAACGCAGATGTTTATTAATACAAGCTTTCACGTTTTATAGTCAAAAGAAGATAATATTAAGTACTTTGATTCGAACAAAACATTACTATGGTTCTTCCGTGCGCCGTTTATCGATTTGTCAAATTAGTTAATGTCGTATTGCTACGGACATAAATCACGGGTAAAACGAGCATTTTTTATCGTTAAATCCCTCTATGAAACCTAGCCAAAAAAGTTATCAAAACATGTCACTTCTATTAATCTACCAAAAGAGCACGCGGTTTGTATGAATTACGAGATTGATAAAAGGTTATGACGATCCAGTGAGAATACTCCCTCAATTATCTGAAAGGATCATTATAAATAGATATATTCCGGAGAAATTTGCAACTCAGTGCAATTTCTACTCTCTTTAGTACTTTTGGTTGAGAGATTGTTTCATAGTGTTTTCGTTCGTATAGTTTGTGTTTCTCGTTGATTCTGTATGGGTCGAAATTAAAGTTTACTGATAATGTAAAATTTAATGACTTCGTCCAAGGACTCAAGTAAACGTTTGTTTCGAGGCAACCGACTCGATGCTTGCGTGAGCACCCGCTGTTCACCTTTATCGCCGTGGTGAGACAGCCGGATCGATTCACGGCGAGTTTATGAGTTCGATCATTATCGCGATGAGCATTTCGTTATTGTCCAAATGTATTTGAAACTGTCCCCAAATTAAACGCAGCAGAACTGACCTATTTTTCAGTATAACATGGGATTGTTATAGTAATAAATTGACAAGTCTGAAAGCCAGTCCCTCTAAATCATGGTTTACTTTTCAATTAATAAAAAAGATATAATAAAGAGTGCCGTAAATGCATAAACTCGATGCCCGACATTTAGCGGGCATGGCTATTGAACATAATATGTGCACGCAAGAACATTAATTGCCTTAGGGCTCATCTTTTTTATAATACTTGGCGTAATAAGCTTGCAATCAGTAGCAGTAGATATGGAGTTAATGTCTTGAAACTGATCCTAAACTTGTTTCTTCCATTCAACATTCGAACCTTTGCAACTGGATTACTTATTACCATGAGCAGAGCAGTTCGGTAGTATAAAGTACCAAGTAGTACCAACGATCTTAAGATGTATTGACACGGCCGTCAGTTCCAGACACCCGCCGAGCAATCCTAGCAACAGCTCTCACGGATAATCGAGCTATTTATAGGAAAGAATCAAACACGCGTATTACCACATGGGCCCACGTGACCAAGGGGCGATTGCAAAAGTATTATTATCGTGCCTGTTTGCTCGTTACCTACCCAATACGGCTGTCTTTACATTCGTTGGCGAATCAAGACGTACAAACGTACTAAAATCAATACAAAAAGTCTATTAAGGCATTTTTATCGACATTATATCTGATTATTTTCAATAAGTAAAATAATATTTATAATAAACCTTAACGGTTAAAATGAATTCAGATAAATTATCTAAACAGGAATACACGAGTAATATAATACAAGTAATAATAAGGTTACTTTAGATTTCCTTTCATAGCATTAGGTAAAGATAAAAATTTAATAATTATGAATAAGGAAAATGACGAATAATCGCCGACACTTTTGACTAACTTTGCAACATTTTGTTGGATATGTAATTATTATGTCGTCCATAAAATGTATCTCTGAGAACGACATTCAAGAACCAGAGCTTTCGTTCAGAATACAATACGTAGTAGATATTTATCAGAAAGTGATAACACTGATAACATATCAGATACAATTTTGTTATTAATAGGAAAGCTTAACGAGCGATGGTGGCCTAGTGGTACGGACGGCGCCTCACATACGTTAGGTCCGCGGTTCGAATCCGGGCCCACACCTCTGGATTTTTCAAAATCTATGAGTGGATTTGTGCCATTAGCTCGGCGGTGAGGGAAAACACCGTGAGGAAACCTGCACATTCAGTGATTTCTGAATTTAGTTCAGTGAGATCTGAATGTGTAACCATGAACCAATCTGTCTGGTTCCCCTCTATGGGTTGCGAAGGTCTGATGGCAGTCGCTTCACTGTTATAACCAGACTTGCCAAATCCTGGATCATGGTCAAAGCGGACCCCGTATAGAAACGGGATAAAACGCTAGGAAGAAGAATAGGAAAGCTTAATACTCACTTTGATGCTTATCAGCTAATTGTATAAGAGGGTTCGGCAGGTCCCGCCGCCTGTAGAAGCACATGACTTTTGCTTCCACGTTTCCCGACGCTGTTTTGTTCAGCTCCTCTATCCGTCGGATTTGGTACGGAGACTTCGGCGACGTCTCGAAATAGACGCAGTCTGGGGACAAAGAGTACGTGTCAATTAGTTGAGGCTTTTAAGGACCATTCCATTCATAATCTATTTGACATTCTATCGACGAAACTTATGTACCTTATTGACTTAACTGAAAATTGAGGCGTTTGCCGAAAAGCCTTCGGACAGCCAAAAGAAATTCATACAACAAGTACAGGTTACCACCTAAACACTATACCATCGTTAGGTATATAGGAGTTGTTAAACTGTTGAGTTCTGATGCACCAAAAGTTAGTTATCTAGACTAAAATTATCACTTCAAATCTCAACTCTTCAAATGATTTACTGTGTTACCAAAACTCACTTATTAGATTTATATCAATTCTATGCTCGTTATACATATTTTCAGTTAGGTGCTATGTGCATTGTGCCACCATTGAAGACCTAGTTTTCATGGAAGTTCCAAAAATAATGTTGCAAAATACAGGCAAGGATATACTATACATTGGAAATATGGAATATTTATTCCATATTTCCAATGTATATTTTTTATTCACGTAGCTGCAAAACATAAATTAACCTACCATAAAGAAGGTTTCGTTCTCAAGAGTTTGAATAGCTTGAAACCTATCCTCTGCATTGTATTGCGTATAGTGTAACTGTCGCAGATATAATAAGTACAAAATACGATAAATTACATTAGATGTAGACTCATTCCATTAGCATTTTGTACTTGTTTGTTGTAATGGACGTTCTGACGAAACTTCCGCATTCTGATTTACTCTAAATACTTGTTTCTCGTTGCGTTGCGTACTAGTCAACGGATGTTACTAAAGTTACACGGCAAAGAAGAAATGTTTTATGTTATTACTTATATTATACGCAAATGATGATAAGAAAGTGAGGACAATGATTTAAAATAATTACAATCACCACAATGTCTCTGAAATACATGACATTGAAGTATTACAAAATATGATTGCATTTTGGAGGCAGCTTGGTCAAATATGCATTTGAACAATGTATTTTTATTCCGCCCATTACCTATTCGGTTCCCGTCAGCCGAGTATACGTCCGAGAAAAAGTGGAAATTCTTTATTAATTTATAGAGAAAGACATAATAGAAGACAGGAGTTGCATATCTCATCTAGGTTTTGTTTCAATATCTTTTGAAGTTGCGTGTATTGTGTTGCAACAGTACCTAATAATTTTACACCATAAACTAACATATAAGAAACACACGCTTGACAGCCTAATATACTGATGTCTGGTGCAGCTCGGTTATCGGTGTAGTTTAAATATAATATAAAAAACGGAGGCTAAGTCGTGTCCGAGTTGCTGGCGCGGAACGAATAGCTGCTCTATCAGTACCTACGATGCTTATGGCCCGTACATGGACGACTAATGTAAATGCCGCTTCTGCACCGTTAGCCGCGCACAAAATAACGCACGCGTAATGACACAGGTCTTTCTTTTTGGACACATACGGCTTTAATCGTTGTCAATGAATAGTGGAACATATGAACAATATAAAATATATTATTTAGGCAAGCACACGTTCTAGCCTCGGTTCAGATTCAACGTCCCGAATATTCGAGCACGTCCCTTTTTTATTACCCTGTATCACAAAAATACTTTTGGTTATGTAGCATCCGTAATTAAATACATAGGATGCAGAAGGAAAAGTTAAAGGACGGAAGTAATTAGAAAGCGATAAACACATTGTATATTTTTCAGTAAAAAGTAAAGTATCAGCCTATTAATGTCCCACTGCAGGGCAAAGGCCTCCATCATTTGAAATCATGTTTTCGTTACAAAGATGGGTTTTGGCTTAATCACCACGCTTGCCAAATGCGGATTGGTGATCACAAACCCGGGCTGTGTTCAGAAAAATCAACACAAAGTTTGCCCGACCCGGGAATCGAACCCAGGACCTCGAGACCAAGGCCCGGTACTTAAACCACTAGACCATCGAGGCGTTACCTCTTATTTTTCAGTACCTATTATTATTGATGCTGATAACGATGCCAGACAAGTGTGACATACTCATACATATAGGTACTAGTAATATAAACTTCGTAGCTGGTCGAACTTTGTTACTGGGGACCGACTTTTACAAGAAGTGGTGGTGAATATAAGGACATTTTACCCAAAGACGGTAGCTTTCAGTACCTAAGCCAGTCATCCTAAACAAAGACTACCTACAGGCTATTCACAAGACGAAATTGAACCCACTGTTCAGATTTTTAGACAAGATTTATTTGACGTATAAGGTGGAATGAGAACTACATTCATACGCTTTACCAATTTATGTAAAATAGTATCATTCGTATATACTGTCCGTTATGCGTCTGGCATCGAAAGTGCTTAAATTAAGTACCTATTCTGGATCGAAGGCAAGGATAATCCTAAATAGTATTGACAAACTAATCTAATAAACAAGACTGTAATCAAAGAAAATGTGGCAGTTCGTTCTCAATACCTGGAGTAGCTACTCACATCCTAGCGGTATAGAACAACATTGCTTGTGCTGTGCTGCCTGTCCGTGTTGTAGGTACCTACTGTCATGTAGGTAGGTATTGCTCTGACGTGCTTCGTCTACATAGCGCATGGCGATGTGAGCGTGGCGTCTGTAACTAGATGTTGTTATGTACGTGTAAGTTGGGCATTATGCGGCTGATAGCGATGTTAACGCCCGTTCAGTTTTGCCAAGACTTTAGTATATTTTTGGAACGTGTCAATAAGTAAGTGTTGTAATTTTAGCTCGGACACGTCATCAACCGAGAGCGAATAATGATTGGATTCACAGAAAGATTCACGTAAAAGCTCTTATTTTGATTTTTTTCCGTTATGCGGTTAGGGGGCATTATGTACACTGGAACTCATTCAGAATATTAATTACTTACCTAACTGTAAATTTCATACGTGTCTCTTTTGCTTGCTATTGAAAAATGAAAAGCATCAACTTCTCAGGGAAATAGTTTCGCTTATTTCCAAAACGGAAATATAATTTATTCTGAAGTGTAACGCAAAGTTTAACGTGGAAGGTCACAGAAAATATGCTAATCAAGGCTATGAATGATGTTCAACAATGTCGATTCATGCAGAACAAACGTATAGCGTAATTATCATTAGATTTATTGTTTTCCAACACCATTTACAAAAGACAGCAAATATCCCTCTTACAGATTCATTTATTTCTGATAAAACCTTTGACTGATCAATCATGATCGCATAAGTATAATTTTCCAGTAACAAATGACCTAAGTAAAAACATGTAAAAAACCCTGAATTGCTTTAAAGTTGCACCCAAAAATGTATGACTGGCGAAGTACTCCAGTCTGATCTAACATATTGCTCAAATTAATGATAATAACGGAACAACACCTTGTGGGACCCAGCCTTTGTGTCGAGGAGGGAGGCAACTGAGAGTTTGGCTTGATCTTAATGATACAGGTAAATAAAAAACTCTATTTCCTCAGAAGTCCTGTAACTTCGTTTGACGCATCTGCACGAATTCCGGAGCTTTAAAATCCCGTATGACATCCCCGTGATTAAATAGCTCTATGGTAAAATAAATAAGCTACTAGGTAACTAAGGTAACTTGTATAGGTACTATGTAACTAACTAAAATATTTTTAAATGTTATTTATTGGGACCTTATTCTATTTTTTGAGTAGATTTTATAGTGATCCGTATCAATAGACTGTTTGACAGTGTAATAAATTATTTTTAAATCAAATCAATTATTTGCACAATTTACCTTAATTAAATTAATGAATCCTTAATTTTTATAAATCACAAAACATACTTATTGCTATTAGCAAATAATTTACAACTTTCGTATTTTCATTTCGGACCTATCAAGTAAGGGTGATCGGTATTCGGTATCTACTATCTACGATTAGGAAGTCACCATCATTATGCATCATACACGAAGAAACATTATCTACAACAGGAAAGCAAAGCAAGACAAAATAATGATTTCTGTAATATTCTATTTAACAATTTTTATAGTAGCCTTTTACCCGCGGCTTTGCCCGCGTGGAATAAGGATTTCGAAATCTTTGCGAGGGTGGTATTAGGACATCGAAATCTGTTCAGTACTTTGGGCATGATTGAAGACTGTAAAGATTCCTTTTTAATCCTATGAGAGCATCCAATTGGGATTACAAGTATCCTTCCACCTAAGTCAGCTCAAACCCGGCCTGCATACCGAATTTCATCAAAATCCCGTTCGGTAGTTTCAGCGTGATTCACGGACAAACAAACAAACATTCACATTTATAATATTACATACCTATAAGTTTGAGATTCACGGACAAACAAACAAACATTCACATTTATAATATGTACATACCTATAAGTTTGATAAGTTAAGTACAGCCCAATTTTAATCATAGTTTTTATGTTTATTAGGTACTTGAATAAACTCGTGACGTTACGAAACCGCAACTTAAGCTTTTAATAAGGTATTTGCTTATCATCGCTTTAAGAACACTTATTGATGCGGTTTACGCGTTTGTTCTAAAATCAGCCGAATAGGATGTAAGCCTAGCTGAACCTTCTCAAAAATGGAAAGCATTCTAGAGTCTGCGAGTTGTGGACACAGAAGGCCCGTAGGTTCATATATCGTAAGACGGTTAGTTAACCAAACGTAAAACTTTTAGACTTTGACCAAAATATTATAATAAGACTTCCTAGTATATAAGTTCTTAAAAATACATTAAAACATTGTACCTTATAATGGAATCTGTTTATAATGGTTAAGGTAGAAATTCAACAATGATCTAGGTATTTCTTAATTTCGGAATCTAAGCTATCACAGGTTTTAATTTCAAGATATCGATTTGCATTTTAAGTTGCATACAGCGTGCGTGACAACATTATTTTAATTTGAACCCAAATCCAACAAAATAAACAACTTTTCTGGCAGTTTTGGCGTTCACAACCTATTGTGAGCTTTGTGTTAGCGTCCATATCAGGTATTTTAAGAGTTCATAAGGTCTTAATCTTCCGAGAACTCGGTCTCCATGACTGGCGCAGAGGAGATTAGTACCACACGCGTAATCGAAACAGTCTAGGTCGAACATACTTACTTATCGTATTTTTTGTCACAAAACATTCAAATTACATTTTAGATAACGCCTTTTCAATGTTGTTCGAACTAGGACTTTTGTACACTGTAATTAAAATCGTGACATAGGTAGGTTTTTATTTGATGGCAGAAGATTGGGCTAAAAATATGTCATGGGTAGAATACTAAGGAGAATATAAAAAAATAACCACTAAAATCACACCTGATATGAAATGTGTACAGAGGCACCTGGTAACCTTTACCCCCTAGACTGAGTCATTAGGGCAGGGAGTACCTGTGGACGGACCGGTCAAACGCCGAAAGGCGGGCACCCGGTGACTATCTCGAATACAGAGGAAGTGAAGTGGGTAGTAAGATTTTACCGAGAGCCACGGTCATTGAGGTATAACTACTACGTACAGAGTAGAAATATTTTCTTAACACACTGTTGTTCATGGACAGAAGTTGCCGTCTATTGTTATTTATATTTTTATAATCGAGAAAAATGAAATTAGCGTCTTGTGTTTTAAAAACATGTACAAATTGGACGTAATTACACAACGAAAGATAAAGCTAGTGGCGTGTCATTTCAAAGAAAAATAATATCAATAAATTATCCACCTTCGCCTCCGCGATAGGCTGATGATGATGATAATGCTGATCCACCTCCTTCCCTCCTAGTTGGCGTATAGAATCTGTTCGATGTGTCAACAAATAGTAGTAATAGTAATACAGTAATGCTCACGGCTGAGGTTTTGGATAGGTTTTTTTTTCTATTGATTAATGGCGCCCCATAATACAGGCCAAATTAGAACTGCCTTTGGGTGAGGTTAGGAATGGGCGTACCTACGTAGAAATGGCGCGTAAATGCTTTCTGATTCGGTAAATCAAAGAGGAAAAAAAGAGTAAACAGACCCTTAATAAGGTACATATCTTAGACATGTACTTAGTGTGTTTCTTGTATGAAACATATGAGGAGTTAATCATTATAGGAATACTATTTAATTTACAGTTCATTTTATGTAACACTAGCAAAAATTTTAATTGCATAATCAACAAAAAAGTTCATAACTTTTATAACATTCATTACACACAAAAATACAGTTAGAATTTTATGAATAAATAAAAACTGATACAAAAATATGAACTGGTACTTAACAGGTCAGTGAACTCTTACTTTCACACAAGTGAAGGCCAAGCAATTTTAGATGGCAACATTCTGAAGACCAATATTTTAAATATATTTAAGTGTTTCAGTAGGAACAAGAAAATTTTAAGCATTTTTATTTAGGTCTTTTTTACTTACTGAATCATCAATCTTACATTATCACAATAATGAAATGCCAAATCTAGTAAGTAAAACCATTATTTTATCTTATATGTTAACAAGTATAATTCAAAAGTTTTTCAAAGGGTAATTAAAATAAAATATTTTTTAAATAGAAATAAACAATAACATTTTGGTAATCAAAAGCACTGTCCCCTGTACCTGTAAAAGTATAACAAAACATACCTATTGTATGTATCTGAAGGGATAAAGAATACCGCTTGTGCCTGCAGCCTGGATGTTCAATCTAATTTAATGTTACTGGTCTAGATTGGCCATTAGCCTCGCTTGACTTGATAGCTCTTTGTAACAATACCAATTCCTATTATTCCACTTGAGAACGCCATTATAAACTATGTTTAATGCTTGTTTGTTTTTACACAATGAAATTGTATGAAACAGTTGTAGGTTATTGGATTAGAGTAAAACATACATGTTCAGAAAAAACATAATAGTTTTTGTTATTGTGACAATTTGAGGTAATTACTACAATGGAATTCTAGTTTTAGATCTGACTTGAACCAAATCTAAAGAAAAGTGAAGAATGTGCCATGACAAAAAAACAATTAATCAAACAAACACTTTTCCTATATGAAATATTGTAATTTAAACTACCTAGTTAGAATGTAATCTCAGATTTTAATTAATGTTCAATACTACAATAATCTTCACAAGGAATATAAAGCACTAAATATGAGAGCAAATCTGAATATGAGAACTGATCCGATTCACCTTTAATATTCCTTCCATCAACACAATTTTTTAATATTGTAATTTATTAAATAAAGGAAAGTGTCACTAATTTTTCCCAGAAAATTATATAAAATGGAATTTTGTCATTGGTGTTAGAAAATTATATTTATTAATTAACACCAATGACAAAATTCCATTAAAATTAGGGTGCAAAACTATGAGTGTTTCTAGACACAGGTAAATAAATGTGTTATTCAAAAGTTCATTGCTAAAGAAAAACTCAAGGTAGGTAGTGAATGTAGGTCAAGTTATTCTTTGTTGGAGATACAAGTGTATTATGTATGCAAGCATTTTGAGGTCAACACAAAAATGATATCTTGCTGTGAGTTCATTTGTAAATCACCACTTGATAGTGTTAAGATGTATCATAAAGAGTCAATACAACAAAGTGGAATAGAGTTCAAATAAGTCTCATAACAACACAGGATAACATTTTCATTCACTACAATAGAATAGGAAGTAGCATATAAGGAAGCACTAATTAACATTCGACGCGGCAAGCGTAGACCGCGGAGCAGCACATGAGGCGCCCGGGTCCCCCGCGGCTACGCTTCCAACTAATCCTGAAGACCAAACGCCGGCATTTGCTACCCAAACAATATTATTTACTCTAAGGCCGAACATCAGAACATCACACTCGACTTTGTACTTCACTAAACATGCTTCATATCAACCCTCAACCCTCTCAAACATCCCTGGTCTCCACGAAAATGTTTTGACAACATTGAATATAACCTAAAATCTCGTGTCAAAACCATCTAAACTTCTCAGAGAAACACGAAAACGCAATATCGGCGTAAGATAAATGAAGGAGATTGATGTCTAAGCACCCGCACGCAGATACGCAACCGATACAATGATACCTAGATGCAAATGCTAATGTCCTATTTGACGAAATTTGGTTGAATATCGTAACTTTCCCGCAAACATTGTCTAACCGTCATTGAAATGCATCAATATTCTCTGTTTACCTTTATATTTAGTTAATGCAAGGGATATAACGATACCGAACTAATTAATGTGAGCAATTAACGAAGGTACGACAATCAAAGCAAAGCACCGCTAGTCGGCTGGCGGTGAACCGGCGAAGCTACAACAAAAATAACCAATTATTGCTACTTACCGCCGACTCTGTACATATTCGCAGCCATTTTTATACACAATCACTATTCATTAACACTTAATTAATCTACATCTGACACAATTAATAACTATAACACTATGTAATTGAGCTTTGAACAATGTTTTTCATCACGTTAACTCCGGACGCCTTTCGCTGATCGCCATTTTCTTTCACACTACTAATTTGGCCAGTGCGCAGTCGCACTTTTTGGCGTAAACTTCCTGCTCTTGAAACAAAGCAGTGACATCTCATTAATTTTATATGCACAAATAGTATCAAAAAGCTTGTTGATCTACAGTATAATCCGAGATATTTTACAAATATTGTCCATAATTGAAATATAATTTACTATGTCCTAAAAATAAAAAAAATATTTCATTCAACAACGTTCCATTACCGAATAGACGAAGATAACATAGTACAGCTTTGATTTTTTAAAATTGAAATATGACTTAGAAATTGACAAAATATTAGCAATTTAAAAACTAAAAGTAAATATATGTAGAGGATTTCTTTTATATTTGTTGACACTACTATTAAATTACTTAATAATGAAAGAATCTTATATGATTTAAATTTTATGTGTGTGCAAAGGAACGTTTTGTTTGCAAACCATAGACAACGACGCTCAAAATGTCTATGCCCTCTTCTATAGTCTATTGGATACCATAAACAAGATCAAGACCATAAAGGTATGATCACAAACATACAAAATTAATTTTATAAAGTAGTTGTAAAACAAGTATTTTTAAAATTATGTAATCCAAAAAATATTTACTCTTTAATATAAAATTACAAAATTCAACAATGATGCGTATTCTAAAATGACGTGGCCCATTTGACAGCTGTTCCGTCTCTGGTTTTTGACAATTGCCAAATCAGCCAGTATCTCCAGACTGGCGAAAATTGTAATAAATCTATTGATTTACTAATTTCTTGAATGAATTCTTAATATAATACAAATATTTTACGTGCGTGGTTAGGTCAGTGTCGCCGCATGCTTTCCTGGTACGTTAATCGTGATAATATCAATTCAAATTGTAAGTTTGTGAAGTGCAGTGTTTTTCTTAATGTTTCGCTTCTAGATCAGCGATATGGCGACGTACGAGGAGTTTATTCAGCAGAATGAAGACCGCGACGGCATACGGTTCACGTGGAACGTATGGCCTTCAAGTAGGATCGAGGCTACGAGGTTGGTCGTGCCACTGGCCTGTTTGTACCAGCCGCTGAAGGAGCGGCCGGATCTGCCGCCCATTCAGTATGAGCCTGTGCTCTGCACCCGGAATACCTGCCGGGCTATCCTGAACCCCATGTGTCAAGTTGATTACAGATCCAAATTGTGGGTTTGCAACTTCTGCTTCCAAAGAAATCCTGTAAGTAACCTTTTGCTGTACCAATATTTGACTAAAAATCAACTCAAATTAAATTTCTTGTCTGAACGTCACTAAATTAAACAGAAAACCTTACAGAAACTAATAGGTACCATTACCATTACCTATTAGATTCTAATCAGAAAGCTACAAAACAATGTTTATTTTTTTACAGTTCCCGCCTCAGTACGCTGCTATTTCTGAAAACCATCAGCCTGCTGAGCTTATACCTAACTTTTCCACGATTGAGTACACCATCACCCGTGCTCAAACGATGCCTCCCATCTACTTGCTGGTGGTAGACACATGTATGGATGAAGAAGAATTGGGAGCCTTGAAAGACTCTCTGCAGACTTCTCTGAGTCTCATGCCACAGAATGCACTGGTTGGTCTTGTTACGTTTGGAAGAATGGTGCAGATTCATGAATTAGGTAAGTACATAGTTCTTGTGTGTTTAATTCACAAAGTGAGTAAGTTTAAAGAATCATGGAAATTAAACAATACTATTAATTTGGTTTCTAAAACAATATTAAAAAAATATATATAAAAATCATTCAACACTGATGAGTTGGCAGTTTATTTAAATGTTTATGAGTATAATAATGACTGTTTTCTATTTTAACAAGCTTTCATTTAACTTGCAATGTCTGCTAGTCAGGATGGAATCTTACAAATTTAAAGTTCTTGCCCGCAACTCATTGAGCTGAAGTTTTTAAATTTATTTTTGTTTTCTATAGGAAGAATAAAAACACTGATTTGTTTTTTACAGGAACTGATGGCATTTCAAAATGCTATGTATTCAAAGGTACAAAAGACTTATCTGCTAAGCAGATTCAAGAGCAGCTGGGTATTGGGCGTGTAAATGCACCCAACCCTCAGCAGCGTACAGGGCAACCAGCTGCGATGCCTCCCGCGCATCGCTTCCTCCAACCTGTCAAGCAATGTGATATGGCACTAACAGACCTCCTAGGTGAACTTGGAAGAGATCCATGGCCCCTGGGTGTTGGCAAAAGGCCACTACGAAGCAGCGGTGTGGCTTTGTCATTAG
Organism: Nomophila noctuella; assembly: GCA_958496325.1. Taxonomy (NCBI): domain Eukaryota; kingdom Metazoa; phylum Arthropoda; class Insecta; order Lepidoptera; family Crambidae; genus Nomophila; species Nomophila noctuella. The sequence continues at coordinate 10,326,906 of OY292499.1, read as the reverse complement.
CTGTAGGTCTCCTAGAAGTGACTTATCCAAACACAGGAGCTAGGATAATGATGTTCCTTGGTGGGCCGTGCTCACAAGGACCAGGCCAGGTTGTGAATGATGAACTGAAGCAGCCCATCCGGTCTCATCACGACATACATAAAGATAATGCCAAGTATATGAAGAAGGCTATTAAGCATTACGAAGCCTTGTCGTTGAGATCTGCTACAAACGGGCATTGTATTGATATTTACTCTTGTGCTTTGGACCAAACTGGTCTAATGGAGATGAAACAATGCTGCAATTCAACTGGGTTAGTATCAATAAGAAGCAATTGTATGCATTATGTATGTTTTATTTGCATTTTTATATAATTGCATTTTTATAAAATTACCCACCTTTTTTCAGTGGACACATGGTAATGGGTGATTCATTCAACTCTTCGCTGTTCAAGCAGACATTCCAGAGAGTATTTGCGAAAGATCAAAAGGGAGACTACAAAATGGCATTCAATGGAACTTTAGAAGTTAAATGTTCCCGAGAACTCAAAAGTAAGATCCGTTTTAAATAATTACTTATGACAAACTAGTATGTAAGTAAATATGAAATTTAAATCTATTAACATTACATGCCTTGTATATCCCTTAACCAAAATTTGTTTTAGTAGTTATTTATTTAATAGAAAAAATTTGAATTATCATCGGAAAAAACATATTTTATTTCATAAAATTCCCAATGTCATTATTAATAATAAGGTATTTAACTAATATGTCAATGAGTATTACTAATTACAATAAAATTTATTGCATTAGTATCGGGAGCGATTGGGTCGTGCGTGTCGCTGAACGTGAAGGGCCCCAACGTTGCCGACCAGGAGGTGGGCATGGGCAACACGTGCCAGTGGAAGATGTGCACGTTCACCCCCAGCACAACTATGGCCATATTCTTTGAGGTATAGTTATGAGTTGAATTTGACTTAATTACATTATTTATGTTATTCTGCAAGTTTGCCACTTTTTCTTATTAGAAGTAAAGGGATTGATTTAATTGAGTTTGAATTGATTTTTCGTGTTTTGCTACAAATGAATTAAACTTATTTTAAAATTACTTATGATCTGTTCATTAAAATAAGCAGATTATAAATAATTTCTAATTTTTTGTCAAAATTGGTATTGGTGTCAGGAAACAATATTATAGTGGGACAATGAATTCAAAGTTTTATAACTGTTCTGAGAAATATGTGTGTGTGTGTTAGTGACTATGGCTACAAACCCTAACTGGGAGAGGCTGGCATCTAATAGTTGATTGCAAAATTTGCAAACAAGCTATTGCTTATGATAATAGATAAAATAAATATGAATAGTAATGAAGTTGACTTATTAACTAAGGTTGTTTATCTCAATTGTTTGCGCTGCTGATGGTGAATATTAAATACTAGCAGCCGCCCGCGACTCCGTCCGCGTGGATTTCGATATCCAATATCCTATGTGTTATTCTGATGTATAAGCTATATTGTGGTAAAGTTTCATTAAAATCCATTCAGTAGTTTTTACGTGAAAGAGTAACAAACATCCATACATCCACACATACAAACTTTCGCCTTTATAATAGTAGTAGGACTAATTGACCAATTTATTAAGTTTCTTCCTTACACTTATGTTGCAGGTGGCGAACGCGAGCGCAGCGGTGCCGCAGGGCGGGCGCGGCTGCGTGCAGCTCATCACGCAGTACCAGCACTCGAGCGGGCAGCGGCGCGTGCGCGTCACCACGGTGGCTAGGAAGTAAGACACTTTGCGTGTGTACAGCTACATACCTGATTTCCCTCCAATGTGGGTTACTGTTCTATGAATGAGGGAAATACTTAGACATCAAGTTTAACAAGAAAAAAGACAATTTTTTTAACATAACCGCCGTTTCAATTACGCCATATTATTTTAATACTTAATTATTGAACATGTTGTGTTCTATTGAATTACTTTAAGATTCACCTCACTAAGTGTAGGAACACACCATCATGCGGAAAAAACGCGACTAAATTTATGCGGCTGAAAATGCATTGCCGCAGAACGTCTGTCGCGTAAGTTTCTACACCTAAATGTCGCACGCTCAAAGCTGTGTTTCATTTTATCAGAATTTTACGCCCCGTCCATTATCTACCGAGGCACAAAAGTAGAAACAAGTTCTCATGTAAAGATTCAATTGGGGAGGACTTTGAAGGCAGGCAACACATCTACTTCCCTCGAGTCGTGGATGTCTACGGTCAGCGGTGATCGTTTATTTCTTAGTCGTTTCGATCCCTCTTACATAAAACTGAGGCTTGTATTAATAAATCGCTCTCAACTCTGAGATCGATCTTGAGAGCAAACTTGAGATGCTATTCTAATATCAAACAACATCTCGTTCTCAGAGTTGAGAGCGATTAATTAATACGAGCCTAAGAGTCCATTTGTCCGGTGTAGCTGGGGCGACGCGGCGGTGAACCTGCACCACATAGCGGCCGGGTTCGACCAGGAGGCGGCGGCGGTGGTGATGGCGCGCCTCGTGGTGTACCGCGCCGAGCTCGAGGACGGGCCCGACGTGCTGCGCTGGCTCGACAGGATGCTCATCCGTTTGGTTAGTTTTATTATTGTACAAAATTTATAAAAAACTCATATCTGGTTCCATTGTAGATCGGCATCCTGGGTTCTCATGTCCTAACACCATGCGGAGTAGGTATGGTTCTTGTGATCTTAAAATATAAAAATAAGTGGCATTTATCGTTGTCACTTTATAACTCAACAGGCTCGCCTATCTAAACCAAATATTCAGAGTTTGTTTCGAACTATTAAGTAGATGGTTTATGTGATGTTTGCGCAAAATCGGTGGAATGGTTCTTCATTTACCACACGTAGCGAAGCACGTACCGGGCCGCTTTTATTCATTCATATCATCTCCATTATTGAAATATCTGTCAGCATCACATACATTGACAAGTCCATTAGAACCAGTTAAAGACTGGCCACAATACCCAGTACTCAAGTTTCGCATCCCCTTATTATAAAATTATAGGCCCTGATTATTTATAAACGAAAAGAAACTATTATATATTAACCAGAGAATTAAATTGTTTTCGCTCGTTTTAGTAAATGTTTGTTAAGTTCAGAAACCGTACACACATTTATTAATACTTCTCGGATCATCTCTTCAATTACAGTGCCAGAAGTTCGGCGAGTACGGGAAGGACGACCCGAACAGTTTCCGTCTGTCGGAGAACTTCAGTTTGTACCCGCAGTTCATGTACCACCTGCGTCGCTCGCAGTTTCTGCAGGTGTTCAACAACTCGCCTGACGAGACCACGTTCTACAGGTCAGTCATAAACGTAGAGAATGTGCGTAAGAGATAATTAAACGCTCACTTCCAACAGGACCGTCATTCGCCTATTAGGGGCTCCGGGCGTATGGGCCTTTAAACCTCTTGTTTGATACACGTGGGGCCCCCACAACCTTGTCTAGGGGGCCCAATTAATTGAGGGGCCCTGGGCTTCTACTCATTTTGCCCAGTGGAAAGACAGGTCTAATTATGGAAAGTGAAAGGTAAACGCAGCGGACGCGGTGTGTGCAACAATGTGATACATACTTTGATTTATTAGGTTATGCAATTAAGACTTTCTACAATAGAATTTGGTAGGCATTAAAATTTACTTTTTTCTATCTGAATTTATTACATTTCTACTGAATAATTCGCCCTTTAAATATTTGCAGTAAATTTTGTTACACCTTATATTTTCTTATTGTTTTAAGAAAAAAAAAATGTTAATTATATATTTTTTCCCCAGGCACATGCTGATGCGTGAGGACCTCACCCAGTCGCTGATCATGATCCAGCCGATCCTGTACTCGTACTCCTTCGGCGGCCCGCCGGAGCCGGTGCTGCTCGACACCTCCTCCATCCAGCCAGACAGGATCCTGCTCATGGACACGTTCTTCCAGATACTGATATACCACGGAGAGGTAGGTCAACTACGTACTTTTATAATGGAAGGTGTAAGGCGCGCTGGTTCAATCTAATTAATATGCTCAAATTACGAAATATTTTTTATTCACACAGACAAATTATAAATTTAATTAGTGCGCAAAATTGAATATAAAAATTAGATTAATTACTTTAGACTTTTTGAGGTTGTTTCCTTGCTCAAATAAAAAGAGGTTAAGATCTCAAGGATCTGATAAAAAAATTAAGTACTAGATCTAACAATCAAAGTTTACTAATCTAAATCACTTAGTTCAGCTATGGAAACAATTCTCATATGACATTCGACCGTTTTTTATCCAGACCAAAGATGTCCTTGTTCTGGCTGCCCCCACATTTTTAACCACCAAACCACCAGCCACCGCTCTCTTATCGTGACGTAAACTATATTAATTTAATATCTTTCTCTTAACAGACCATAGCGCAGTGGCGAGCCCTGCGCTACCAGGACATGGCGGAGTACGAGAGCTTCGCTCAGCTGCTGCGCGCGCCCATCGACGACGCGCAGGAGATCCTGCAGAGCCGCTTCCCCGTGCCGCGGTACATTGACACCGAGCATGGCGGATCGCAGGTCAGCCATCTTGCATTTTTATTTTTTTAAGTCAGACTTTTGTTTTTCTGTGGAATCAGGCGGACTTTTGATTTTTCTGTTTACTCTTTTTTAATATTCTATTACCAGCGGCCGCCCAAGACTTCGTCGGCGTGGATTTATATCCCTTTTTTTCGCAATAAAAGGTAGCCTATGTTCTTTCTCAGGGTTTAAAGATAGACCATCTTGCCAAATTTAATCAAAATCGGGTGAGAGGTTGACGCGGGAAGGCGTTACAGACAGACAGACTTTTATAGATTTGATTTTAAATAAAACTAATGATGATGACATTAAAATGCTCCAAAAATAAACGACAAATGATTGTGTACAGTTTATTATATTTTACAAACGTATGTTATAGAGTTATTTAATGTAATTATTTCTTATATATCCTTTAAATATAGTAGAAATTGATGTAATTTAGTCAATCAAATAGATTCAATGCTATGGGGCCCTGACCGAAATGTTTTAGTAGCTAATATTTTCTCTAGCATATCGTTGACTTTCTGCTGCGTTTTCAGAAAATCTCTAAAGTGAGAATCGTCGTATGTCGATATTTTCTTAACGTCGTTTAGTGGTTGCTGTTTTCTCTTAGCGAAGGTCATTAATTTCTTCTCCTTTCTTTCAGTTTGTCCGTCATTCCAATCGTCTGCTCTCTCTAATTTCTCATGGAACTTTTCTCGACCGTGATTTCGATAAGAAGCAAAGCTAATTTCATCTGCAGGATATTTTGTTTTACCATCATACGCCATTATTCTATCTATGTCGTGTTTATTCAGTCTTTCATTTTTTTGGAAGTCATCTATTCGTGTATGAAGCATGTCTTCTGCACTTCTAACTCTATCGTTGTGATACATTTTCAGTTCTAATTGTTTTAGCCTTTCATTTTCAACGTGGGGTTGCCGGATAGTTTCTTTGTTATTTCCGATATTTTCTCTTTCATGAAATATTGGTTCCATCTGGCTTGGTTTATCATCAACAAAACTTAGTTGAGGATTGGTTTTTTGATTCCTTATTTTTGAGTTTCTATAAGGACTTTGTTTCGATAAGTTGAATCGGTCTACATCATACAATTGGGCCTGGTAATTGCCGTTATCTTGATTTATAATTCTTGCATTTGTGCTTAAATATGGTGTTTCATATTCAATGCGCGGTGAATAGTGCCTATCATGTTGATTTCTGTTTCTTGAACTTGTATAAGATCGTTGTTGTTGTAATTTAAGTTCTTTGCTGTATATCGAATGAATGGGATTTCTGTCATCATGATGCGCCATAGTGCCAGATGTGTATGGATTCTTCTTATCTGTTAGTATTATGTCGTCTTTAAACTGTGAGGAACGGTAACTGTCTTCTTCATTTATGTTTTTCTGTCTTTCGTACGGCCTTAGTTCTTTTCTTTTGTGTTGTTCGTCGTCTAATCGTGGAGGAGGTTGATTGATATCCCCGTTTTTGATCCTTGCACTTCTATAAGACCTTTGTTCTGATAATTTTGGTCTGTCGTCTTTTTGTCGTGATGAATAACTTGTTTCTTCCTTGTTTTTCAATCTTCCATATTGGAAAGTTCCCTGCTCTTGCTGTTTAGGCATTATTCTATATGGTTTTGGTTGAACCATTATATTGTTTTTTAACTGATTTGTTTGAGTGGGAGTAATTGAATGGTCTTTTTGAATAATATCCTGATTATATCCCCCAATCCACATAAAGTTTTGTTCGTGTCGCGAGCTTTTGGGGACCATAGTTGTCACAATAATATTCTGATGAATCAATTTAAGAGGCTTTGATATAGGAATTCCTAAAGGCGGTATTTCTCCCGAGTTTGTTTGTAACATTATTGGCATCTGTTTGTTTTGAGGATACGTCATGGGGTGAATTTGGACAACACTGGCACTGGTTATGGGTAAATTCATAAACTTTACTTTATTAACGGGTATACTTTGTATTCCGAATGGTGAATACAACATTGGTTGATTTTCAACAGGTGCTTTTACTCTGGAGTTGACTAATAAAATCGGAGCTCGGTTATTCAAATTCAAGTTCCTATAGTATGGTCTTACTGTCCTTTCTTCTAAAATTTTCACTTTCATTTGTCCTGTGACTATAGTTTTATCTTTCATATTTTTGAACTGTTCAAATAAATCAATAAATTTTTCCATCACTTGCGTTGGACTTTGTGTATTATTTACTTGAGGTGTTTTTGTTGCAACTGAAATAAAAGAAAAAATATATATGAGTATAGTAAAATAGGTTTTTTAATACATAAATTAACTAACTGTACCTGTAACTGGGTTTATAGTTGTTGGTTTTGTCGATGTCGGAGTACCTGTAGTAGTTGTTTGACTTGTACTCGAGATTGTAGTTGTGCTTTTTGTAGTTATGTCTTGTCGTAAATCTTTCAAAACGAGTACCTTGATATTATCAGCAATCTCTTTAATAACATCCTTTGCTATCATTTTTACTTCTTCTGTTTTAGTAAGATTAGTTTTTGGTGATACAGTATTATTTCCTTTTTCTAAATTACTTTCAGTATACTTTGTCTGATGTTTAATGTCCATTACGGGATCTGGAGTCACATAACGGTGCTTAAATTCAACAGAAGTTTTATGGCCTGAATCAAATAGGAAATCGTCTTGGCGTGTGTTAGGACTGTCCTCCAGTTTTGACTGGTGTTTATTATATTGTCGTAACCTTTCAGAATATATTGCAGATTTTAACGGTATATCGCCTGTTAAGTGGTATTTCCATGGTGTCATATCTCTTCCTATTTTGCTTTCGTTTTCTTCATAGCTATATTTGTTTTTATGATTGACACTGCTGTTATGTTTCTCATTTTGTGAAACAATGTCTAAAAACGTCTCTATTTGCTTGGATAGCTTCCTTAAATCAATTGGTGGTGTAGTAGTTGTTTGGATAATAATATCTGGTATTTTATGATTGTTATAATTTGCAAATAATTTGTTCATAAAATCTGGTGTTGTTGCTTGATCATCGTTATTGTTTAAAAGAGGTTGTTTATCTTGCTCCTTTATTCTAAAAGATAGGATATTCAGAGTTTCAGTTGTTGATTCATATACGTTTTTTGGGTGGTGTGTGGTTTTGAACATTTGCCAGAATTTCAAAACTTCATCAAGATTCTGTTTGCGATCATCCTTAACGAAGTTTTTTGGGCTCTCAGTTGTATCTGATATCAAAGTCAATGCCTCGGTATAATCTTCGTCTACATAACTAAGTTGTGAATTGTCTGTACTAGCTTGCAATGTTTCTGACGTCTGAGATTCTGGTTCTAAGTTCTTCGTGTTATTATTTTTTAAATCCTTTTCATTGTTTATCAGATTTGCCAAAATTGAATTTAAATCACCGGTAACTATTTGTTTGATATTACTTGTACCTGTATAGATTAAGGACGTAAATAGTTATTAATTCAATTATTTTGTGTTAAATAGAAAGTGATATAATATTTTGGTACCTACTTTTGATTTTCGTTATGACTGTTTTTGTTTTATTCTTTAAGACACCAGAAGAACTTTCCTTTTTTGATTTATTCTTAGATGAATGAAGTTGCAGGCAGTCGCGTTGGAGGGTCCTATGTCAAGAAAATAATTTTAATCTTAAAATATTTATTGTAGTGGAATAATTAAATATAGTTACTTACTCGCTGTTCATCGCATCGATGTTTACATCGTGCCGCTGCAACTTCCTCAAGATGCTCACATCCAAATCCTCCTTTTGCAATCCACTCAACCACAGAACACATATCAAATCTGAAAAATTCTCAACTTCAATCATGAATGTTTAGAGACGCGTGTGTTTTCAAACGTCACACAAGGAGTAACCTTTATTGCTGGCCGGTTTAATATTTTTTATTTACAATAAACATTGTTATTGGAACCTTTTTTGTGGACATTGGGCGGTGTGCCCAGTCCGGATACTTGACGAGAGAACGTACATGAGATGGCGATGGCGGTCACCAGAGCCCGGCACAACATTTTGCGCGTTATCGCCCGCCGCTGCGCGACGCCTTCCTTGTTTTGTCCACATTCAATAGCAAAGGATGTTGTTTTTGCTGCTTGTCGTTTAGTTCTTCAAACGACAATCAGCAGTTTGCTATATTCGTATGTTTGGATAGATTTTCAGCCTTTGTAACTTACCAAAATATAATGTGTGTTTTTAAATTTAAAATTTATATCTGTATAGTGTCAATTTTTAAGGTTCGACAACAAGGAACTTAGGTACTGGTATTATCAATCTATTAGTTTAATGAATTCAATAACAAATCCTCGCTATAATCATACAAAAGGAAAAGAAACGATCTTGTACCTAATTGCTCCCACCAATACTTTGACTACCTATGTGACATAGAATTTAAATATGTAACGTTTGTTCCAGGCTCGATTCCTGCTGTCGAAGGTCAACCCGTCGCAGACGCATAACAACATGTACGCCTACGGAGGGGTCAGTATAAAACCACTGCTATTTTACACTAATTATAATAAATTGATCCATAACTTTTTAGCAAATGCATGTTTGAATAGTAAACTTTTACGTAGTTTAAGTTTTCTTTTCGTGTACAGCAAGTTCATTATTTGGAATTTTGCTTTTAATAGCTTTTATCTAGAAGACTCGAACAGTCTGTAAATTACCTACCTAATTTAAGAAATCCATAAGGAGTTGATTCACCAACTATTTAATAGTAAACTATGACGCGAAAAGATTTGAAGGCCAACCAAGTAATGTTAATCTTGGCTGGATTATCCCGCCGTGTGTTAGCTATAAAAGATTAATGGATTGTATTTGATGATTGATGCCAACACGTAACGCATGTGTTTTGTTTTCCTTTTATCACCATGAATGAGTTTCCTTGCATGTTGTTTTTCTTTACATTGTGCCATGAATGCATGGTTTTGATTTGTATTTTTTTGTTCCATCGATGTTTTGGCGAAATCCAGGCGATGCCGATACCATCAGCGGTAGTGTTTTTTTTATTATTTTCAAAATTTAATTGGGTTGTGTGGGGACTAACAGATATGTACATTGATTGTCTATTGTTTATGCCTTTACTTAGAATAAACTGCTTTATAGATGCTTATACTGATAATTCTATTTTCTAAAAGCATTTTGTCTCAAAATTGTATTGATTTTCTTACCTACATATTTTATTTTGCTTTTTATTTCGCAATATATGGGGAAGCGATTTATATGAATGGTTAAAGTTTTTATTTCATAACTATTGATTGATTGATTTGGAATCTTTTAATGGGTATGTATGTGTATGTATGTTCAGGGGCAATAAGTTTGGTTAATTTATTTGAATCATGAAGACAAATCTTTGATGCATTTTATCTCATATGATTGATTATAAAATACCAAATTAACTTTATCAACAGTTATGCTTTCAATATGTGATACTTGTTAATCCTTCTTACAATAACGAATTTGACTTTGAAAATATTAATATAATAGGGATGTTAACACATATCATAATTAATTTCACAACACTTTTCTTAAAAAAGAAGAAGCTTTTTAGCACGTAATGTATTGGTTTGTTTTCGTTTATACGTAAGATTAAGATTTTTAATAAATTAAAATTTACAATTAGTTACTCAGTTGACTTTAAAACTAGTGACGTCATAGTGTGCTATTCCCATACAAACTTCATAGTTTGGAATCGTTTTGACAGTTAATAAAAGAAGGTCAAATGACTGGTGGTGGCAACATCCCTATTACCTGATACCTATGTTGAAATAAATTGGTATCGGTAATGTTATTTTTGAATTAAAACTAAAGTTATCTTATTTTACTAAATAAGTACAATAATGCATAAATTACGCAGCGTAATGTACATTTTTGGACAGCGAGCTTGTATGTGTATTATTTTTCTTTTGTAATTTATTATTTTAAATGAACAAACGTTGAACAACGTGCAAAGAAAATATTTACGTAATATATTTTTCATATGGTTAAAGGGACAATGCATGGGTCAATTATCATCTGTCACTGCTGTGAATATTTTCTAACTTTTAACCATTGCACAGGACGGCGGCGCTCCCGTGTTGACAGATGACGTGTCGCTGCAAGTGTTCATGGAGCACCTGAAGAAGCTGGCGGTGTCCTCCACAGCATAACACACGCACGACCCTCCGCACCCTGCTGTACCTCTGCCCGGGAACTTACGGCTCTTGTTCAGTAGCTCCGCTAAGACGCATGATCCGGATCTATCTTGTGGTTATTAGTGTGATAGTAGACAATTCGATCGATCGTTTCTCGGCGTATTAATAAATCGCACTCAACTCTGAGCTCGATCTTGAGTGAACTTGAGGTGCTGTTTTGTATGAGAATGACATATCTAGTTCGCACTCAAGATCGAGCTCAGATTTGAGTGCGATTTATTAATACGAGCCTTATACTTGGTATAGAAACGCATTTGTTATGAAAGATGCGACCGAAGTTCGGCGTGACTACGCTTGCAGTGCAAAATGGAAGATGACGCACTATGCTGAAATTTTGGATAGAAAATGCATTGCCGCCGAACTGCGGTCGCGTAATTTCAGCCAAGTGTGTTCCTACACTTGATGACACCAAAAGAACTAAACTATCGCGGTTGTAATCTGACCAACAACTTACATGGGTCTTCTTCCATTTTAAAATTAACGCATGTAAATAATAATCCGTGTTGTGACCGCATCAGGCAGTTTGGGGCCTTAGTTGTCCAGAGATCGGTTGTCGCTGTTGTCCTCGAATAAATTCATTGTCGCCCAAAGCACCATTTGGCTCGGAATTAAAGGGCGCGGGGACTTATTTTAATCGCATCGATTTTGTACGAAATTTTAAATTGTCCCATTTTGTAAACTAACCGATTTTTTCGATATAGTTGGGTCGGTAAAGCGCATGTTAAAATGTATTTTATTGTAGTCTAAGATCCCGCCATACAAGGACCTTCATCGAGCTGGTTATTGGATGAAACCTTTTTTATACACAATTTTACATGCCAATAATTATATTGCATATGGGTTGCCTAGTAAATTTCAGTCCAGGATAAAAAAAATAAAAAATAATATAAAAAATTAAAAAGTTATTGAATCAAATTTAAATGAAAATAAAGATTATTTCAATATGAACACGGTAGTACCGGGTTTCCTCCGAAAAATCAGTCCAGAATTAGGGTTGTCGCCTTTTGAAAAGTGAAACATTGCCGCGATGAAAAAGAGAATGCGCGTGCTATTTGATAGTGCAAATGACAAGGATAACGATAGACTTGGATATTCTGTGTATCATTTTGGAGTAATTAATTACTAAACTGGAAGAATAGTGTTGTAACTAAATTTTTAATTTTTTAAATCCAAATTAATCATATCCTGGACTGAAAATTACTAGGCAACCCATATGCAATATAATAATTGACATGTTAAATTATGTATAAAACATGTTTCATCCAATAACCAGCTCGATGAAGGTCCTTGTATGGCGGGATCTTAGACCATTGTTAACTCAAATCATTGGTCAGCACTCAATACATCCAATACTTTCGATTTGACAGCGTGGGACAATATTTGCGCAAAGAAATATTATTATGTAACTAAATTAGAGTCTAAAATACTAACCCATGTCTAGTTTTCAGTATTGGGGTAATATAGTGAGGATTTGTAGGAGCGGAAGTCAGTCGTGTTTTGCAATTAAGTTATATTTTCTACAAAATACTATGTAATATAAAATATCATTAAATGTTTATGAAAATATAAAATGTTTATTTCTAAAGTGAAGATCTTCTCATAATAACGATATTACTTTATTCAGGAACTATCACTTGTATTTTTCATTCTTGCTTTATCAAAAGATTTTAGTTTTGTCCAGGTTAGTTAAAAACAAATATTTATTGTAAAAAATATTTATTATCATTTATTTTTATCTAATACATCGAATAAATACAGCTACACAATGTCTAGTAACACAGCATATCTATCATTTTATTATCTTTGCCGTTTTTAATTATTTTGGTAACAACTCACTAATTTTCTTACAATTATATTATTTAGATTACTCGACGGCAAACCCATTTTCATGTAGTTAATATACAATCCCTCTTAAAATACCAAAACATCTAACTCAATTGTCTCCAAATAAACGATTACTAGTTCAAGAGAGCTTACTTGTGTTAATAAAATTAACTATACAACAACAATACTACAAAAGCCCTCTAAGTACAAACTTACAACCAGGTTTAAATGCAAATCAAATGGTAATTGAATAAACCAATCGATTTATACATATTATAAAAGTAAAATCCAAGTAACCTAGCAAATAGTTATAAGTTATGATGGTAAGCACTCACCAGAAATTTATTCTAATTTGTTATGAACACATAAATTTAATAAATAAAATTAATGTTACTTTAAACAAAAATTGTGTGTCTCAGAAGCAATACATAATATATTAGCATATCAAATTAGCTGTTCATCAAATTATTTGAATTTTCTTAAAACCTATAGATACATAAAACACATTCTATCAATAATAATGCTAATAATAATCAGACAACATTTAAGTTTTCACATTTTAATTATTAGCACGCACAAACAATAAGTTAAAAGTAACAGATCACCTCTGTGAATTTCCCTAAAATGATATTTATATTATATTAATAACATCAATATTGATGATCTAAAATATTGTACGCGTTATATCGAGATGACATGGACACTGCTAATATGAAGTATATTTTCTATTAGTGCTTTAGATGTCAGCTTTCAGCAATAATTAATCTTTATAAATTAATCTGCTAATACACACAAACCATGTTAGATAATGATTTAATGGGAGAAAGGCTCAAAGCAACATAAATATTAAACAATATGTTGGTAATTTGGGATGTGTGTGAGAAAGTATAAATACCAGTAATCCTTCAAATAAAAATGTTAATCTGGAGCAGAGCCCTCTTTCCCACTGGGCACAATGGGCACGTGCCCAAGGCCCCGCCCACAACCGATCGAGGCCCTCAGACCCGGCACAATAATTAACCAGGTTTAAAGGCCTATGTCCTTTGTACCCAGGGTGAATAAATGGTGAAAGACAGCCCTGATCTTGTATTGCTTAAAACTTAATTTCAAAGGAAACACTAAAATGATTTTTAACACTGCTAATTTGTGATGCTGCTATGCAGGCTCTAAAATACTTAAGTATACTTTTTGTATGGGTTGCAAATTCTATTCGCAGTAATAGTAATCCAGAAATTTTTGAAGAAAAATCTATGTTAATCTGGTTACATTTCTAGGGCACACATTTTTCTATTACAGATGTTTATGTCCTGCTGCAGCTATGGACAATAAGCTAAATTTTTACGCACTCACGAGTGTTTTTATAGATACAATTTCATTTTTTCGTTAGAAGCCCATATACGATTACGGCGAGAATAATTGTGAGGATATACTTGATGTATCCGGTTCAGGAGTGTGGTGGTCAGTTGAGGAAGCGGATGGACATCTTCTGCTCGACGTCGGTGCGCTCCAGCGCGGTGCAGAACTCTTCGAAGCAGATCATCTGGTCGTTGTTGGTGTCGGCTTCGAGAATCGTCCGCTCGGCAATGCTCGTCAATTGCTCTTCACTAAAGCAGAAATTAAAAATCTATTAATAAATTCCTTGTACACACCAATTGCCAAGCCTCAAACTAAGCTCGAAGCTTGTACTATGGAAGCTCAGGAATAGATTGACCTACTTATTTACTTTTATTAACATCCCTGACTCGAGTACAAATGCTGATATTCATCACACAACATTTGCTTCTAGATGGATTAGAACCCATGACCCTCGGTTTGACCACTAGACAAGTGGGCCCGCCCCGTATAAAACAAAAGGATTTGTTCAATGGAAGAATTAGTCATTCGAATGACTAATTTTCCGAACAAATATGTAAGAGTGAGAATTTGAGCAATATGGAATAGCCGATTTTCCATCTCTCATCAACTTAAATTTAACACTTATCAAAAAAGACTGCTGTGTTTTTTACTTTGCAATGAATCTTTCATTAAATTAAGAGATAATAATGAATCTTACCTAATATTAGCTCCGACCATCATGTGAAGGATAGCCAACAGTTCATCTCTGGAGATTTTCCCATCATTGTCCAAGTCATACATGGAAAATGCAACTGCAAGCAAAACATGGAAAATAAAAATAAATCAATAAATCCAACACATGGGGATGAAGCAAGATTAATTTATTGAAAAGTAGCTATCTCTTCATTTTCTTAACGCTATGAAACGAAATATCATTATAGGCATTTCTAAAGTCTTTTCTTTAATGTGCAACACTTACATCTCAACTTTTCTTCACGGCTGTTCAGTTTATTTTCCCTGTTCTTTCTGATTGGCCTGAAGTGTGATAGCACCCTCATGAACTGCAGAAAGTTTACTCTGTCATCATGACTTTCAGCAAAGAAGGAGTGAACAATTCTCTCACTCAACGGGTTAATGGCTAGCTCAGGAATCCTCAGGAAGTCATCTCGCGATAGCGTACCACAGTCATTCTTATCCAGCGATGTAAAACGGGAATATAGCCGTTCAATTTGGTTTGGAGTGACTGAAATTAAATTTTTGCATTATGGAATGTGTAATTTGATAAATGATGAAATTCTGCAATGAAGTGTTCTTGTAATAAAATATATGAAGGACAGTTTAATAAAATGTTAAATAGATTTTTTTTTATTTATTAGGCTTCTAGGTGCCTCTTTGACTTGAGTGGTCTTGATCTTTGCTCTGAGTGTAATTATTTACAAAAGTAAAACACATTTTAATTGAAAAACAGATCATTAATTAACAATGATCCATGAACTTTGTTTGTAAGATAAGAAGTTTTTGTTGGAATTTGACCTCAGATAAGCCATTTAAAAATTATGAGTCAATCACTATTGTTTCATTTTGAATATTAAGTTGTTTCATAAATTTTATTCATCATGTCATTTTATTTATTTTATGAATTAATTATTTTTAGTTTCCGCTACAATGTAAAAACTTTTTCGTATTTGTACTACTTTAAAAATACTGTGGTACTCACATCCAGTTTCTTCCTGAATTTGTGCAATTTCTTCTTCTCTTAACAATAATGACGATTTATTACCCATGATGGATTCGCTTAAGTGATGACCTTGCTAGAGTATGCGCGACCTTCTTACTCGTGGTAAACCGATATTGCGCGTAAACTATCCACATATACAGGATTTGTATTTCTCGTAATTAGTTACGAGTCCAATATCACTTGTCTCAGGTTATGACTAGAAATCGATTTAGTTAAAATAACAACACTAACAAGAACGACTAGACCTTGTACATTGATAACTGATAGCTAATGAATGTAAAATTGCAACTTTAATCAAACTTTATCAGCTTAAACCACAAATCTCTTTATTTTGATAAACGAATTGTGATATTTCGATATTTCTCAGCAGCTGGCTGGCTAGCTGTCAGTAGTGTCAGTCAAATATACTGTCATTGTCAATATGACATTGTGTTTTTTAATCGTCCGTCTAGCAAATACAACTTATTATAATCAGTAGACATAGAAAGAAGATGATATTCTAATGATCACAACGAAAATAAGTAGAAGGCATCATTTTAATATCACAGATGAATGATCGGCTCAGAAGAACGAAATTATTAACGTCCAGCGTGGATAATATGTTATCAAATAATATAGGTACTTTCAAACTTTTAACCCTTGTTACCTAGCAACATGATTCTGAAACCTGAAAAAATTAACTTATCAGTGTCAACAAGTGCCTGTTACCGTTTTTTGGATATTATTTATCATTGTAACTTGAATGTAATATAGAAATATTCTTTAATGTGACACTCACAATGAGTACTATTTTAAAACCAGTCTCAGAATCATTTGTAACAGATAAAAGTAAAACCGAGATTGAACCTCTCGATCCAGTCCTAGAAGTGAACGAGAATGTGGCAAATGAAATCTTCGATCGGCCTAACGAAGAAGGGGAATTTGAGGAGATATCTCCACGAATTTTCAGCTTATTGGACGTTAAAGAGCCGTTGACTATAGCATCACTGAACAATGCTATTTATGAACTCGGAGTTGTAAACCTCTGCTGGCCGGAGATCACCGAACCTGTGTTTGAAACGCGAACCAGTTTCCCAAAAAGTTACTACACAAACAGTACTAAAGAACGACTTCTCCTAGCATACGCCGAAAACTTTCGGCGCCAATATAGTTTTCATTACAAATACAAGTTCCGGAAGTCATTGTTATTACAAGTTCCCAATGAGTGCGGTTTGCAGGTACTACTTTGTTGTTAAAAGTATTTGATTCGTGTCACTAGATGTCGTATCTATCGCTAAATTACTTTTGGTTTGTGTTGTGCATTAGTTAAGTTATTTATTTAATTTATTATATTTGTAGAAAATGGTGTGTACTTCAATTAGACCGACGAAGCTGTGCTATGCAGATACGAATAATTGGAAAGGCATCGCAATGTTAGTTTCTGACTATTTTGATTACGAGCCTCTCAAGAAACCGATGCTGCACGTAAGTACTAATTTAATTAATATTGTAGTAGGTATTGGAATTAATGAGTGGCCCGAATGAATAACTATGCCTTATTTTGCATTTATTAATTTCGAATTACTGCGGGATAAGTTCTAGTCGCCGCTAGATGGCGTTAGTAGTACCCTCAACGACAAGAAACTTTTGTTTGTTGGCTGGCCCGTGATGCAATGATGAATTTATTAGGTACCTTTGTCCACATTTCATAATCTCTAGCGCTTTTCATAATTATTGACAGTGAACTTTTAATATAACATAACCATTCGACTTATTGGTGTTAACGGTATATTGATATTTAATCTCATTTGAGAGTGTTTACTTAGGGCGACTTGGTTTTATGAATGCAAATTGAATGTCTGAATGTAATTCTAAATGTAGGTAGGTAAGAGGTTTCTGTCAAGTTGTAATAGGAGATTTACTTATAATAGTTTTAAAAATAAAGTATGAAGAACTTGTATATGTGCATAACTAACTCAGGTCGTAAATAAATAAAACAGGTTTTCCATTTAATGTTCAATCAAGTTTAATCATTCAACGTTTTCGAGATCACAAACTCTGTGACAAGAGAATCATTTTTATAATCCAATTTTCAATTTTGTACAAAATATCTTCTCTCGAATAATTTTAAGTAGAGCTAATATAATTAACATGAAATGCAAATCAATAATCCTATCTTCAGTGGAAAGGAGATACAATTTTTGAACTTTAGCTAATAGATATTAATTATATTACGTCTCGGTACGGTGTCGGGCACCGCCCTCCAATGGACAAACTCTTATAACATTACCATAATACGCTCTATTCATTAGGAATGTACTTACAATATTTAATAATCTCTCAATAATTTATAATTTTGATCACAGTGTCCTTAACTGTTAACTTTAACGTATAATACAATTCCGCGTCGAGACATCGAGAATGTCTACAATATATAAAATACTGAGCAATAGAAAACAATTACACAACGAGTGCCTAGCGCTAACGCAATAGAGTCATCTATATCTTAACAATATTACCTTGTTCGTACGATTGGCACAACGAATACGATCGCGCCCTTTCGATATTTGGTATGGCGACTTGCGCGGCATCGGCGGCATCGGCTGCATCGGCGGCGCGCGCGCTCGTCTACTGCGTGAAAGGACGCCGTGACTTAGTATTAGTTTGACTTGAGGTAGAACATAGGGATCCGACTATAAACTATACCATGGGTACAACTAGGAATGTAATCGTCAAATGGCAACATACAGCTGTAACTACTTAATCTAAACACGCAACAATGTGCAAGAAAGTAAAGTCGATTGCAGATCTTTAACATCAATATTACAGATTTAACTATCAAGTTATCCGGAAACGGGTTCACTAGCGACGTGGTTTTCGGCAAAGCGCAGACTGCTTATTAGAGAACAACATCGGAGTTTACGTACTTACATCTATTAAGTCTTAAAATTAAAAAGATAATAATGCATAGCTTTCCTTTTAGAACAAAGAAATTACGCAAATTTGGCTACACATATCACAAGTGAACGCTTACTGGCGACGACGTAACTATGTACATAATTGAAATATCCCTGTAGCGAGCGCGGAGCGTGCCGGCGGGGCGGCGGGCGGCTTACTTGCGGCGCGCGTGGTCGGGCTCGTTGGGCAGCGCGGCGGCCGGCACGCGCCGCGCGCGCAGGTTCAGCAGCAGCGAGCGCAGCTGGTGCACGTGCATGCGCGTCACGCTCGGGTCGCCGCTGGCCTCCAGCCACGCCAGGAACTTGTCCCCGTGCTCCAGCGCCTCCGCCGTGCCCGCCTCCCACTCGCCGTTGCTCGCCTCCGCGTTGCCCGTCTCCTTGCTCGCCGTCTGGTTGTTGTTGTTGAACAGGAGGTTGTCCAGCACCGTCCTGGCTTTGGTCTGGCTCTTCGAGTCTTGGCTCCTGTCAGTAAGCGGCTCCTTGTTCTCCGTGCCGATTCCGGGACTGACCGCCGGTTCGGCGACTCGCGGTTCCTTGCTGTGCGCCTCTCGGTTGTCCTCGTGATGCACACGTGTCGTCGAATGCACGGGACTCGTCGCACTCCTCTCCTCGTCAGGTTTTCCTTTGGTCAGTTGCGAGTATAAGATGTTTTCGGGTGCCTTCTCCTTGGGGACCTGGGAGGCCGATTTTAGTTTGTCCTCCGGGAGCGGCATCGCCCCTCCAAACTGTTTGTAGTATTGCCACAACCATGAATTCCGATTGTAGTCGAGGTGAGAATTCACCGGGGCCGCGGGGGCCACCGGCTTCGGGGGCATAGTTGCGTCGGTCTTCCCGAGTTGGAGCGAGTGCGCCGTCGTCGTCTGCGCCGTGAGGTCGAGCATCGCTTGCTGCGTCTTCAGCCAGTACCATAGCGTGTCGTCGACCGGCTGGGTCGCGACAGACGACGGCGTACTGTGATGGCTCGACTTGGACGAGCTCGTCCTGTAAGGATCTGAATGATGGGACTTGCTCCGGTGCTTGCTGGACTCGTTCAAGTTGAGCACGCCGTTGTGCGCCGGCTTGGGCGAGCGCACCGACCGGAGCGCGCGGCTGGCCGGCTGCGCCGACAGCGCGGACAGGCCCGGGTTGAGCTGCGCGAGCAGCGTCAGGTTGGTGGCGATCTCGTTGAAGCTGAGGCCGAGGTGCGAGTGCGAGAGGCCGGGCAGGTGCGCGAGGCCGGACAGCGGGCTGATGGCGCTCATGGAGACGCTGGCGCCGGGGTCGGGGCGGCGCTCGCGCGGCACGTGCGCGGGCGGCGAGGGCTCGGCGCGCTTGGTGGTGAGCTCGACGGGCGCGTCGGGCGGCGCGTGCAGCGCGGGCGCGGCGGCGGGCGGCGTGGTGAGGTCCAGGCCGGCGGCGGGCGGGCTGCGCGGCGCCACGGGCGACTCGGTGCGCGCGCGCTTGTCCGGCGGCTCGCCGTCGTTGCTCTTGTCGGTGTCGGGCGAGGACAGCCGGGAGGTCATGTAGCGCAGCTTGTCCTCGTTCTTGCACCAGCCGCGCAGCGTGGACTCGGGAACGCCGATGTCGCGTGCGACGGACGCTTTCGATTCCCCGTCGTTGACACGCTGGATGGCCTCTATCTTATCTCCGGGTGTGAGAGCGCGCATCGGCCGCTTGCCTTTGGTCGCCATTTTGGCGTCTCGCTTTCTGAAACAAAAGAGATATGCTGTTAATATTTTCTATAATAGAAATACATCCAAAATAGGTATAGATTTTTTCCTTAAAATATCCGAGTCATGTACAAAATAATAAATCTTATGAAATATCCTCAAATATGTATATTATCATCCTTTGTTTGCTCAGTTCCATATCGTCAAATATATAAATGTTTTAAATAAAACAATTATAAGGTAGTTAATTCTCATTAGGAATTTAATTAACAGTGTTAACTAAGTTCTCCAGGGAAATCAATTGAATTTGATGGTACTATTGTTGTCCAAACTATTCACGCTAGTACCTATACCAATAGCAATTTATGAAAAACTTATTTGATTTACGTTTAAAAATCTCCTGTGGAAACTGAGGTAATATCTATTGTCAAAACTAATTAATTGTGAACGTAAGCAATCCAATATCGCTTATTATTATAGCTTATCAATGTCCAATAAACGTGTAACATAAGTACTTTATACTCCAACAACAACCTTAATACATGTGTTGCCGGTTGCGAATTGTTATAAAAACAAGTCGATGACATCGCACTTGTCACGTGATGCATGCAATCAATTTAATTGCACAATATAAAAATATCATCTGGATGTTATACCAAACATCTATTTAGCGGCACACGTTAAAATGGGTCCGTTTACGCAGTGAGCTATAAAGTTACGAAAAGATAAACAAAAAGAAGACATAAAATTATGACCTACGACAACAGTAGGCGGCAAAAGTTGTTGGGTCATTGACACGGTGACCTTGCAAGCGGCTGACGTGTGTTTTACTCGGTCACCGCTGGATGGCGCCGCGCGACCGTACGCCTTACGAATTGCACTTTTATTTATCTTTTTTATTTTTGTTGGAAATTGTGCGTGAATAAAATTTATTGTGGAATTTTAAAGACTCTTACCTATATAAACTTCGAAATATTATGCCCTTCTTTCGTTACGGACATTTAAACCTAAATTAAATTAAAATATTCATTTATTTTGTATTGTTCGGCGATAGAAATTTCGGAGAGTTCTGAGAAAGCACATTATAACAATTTTTTATTGGAGAAATTGATGCGTTGTTATCATGAAATCATACGGTTTCTTATTTATGTTGAATATTTTTTTCAAAATTTACTTAGCGTGATTATTTTTACGTTAACAGTTTCTATTATACCTACCCTACGTCTCATATAAAATCAAATACGGTTGTGTAGAAGAATGTAGCATCGTTTCTTGAACGAATGTAAACAAGGCGGTTTTAGGAAAAGTACATAGGTACAATGCACTTTTTAGAATATTTATTTGAAATGCGATATTGGACTTTTCAACTTATAAATTGATAGGCTACCTAGGTATTAGATCTCCAGAGTACCTATCTGTTTACATCTTTGTGTGTTTACTTGCGCGATAAATAGGGTAGGCACAAGAAGCGAAAATTTAAATTTTAATATTAGTTAGGGATTTCCTACATAAATCGACTTCTATTTTAACACTTCTACCCAAACGAACTCCTAATGTTTACAGGTAATGGTATCGTTCTACTATCTACTTACAGATCAAATTATAATTCATGGTTTTCCTGTATATGATTTCTGTTTTAACAATTTGCACTTTTTAGGGAGTAAGCCTTCACATATGAATTGATTTTCTGGATCGTCTCTCACTTTTTTACTCTATAGACTTGGGACCTTTAAAAGTTGCTACGATTAAGACAAAAAATTCACACAGAATTCACGTATTCTTTTACTTTATGAGAACAAAGTCTGACATTTTCCGATAGCTTAGTGATAATTCCACTGGTGTAGAAAATATTTTCATTCACTTTTACAAACAAAAGAGATCACACTGATTTTTGGTTCACACACTGCGTCTGAGAAACAAAGTTTGTCACTTACTTGCGAGCCGGCGGCACGTGTGCTGTGTTTACGGTGTTTGACAGCTCAGCCGTTTTGCAATATTACAAACAGCCGTGAATGGGAAAGTCCAACCAATAAAAATATAGCACGGATGCGCAATGCGCGACACAAGTCGGAATCAGCGGTGCACAGTCACAGAGCGTACGAGCGGGTTCGGCGCGGGGCGAGTCGGTCGGGCGCGAGGCGTGCGTCGCGGTCCGCGCGAGGCGACTGTGTGCCCGACGGCCGGCGGTGATAAGGCCACCCGGCTCGCGGGCCGCGGCCGCGGCCGGCCGCTCCTCTCCTTTGTGTCCGTCCGGCCGCCCGCCCCGCGCCCCGCGCCGCCGCGCCACCCGCGCCCGCACCGCTATCTGCCACCTCCGCGGCGAGCTCGTAAACAACCTACCTATCCTCGAACACGATTAATTATGTACTAATTTCAACGACGCATCGAGCGTGGCGCTCGCAAAAAACCGCGCCATTTAAACTTTCCCGGAGCACCGAAGTTCTGAGATCGCGCGTTCCGTAACTTTTCTGAGTGCTCAACTTTGCGTCGTAATATCGTCTCGCGACCGTCTACAAAGTATCTAAATAGTTACCAACTAATTACAATTGTCTGTCTTTGTTACTTTTCTCGGTAGAGAGCGTGGGGCGAGCTTTGCGGCCGGTGTTGATGACTGAGCGAGCTTTATTTATATTCATATTTTGATGCTACGAGGCGAGGCTTCGTAGCGTGTCTCGTGCTACGACTGATATTTGTTTATAATAGTGCGGCGGCTTTGAGTTACCGTTGTTATGAAGAGTTTATTTAATTACGACTTTACATTTTATTTTCATTCTCGATTTCTCGGTAACTTATGCTATAAATGTTAAATGTGTGTGCAGTCGATGGATCAAAGTTCGTATCAGTTCCTAAGCGGCTTTTCGATAATAATCTATGTTCATCACCGTGCTTCTTGTGACATAAATGACGAATAATAGCGGTTACGTGGCAGGTAGTGAAATTCCGCGTCGGGAATCAACGTTTTGGTGCTTAGAAATGTAAGATAAGAAAACAAAAAGTTTAGTCACGCGTTTAGCAGCGGTGATCGCGGGCCGCGTACGACGTATTGTTGTTACTCTACTTTTTATGGCCCTGTTGTTGGTAATTTACCTGGGTCTCGTGTTGTTTGTGTCCATACTCTTGCTAACTGATGCATTTGTTCGATAAGTTTTGTGTTTTGCGGTGTTTATTAATGAAAAACATGTAATATGTTTAATATTCGCTATGGAGGAATTTCAAATATATAATTTTTATTGCACAAAAATAACACAAGTTTTAAACGTTGAATTCGTTTTGCAAATATATGACAATCAATCTAGATGTAGACGCATTTTGACTTGCTGAGGTTTAAAATAGAAAGGTAATAATAATACGTCAGTGCGGTACCAATGTATGACGGTTGTGGACAAACACATTACTTTTCAGTCTCCTTCTTTAAGTTTAAGATTTGCAATGAAAACCTGACTGAACACTGGTGGTTTAAGGCTATAGAGGGTCGAATATATTTAAATGATTAATGCGTCCGAGGCGTAGGCTGTCAGTTCAGCAGCCACAATCAATATCTAAACGACTGTCATCCATTGTCTTCAAGGATCTAGTTGACAGAAGGAATATTGCCTTAATGTTTATTAATCTCACAGTCAAAATTAAGTCCGATGAATTGTATTAATGGTGAAAGATCACATATCAAATCAGAGAAGTTACTTCGTCGATCATACTTATAAAATTAGACAAAACAGAAATCGATTTATAAATTAATCGTTCGTATACAAGAAATTAGCAAACAATAAATATGAAAAACATATACTTCTGCCTAAATATAACAGGTTTATCCGTATTTTGTTTAAGTAATAGATGAAATATGAAACAAAAGAAAAATAATTAAATACATATGATGAATATTTTATTTTCTGGAAAACTGTTGTACTTACTTCTGAATTAATTATCACTATGAAGTTATTCTCTTGTTTTGAATCTCGCGTTAGATCACTTTCATCCAGACGATGTCACCGAACAAAGTGGAATTCGGTGTCTTTATTACACCTCGCAATCAATTCAGCCGAGTGAAATAACTCGACATAAGCGTCCTTTGAGCAAAGGTGACTCTTGATTCACCCAGGTGATCAAAGGCGACTTGTATTAATCTTATGGACCATTATCACCGTAGGTACTAAATTTTAGGGGTACGCCCCTAGTTGCTAGCTCCACGTGCTGTACCCCGGGCAACGCTGTCCCTGACCACCGTAACGGAGTGGCAGGGCGGCGGCTAAGAGCAACTAGACCATCGCTGTTTCCGAAGTTGAATTCTGTGACTTGTTTGAGTTTGCGATGCATTCCGCGACGAATCCCTCGTCTACTGGTGGGGCCAGTCCTTCTAAGGATAGGCCTGCCAACACGACGCCTCAGGGTGGGTCCAGTCTTTCTCAAGATAGGCCTGCCAACGACTCGGCTATCCAAAAGGACTCTGTTTTGTCACACGATTTGGATGTTGTAGAAATGGCAGTGGAGACGGCGGCCCCTATGGTCGGCGCCTCTACTGATAACTTGGCTGTTCGCAAGGACTCTGAACCCGCACGCGATTTGGTTGCTGGTGAATTGGCAGCGGAGATGTCGACCCTGAAGGTCGCCACCTCTGCTGGACGACTAGGCTTGTTAAAGGAAACCGCTAAGGCAACACCAGCGAAAGCTGTGAGAAAGAAAGGAGGCAAGAAGGCTGGTGACTCATTAGTCACTGGCAGCAAGTTTTTCTGCGATGCAGACTTGGAGGTCATGTCTTTAAGTGACACTGATGATACGCTCAAAGGCATATCGGACGCGGACTCGCTGGCAAGTGAGAGGTTACCGAGCCAGCGATCTAAATATTTGCGGTCGGCACGCAAGCGCACTGCGGACGAGAAGTCGCAAGAATCTTCTGACTCTTGCAAGTCGGATGTTAGTAGGGCTTCCACAGCTAAGCGTGGACCTGGACGTGGACGTCCGCATGCTTCAGGCCGAACTATGGCTGAACCTAAGTTGAAAGGGGGAGCGGCCAAGCGAGAGCAGCAAGCAGGGATTGAGGCTCAGTCCACAACAAAACAGCTGCTTGCTGGCAGCTCAAATGTCAAAACTGGCAACGTTCAAGGAAACACCCTTGATTATTCTGACCAGTCCTTAGTTGACCTCCAGGCCACAGCCAGGTGGGATGCGGAAGAGATCATCTCTATCGCCCAAAAGTCGAGCAACCTTAAGGGCGATCTGCAGAAGGCCCTTAAAGAACATGCTCTGTCCTTCCTGGCTGTGGCCTCAGAAATGGGCAGACGGAATACCTCTGAGAAGGTGTTTGAGGCAAAGGTTAAGTTACTTTCGGAGGAGTTGAAGAAAGTTCGAGAGGAGTTATCTGCACTTCGGACGAGTCAGACTGGTTCTTCAACCTCTTATTTCCCGGTTCAAACAGCGGAATTGGAGCCACGTCAGGAACATTCTTCTAACCCGACTGTGCCATCAGATCTCATGGCACAATTTGAGGTGCGCATGGAAGCTATGCTGTCCAAGCATGCCGAACAGGAGAGGTTTTTCACCCGGGCTTGTCTCGCAGGTTTCGAAAGCCGCCTCCTCCCTGAAGTAAGAGTACGGCCGCCTTTGGCAGCAGATAGAAAGAAGGTCGCAAACTCTGAGTCGGATGTTTTTAAAGTCCCTCCGCCTCCCAAGAAGGTAGGAAAACAATCGGGTGTTCCAAAAATCTCCACCTTAGAGACGAAAAACGCCGCGGTTGCTTGCAGCTCGACCTCTTTCCCGGAGGAGAATCTCTTCCTTCCATCGACAACACCGGCCAACGAAGGCTGGAGTACGGTCGTCAGGAAGAAGACCAAAAAGGCGAAAGGGCCCCACTGCGTCAACATCCGTGCCCACTTCAGGGAGCCTAAGAAATAAGGGGAAGAAAAATAAAAAAACAGCTTTGACTGCTTCTGCCACAGCAGCGGTCAAAAGCGATTCCAGAGGTGCTAAGAAGAAACTGGTTTCTCCCAGGTCCGCTGCTGTCGTGGTCACTCTGACGGAGGAGGCTGTTGAAAAGGGCGAAACATACGAGTCTGTCCTCAAAAAGGCTCGTGCTGCTATCGGTGACGCTACAACCTTGGGCGTAGCCCCAAAAAGATGTCGCACGACGCAAACGGGAGCTCGTCTATTTGAGTTCCCGGTAGCGCAAAATGGTGCCCAAGAGGCAGACACGTTTGCGGCAAGATTGCGGCAAGCAGTAGAGGGCGTAGCAAATGTTACACGCCCAGTAAAATGCACGTCTCTGCAGGTGTCGGACATTGACGACTCCGTTTCCAAACAGGAGGTTGCGGAGAAGTTGGCAGAGATTGGTGGCTGCGCAGTGGAGGCAATAAAGATCGGTGCAATCCGCACCGGTCGAGGAGGAGTTGGGACTGTCCGTCTGCAATGTCCCACCACAGCTGCCAAAACGGTATTGACAGCTGGTCGAATTCTTGTCGGTTGGAGCTCGGTCACTATCCGCGCTCTTGAAGATGAGCCGCTCAGATGTTTCCGATGCCTGGGCACGGGTCACACTCGGGTGCGCTGCCCATCTTCGGTAGACCGCACGGAACTTTGTTTCCGATGTGGAGCGGAAGGGCACAAAGCGACTGGATGCACTGCGAAGCCCAATTGTGCTGTTTGTGCAGCAAGCGGGAAGCCATCTGGGCATATCATGCGGGGGAGAAACTGCAATCCTCCCCCTAAGAAGGGAAAGCAACCGTCGCCTGCCCAGGCTGCTGTTGCTGCCGCCAGTCAATCGGCCGCGCGTGATGGTACGATGTCTGAATAATGGATCAGCTTGGACATCGTACCATACTCCAGGTGAATTTAAATCACTGCCGCTCTGCTCAAGACTTAATGTTCCAGGTGTTGGCAGAGTGGCAGGTAGATCTAGGTATAATCGCGGAACCATACTACATACCGGATGGCCGTTGGCTAGGTGATCTAGATGGTCTGGTGGCTGTCTTCACAAGAACCTCTCCTAGTTTTCCCCCCCTCACCCTGTTTGAAAGGGGGTCTGGCTATGTGGCGGCATTGTGGGGTCCCATTGCGGTAGTGGGAGTTTATTTCTCTCCGAACAAGCCCTTCGGAGAGTTTGAAGATTTCTTGAATACGCTGTCTGCATTGTCGGGTCGATTAGCTCCACGGCAAGTTGTCGTGGCAGGTGATTTTAATGCAAAGTCGACGGAATGGGGAAATCCCGCCACTAATATTCGTGGTCGGGCTGTTGAAACTTGGGTGGTCGCCTGTGGCTTGTCCCTCATTAACAGAGGTACGGAGCAAACATGTGTTCGGCAACAAGGCGGGTCCATTGTCGACCTAACTTTCGCGACGCCTGCGCTTGCCGCCCTTATCAGAGACTGGCGTGTGGACCCGGTAGAGACTCTTTCTGACCATAAATATGTCAGATTTGAGATCTCTAACCGGGCTCCACAGAATGTGGCTTCGCAGAGGTCGTCTCCCTTCCCGCGGTGGGCAATCTCACGCCTCGACCGCGGCTTGGCTAAAGAGGCCGCATTTGTACAAGGGTGGTTCTGTCCACCTCAAAATGATGTGGATATTGATGCGGCGGCTTCCCAGCTCCGGGACTCCCTGACCGAGGTATGTGATTTTTCAATGCCTCGGTCCAGGCGCCCTGGTCCCCGTCACGCCGTATATTGGTGGTCCGACGAGATCGCGGGTTTCCGTGCAGCGTGTATTACAGCCCGAAGGGCATACACATACTGCAGACGCCGGAGGAGGAGAAATGACCCGGACGAGGAAGTCCGCCTTTACGAAGCTTATCGAGCATCACAAGGTACGCTCAAGCATGCGATCAGCCAGGCCAAAGACCGAGCAAGGGCCGAGATGTTAGAAGGACTCGACCAAAATCCATGGGGCAGACCTTACAAGATGGCGCGCACCCAGTTGCGCCCCATTGGTCCCCCATTGACGGAGACCCTCGAGCCAGCCTTGTTGGAGCGGGTGATACGGGTTCTTTTTCCTGCCCGTCAAGAGGATTTCTCACCCCCAGCGATGGTCCCTCCCCAAAATCTCGTCCTTCCAATGGAAGATGAAATTCCTCCCGCTGTCTCGACTGAGGAGTATGAAGTAGTGAAGCTTCGACTTCGGGGGAAAAAGACCGCCCCAGGGCCTGATGGCGTGCCAGCCAAGATCGTAGCTATAGCGGCCATTGAAATGGAAGACAATTTAAGGAACCTCTTTGACCGGTGCTTCCGGGAAAGAAGGTTCCCCACAATATGGAAAGAAGGGCAATTATGCCTCCTCCAGAAAGCTGGGCGTCCAGCCGACACACCGTCAGCTTACCGACCAATTGTTTTACTAGATGAGATGGGGAAGATATTGGAAAAGATCGTGTCTTCCCGCCTCCTTGAACATCTGGCAAATATTGGTCCGGGTCTGTCGGACGCCCAATACGGGTTTCGATCGGGGCGGTCCACGATAGACGCTTTGACTTTCCTCCGGAAGTCAGTGTTAGAGGCTGAAGAACAGGGTGAGGTAGTCATTGCAATATCATTTGATATTCGGAACGCCTTTAACTCTCTTCCCCATGCGACTATTCTGGCCGCCTTGCGGTATTTTCAAGTGCCGAGATACCTCCTGGAGCTCATTACTGATTACCTTTCTAATCGGGCGATAGTCTTTGCTAACAAAGAGGGTGAGGTGGTGCGCCACACAGTCGAGTCTGGGGTTCCACAGGGGTCAGTCTTGGGTCCGCTCCTGTGGAACATTGGCTACGACTGGCTCCTCCGAGGTGACGTTCCCCCGGGCATGGGTGTCATTTGCTATGCAGATGACACTCTTGTTACTGCCCGCGGGAAGACATTTAGGGACGCGGCCAACCTAGCTTCAGTCGGGGGAGACTTGGTCGTAGAAAGAATTCGAAGACTAGGACTTGACGTTGCTCTAGAAAAGACCGAGGCCATTTACTTCCGTGGTCCTCGGCAACAGCGCGCACCGCTAAATGCACACTTCACCCTAGGGGGCGTTAGAACACCTGTTAGGGCCGAGATGAAATATCTCGGCCTTATTTTGGATACGCGATGGCAATTTGGTCCTCATTTTCGAGAGCTGTCACCGAAGCTTCTGAAGGCGGCAAATAGCCTCAGGTGGCTAATGCCTAATCTGGGAGGGCCAGGTTCAAAATGCCGGCGGCTTTACTCCGGTATTCTCAAGAGCATGGCACTATATGGTGCACCCATCTGGGCAGAAACGCTCTCTAAGAAGAAGAACGTTCGTCTCATTCGGGCTCCCCAGCGTGCAATCGCTCAGCGGGTCGTGAGATCTTACCGTACGGTAGGATTCTCTGCGGCTTGCGCGCTAGCAGGTACAGCTCCATGGGAGCTAGAGGCAAAGGTACAGGCTGCGGTATATCGGTGGACGTCTTCTAAACGTGCAGCGGGAGAGTTGTTTTGCCCCATCGAGCGAGAGGCTGTCCGCAAAGAAGCTCATGAGAGTCTCGTCCATCTCTGGGGTTCGGATCTTAATGATGAGGAGTTTGGTCGCCGAACATTGGACGCACTCGCCCCAGTACTAGACCGGTGGCTTGAGCGGCGACATGGGTCCCTCTCGTATAGGATGGTACAGGTGATGACCGGGCATGGCTGCTTTGGATCTTACCTGCACCGTATCCGCCGAGAGGAGACCCCTACCTGCCATGAGTGTGGCGCAGCGGAGGACACGGCGTACCACACCCTTGCGGTGTGTCAAACCTGGGCTCCGCAGCGCAGCGCACTGGTGGCGAAGGTGGGACAGGACCTCACTCTCCCTAGCATAGTTTTGTCTATGCTTGCGGGGAGAGAGAATTGGAAAGCTTTCGCTACTTTTTGTGAAGAGGTGATGGCAGGAAAGGAAGCGGCGGAGCGCGCGCGGGAGGTTAATCCTTCTGCCAATGCGCTCCGAAGGGCAAGAAGGGGCAGAAGACAACGAGCTATTGCACGTCGTGATCAGCCTCTTCATGGAGGGGGCCAGTCGGTGCAAGGTGCGGGGGTACCAACACCGACGATCCAACAGCCTCCCCCACTGCCTGTTAGGGACAGCTCGGCGCTCACGGTTGTCCCTATCGCCCCCTCCAACCTACCAGGTGGGGGCAGCGTCCTGCCCGCCGTGTAGGTGGGCTTTGTCCGGGGAGGATCGCGTAGAAGGCTTCGTGCTAATTACCGTGATTCCTCCCAATAATGGACGATGAGGGAGCGCCGCAGGGGTTTTAGTGGGTATGCCTAGTTGGAGAGCCCCACATAACCCGTCTGTCCCCCGGCAGCGGGTATGCATCAGGTAGCATTTCCCCTGCGACAAAAAAAAAAAAAAAAAGGTACTAAAT
The DNA here is from genome assembly GCA_958496325.1 of Nomophila noctuella. Lineage (NCBI taxonomy): Eukaryota > Metazoa > Arthropoda > Insecta > Lepidoptera > Crambidae > Nomophila > Nomophila noctuella. Next base: position 10,296,372 of record OY292499.1, on the reverse strand, counting down.
TTTAAGACTTTACTCCTGTGTTTATTAGTTGGGCAGGCCCAAGAAGTGCTGGGTTGACGTAGTAAAAGATGATATGCGTGCCAATGGTATTAGTACATTGGATGCCCAAGACTGTGCTAAGTGTAGTAGAAAGAGCAGGGAAGCGGACCCTGGAGTCTAAGATGATGATGACTTGTGTAAATTAGTATTCTTCATGCGTTTTGTCGCGCGAGCCGGTTTATTCCATAAGGCTTGCAAAGCAAATACTGCGTCTGGTGGTGTAATTTATGTCTTTCGCCTGATTGCAAACTGCTGATGTGTTTCATCTCCTGTGAAACTTTCGTTTATAATAGAACGGAATGCACTATGGACTGCTTCTGTTGGTGAAAATTAAAAAATGCCATTGGTCTGTACGCTGTCTGATACTAATAATTTGCTATCGGAATGTCAAGGTCGTCTGCCGCCAATTTCATAAAAATAAAAGTCTATACACTCGCACATAAGAAGGTTTTGACTACTATCCGACATAATTACTAGTTAAATTATCTCCACTTCGCTGGAACACTTGCTAAGCGCCCCGCTAAACTGCGCATTACGCGTAGATCGCGAACATCTCGATACCTGATACAGAATTTACGCTCTTCCTCTATTGTGTTAGAGTCTACAATAGCGTAGCTTTGCTTTGTCTGTTTTTGCTGTCTCCCAGCAACGAGCTGTGTCCCCGGGGCACCCTGAGTAGCCCCGGACCCCGGGGACGGACATACCTACCTCCTACCTGCTAGAAATGAACATTTATAATCTTTGACTGAACTGTAACACTAATTAATATAAATTGGGTAGTGTTGTCCTATAACGATTTGCTCAGTATGCACTATTTTTTACAAAACTAAACAATAGAGCCGTGTACAACATATCGGTATAATGAATGCTGTAAATCATAAATGAAAATAAAAAAATAACTCTGCGGCAATTAATTGTATTGTGAAAAGCGTTTATGTTAACAGTGTTATTTCGATAATGAAAGAGACGAACTTCTTAGCTATCCATGGATTCTCCGTGCGGGTGCCGGGTCCATCGCGTGGAACAGAGAGGAATGTCAGTCGGTGCCTGGGACTTTCGACCCAGCGTGTAGGTTTAAGGGGCCCCTTTATAGTATACTAACGATCACCTTCACCGGTGACATTCCTCTCCCTTCCCAACCATATTTGGTATGAGCCGAGTAAAGCGGCTTTAGTTGCTCTTTCCAGTAACGAGCTAATATTAGATCTTGGTAATCCTAAGTCCTTCAGTAGGTTATAGAGAGATTTCGCTGGTATACCTCTCGCACCCACTTCCACAGCATACAACCGTGCTATATAACCATTTTTAGTCATCTCGTTGGTTAGGTCATAATACTTATTTGTTTTAAACGCGTGATCTTTGGGAATGTTCGTCTCCCATGGAACAGTAAGTTCCACCAACAGTACTCGCTTAAGTTTTCTAGAATAAACGAAAAGATCTGGTCTAGACGACGATAACACAATGTCTTCTGGAATAGTGTAGCGCTTTTCATACGTGTCCATCATGATCTTCCAATCTGGAGCTGCACTAACGATGGAGTAAGGTTTGACTTTGGACTTCTTGGTAGATCCTTCCTTGACGAAGTTGATGTTCTTTGTATTCGTCGTCAAACCTTTTGCTGCTCTTGCTATTGAAAGGCTCACCGCTTCACGTATGATCTGCAACACTCCGTCATGGCGGCGAGAGTAGTGACCTCTGTCTAGGAGTACTCTGCATCCCACCAACAAATGCCTCGCGGTACCTACGGCTTCGCCACAGAGTAAACATGTTTTGTCTACTGCCATTCCCCACCTCACAAGGTTGCTCTGATCGGGTAGGGTCAACTGAAAGGCATTCAGATAGAATTTAAGCAACGCCGGAGACCAATCGTACAGTATCGACCGCCACTTCAATGCTAAAGGGATACAAAACTCACCAAGGGATACCCACTCGTTTTGCATTTCAAGATTAAGCGCATGTACTCTATACTCGTTATCTTCATCCATTCGCAGAAAAGACTTAATGATGTTCCGGTCATCCTCTCTTCCTCGACTTCCTAATCCTACCCTGTTTGTTTGCGCTCCCACCATAAACTGCTTATGGAACCGTAACCTTGACTCTAACTCACTCATATTCTTATCTTTTGGGAGTGTTGCCACTGCGTTGTCTTTCGATTTACCCAGAATGTGCATCTTGGTAACTCTAAGATGTTTGTAAAGCTCCGATGGCTTGTTTAGGTTCATCCCAAAACTATTTTTGCCCCTAAATAGTGTAGAGGGGTCTGCCGAGTGGGCTAATCCAGTCCAAGACTTCAACGATTTCACAACAACGGCGTCCAGTCGCGATAAAAGGGTTTTGCCGAAGTCGTATACGAGGAAAGGCCAAGACAAGCGCGAGGACAGGTAGTTGTTGTAGATCCATAGCTTCTTAATGTTCCCTATGGGTTGGTTCTCAACCCTACTAATGGAATCAATGAAATCCTCAACAATATCCTCCAAAGATGGTGTGCGGCCTCTATAGTCTATCTTTCTGCCTAGAAATTTGAACGGGAGCGCTTCAGAAATTGTGGCAACATTCTGACCGCCAATCGTGAGTCCAGGGTCATAAGATGTAAATTTCGTATCTCGTCTACCCAGACATAAGCAATAGCATTTACTTGGTTTCACCTTCATGCCGTCAGTCCAAGCACAGAACTCATCCACCTTTTTCAATAACACTTGACACTGCTTCGGGTTTCGTGTCAAGATTGCGAGATCATCAGCAAAGGCTAGGATTGATTCTGTGTACTGATTATTTATTTTAAACCGATAACCCCATTTCTTCATTTCTTCATTTCCCCATTTCATTAGTTTATTTTATCAAAAATAGTGTAGAAATATGTTGATCAGATCAAGGTCAAGTACATTTTAACATAATATAATTTTCATGATGTCCAAACTCTAATGGCTATACCAGCTCACATAATCCGGGGACCCAAACAATAATTTAGACCATACATAGAACGACCGACCATCCTAGGTCTTAATATTTTATTACCCAAATATCCCGCGATCCGCTTTGCTACATGCCCTGCTCAGTAATACTAAATGGTATAATATCAACGGACGGAACATTTGCTAAGCTTTCCACTCAACTGGGAATTAAATAGCCAAAAGCTTTTTGTTGTCTCCCTGGCAACTAAACCTTTCTCTAAGAAATCATTTGTGTAATTGCTACCGGAGAACGCGATTCTTAAAGTTTTTATTGATATTTGCATCTAGTGCTGGTAATATCTGAGGTAATTATGAGATTTATAAATTCCTGTACTAACACACCCATACCCTGGCCCCAGACTAATCTTTAATCTTGTACCATGCATGGTTGCAAGGGAACCAATTGACATACGAATGTATGTTTATTTAAATATTGATGCCTTGAATGAGTATACACATAATAATTCATGTTCGCTGTTAATCACAAAAACATTTGCTTCTAGCGGGTTTCGAACCCGCGGCCCCGGATTTTGTGGTCAAGATTTTTAACCCAGTTTACCTGTCAGAATTAGACCAGTTGACCTGTCAAAAGTGAAATTCTCAATTTAAAGTTCTAATCAAGTTAAAAGTTAGAATTAGTAATATGTGTACCTGGTGCTCCAAATTGCTAGGTTAGGTCGCGGATTATAAAAGCCCGGAGATACGCTTTTTGCTGCCTCACAAAGTGGGAGCGATAGGGGGTTACAGGGAATTAGGGAAAGGCCAGTTCTCGAAAGTGCTTGTCCAGATAGTAGCGTTAAATAGATGTTTAAAGCCTGGTCAGGCTAGCTGCGGTTTGCCCTTGGTTGCTTATGCAATATTACGAGTTAAAATACAAAAGCGGTTTAGGTAGGTACCTACCTACATCGTAAGGTGTGATTTATTTTCATACTTATATTACAATTCCATGACATTATATGTGGAAAATTGGCAGAATCTCCAAACTAAGAAGAATTTGAGCGCAACTGGCTACGTAAAAACTACTTAAGTGCTAAAAACACTAGCTGTAATTTGCTGAAAAGCTCGTATAATCTAAAGTTCACTTTAGCCTGAGAAGTTATACCTACTGCAATGATGCATTGAATCCAGTCGTGCAATTTGACAGCTGTCAGCTGTGTTCAATATTTGGGACTCGATAAAAAACTTCTGTCTGATAGTGGAACAACTAGAGAACAACCCCATTAACATGGTGATCATCACTATTAGACATGAAGGCTTTACTAGAGATAGAGTTCTTTCTCTCCCAGATCGGTCTCAGTTGAAGTTGTCTATACAGTTGTATGTGAGCTGCCACTGAAATAACCCTACTAATATTATAAATGCGAACGTAACTGTCTGCCTGTCTGCTATGCTTTCCTGCTTAATCCTTTCAACCGATTCCGATAAATTAGGCACAGACAATCATTAGACCCTGAGAAAGAAGACAGGCCTTACCTTTCATTTGGAAAAAGGAATTTAAAATCCACGCGGACCTAGTCGCTAGTAATGCCATAAATAACAACGTTTGACAGGCTCGATTTGTTTGTGGTCCCCGTGTTATTTACCTGGCGTACTTAGCGTGTAGCTTAGGGCAAGTAAGCGCGGCCCAAGGTCGCGTCTGCGCCGATATTGAATAATGGATACAGTTTTTGCGCGGCTGCGGCGGAACGGACGGCAAGTCGGCGACGCAATGGATCGTGTGCCAGCGAGGCAGAGGGTCATACAAGCTTTCGTTCCTTGCTTTACTCTCTCTTGTATAGTATGTAGGTATTAACAAAGGTAGCTTCCTTAATTTTATCGAAAGTTCTGGAACTAACATATTACATAGGTAGTTCTTGTCTCAATTGTTTTGAAAATAACTAAAAGATACGGATCTTTGCACGGCTGCGGGATCGCGACGCAGTGAAGCGCGCGCCAGCGAAACTCAGGTGCACGGGTTCAACCTTCCGTTGCTTTGTTTACACTTGCAGGTAAAGTTATAAAAGGAGGCTGTGATTGTTTTAAAAAATCTTAAGTCGGTAGTGCGTACGGTTTTTTTCTCAAGGTCGCTAGTCCATATCCGGCTCGAAGGACCAATTTGTCGGGTGTAAATCCCACAAATAAAATGATAAAAGTCAAATGGTAAAATGGTATATTATTGGTAATGCTTAATTGTTTGTACGTGTAGTACACGCGGCGAGGTTGGAGACCGATCGTAAACCGTCTTAACGTAATTGCAAATTCCAATACTAACGTAATATCTGGGTTAAAGTGTGACTAATGACATTGCGCATTTAGGCGTATGCAAATCTACTGTACTTTGTACAATCATAAACATTCATCAAAACTTCATTTTGTTTACTGCAGTTTGACTTGATTTAAAATAAAAAACACACGACTTCGTTAGCATAGGTTTGTGCTGCGGTGTATTGGTTGGTGTTGATTTCCAGTTAATATTTGTCAAATTAAAGTTAAACTCCTGAATCAATTTATGTGGAATAGCCACAATATCAATCTATCTATCGTGACAATTATAAATCAACCGTGCATAAAAATCCACTACAACGTTGATCAGGTATTAGTACCTATGCTCTATTTTTCCCCTTTATGTTTTTTTGTGTCAACCTAGTTTTAAAACTGTGAGGTCTGTATCCTGACTGCTGTCCTGATTGAGGGCATCGCAGCCTTATGAAAACATAGCTTTGTATGCTTTAGCATTAAAGAGAACAGCTTAGAGCTTCCTTTTGAACATTGAACTTTCATCTTACGAAAGAAGAAAATCTCGGTACCGCCTAAGATTAGAAGAATTTGACATAAAAACAAAATTTTAATGAGGGTATCCAAAATATATAAAATACCTTTTCTGTGAACTTCTATAACAATAATTTTGTCATGTGTGTACTTATACTAAATATAAATAAATAAATTGCATGCTTCATGTAGAGCCATTTAATTTGGTTGTTCCTCGTAATAATACACCAATAATTTCAGTTAATTATTACTATTTCAACAATGCAAATTCCAGGAACAAGTCAGAGGTTGGCAACCTTTATATGTATACCTCAGAGTTTTAAAGTACCTAGTAATAAGTAACACGCGAGAGATGTTATAAACTTGGCGTCGACGGTAATGGCGGTAAGCAGCAGGCGCGGTCAACGTTTTCAATTAAGTCCTCAATTACCAAACACAATGGGTCAGGTGCGCGAAACCTTTTTGCCTGGCGTCTTGCATTCAAGTCGGCTCGACCTATTCGGGTGTTTATCGAATGCGCGGGGCGTCATGGAGTAGGTAAGTTTTTGCCGAGTCAGGGTTGCCGCGGGCCTTAGTAACTGATCGGAAGACGCCACGCGAATATGAGATTGTTATTACGGGTCGTTTGATGTGTAAGAGGAATTTAGCTGTCTCCGTTATTATAAATTATATTATGTACTTTGTTAGCTTAGAGTATGGTTTGGCGGTGTTGTGAATGTGCTTGCACATGTGTTAGATCACATTGTTTTGCTTAATGCCTTGTCCTTGTATTGTTGTTACATTACTACGAGTACTTGACACTGAAAACGCACGTGTGAATGTCTTTTAATCTTATGGAATGTATTTTTTTGGTCTTTCAAATCCGTTTGCATCTTGGTCAGTATTCGAACCGAGTACACAGTTTGACAGTTCCCAGGCGCCACGTATCTATTGAGTACCTATTGCATCGGCGGCGAGGAATTCTATAGAACGCTTGAGTGGCAGGCAGCGTAGGTAGCAGGCAGGTTGGCAACCTTACGGGCCCGGAGGCAGCGAGGCGAGGCGAGGCGAGGCCGCACAAAGGCCCTGCCGCCGCGTCGCGATTTACGACGCGTCGCCCGCACTGTATTTCGGGCATTGGCGGCGGCCGCGGAGCGCGAACGGAGGATGCGGCATCTGTCACTCGGTGACTCGCGATGCTCGGCTCGATTGATCGTCTGACGTTTTTCAACCGGCAGTTGTTTGCGTATGGCTATGGCTATAGAGGGGAATGTGTTGTGTTTACTTTCTATTCATGGGTGGTGAAAACCTGTGAAGACTGATAAATACACCCTTTTCGTTACTCGAACCTCGCGATTAGTCATTGATACTACATTTATGGGGTTTTTTGAATATTATAGTTTTTTGTTTAGATTTATATTTGTAAACGTCATATTATATTGAGTTCTGTTAAAAAATAATTTATTTAGTTCGTTTTTCATCTAACCAAGCTTTTGAATAACTAAAGGCGCCAAGCGCGTTTGGAATTCCCCCGGACCGAAACAAGTGTTATTTCTTCCACCAACACCCGCCCGCTTTAAATTACAAACGCGACTTTATCGGTCCAGTTTTTTCCCGACCATCTGCACGGTCCACTTGGGCGCGTCCGAGAAAAAAAAAGGTTAGAGCTTCTCGGTTCCGGCGCACGTTCTCTAGTGATTTTGTTATCGGCGACGCGGCGGCACCCCCGGCGACATCCGACGCCGCGCCATTACCGCGCCGAGCGGTCCCCCCGCGCCCCCCGCCGCCGCCCCGCGCTCATTAGCCGCGCCGTGAGACCCGCGCGCCGTGACATGCTGCAGCGAAGCCGACTGCCGCCGAGGAGCCGACTTCGGTTTTTACATGCGCAAGCTATGAATCATGTACTACGATTGTACATACCTACCCGTGATCGTACCAAAACTTACGGCGGTAAGTAGGTATACAATACGTACCTACTCACTTTGCTGGAAACTAAGCAAAACTGCTACGGGTAGTAAACTACTCTACAACAAATAGAGATACTTCATTAGTATTTACTCGTACAAACTTTAATATTTTTTTTATTATCCACTCAGACCAATGCCAGGATGCACCAAAGTAAAGTTCCATTAAATACACATCATCGCCTTGGTATCTAACTTGCGACTTTTGGTGTACTTCTTGTCGACCCTTACGCAAATTCGGACGTGGATAGTACCTACGTACGCCTACTAAAATTAAAATACATATTTTAGTTTTATCTCCACTGCGCACTGCACCCTCGCTCGTATGGAATTTTGGGTCACCCATAAAAGGGATGACAGATTCATAAGAAAATACTGCTCATTAAGCTCTAATACAGACAGCATCTTCTGTTTGAAACTTTTATTAATTAAACATTCTAAGGCTCGTATTAATAAATCGCACTCAACTCTGAGCTCGATCTTGAGTGCGAATTAGATACCAATGTCATTCTCATACAAAACAGCACCTCAAGGTCGCGCTCAAGATTGAGCTCAAAGTTGAGTGCGATTTCTTAATAAGAGCCTAAGTGTACTGAAATGTACCAAAAAAAAGTGTTTGACCTATTAAAATAATAATATGTATCATGCAGTTTCTTGAAACCCAAAAGTGTGAAACGATTTACGGAAAATAAATGTTCCTTTTACTTTTTGCGGACTACATGCCGGTTAAAGTTACTCGAATCGGTTAAGCAGTCTCTTTGGAAGTCAGTCGCGTAGGAAGGAAGCGTTGGATATTGCGCGCTCCGTTGCTAAGGACGCAAGACATGCGTGACGTCACACGACTGGCACCGCAACTCATAAACGTCACGAACCGATTATTATGAAGTTATGAACGCTTTTTCCCTATGCGAGGGAACGTGGATGAATATTTTGTGGTTGTTTTGACGCAGATCGGATATGATGGAAATAATTCTGATACTTTTAGTCAACTTCAAACTCATGCTTAATTTTACTAATAAGTGCATACTTCGAAAAACTTTATTTTGGGATGGCAAGCATATCGGACAGTACAAATCAACAGATAAATTGATCACATGGGGCCAAGCCCGCGAATGCCAAATCATAATTTATGTAGGTACGCACACATATTTTATTGTAAAAAACATTTTTTTTTTTTGCGAATCCGTTCCTTTGTATGCGTTCTTTCTCTACTGACTGACGCTTTGGTTTTCCTACAAGGAAATGTCGTTGTATTGAAATGAAATCTTGTTCCTATCAAATGCGCCATCGAGCTAGATAAACAAAGTACATATTATACATGTATGTACGTGTGTGTTGTGAGCGCATCGGCTATCTCGCGAGCGGCATTTGGCCGCGCGCCTCGCGCCCGCTTATATATATTACGTATGCGGAGATCTTAGATCCACGCGAACTGTTTATAAGCTGCGACTCACTATAGATACGTCGCCTTACATATTAATATTTTATGCATATTGGTATCTTTCCAAATGTTTAATATGAAGCAAATATATTATGCGTAGGTAGGTATAGGTTATACATGCGCGACAACCATTTCGGACAAATTAAATAGTTTTTATCTAGGTATGTACTCGTAATCAAAGCAAGGAACACGCAAGGGCGGATCCAGGGGGGAGGTCACAGGGGTCATGACCCCCCCCTGGGCTGATTCTAGGACTTAAGAGGACCGTTCAGTCTTTAGAGGTAATAAGCTTCAAATTGATATAAGATTGAAAAGCATATTGAATATTACGCAATTTTTTCGCGAAACTTCGAAGTTCCAAATTTTATACCATGGTGTTTTGAAGGGCAGGTACTTTAACCGGTTGGCACAAAAAAACATTTTAGGAATTTTCTGTAAAAAAGTATGTTAGTCATATGTAGTATCATCGTTCCTAAATCTAAGAATGCCGATCAAAATATCTCAAAAAGTTGTGGATGGTTGTGTAACAATATTTTCTTGTAAGTGTACCGGTTAGTGTACCTGCCCTTCAAAACCCATATCAAAATTCCACCTTACGCCATTACAGTAAAAAAAACGGATATATTCAGGATATTATTTTCTCAAAATTTTGCGACTGTAGTCCAATGCTAGACATAGCTTCGCTTAGGGCTCTCCATCCAGCTAGATCCTTGCTGACTCACATCCAGTTCCTGCCAGCCATCTTGCGCAAATCGTCACCCCATCTAGCCTCTGTGCGTCCTACACAACGTATTTTTGGACACCTGCTGAAACACGGTATCGATTCCAGAACTAGTTTACCCCAACGGTTGTCGGTTTTATGACCAACCCACTGCCACTTCAGCTTGCTAATCCGGTGAGCTATATCAATGACCTTATCGCCAATCTACCTGTCATGGCTGCAGGAACTCTAGAACCATGAGTCAAAGGCCTTCTCAAATTCCACAAATGCTAGACACGGGGGCTGATTATACTCCTCGGTCTTTCGCAAAATTTGCCCTTTTTTGTGGATCTGGTTAATGGTGCAGCATCCGCTCACATGCTCATTCCGGTGATGGGAATTCGTTGAGTCTTCACGCAAGACGGTTCGTGATTACTCTTGAGAACACCTTGTACTCCACGCCTCCGGAGTTCTCTCTTCAAAGAGGACAGCGTTAAAAAGCTTTTGGAGCTTCCTCAGTACGGGTTTCCCTCCAGCCTTTAACAGCTCTGTTGTAACGCCATCCTCTTCAGGGGCTTTTCTTTGAGCTGTCTAAGAGTGATCTCGATTTCGATCTATTTATAGTCATCCAGAGTGCCTTCGACCGGTCTGTGATCGCTGCTGGAGAGACATCTCTGAATATGTGTTTCCTATCCGCCAGGATGAAGTCTATCTCCTTTTTCGTCATAGCGTCAGGGCTTTGCCATTTCCTATGGGACTGGTTCTTGCCGAACGAGCTCGTAAAATAGAGCCCTTCCTTTTCTAGATTTACGAGATTATGAATATGATTTCTGACTAAAAATCTATTAGATCCTTAATGTTAAAATCCTCCATAACAACGTCTTTGTTGTGACGTGGAGGGTCCTCGATATTTCATCGAAGACTTCTTCCACCTCAGCGTCCGAATGTGTCGAAGTCGGAGCGTACACTTGCACCACCCCTTGTTGAGTTTTTCAAGTGTACAATAAAAAAAATTGGCCAAGTGCGAGTCGGACTCCCGCACTGAGGGTTCCGTACAAATTCTATTTTTGACGTTTTAAAAAAACTACTGAATAGATTTCGTTCAAACTAATTTTCGTTGGTAGTTTTTATGGTAATGTACATTATATATTTATTTCAGTTTTATCATCCTCTTATTTTAGAATTTAGAGGGGGGGGGGGACACACTTTTTTCCACTTTGAAAGGGGCTGTCACGCAAAGCTAATTCACTTTAGAAAAAAGTGATATTAGAAACTTTAACATAATTTTTAAAGACCTATTCATAGATACCCCACACGTATATATTCAATGAAAAAAAATATTTCGAGTTTCAGTTCTGACTATGAGGAGAGGACCCCCCGCTTTTTTTAATTTTTTTCTATTTTTGTGTAAAAACCTTGTTGCGGTTCACAGAATACGTCTACTCACCCAGTTTCCACAGTATAGTACTTATAGTTTCGGAAAAAAGTGGCTGTGACAGACTGGCGGACAGACAGACAGACAGACGGACATGACGAATCTATAAGGGTTCCGTTTTTTTGCTATTTTGGCTACGGAACCCTACATTAATAAATACCTACAGTACTTACGTGCCTTCATTAATAAATACCTACTTTTTCTTGTACCTATCTATTTTAATCAAAATTAAATTATTAGTTCTTGACTTGGCCACGACTATGTGACCCCCCCCTGGCGCTAAAGCTGGATCCGCCCTTGGGAACACGACGAATCTTAGTAAATCCAATAATTTATTCAGCAATTTAACTCATATTACAGTTAAAAAACTTATCTGATATCTTGAGATCTGTTAGGTGTCTGCCCACTGAATCTGAACATCGGATGATGAACAGAATCCATCTTTGGTGTCTTTGGACGAATAGATAAGATATGCCAATGGTTACATATTTTGTATGAAGTCAACCTTTAAATATCGTGGCGGGTGAATCGTCCTCTGTGACCGGTCGGTGGTGATCAGCACCACATGATCTTTGATTGCGGGCGATACCGTTGCTTTGTTAAGTGCGGGAAGACATAAATCGAGCCGCTTACGGCCGGTCGTCATGTCGTTGACCGACCACGTTCACATCTCCCATAGTGAAGTGTCAGCCTATTAAAATTTCGATGCAAGGCGAGGCAATTATAAAAACAATAACCACATAGGTACTTATTAACATTGCACCTTTTTCTCTATATTAATGTCACCTTAACGTTTGCCAATTATAATTACATATTATTATGTATTATATTTGGAAACTGAATTCGATTTAAAGGATAATCTATTTAGTAACTTAACAACATGGAGACAAAGTTGGAATAGAGACAGTTATGAAGCATAAGGGAAAGGCACTGTCTCTTTTACTGTTAGATTATGTTAGACAAGAGAAAATCATTGTTGATACGCACCGTATTGGTATATGAGACAAAATAACAAGAAAAAACAAATGTTCAAATTATATCTAAAGCCTAAACATACAAATGCCTGTAGCGCTAATTCATGATTAATTCAAAAATGCTAATCAATAACCAGTATAAGTGTCAAGTGATTAGACGGAGGCTTGTCTGCCTTTGCCTATCCGCGCTAAAGTTGTAGAAGTTGGGGCGAGCGGCTAATCGGTGCACACAGGCGCACGTTAAGCAAGCCTCTTGCATTACTTGAAGCGCATTAGCCTATTTTAATTTACCACGTTTCGCCAGTACCGAGCTCCCCGTAGGTAACTAATTGAGGATTACTAATAAGTCGTTATCTGTTCGCGGTGCAGCCCGACCTCCGGCGATAACGGTGAACAACCTGCAACCTACCTCCGGCCGAACGTGCGGTTCTCGACCTTATCTCTGTGACGTAAGGGCTACGTAATTCGGTATCTTTAGGGCTGCCAACAAGAGCGGCTTAATACGATGTGCAAATGAGTTTAAGCTTTAACGTTCTAGCAATAATGTTGGAACTTTGTTGCATGCTCTTTCAGCCTCTTGTTACAAGTCCAGCTGTTTACATTTTAACGGAATGACAACTTTATATTCGACACAGTAGAGTCGAAGTTTAACTAGTTGCAGAGCTGTCGGGTAAAGCACGCACATCATCAATCATATGGTGAGCAATCGAAGACTCTGATAATGTAATTACTGGATCGTGGTGTATTCACTTAGCTCTGGACTTTGCCGCGAAATTACAATAAGCAAGAGACGTGAGTGGTGTACGGAATATTAATTTTGAATTTCTCTTTAATTTGTTCCAGTGAACTTGTTCATTTGTTAGTTAGTCGGCTTGTTAGTGGCAATTCTTTTTACAAGTATGAAAGGTGTTTATTTAAAATCGTTGAATTATTTTTATTATGAAAGCCCAGACATATTCACTCACGATCGTAAAAAAGAGCTTGAATATGAATCGTTATAGCTTTGACGATATTTGGTTCAAAATTGTAGAGACCATTGCCCTGAAGCGATTAATAAGCCGGCGTTTCGGTACGCTTTATTATACGGTTACCGAATATATTCCATTCATCCTTTCGTAGCGAAACATCAATATATCTAACCCTGCTCACGATAATGCGTGGTCTGTGGGACCGAACTCTTTGATTACCCGGTCCGCGCCTACCTGCGCCCGCGCCGGTCGCGACAACCCTCGCGTCATCCGTGAGCTATGCAATGCACCCGGTCTCTAATACCCCCGTTCGCGGAACCGTATCGCTTTTGGTAATTGAAGAGCGGGTTATCGGTCTCTTTTGTTCGGTGGTGTACGTGTACAATGTCGCATGGTATTTTTGTTTAGGCAAAGATATATTGTAAGTTGAACATTTTGTTGAGATATAGAAATGGGAAATATAGCTTTTGATTTATAAGATGTCATGATCATTGTTTCAAACGATGATATTATTATCTCGAGGTATTGTTTCATAATATTTTGGTTGTTGAATTGTTAGACGGTGCGATATAATGATTTAATGTTGTTGCAAGGTCGGACAAAATTACTGGATAATAAATTGCTTGATGCCCTGCGGAAAGGCTATGGAGCTGTTAATGTAGAAAAAAATTACACTCGCATGAAATTAGATAAATCATTAATTTTATGAAAACAGCACAAACGGAATCTCTTGTTGGTTTTATTTAATGAGTCATAAATATGTAGTTGTGCCATGAGTTATTCTGACAGATTTTACTAGGTGACTGATCTTGCGATTTATCTCTCTGCGGTCGTGTAACGGCTGTGCCACCGAACTATGAGAGTGAGTTCAGACGGAGTGCACCTGAGCTTGTGCAGTGTGCACTGTAAAACCTGGTCTAATATCCTGCGTGGCTCGTAAAAGATGCGCCATGGCCGTTACGGCTGGTTCATTACCGCCTACCTGGCCCTTCGCACCCTGTACCCGCGGGCAACCCTCGCGCCGCCTGGCGCAAGTACCCCGCTTCGCAGAAACATGTCGCGGCCGCGACCGTTTGAAATGAAACAAGATTACTGCTGCGTTCGCTTTTTAAAAATCCCCTTTTTTATGTGTTTTTAACTTCCTGTCGTGTTTTTAGTCAGGATTGAACATGAAGGAAGTGTTTTGTAGGAGTGCTCACAAGGTTACATCGCATTGTCAGCTTAGGGTTTATTCCCCTGTATGTATATAAGAAAATCTAGTACCTAGATATATTTAAATTTTTATATTTTAACCCAGATAGTGTTCATCAGTTTCATTTGTTAAAGATCCCTGTCGCGACTTCATTTCTCCGAACCAGTAAGCTTAAAAACTAGTTTTAACGAAAGTTATCTTTTTGACATTGTTATCTTCAATGACAATGGCTAAACAACTTTAATACTTAGGGCTGATGCAACTCCGAGTCATAAAATACTAGAATCAACTTATAGATTATAACAATTAAAATGCCTTTTCGTAGTTCCATGCATGGGTCACAAAAATAAATTCAGTCCTACATTTTTCAAGTAGAAAACTACTTCCTCGATGCAGATTCCCATGTGTTATTACAACAATTGGATCATGTTTGGTAACCCTATTACAACTTTCAGCTAACTTAAGGAAGCTTTCATTGAGACGTTGCGTCCCCATTGTCGTGCTAGTTTACGAGCGGCTGCCTGTCGCGATTCTGACGTTTCCTCGTCATAAACAATGTCCACGGGTCATTTGTGCCGCGGTGCTGGCGGCCTGCGCAAAAAACACTCTTGCATTTAGAGGGTTACGAAGAAATGTGCTCTCGCGAATGACAATATGCGTGAAGCGGCCAACTTCCGCTGGGATTGACGTAATTTAAAACGAAGCTGATATTATTACTTTTCTAATGGGGCCCGGTCATCGGGACCCTTTCGGCCCGTATTCGAAAAAGGAGTTGTTGGAGGGTCGAAACAAAAGAAAGTTTCTTGCGCGTAACCATATGCTCGACTGCTCGTGTGTTCCGGTGAGATTAAGATATTCAAGATGAATTTGTATGTCGTTGGTTGATAAAAAAACACATGAATGCAGTCCTTGTATAGGGCAACAATTAACAACAATGTGTGCTATCGTATGTAGGAATGGTATCCGAGATTAAAAGACCGGTAATAAGTTATGAATAATTTCGTCATTTGTTCGTTTTTTATTTGGTACCCATTGTTTCATTTACTAAGTTAGTGTACAAAAGGGTTTTATATTAAGCAATCTTGAGATCGGTTTTTGTAAGAAGGACATGAATACTATTCATGTTGAAAACTAACGCCCTCTCATAGTTTTAAGCTTCAAGTCACCTTAGACATTTTTGATGAGTCTTAATCACAAAACAGATAAATAGCTTTCATTTAGATCGGCTTAAAGTTGAGGCTAATGTAAATATCACACTAAATGCTGAATAATGCAGTTGGCAACCGCAACGCATAATAAGCCGCGTAATCGGTACGGAAAACCTATTCTCTACCAAGTTAATATTAATATTTGATAGAGACCTGTTGATTCCCTCGTTTATCTCACTCAATTCCCTGTTTATGTGCTTTAATTTAATAGGGATAGAGTTGATAATGTAATGGGCGATGTGTTTACGTTGACAGAACATTTATGAGGATCGTTTCGACTAATTAAATCGCTTTATGAAGTTTATGAGCTTTTGTTTTGTTTGCGGCGCTCCGCTCGCTTCGCTCACTCTGGGCCGGCAGAGTTTTGGGCGGAGTGAAGTTTTTACCTCACAACTTTTCGTGTTGTTGAGTTTCGGGTCGGTGGAGTTGGCCGGGAATTGGTGCTTTTTTTTTCAAGTGGGATTGGAGTTAAGATGCATCGTTAATCAATCATCGAGCTTTTGCGAGGCTTGTTAAGCCAAATGTGCGTACATGTTTAAGTGGCGTATTTGGGCCACGGTTTAATGTGGGAACCTTTATTTGAATTTGAACGTTTTTGAAAGTTATGCCTTCGTGATCGCTATCGAACGATTCGATCCCTTTCTGATGTCCTTTTTATATATTTTTTCAGCGAGAAGAAGTTTTATTTTAATACTGATTTTTATATGCAGTTAGAATGTGCAGTGGGTGCGGTTAACTTAAGGTCGTGTTAATTTTTCTCGTATTTCTTGTATTAGGAATGATGTCATTTATGGCCAATTTGTTCAAGTGAGTATGTAGAATGTAAGATACATCTAAAGCCAGTTGCCAGAAAGCCAATGTCGCAATCTAGCTACCTGCTGGCTGAGTCCGTTCACTGGGCGCACCGTTATGCGCGAGTTGCGCGGGAGTTATTTACGATTATGAAGCGTCCGCGCAGGCGGAAGCCGCGCTGTCGCGGCGCGGTAATTGCGCGCGCGCCGGTCGCCGCTCGACCGGTGGGACTGTTTAGAAGGCTGGGAATACAAACTGTTTGTTAGAGACATTATTTTACAATTATTATGCCAATGGCCTAACTACGCAGGATGCCGATGACCGTGAGAAGTGGAGGAGAAGGACCAGGAAAGCGGACCTTGGACTCCGCGGCAATAGCCAAGGATGCGACCGGGATAAGCGCTAGGATGATGATGATGAACATTCAGCATTATTATGTGAGATTTGTTCTGACGTTTTCGAATGCAAGATACAATATTGATCTCGTAATGTGTCGTATGGAAACACTTGCGGCTACAATACTTTCCGATAAATTAATGAATGATGCGTTTTTAAACACTATGCGGGATTTTTTTTCAGAATTCACTTTGTCTTCTTATATCTCTATCTGCAACGGGCTAGTATTTGGGATGTTAAAGTCCTTTTTCGTACTTCTGTCAAGATTCTATACACTTTAGTGATTGACGGAAACTTGTTGCATAAAAACGCGATTGATGACCAATAAAACCCCGAAGCCGTCACGCGTGTAATGGCTTGATATCTGTTTAGTCTGTCTATCTACTAAGCATCGAGTCGCATGGAGTGATCGCCATTGGCGCCAGCGAGGCGACGACGCGACGCGAGGGCCGAGGGCGTGGGGCGATGCCGCGGGCGCGATGCGCCGACGCAATCGCGGGCGGCCATCTTTTCCCGGAAACGGACACAATGGCCGCTTTCGCGGGCCGCTCCCTGCCGGCTGCTGGCTAATTAGCGCAGATGCGTGCCAGCATATTGATTTTTATTGCTTATTGTTTAGTTCGGTGTGGTGTTTATTGGATTTGATTTACTTGTAAATACGAAACCGTACCGTTTGTACCGACGAAAAGCCTAGTCATACGTTCTGTCAATAAGCTACATTACAAAAACAAAACAAAAAATATTTGTTAGTCAATTGTTTTGTTTGTACTTTACAGGCCTATACATATATCACTAATCTAAAATAAGTTACCAAAGCAAACACATCTAACTAGTGGGATAGCTGACATAACTATGAAATTATCTTCCAATTAACCTGTACGAGGTATAGTGAATGATAACTGTAGGGCTTGTATGTATCTTATACATATGTACCGAACTACTGAGATGGGGCTTTCAACTAATTAATGCTTGAGTATGTTGATGAATTTGTCAGTCAAAGATTTTGGGATTGTCGTATTTAGCTGTTAGTTATAATCAACTGCTCGTTTTGGTGCATTTTAACGTGTCCCTGCCATATGACCATATCCCAACAGACCGCTGCGAGGCGTGCGCGGGCGCAATAGAAATGAGCCCACGTGCTGCCACCGGTCGCGGTCCCTTTTTATATCGCATATGGAAGCAGGGGTGGCATAGACTGGGATTGAGTTATCTTTTGTAGTTCATGTCGGATTGAATGATAAATAGTAATAATAGTCGTTACGACTGTAAAGAAGATATTTATTGCAATTGTGACAGCAATTAGCTAATAAAGTTTGTGTTATTTCGGCCACGTCACGTCATCGAGATGTAAACAATTTGGTAAAGGGTGATTAGCCGATCTCATTAGTAGGTATTCGTATTATACTGACTACCGACTACCTATTAGTACTCGTATTATGCCAATCGTATTGCTTTGTTTTCAGCTGCACGGACAAAATATCCAGATTAATCCATTTTGTATTTTTAAGTAATTAATTCCATCAATGGAGAACTTTTTTCATCATTCAATTGATATAAAGATATCAGTTTAAATTTGTTTGATCTGGAGTACCTAAAAACTTTCACGTAAAGCTCGCTGGATAGACACTCATTCACTGCCAGCCCTGCGCAAGAGTTTCTCCCAGTGCGTGATCTCTGCAAAGCGCAGGGACTTCGTGCGTGTCCAATCGTGCGCTGAATGAGACGTGTCATACTGCGTACACCTTTCCATCATGTGGTGCAACGATTTTGAACCTTAATCCTTTGAATTTAAACAAATATTCACCGGAGAACGATGTCAATTGTTAGATATGCCCGATACCAGAAAACTGTGGCGTTATTTTGTTTGACAGGACGTACGTTTTAACATGCTGTAACAGCGATAGGAAGCGACAGTCGCTTTAAATTTTACTGCCAATTTCAGAGAGGGCCGAAGTAAGGCGAAGGCATATCTAACGATTTAAATCTATATTTCCATCAGCGGTACAACAATTTTGAACCTTAAACCTATGAACGAAATCAAATGTTTACCAAAAGACGATGCTCGTATGTTCTTTTGTCCGGTCTTTTGGTAAACTGTGAATGAATTATTGCTGAATACAACTGTTGTTGTAATAGAGCATGCGCAGTTCCATTTATTGGTTGTAAGTAATGTCTTCACTAAAATAAAGCCAGCAAATGTGCCTGTCCTGGCTATTCTCTTTTGAAATTGTGGAATTTTGGTTGCTCGCATATTTTACGCTCTCTGATGTGCACAAAGGATCTTGCATTTATGATTAAAAAAACAAATAAGTATTGTGAGTGAATCTATGTACATTGTATAATGCTTTATTTTGCGCTCCTAGACTTATCTAATTCGTGAAATTTCTAGCATCAACATTGTTGTCAGAATTTTTGAAAGATGAAGGATCAGACGATCTTGTACGGCCAGCACAATTGATATGTATGTGGACAACACATATACATTACCAGCGATTCCCGCACAACTATCCGACCTAGCTGGGCGACGTATAAAAAGCAATCACAATTTAAAATGCGCATAGTTGGTCGGTTCCGTGAATTGTGCGCTGTTATCAGGCCCCGCGGGATCTCGGCGGAATGCGCGCTTATCTGTCACGCGCCGAAAACTCGTTATTAATGAGCCTACCTGTGTTTACTGAAGGCGCGTAAACTATAGATTTCGCCGAACGGCTGGGTATTTGCGGAATGTTCGGATATTGGCTGCGATTGAAATAGGTTTGCGGTACTTGTGGGTAACTGATATCGGGTGCTGAATGATAAGCGAGCATGGGTATCAAACAAAAATGCGTGACGAGTTCGAGAGATAATCTTAGTCATCTTCCATCGCATTCCATTATACATCACACAGCTAAAAGTAGTAAGATGAGAATCAAATAATTGTGAATGGAATCGGTTAATTTATAAAAGGTACAATAAAAAACCGATTGTTTAATTAATTGGTTTCAGTAGTAAAATAAGTAGTAGTTGCGTAAACCTTAATAGCTTCATTATATTATGAGATTTGATTCAGTTTCCGTCGCGATAATTTCATGGGATAAAATGTTGTCTATTCTTATTTTAAGTTCAAGGGCAGGCAATTATGTATATTGAATGTCATAACATTGTAAATCTTGTATGTTGTTACCAGACACATGGACACGTACAGATTACAGACAGTCGTGTAATAATTTAGTTCTGCCAAGCAATATTTCAGTCAGCATCTTGGTTGACTAGTAAAACCTGGGTCGACCCATTGTATTTTATTTGGTGCAATAAACAATGAGTAACTAGTTGAGGAATTGAAGTGTAGACCGCTGAACGAATAGTAGGCGGCACATACAACAACAGAGCGGTTAATAGGCAGTTACTATGCTATGGGCATATTTATTCCCCCTTTTGGGAGAGGATACGTCCAGTAGTGGACAATAAGATGCTGAGGATGTTGGACGTGATAAGTACGTTATAAAAGTTGATCCACCTAAAATTGTACTGTTGATGCGCTTATTACCATTTTTTGGACTTAACCACAGCTTGAGGTCATACTCCAGAGAAACCTTCAAGACCTCAAGCTTGGAAGAATCTTCGGTGATATCAATTGGGAATATTGAAGTGTGCTCTATCGACGATTGATGACTGCAATACCTCGGTGGTCCTGTGCCAGCTAGGTTATGTGTATTCAATACTTATAATGACAGAAAAGCTGGGAGTAGAATCGACCCAGTCTCTGCACAATGACCTCAAGCTGGACGTGTCTCCGGTGACACAGGCCGCCGGTCTCGGTCTCTGCGAGCACGAGCGCGTTGTCATTAGAAGCGGAGTCGTTCGCGCGACGATTGATAACCCTCTAAATATGTAACCCTCTATGTTAAGTTCAAGATAAACATAACCGACTGAAATTATATCTCCTCCAATTCCAGTAACACTTATTTCATTTTTATGGAATGGAATTTGTAAACGTTCAATACATTCGTATCTTATTGCAGAAATTGATGCCCCCGTGTCAACAAGCCAATCATGAAAATAATTGTTGATGTAACATGAAATTTTACACAAGCTATTACATGACAACACATAGTTAGTCTCGAAAAAAGTGACTCAGTGATTCCATTTGCGGAGTTTCTGACTCAACACTCTGATCGTTTGTCATGAGATTCACGTGGCCACGTGTGGACTGGCATCGGCCTCGAAGGTATCTACCACGATTACTGCGAAAAGCATTTCCATAGTAATTGTTTTGAAATGACTTTACCTGTTGATGCTGCTGCTGGTTACTGTAAGGGCGCGCCTGATATCCTCGCGGCCTATTATTATAAAACCCACGAAAGCGCTGCCTTGCATAATGTCCACGTTGGGGTCTCCTCCTATAAGCGTAGTTATTATGTTGTTTGTACATACCCATAACACCTTCTGATGTTGATGGAAAAGACATTTCCTCATCCAATGCAGCTTGAATGGCATCCTGTAAAGAAGAATAATTACGCGCCGCAATAATTGTGCCTAGCCGACTATTTCGCAAACCGTCCCCAAATTTTTTAATTGCCAACTTTTCGTTAAGTGGTCTTAAAACTTCGTATTTGTCAGAATCACCGTCGGCTTGCGAAATGGTCAGATCGACAAACAATTCTGAGATTTCTTTGCCGAAGTCTGCAGTCGTTTTGGTGTTTTGCCTAGTTGCCATTAATTTGGTTTGTAATGCCGTGTAACTTTTTTGTGGCAATAAAAGTTTTTTCATATCTTTAATTAGCTCATCTATAGAGTCGTACGTTTGTGAGAGTCTTAATTTAGCTTGCTGGGATAATCTACTCTTGAGAACGAACTGCATTAATTTAATTTTACATTCTTTCGCCGTCAATACAGAACTATAATACTCAATACCCTCTATAAGCTGCTTGGTATTATCATCCTTATCAGTCATCACCGGTAAAATGCTTAAAGCAATTTTTAAGTCAAAGTTGTCGCTAGCCATATTTGCAGATTGTGGCGAAGCTTCTACAGTTCTTGAACACAATGTTAATATACTAGTATATAAGTTATCAAATTCTTCACAAATTCTATTAATCAAAACAGTTTCATTTCTATTTACGTTTCCTAATTTGAAATTATTCTTATATCTCTGTATAAAGGATTTATACTTAACTAAAACATCATTTGCCTCAGCCCGTTTTGTTTCCAAAATAAGTCCTACTCTCCTACTTGGGCCAATTTTTATTAAATAAGTCCTAATTGATTTAAGTTCTTGCAAAATTAAGGACAATTCTTCAGCCATTAAGGGTTATACACATTAAGTTTAATTGTAACATTATTCTAGTATGTTATATTGAATAACTATCATGTTACATTCACAAAAAAAAAACTATATAAGGCGCACTTTTATATGTGTGCAGAGAGAAAAAAAAAATACACAAAAATAACTACATATGTGTATAAGCTAAGGGGTACATACCACTATACTATATATGTAAGTATTCACTTTTCACGCAACACTTTTCACTTCACTGTCACACAACGTTATTTTTGGACCCGTCTGTCAGCTCATTCTGCCGATTGCGATTAATGATGCTGGCATACCTCCTCAGAGTAAACTCGTTCACATGTCGTTCCACCAATCTCTTATGGCACCTCCTGTAGATTCTGTAGAGCCCGATGATTGCTCCGATTCCCAATATAAGGATGATCCCCAGCAATATTATGGTGTTTGCGCTGGCATGGAAACGCATTTGTTCCAGATGCGCATTATTTTCACCGCCTGACGAGGTTTGGGCGATAATCACCTTTTCGTCCTCCTTAGAGTATGTTTTGCCCATGGTTGCTGGTGAGATTAACTTTCAAAGGAATATTATAATAAAGTCGACTCGTTTCGCCGAGCGTGATAGGTAGTGAATAAATCATCTCGAACAAAATTTAGTCAACTCGGTGACAATGTTTATGAATCTCGCGCCGTATTAGGAGGATGGAATGCGCACAGGCTCCTGTTACCGGCGCGACGCGGCAGGGTCGCCATGAACAGGCGGCGTATTGGGAGACAAATGAAACAACTGTTTCCTAGGACGTCCAGAGTATAATGATTATTATTAACCTACATACAATGACTTAAATACTAACTTACATCTAGCCTAATGTGTGGGTGAGGTGTACACACACTACAGACTGCAATTCCTCGGCGGTCCTGTATCGGCTGGGTTATGTGTATCCAATACTTATATGTAATGAAAGAAAAGCTTGGAGTAGCGTCGTCCTAGTCTCTGCACAATGACCTCAAGCTGGACGTGTCTCCGGTGACACAGGCCGCCGGTCTCGGTCTCTGCGAGCACGAGCGCGTTGTCATTAGAAGCGGAGTCGTTCGCGCGACGATTGATGACTTCAATTCTTATGCGGTACTGTGCCGGCTAGGTTATGTGTATTCAATGCTTATAATGACAGAAAAGCTTGGAGTAGCGTCGTCCGGTGACACAGGCCGCCGGTCTCGGTCTCTGCGAACACGAGCGCCGTTTTTAGCGTTGTCATTAGAAGCGGAGTCGTTCGCGCGACGATTGATGACTGCAATTCCTCGGCGCGCCCCTCGCGAGCGCGCCTGTGTCGCCGCCGCCTGTCGTACCCAGGCATATCGAGATCTACATATTATTGCTTTTTCTCATTTGAGTGCATGAACATAAGATTGTTTGTTTTGTAATGTATCATACCGCTAGTGACTGGTTTCAGTGACCACAACCATCACAAGTGCGTAAACTAAGTTTTAGTAGTTTGGTTACGGCTCGTATCTCATCTTCATAGGTATTTCTACTGTTACTGAGACTACTTTTGATTTTTTTAACGCTATTTTGCTTTTTTTTCAATTCTCCTTCATGCGTTTGGGATGCCCTACTTCTTTTAGTCTAAAGTCATGTTCTTAAAGATAATTAATTATTCGTATGTTACGTTTGTACATCAGTGGTCTACAGTCTGTTAGTTATTTCCCCAAGTTTCGTCCTTTGGTGACAAGGTCTTCACTCATTTGGGCAGCAGAGTCCGAAGTTGGTTCTGACCACGATGCTCACTTGTCTTAAAGCAAGATTAGTTAAATATTTAAATAATAGCGTCGGTCTCCCGGTGCAGCAGGCGCCTAGCGGGCGGCGCAGAGGCGGCCGCGTACAGCGCGAATGTTAATGTGGGCTCACGCCGCGCGCGACCCACTCAGGGCTGCCGCGCGTTAATGCCGCCTTATTTCACAGATAGCACGTATGATTGTGTGGCATGCATGGACGGAATACTTTAGACTTTGTAACTCTTGTGTAAGTGGCATAAGTGCTATTATGGAACTGCACGTGCTTTCTATGAAGTCCGTCTGATCCTACTAGCCGAAACCGGCGCGCGGTGCGACGCGACGACGCGTTGGATCTTTGCCTTTGACGTTTTGTTGTCCTTTCTTATCCGTCAAAGAGTCCCGACATATCGGTCATCGTAAACAATGAATGAAAGTGTAACTTTTGTCTCACTCTGATTCCAATATTATATTTGATTAGTAAACAATGTAGCAGACAGCTACTTAGTTCCAATGATGCTTTAAAACGAAGACTAGCTCTGTGGAGGCGAAATTTGTGAATTTCGCTGTCCAAACATATTATTTGTACAATTTAGCATATTGACCTTCTACCGTACAACCCCCGTCAACGGCACGTCAGCCAACACAAACAAAATCACGCCGTTTGACTACAAAGCGCGTCATCATTGAACGCGTAATACTCGTATTAATCGAAACAAAAATGCCTTGTTCTCTGACGGGTGTCAGCCCTGGCAGAGGCAGGTCACTCCATAATTTAGCCGGCGTGGCAGCCGTCGCCGCCGCCCGCCGCGCCGCCCGTCAGCTTACGTAAAAACTATACTGCCGCTGCCGCGATACCGAGCCCGTACAATGTCGACTGAATATCACAAGTTTTTCGAGATGTAGGAGATATGGATTGAGGCGATTAGTTTGGGACGGTGAGATGCTGATGTTTTGGCATGCTTTTGATTGGTAGGTATGTTTTGGTAGCTATTTGTTTTGTTAATTTCTCCTGCTAAGTAGTCGTAGTAGGTAATTTTCATCACGGTTGTTCTTGCACGATGATAGAGGAGCATATTATTCACTCTAACTCTAAAAAACAAATCCTTGCTATACTTCCCGAAATAATTTACGTTTTTCGCTCACCCGAAATGCTAGATAAAAGTAATGCCGAGCAATATCTATTAAACGTCTCGGAGTTACCGCTGCACTCCCGCAGTATACTTGAAACTGAGCTCGCACGTATCAGCATAAATGTTTATAATATATGCATCTAGCGGCTTAGCGACTTCACCAGTGACCCGGTCTGGCTATCCCGCAGGATAGAGTCGGGACGATTGCGGTTTTTCTCGCGTTAAATGCATATGTATAAGAGGGGTAGAGCGTAGTGGAAAGTTCCACTCGAATGGGTCGCTTTGGTGGACCATACAGTAGACCACAGTAAAATATCACTACATAACTGTTGTGCTATGTTTCTGCTGATGTGTAAGCTTCAGTCTTAAGTACAGAAGGGTATAGGGTTTTTAAGGCAGGTTACGCGTATGGAACGCTTGGTAGTAGTTGATGTCCTCAAGCAGCGGTGATCCTTGCCATCAAATGGCCAGCTTGATCTCTTGCCTCCCTCTTACATAAAATAAAGTATATAACATGGACTATAGATGTTTTTCTCGATAAATGCATGTATCAACCCTGATACGTGGGTCGTGGTAATTTCGCCGCGCTGTGTCGGTGGTCGGCAGTCGCCGGCTTACGTAAAAACGATGCACCGCGGCCGGCGTGATCCGGCCCGCACAATATCGACTTTCTCTTGAGCTCTCTCTGTTGATACTCCCGTATCTAGGCTCTTTGTCGAGGTGTCCGTTTGAAATGTGTTAAGTCACATCGCTTGTCCGAGCACACTGCGGGAGATTGAAGTCTGCGATGTTGACTTTTTTACCGTTGCTTGTACCTTACAGAAATCAAGCTATACTCGTACAATATAATGTTTAGGTATCAAACCGCATGGTTTTTGAGGTAGAATTTATTTAAAGATCTGACTTTTTGCTTGGAAGTCTTTTGACAGAAACAATTTGCTTTGACGCCATTGGGAAGTCATAAGTATGGTGTAAAACAGTACTCGCAAGGGTTTTCCACCCATAATTAGTCTTAAAAGTTTCCATAAACAAGATGTAAAGTGGATTCGTTTTTTAATAGTAACTTCTGGAACCTTTGCGTCTACTAGTCTCCGTATTGATCCACTGAGGAATCCAGTTTAATCACACGTGCAAAAACTGCCGGGTACTCGGAATACTCTTCTGCCCATTTCCAATAAATTGAGTGTGTGTAATGACCACTTAGTCGCATTATTGCACTCAAGTAGACCGTGTGTCCAGATGTGAGGTTTTTTCAATGGACAAAGTTCATCCAACATTTTAGCTCCAGGCTTATTTTCACGCATTTCGCACGCGGTAAAGGTAAATGTATTGATATGTGTTATTTGTCTAAAAGTCTTCAAACAAACACAATCAAATGCCAACAAATCGTGTTTACACAACCGTCATTTTGTGCAGATTCACCTCAGTTTTGTAGCATATACGTATTTTCGTAAACAAATAAAATTGGCACGTTATCATGATAACAGTCGCGATCCAGCGCAGTCAATTGAAATCGCAAGTTGATGTTATAACACCAAGTATGTATTATAAATGTCTTCGTTAGTTTGAGGGATTATGTTAATGCAATTTTTATTTATTTGCAGTCGGTTTCGTATCGCGGATCGCTCCGTCACGCCGCGGTCGTTGACACGCCGCCCGCGCATCGCGGTGACATTGGTTATATGCGCGGTTTACGTATACGCAAAACTAAGATACCTACGTAAGTAGGTGCCTATAAGAGCCGATGTCAATCACGAAAACATTTAACACTAGTGCTACGAACGAACGAAATAGAGGGTTACGAACCCGTAGTCCTTAGTTTCGTGGTCAGGTTTTCCAATCACTATGTCACTATAAACAAATTGTCAAACAATGCCAATATGTACTTAAATAAGTACTTTATAACATTGTTAATATTTCCTGGATGATTATACTGTGGTTAAACGATATCATTTTAGACGTTCGGAGGCCTGTTGCTCTGACTTAAATTTTCAGTTGTGCATGTCCATGTAGAATTTTTGTTTATTATCTCGATGTATTATCGATTAAATTGATCTGTCATCGGTCGCCCCGCGAGTTAACACTATATCTACATTCAAACGGCAAAACCATCGCAACATATCAACAAAGCCAGTGACGTCATCGGTATCTAATTAAAGTGTATCGCATCGTGTTAGGCGTTGCAAAGGCTCTCAAACCGCCTCATTACCGCCGCGAGCTAATTGAATGCGCGGACGTGACGCTTGCTCTTGTGACTCGTGTGGGTACGTGGAGACGCGTCACCGCGGCCGGCGCACGCGCAGATAACGGCCGGTCGGATTGTTTATGTAACAGAATAATAAATTATATTCAATTAATATAAATAAGAGATCGAGACCAAGATACCAGGAGTTCATGGATAAAATTTTATGACTTCTGGTTTTATTAAAAATCTCTTGGAAGCCTTGATTAGGAAGCCACCAATTTCTGACTAGGCTTGGTAGAATCGTTTTTGCTACTGGTGCAGTTGTTTAAGGTTTATTCCTATCCCATATATGAAGACCACACGGGAAAAACAATGAATGTCACCTTTTTTGTGAAACTTACTTTTTAATGCCATCTGTTAGCTTTTTAGGGAAACATTTTATTACAAAAATCAGAATTGGGTAAAATCATCGTAGTCAACTGTTATAGTACAATTTGTATTTGTTTGTCCATGGCAAGAAACGGTTATGTCCGCGCGTCAAACGTTAAAAACCGTCGTTGTCATTTTGACACTTTGAGTTGTCTAGTTTTTTCATAATTGACGTAACCTAAAAAGTTGAGTGAAGCCACTGCATTGTTTTTTTCGCTTTGAATACACTGTATCTATTAATCTAATGAAACAGTATTATTGCAATGTAAAAAAAATTAAAACCTCTTCTGACAAAGGTTCTATTCAGTACAGACCTAACTACAATGGGCTGTTCTACAATAGCATTATAACTCTGAAAAACAAGAAGAATCAATTAGTTATGCCAAAATGTCAGGAAAACGAATTTTATATGCCACCATCAGCTTACCAAGGTTTGTTATTTGTTTAGCAACAAATATATTTTTTTTATAAATTCTGTATAATTACAGTAGGTATTTGAATTTAATTAATATTTCTTATTATGTTTTCAGAACCACTGGCAATCACCAAAGAAAAATACAGCGATCTTCAAGTTCTAAAGGAGTTTTGTTCACATCAAGCAAAAAGTTATTTTAATTCACTTCCACATTAGGGGGGGTCTTATTACCATAATGTAGTAGTAAAATAAGTTTCAAAGAGATGTTATTAAATACTTATTAAGTTTGTAACAATTTATAAGGTTCAAATAGTGATTGTTTAGTAGTAAAATAAGTTTCAAAAAGATATTATTAAATACATGTTAATAGATTTATAACAATTTATTAGTTATATAGTGTTTGAATGATATTTTTTTTATTTTGTTTTAAAGAATAATTTATTTAAAAGAAAATTAAAAAAATTATCATTCAAACACTATGAAACCAAAATATTTCTTTTTTAAATGTTAGATATATATGTTTAATATATTATTATTATGTATTATAAAAGTAACATTTCTATAATATAAATATTTCTTATAATTGAGCTGTAATAGTAAATGTCAATGCAATGCATAAACCAGGAATGTCAATGACATAGATGGTTTATGCTATGGAGTATAGTCACTAATTTCAGATTCTGAACCAAAATTTAAACCTTATTTAAACAAATCAAGTTTTAGAAGTACAGGCAAAGCATATGTTAACATAGTAATAAGTTGTTTCAATATTTCACTTAAAAGAGTCCAAAATGAAAGAAATATAGACTTTGAAACTATATAAAACTGATTTTCTCTTAATTGTACTTTTTTGACATTCTTTGTTTTTCCCGTGTGGTCTTCATATGTACCTAGGTAGTACTGATAAACATGCGGACGGGACAAGTAAAACACAAAACGGTTATCAACGCACTGCTTTAATGACAGACAAAAGCGCGCGGACGCATCCTCGCGTCTATGGTTATGTCCAAGAAGTATATAATAATAGTTCTAGTTATGTCTATTGCCACATACATAACGATCTGTCCCTTTTCGAACTTGCATTACAATCGGCTACTCCGGCCAGTTTTAAATCTGTCTTACTGTACAAGCTACCTGCGTGCGCGGCTCACGTTTTTTCCCTTCGCGCCATCACGAATCGCGCGCCCTTCCGCAGTCCCGCCGGTAATCACGCGGGCCTACTAGGAATCGCTAATTTTTACGACCCTAAGGCAGCGGGGGAGGGGGGGGGTAGGCATTAACCACGATGAATAAACAAGGTAAATGCACCCGTGGCGATGGCGGCTCTTCGTTGTCGTGTTGTAGAAATGTTTAGGTGATTTAGAGTAAATTGAATACGTATGCAATTCAAAAACAAATGGAATGAAAGACTTCAGGCTTTTGCGTATTGCTGTTATGCAGGAGTTGTATTTGGATTACAATAGTCGAGTTCTGTTTTAAACAAAATTTTATTCATTCATAATTTAGTTTACCAACTTGCTTGTCGGTATACCATCTGACCATCACGTAATTCAATTAAAGTATTCGGTTTATGGTTTATCTGCAAGTTGTTAGTGCAAAGAATCTTGATGCAACGCGGCATGGATCTAGAAGCTTCCACGGTTCCTCGCGTACCGTAATTTGAACGTTCGGTTTATGGGCGAGTCGACGCGTGCTCTATCAAAGAACCGGGCAAGAGCGGGTACGGGCTTTGTCGCTATAGCGCAGGATATGGAAAAAACCCATTAGCCTTTTTATGTTTATTTTTTTAAACGATTATATTGTGTAAAAACGTCTTGATTGAAAATTTGAAATAGTTTAATTGTAATGATGTCGGTTATTTACGTGGATAATGGAAATTAATTATATTTCTTATTTGGTGACTACTGACTAGCAAAGGAATCATCATCTTTTCTAAAACAAAGCAATAAGAATTAATTTCAACATGCTATGATGGTATCAGTGTTCATTGTTTTTGAATGTGGCTCCTTAGTAAGTGCTGTCGGTACGAAATCATCAAAACGTCGCCGCCATTTTATGTATTTGTCTTGTGTCAAAGCATGCCCCGCTCATTTCTTTTGAACAATTAATTTACAATAACATTGTTAATTATCACTTATTTGTTTAAAATAGGGATTTCCATTTAGCTAATTATGTTTAAATTGAAAGTTATTAACGGGCGTCGGCGTATTCAAAGGGTCCGCGCACACATTTGAAGGGACATTTTGGCGGATACTAATACCCCGTGTTAATTTTACAACCTAACATTAGATGAAATGCCTTCTTGACTAATAATAACTGAAATGTCAAGTCGTTGCCGCCTAATCTTTCTATGGTCTTGTTAGATTAATGCTGAGTTATGATACCTAGTAAAAAAACTAGTTTCACATTCTTGCGTGGTCCAATAAGTAATACTCTTACATCTATACTAATATATAAAGCTGAAGAGTTTGTTTGTATGTTTGTTTGTTTGTTTGAACGCGCTAATCTCAGAAACTATTGGTCCGATTTGCAAAATTATTTTTGTATTGGATAGTCCATTTGACGAGGAAGGCTTTAACCTATTGGAAATGAAAATCCACGCGGACGGAGTCGCGGGCGGCTGCTAGGATTATATAAGTAATGCGATGGTATGATTGCTTCATCATCATCCCACTGGTCAACTTGGTGGGTCCTCAAAGCGAAGCAGTCAGTTCCCCGCGGTGGGTCTACTCGGTGAATCCATGAAAACGAACATCGTGTCGATTGGCCGCCGCAGTCGAAAGACAGGAGGACAATATTCCGTTCATGGAATGGACTAAAGTTTCACTGATAACTCTATTGTTATCTGGAATAGTGCAGCGCCGTGGGAATCGCGTCGGGTCGCGGAAGGGTTGAATCGACACCGCGGCTCAAAAAACAAGACCTATCGGATAACGTGAGACCGTGTTAATTGGACCCTTTCCGTTGCGAAGAATAAGGACAAAGAGAAAAAAATGTATTGTCGCGATTTTTTCTCTTCTTTGATCATCATTCATTTTCTTTAGCGGTATTCCGCGAGTAGTTGCATCTGCAGGACGGACAATTCTGTATCCAGGGTGGCTTGCTATTATTAATTTTTTGACGCTTTCACTTTTTTGTTGTGGTTCCCAGAATACAAAACGTATGATGGGACAATACAAAATAATCCTAGTAGGTACTTATATATTGATAGCTACTTTTTTTTCGGAAAAAAACATCTTAATATGTATATATCGTAAATACGTCCAGGTTAAATCATAAATATTGCTTATAAATCTTTTCAAATGATTATTTACTTTGATCCTACTTAGCAGATTATCCCCTATGGCCCAGAGTATCGAGTGTTGATCGCGCACTACCGAGCCGCACTGGTGATTTGCGTTATCGTTCCGTGATACAGTGTATCGTTTCGATAACGTTATGCTGATAACGTTATCAGCCGACAGTCGGCCTTGCAACTGCGCCCAACACGATCGCGGATTCGCCCGGTGACCAAATGCCATTTTATCATTAATCCGAGGTTTCAGGCGACATGGTAATATAGCGAAGTGGGACCACGGACCCTGTTGCCTGATGACTATGTTGGATTTGTCGACTGGGACCATAAAATGTACAGTTTTCAGAAAAATCGAGTAACTCAGGATAATATTTTAAATACCTAGTAGGTATTACAGTAAATTAAATATTTTGGTCACTTTCTCTACTAGTAATCTCTACAAATTTATTTCGTGAGGCGGGCGGGTGGGCGGGACTAACCGCCCGCCTTACGAAATAAATTATCAATAACTAATCAGGTAACTGGGACCCCGGTCCCAGTTATGTAGTGGTGCCAGTCGGCTGAGTCCTCATCACCGCCCCTAAACGGACCCGCACGGAAATGTTTAATCGTGGAACCAATAAAATAAATGCGACAGACATGAACGCTAATAAATTTTGTTTGCTTTGAGAGGTGAGGTGAAGTCGAATCCATCGAGGAGTGAGGGGTTCCATATAAACAAAAATGCAATGAATTTTTTTTTTCATATAAATAAATCAAAAATATATAATTTTTGTGTTACTTCATGTTTTTAAAATTAAGTTATATTTTTTTTACTGACTGTCTCGTTATTTTAAGAAGATTATTTAGTTATAATTCATTCATTCATTCCGTACCGTTTTCGGTAACGGCGACTTCAAACATGTCAAATAGTTATAATAATAGGTGACCAACGTTCATCACGTCAATCAAAACACTTTCTTTGTTTTCTGGTGTCGGGGCATATTAAACATTTCAAATCTTGTTTGGAAGGCGATGTTCTACCTAGTTATAGCGATGTCCTGCGAGTAGCGTCATCGCGGCGTCGACGGTGCGTTGTTTTTCATATACATACATTGTAAGGCCGTATACAGAAAGAAAGCTGAAAACTTATAAGCGCTTGTCAGCGACGGTAACCCGCGCAGGAAGATGTATGAACGCGCGCCGATAACAGCTGATCGGTGCTGACAAGTTCCGACAAGCTTCAACACGCGTTGGTCGGCGCTGGGCGCTGCCATTGAAAATTAACAAACATTTGCCCTGGTCAGCTTCAACCTGCTTCTTTTCTGTGTCTGTCGGACTAGTGTGCTGGCAAGCGCTTGTAAGCGCTTATAAGTTTCAGGCTTTTATTCTGTACTAGCGGCCCCCCCCGGCTTCGCCCGTGGTACTTGTCCACTATTTATACATAAAAACCTTCCTCATGAGTTACTCTATCTATTAAAAAAAACCGCATCAAAATCCGTTGCGTAGTTTTAAAGATTTAAGCGTTCATAGGGACAACATGACAGAAAAAGCGACTTTGTTTTATACTATGTAGTGACTAGCGGCCCGCCCCGGCTTCGCCCGTGGTACTTGTCCACTATTTATACATAAAAACCTTCCTCATGAGTTACTCTATCTATTAAAAAAAACCGCATCAAAATCCGTTGCGTAGTTTTAAAGATTTAAGCGTTCATAGGGACAACATGACAGGAAAAGCGACTTTGTTTTATACTATGTAGTGATACGGCCTAAAGCATGCCCCCACACCGCTGCGTCGTCGTGTGCGTCGCGCCAGCGACCGCAGCCGCGGGCGGGGGACGGGGCGGGGCGGGGGAGGCACCGCGCCGCGCTGTCGGTGCGGTGCGGCGGGCGGCGGCGGTCAGTGCTCCAACGCTCGTGCCGCAAACCGCAGCGTATCTATCTAAACGACATTTTCGTCTCAACATGACCGTGGAAAATATTGACATCGAATTGCTGATATCCTTGATACGTGACAGTCCAGCAATATGGGATAGAAGACATGAAGACTTCGGTGACAAAATGGCGAAATCAAACGAGTGGGCTGCTATTTCTAGAGAATTATTTGATGATTACGATGAGCTTGACAAGACTCAACAGCATAGAATTGGTTAGTAATATTTTATGTTTTCTTTAAATTTATTTTTACTTTTTACTAATTTGTCTTATTTATTTATTTATTATGTATCATAAGCGTAAGCACTCAGTGTAATTGTCCGATGTTTATTTACTTTCACTTTCTTCCATTCCAGGCAGGGAACTTGTGAAAAAATGGAGAAACATCAGAGATAACTTCTTTCGATGCTTAAAAAAAATGAATGAACACAATCCATCTGGATCGGCGGCTAAAAAAGTCAAAATGTATCATTATTATAATCAGTTGCAATTTTTGAAGAAAGCGGCTGAATATAAAACTGATGGTAGCAATTGTAAAGAAACGGCAGATAAAGAAACAGCAGATAAAGAAACAACGGGATCACCTTCCCCACCTCCTTCTCTTTCTGGCTACGCACCGGTAAACCAAAACAACGGACGAGTACATAATTTCGAGGCGCAAGTATTACTCGCATTGCAAGAAAAAGAAAATCGCCACTTATCATTCTTTAAGGGGATTTTGCCTTCCTTGAATGATTTTACGGAAATGCAAACGTTGACATTCCAAAGCAAAGTTATTCAACTTATTACTGAAATGAGGGAAAAGGCTGAATCAACAGCATGGCATTCACGCGCATATGAAAATGAAGAACCGTATCAATCAACATCAATGGATGTCAAACCAGCTACCAGTCCGTATCCATCCATATTAGGGTAATAAGCAGCTGATGGAACTCCGAGTAACCAATTTTGTGCTGTTGAGTCTTGTCAAATACTACATTTAGTAATGTTACTGATGACAGTAATGAAGAATGTAACTTTGGTAGAATCTCTTTAATTACCTAAATTAATACATATGATGTAAATTATACTAACAACTATATTAGACTACTACATACTTATTATTATAACTTAATAAATGAGTAACTAATTAAAACGTTGTTTTTACATATTATTACTTACCTGAATGTAATACGTCCGACGACCCGCACCGGACAAATGTTTGTGTGCATGAACATGTTTGATTGTCTACGTGTTATATGTATCTTCTACGTGTCATTCGTCCAAGGAATTATCTATATACTAATATATAAAGCTGAAGAGTTTGTTTGTATGTTTGTTTGTTTGTTTGTTTGTTTGTTTGTTTGAACTCGCTAATCTCAGGAACTACTGGACCGATTTGAAAAATTCTTTCAGTGTTGGATAGTCCCTTTGACGAGGAAAGCTTTAGGCTATTGGAAATCAAAATCCACGCGGACGGAGTCGCGGGCGGCCGCTAGTATAAAATAAAGTCGCTTTCTCTGTCCCTATGTCCCTTTGTATGCTTAAATCTTTGAAGCCACGCAACGGATTTTGATGCGGTTTTTTTTAATAGATAGAGTGATTCAATGGGAAGGTTTTTATGTATAATACATGCATAATATAGTAGAGAAACACTAATAAACTTAGTTGCACCCGTATGAAGTTTTATATATTACATGTGACACCCTGTATTGAGATTATCGACGCGAAATTTGTCTGCGGCTCGCGTGTTATCTATACTAAAACAACAAAGCGCAAGCGTTCGTTTGTTTGTTTGTTTGAACGTGCTAAATTTGGGATCTTCTGTTTCGAATTGAAAGATCAGTTTTGTTTTGGAAAGTCCATTTGTTGAGGGAGGCTTAATATAATAACACAACACCATTTGTGCTGAAACCGAAAGCGACGCGGACGGTTTCGACGGCTACAACAATTACACCTTGTCTACTTCTACGACTACATTACATATGATATCCTGCATTAAGATTATCGAAACGCAATTTACCTGCGGCTCGCGTATTATAACTCGCACTTGCATAACTGAAAACAAGAGAAATTAGTAAATCTTGTTTAAGAAATGTGTTTACTGAATTGCTTCGTGGTTTAATAAATAAAAAATAAAATAAAAATAAATAAAACTTTATTCAATAAATATTGTCCATATTATTATCGTTTTCTTTTTTGAAGTCGAGTTTAGACCGTAACATGGGAATTATTGGCAAGGGTAAGATCCGTAGCGTATGAAATCCGTGCTGCGATGCGAAAATAATTAACATGTTATCTATACAGATAGTATTGAGGTTTTCGACGCGCAATTTGTCTGCGGCTCGCGTATTATGTGTTATATGCTTATCTTATATGTATATTATATGCTCGTTGTAGTGTGGTATCGGCGGGATACCGGCTGTCGCGACAGGTCTGCAACTGCAAACTGCGTTTGCGACACGCGTGAGGACGATTACGAAGCTTGCTGACCGGTCGTCTGTGTTAATCCCAAAGCTAGTGCGAAATTCTTGAACACAGAATGTAATTTCTTAAACTAAACGATTGTTCTGTTTTTTTTTTATTTTAAAGATATTCAGACTAGAGTCTTTTGTCTACTGTGTCACTTTGTAGTTTTAGCATTGAGGTATTACTAGGAGTACTACGTATAGAGTGGACATCGCGGACAAAAGTTACGCATCAACTTGTATTGTGGGGCTCATAATTTAGTAATATTTGGTCTTTTTATCTATGAAATGACACGCCACAATCTTTTTCGTCTTATTATGATTGTACATTGTTTTTTTAAACAGAACACGGGATTTTTCTAAAATAAATGGTCTAAAATAGACGGCAACTATGTTGTCCATGTACCATGGACGGGTAAGAAATTTTTGTTCGAGATGTCACCTCTACAGTAGTAGTAATACCTCAATGAGTTTTAGTGGCGGTCTTCGTATCAATGCGTCTGTAAGTCAATGTTCGACAGTGACATTGGACAAGTACACAGACACAGCGTCAATGTGTACTACAAGTTGAAAATTACACTGTGTTTAAAATAACTACCACTACATTGCATGTGATATCCTGTATTGAGACATGCTTGTTGCTGATGACGACGCTTGTTCACCGGCTATCCCAAAACTTATATGGAATTCAAACTATGTATTATCGTGTGTTTTGGTCTTTGCATCCTGGATGCCCAAGACCGTGCGAAGTGGAGTAGGTGCAGCAGGTAAACGGACCCTGGACTCCGAGGCAACGGCCGAGGATGCGACCGGGACAAGCGCTAGGATGATGATGATATTATCGTGTGTTTTGTTTGATTCAATTATTATTTTGTTTGTTAAACATTATTAACGCATTGATTGTTGTGAATACGAATTTTTGCGAAGCTCGCTTTTTGATTACAGATCTGTTATTTTATTCAAGTTCTCATATTATTTTAAGAAGTTGTTTTCCTTTCTTGCATAATTAGTTATATTAAAAACACCATAAAAAGGCAAGGTTGGTTAACATGGTAGCTGGATTCGGGTTCTTCAAATGTTTCTATAGAGTTTTTAAGAGCCATATCTTATGGTGTTCGGTGCAGAAGTGACAAATGATGGTCACATCTCATAGTTGCGAAAGCTAAGCGCGCCTCGCGCGTTAACGAGCGATTTGTAGCTTAAACATAGAAATATCCAGTAAGACAACTCCATACAATCACACTTAATTCGATTTTAAATTCGTGAGATCTTAAAGACTTTGTGTTTCTCTTAAGCTAGTTATTTTCGAGGTAATTGTAAATAAAAACGTTTCTACCGTAGCTTGAAGACATCTGCAAAAACAAGGGTATTTGTGAATCCGCGGTGCCGGATCCTTTAAGGATTAGTTCTCCGATAGCTATTTGCACCGGCTTCCTGTGGGGTCATGGTGGTGCCCGGTCGAGTCCAACATCTGAGAGAGTAGGTACTTGATTTAAGCAGAAGCGTGCTTTTTCCGAAGGTCTTCTCTTAGTAATGTATTGATCTATTTTTAAATTATAATCTGTTGGTGTTCCACATTGATTTCAGTATCGATACTTCGATACTAATATAATAAAGCTGAAGAGTTTGATTGTTTGATTGTTTGTTTGAACGCGCTTATCTCAGCAACTATTGGTTCGAATTGAAAAAATATTTTTGAATTGGACAGTCCATTAACCGAAGAAGGCTTAAGGCTATTGGAAACCACCAAATCCACGCGGATGGAGTCGCGGGCGGCCGCTAGTTTCTTATTATATTGTGGTTAAGGTGAGCGATCTTTGAATCGAGACTAATTAATCAAAACGGACGAACTGCTTTCGAAGACAGCGGCCGTTTCGACATGTTAGATCATTAAGGAATCTGGTAGATAACACTGCTCACAAATGACCCCTTGAGAGAGCGGTCTGTCACCGCTGAAGTATACTTCATACCTTGTTTTCTCTGGCTTCCTAGTATAGTTCGGAGATCTTGCTTGCATGGAGTTTATTGTGCAACGCAGAACGTCAATCAGTAGCCAATTTTAAGTAAGTGTTTGAATACATTTGTTCATACATAAGTCTGTGTGTATGTATGACTCAATTATTATATACTGGGCATGTTTATGTACCTACATTCCAATGATTAAAATAAAGGCAACAAAATCATTATCATTAAATTCAGAGTACAAATTATACAAGCCGTGGACTTAACCATCTCATGAACATTTGTCCTTGAACGTTACTTGGTAAATTCAAAAATTTTAAAAGAGTACGTCGGTACTTTTCAATAGTTTTTGTTGCCGAACTTTCGAGATACGAATTTGCAGTTAAGGATCGCAAAAAAATATCACAAACCGCGGAGGCAGTCAAATATGTTGTAATACAACCTAGTGTGTAAGTAGTCCATTCTTCAATCCGGTGAGATGATATTAATGACGCTGTCCTCTTATTTAGACGTGAGATATAATGATGAGTTGCCAAATAACACGCCTTGTTTTTGTGAGCTATCTGCTACCTATATTGTTCTGTTTTTGTGCGCCATTCAGAAACAAATTAAGCACCCGTAAGGCGGATATGACAGATACAAATGTACATACATAGGTGTACTTATTAGAATTTGCGAATTACACTGCCTCATTTGCACAGTGGCAAGTAGGACGAACGAAAAAGCAGCGATCGCTCGAGGGTGTTTACATCTACGGTATGACTGAGAATTTGTGATTGCATTTTCGATTCTTCATCAAGGAATTAAAATGAATTTGGCGAGTAGAGTAACCAACTTCAGTTGCAGGTAGAGAGATCTTATTTATATTTACTCAGGCGGGAATCGAACCCAGCGCCTCTTACAATCCGGGCCAGTGATTCGATTCGATTGTCGCCTGAGGCACGTAAAATAAGATTAATTTTTCTTTGTTTAACTTTAAATTCGGCGACGAAGTCGGCGGGCGTCACGGGTAGTCGAGTCCCGGCGATTATCTCTGCGGTTGAATTATTTCCGTCGCCACCAGGCCGCCGCGCATCAGCCTGACTCACAGCGTGAATCAATCCGATGAGAGAATCACGCATGGCAAGCTGGCAACTTGCATGTACACACTACAGCATCAGAGGGAATAAATCAGGACTCTGATCCGCCCTTATGTCAGGGGTATAAGGGCTAATATTGTATTGCAAGTGTCTATCATGACGCGCGGCCGAGTGTACCACGACAACTGGGACGCATATGGTGACTCCCCAGGCTATGCTTAAGATAATAATTATGTATAGCAGAGTACTTTTATAAGATTTCTTCAAGTGGCTTTAATCTGCAATGATACATACGACTGTCAAAACTATCTGGTCAAAATTAATTTGTCACAAGTATCGGACGTCTGTACGCTGAATACGCAGTCGAATCCCGCATCCTTTCTTTCCAACAGCGTAATTGATTTTGAAATTACACCCGAGGGTGGTAATGTTCAATTTCGCTCATTACTCACTCTTAAACGCGAGGGTCGGATACCTGACGTTGACGCCGCGGTCTTATTGCGGGTTGGAAAAAAAACAAAGGAAGGCTCGGGTGAGATTTATGGAGGCGTCTGTGAGCCCGGCGCGCCGCGGTTCCACGAAGCGGGTGCGGAATATCTATCTACAAGAGAGGAATTGGATGCGGGCGCGGGAATATCCGCTAGAGAGGAATTGATAACGTTACAAGAAAATATATCGGCCCACCCCTTCGCAAAATAGAATCAGAATCAGTAGTTACGATGGACAGCAGTTTGAGGGTGAGATTCCACCAAAGCGGAGCAGCCAATAGGATTATAATCCTTGTTGGATAGTCTAGTGTAAAGGTTAATAGTCTAGCCTTAAGAAAACACGTGACCATCTCAGCATTGAAAACAGCATATCTCTACTTTGGTGAGTCTCTGCCTGGCGCAGGTCAACAGCTTAACGTTATTTCCGAGGCAAGGGGAGTAATTTCAATCTCTTGAACTAAAAAAACGCATTATTTAGGATTAACCAATAGCCTGAGGTGACAAAATGCGTTTCTACGAAGTCGTCCGCGATGCGGGCGCGGCCTGCTGCACGCCAAATATTGATTGCCGCTTGGACTATTAATAGCTGGACGTCCCTGATAGTGATGTGCAGACTATACATGCGGGACTTTGGTGAATTGCCTTTTTTACTCTGCATTATTTGGTCATAAATGAGAAACGAATTTATTGGGCATCAAATAAAACTAATCGTACTAATATAATAAATGTGAAAGTTTGTTTATTTGGATGTTTGTCCGTCAATCACGCTGAAACTACAGAACGGATTTCGATGTTTGGTATACAGGCAGGGTATGGGCTGAATTAGGTGATAGGATAATTTTTATCCCGACTAAATGCTCCCATGCGATAAAACGGGAAAAGCCAAGGGCAAAAACTAGTTTTCATTTCATTATTTGAACAAAATAAAACGTCCGCAATAATATTAATAAACATAGAATTTTACATGATAATTCTTCTCGAACTAATCAGGCGAATCGTTGTCTGAGTTGTCAAATATAATTAACTGATCTCAAAATACTGTTAAATCTTAACTCTGTAGATTTAAGGGCAGGAGGATTAGAAGGTCAAAGTTGAGCCTGTAATTCAATAAGAGTTTGTAAATCGATAATGGCGAAGTTACCCGCCGAGCCGCTTGGCCCACGCTCGCACGCCTCCCGATGTTTTCTACTCGAGTGATTAATTTTCTTTACATAGTGACATTAACACCTACGTAATTTGTGCAAAACGTAAAATGGTATATGTAAGTGTTACCGGCAAAGCATATAACCGAGGTATTCTATACAATACCTAGGTAATGTATTGAATACCTGAGGCGTTTTGGCAATGTATGAAATACTATGAATTATATTTTCCATTGCATACTTTACCAAGGTAATCTATGCAATGCCTAGGGATTGTTTAGAGTACCAGTTGTGGCACAGGCAATGTGTAAATGAATAGATCGTGGTCTTTATTTTCTAATGTTTTGCAGAATAAAACCTAATTAACCTACAAACCTAGGGACGGAAGACTAACTTGATTGATAAAAAAAAGTAGGTTAGGGTTATTTTTTTTTGTAAACCCTTCAAAATGTTTGATTTTTAAAATCATTTTTATGAAATTCAAATC
Source organism: Nomophila noctuella (assembly GCA_958496325.1). Classification (NCBI taxonomy): domain Eukaryota; kingdom Metazoa; phylum Arthropoda; class Insecta; order Lepidoptera; family Crambidae; genus Nomophila; species Nomophila noctuella. The sequence goes on along the minus strand of OY292499.1, from coordinate 10,255,573 downwards.
GATTTAATGTAAACTAACTATATCTTACTAAAGGTTGAATAAAGTTCAATCGTTTCGTTACTTCTCGAATGATTCAATCGTTTCGTAACCCAACATTACTATCCACGTTCCACTCATTCCTTGTCTTCGTATTGCGTACATTACCGGCCGCGTATTTGGTATTGTATAGAATACCTAGACAAAGTATAAAATACATAATATTTCATACATCACCTATACGTTTTTGGGATTATATTCATTGCCTAGGTAGGTATTGTGTGTAATGCCGGATTGTACAGATTGCCGGTAACATATGTATCAGTTAGCGTCGAATAGATAGTGACATTTTGGCCACCTATAGATACCTATAGACCGGTTCAGTCATCGCGCCAATGGTATCGAAGCATTCTAAGTATTCAAAATACACAGTATGACTTTTTGAAAAATATGGAAACTTTGTTTGTACCGATATTACTGACTCTTTGGTTGCGTCTATATACTTGAGTACCCTGTGTGTCATTTTCTATCTGATTCTGCCTGTAGTAGGCTTGTATGGTGCAGTGGCTTCTAGGTCCTGGTAAGTCGTGCTTTGGGTTTACTTGTATTGCATGACTCCAACATTTTGCTCCTTTTTTTTTGATAGGTGTAAGTACCGCTTGGTCTAGTAAATAGCTGCTAAATGTTCTTGCGATATTTTTTTAAAGTGGTTAATTGAGTACCATGGAAATCATTTAGCTTTGGAAATAAATGACGCATTTGTTTTTCTTGCGTATTGTTTCAATCCGCGGAAGTAGGCGGTGAAAACTGAAAACACCACGGCGTTCTGTTCTGCTTTTTATGTCGGAAAGAACCTCTGAATTTATTGCCGTATTTGTTACATTCGCGACCTTGGAAATTGCGGGCCGCTACTTTACCGATGGTACATTATAATATGAGCATCTGAAATAAAATAATTTGACAGTGAATAAAAGTAGTGGTATTACCAGTTTCTGTCTCTCTATTATAGATTGCGATTGCTTATTATGTTGATGCCTCAATTATCTTCATCAGTTGGCAGAATATCTACGACACACTCAAGTCTTTCTTATCGCTTCTCAAGTCAAATGTTGAATTTAGTCGGTCGCATCAATATACAATTCATCAGTCTCAAACTAGCAGTGTGGCTACACTAACGCGTCCGCCTTTCTGTTTCATACATCATCGTCATAGTTCGGTGGGACAGCAATTTGATGCGTCCTTAGAGAGTTTAGGCGCAGGACCAACGGCTTAAGGTACCTTCTGAAGTAAGGCGGAGCTCCAGATCCAAACTTCGGAGCAAACAACCATGCGGTGACACGGCTTTGCGAAAGATCTTTAATCGTTCACCCATCCGGTGGCAACCCTCTGTGAAAGGTTCTTAAAACCTTAGCAATCGCAGACCGAGCGCGTGAACGGCGCCATGGAGCTCCTCAAATGTAAAATCTAGTCGGTCACATCAATTAGTAGTCTCGAACTCTGCTCCCCGAGGAATACGTCGTCCCGTTTGCCGTGTGGCCACACTAGCGTGTCTTATCGGCATAGTGTATTGACGTTTAAATTTTCTTTTATTTTACTTGTCAAAACATCTTTGGCACATTTTCAGCGCTCCTACAGCTTCTCAATTCAATTGGAGAATCTAGTAGGTATCTATTAGCTTCTTATCCGTCTCGAACTCTGCTCCCCGAGGAATACCTCGCCTCGTCCCACTTGACGTGTGGCCACACTAGCGCGTCTTTCCGGTGTCCATTCTGCTAATTGCCGCCGGACGCGGCCGCTCTCAACCTATCGGCTATTCAAGGAGCGTGTGCGAGTTATACCATGGCCTAGTTTGCGACATTTCGGCTCGAACAAGGATCAGCTATTCCGAGTTTTGGGGTGTGTTCGGTGGGTTTAACCGTGGTTGGGTTTGGCTTTTTGTTTCAGCTTTTAGGTTTCTTTCAACAATTAAAACTGATATTTGCATGGTCTGCAAGAGCACATATGAATGAATTTTGATATCAATAATGAAACGTAAAATTATAGTTGACCATCTTGTGTTTAAATGCGATTTGTGATACCTATGAGTGGAAGATTATAAAAGCCTATGATATGGCGTTGATCATTTAGGTATGCTGTATAAAATAGACCGGTTACCATCATAATTAGCGGCGTCTTTATAGTCAATTTACTGTATTTACATGGCTTAGAATAGACGATAATTCAGTGTGTAAAATATATCGTACTAACTCCTACGATAAGAACATTAGCACTAATGTACTTAGAAATTATTTAGTAACATGTCGCGTATTTTAAAGGTCAATAAATGCACGTAGAATTGAGCGTATTTTTCTGAGGCTTAGGGAATTGAAGAGCCTATTTTATATTTCACAAGCAACGCGGCTTCTCACGAGTACAACTAAAACTCTACAATGTTCAGCATATAATATAAACCTTCCTCTTCCATCACTCTATCCGATAAAAAACCTCATGAAAATCGGTAGCGTAGTTTCAAGGTTTGAGCATACACAAGAACAGACAGACGAAAGCTACTTTGATTTATGTTATGTAGTGATTCGGCTTAGCAACTAGCTGCGCGATGACGTCGGCATCGATCGCAGACGGGCGCTAGTAGTAGGTATAGTAGGTAGGTAGGTACATTAGCTGTTATCTGTTCGTGGAAGCGCACAAGGAACCGCGAGACGCGAGGTCACTGCGGTGCGCGGGCGCGGTGCGCGGGATGCGCGTAGTAAATTGTAAGTAGTATAGTATGTTGCGCGCCGTCGTATAATGATTTAATATGGAGCTAGATTATTTTTTAACGAAAACAGTTATATTTTATAAAACTTTTGTAAGAGAAAATCTTTTGTATCATGAACATCCGTATAGTTCAGGATAAATAGTACACTATTATAAATGTACACACAAATGAACACATGATAGTAGTACTATTTATAATATTTTGTAAAATAAATTAAGTAGTACTGTGCGGTAAAAAAGGAAAAAATATGGGGCATATAGAATACATTAGAAAAGACTTCAACGCGCTCCGCTTCGTCTTACTGGGAATTTATTTTTGGCTGAGAGAATGACAGTGACCTTCTTATCACATTTTTTAGGGTTCCGTAGCCAAAATGGCAAAAAAACGGAACCCTTATAGATTCGTCATGTCTGTCTGTCTGTCTGTCTGTCTGTCCGCCAGTCTGTCACAGCCACTTTTTTCCGAAACTATAAGTACTATACTGTTGAAACTTGGTGAGTAGATGTATTCTGTGAACCGCAACAAGGTTTTCACACGAAAATAGAAAAAAAATAAAAAAAGCGGGGGGTCCCCATAGTCAGAACTGAAACTCGAAATATTTTTTTTCATTGCACATATACTTGTGGGGTATCTATGAATAGGTCTTTAAAAATTATGTTAAGGTTTCTGATATCACTTTTTTCTAAAGTGACTACTTTGCGTGACAGACCCTTTCAAAGTGGAAAAATGTGTGTCCCCCCCCTCTAACTTCTAAAATAAGAGGATGATAAAACTGAAATCAATATATAATGTACATTACCATAAAAACTACCAACGAAAATTGGTTCGAACGAAATCTATTGAGTAGTTTTTTTAATACGTCAAAAATAGAATTTGTACGGAACCCTCAGTGCGGGAGTCCGACTCGCACTTGGCCAATTTTTTTACCTTAACTGATACAAAAATCCATTGTTATTGATGTTTTTTAGAAGAAAATTAATACGTTGTACAAGCATATGAGATTCGTTGATTATTCTGTCATGACAATTAAAAAATCAGGTATTTGTTGGAAAATAATTATGTTTCGAAAACATGTATCGTAATTAGAAGTGTAATTATCCTAGAGATCATCAACTTTCAATACGAAGGGACAACTCAATTAACTAAAGCTTGGACAGTTTCTTTTATACCTAACTGTCAATGTCAAATTCAACAAAATACGTTTTGCTAGTATTGCCTTACTATACGCGAGGTTTTACTATGCCCTGCGCAGGCGACGCATCTCGGCCGCTTGCGCCATGCATCAACCGCGTGACGCGCGTCGCGACAGCGAATCTACTTATTACGATCACTAATTGCGAGCAGTCGATTTTAGTATTCAAATGGGTATTAATGCTGGTATAGTGATCGTGTGTAATGTTCGTTGTATTTTTTGTTTTTAACGCAGCGCTTTTTGTACTTGTATGTAGGTATAGGTGTTGTCTCCCTTAGTCTAAGTGAGGCTAATTCTTAACAATGTTAAGATTTTATAAGGTAGGATTCAGACGGGGTAACAACTATAGTATAACACTTTGTGGGCGGAAACTTAATTCCACGCGTATATAGTCGCGGGCGGCCTATAGTACTTCACCATTCTCTCATGAACGCTTTTTTGGCTTTTGAGGTTAAATGGTGAGAAATTAGTAATACACATTTAAAATACTGTTTCGGTCCATAATCTCATTAATTTCCACCTATAGGTACATTAAATAATTACGTAAGTACACCAGAAGTTTACCAACTTCACTGGCGCCCGTTTTCCACTGCCTTGCAAGCGCGCAACTAACACACGCCGATGTTCTCGATCCATTGTGCAGCGGAGCGCGGGTCACTGTCTGCGTCGATGATTAACGCTCCGGAACTTTCTAGAAGCTCGGTCTCCCGCGCTTTCCCCTCGTCTAGCCGTGTTTATGTGCTTCACGGGATGTTTGGACAGAGGCTAGTTATTGGAACTGTCATAGGAGATTGCTGTGAAAGCATGCGGTTGGATATGATAGTCGATTTGTAAGAGATATGATGTGTATGGATTTAAAGTGTGCTGGTTAGGCATGTTGTATGTATCTGTGTTAATTCTGATACCTAAAACAAAGATGTTATGAGGGGAAGGAACCGTACCTGTGATGCATTTTCCTGTAGAAGAATCAGGATATCTTAATTTTACTGGTTTCTAAAATACATTATTAGATACATATATTGATATAAGTAATTAACAAATAAGACAATGATGATGACGGCAATATGGAAATAAGTTTTACCTTTTGGCTTGAATGTTTGTCAATAACCACCAAAGTAAGTTAAGCTGAAGAAAAAATCATACAATATGATATGGAAAGTTAAGTACTTTTGTAAATACTAAAGTGTAAAAATGGCGACGACTGAAATGCGTGAGATTACAAACACACATTTTCCTGCACACAAATGTTTTTACCATACAAGAATCGAACCTGCACTTTCCTAACTCACCAAGCATACACACTCACCGTCAGTACTATTTCGGTGCGTCGCCGGTCACGCGGTCGCGCCGTGCGCCCGCGCCGCGTGCCGCGGTGACCTCGCGACGGCGCACCCGTGTAGCGCACGCACTGCACTCTGATGTCTAGGAACGATTATTATTCTTATCTAATCTTCCAACCGATTTCGGTCATGGAGACCACTTCGCCCCCTAGTCGGATCTGCGCTAATGCGTTCTAAGATGGCTCGCGTAGCCAATCTTCCGGCAAACTCCCGGGCACATAGCACGTCAGTTCGCCGTTTAAATAATTATATTGAATTACAGATTACATACTGCGTTGATGCTACGGGAATGAGGCTTGATATTGGATGAACAAAGTTTAGAATAAAATTGGTTGTGAAAGTAAATTATCCAAACAAATTTTTCCTTACACTTCCAGGACGGGTATTTCAAACAATAATTGAGTATGATTTGGTTTTAGGAGGTAACATCTCGTCTGATTTCCTAGGTTAAATGGCTGGGTTAGATTGGTTTTACTTTTTATAACGGATTCTAATATTTTATTGGAAAGTAGATTTTGTAAGCGGTTTGCATTTCTAGATATGATTATGATCACAATGATAAGGAATCGTTGCTCTTTAGCAATATCAGTCTGCAGTTTATCACTATGCAGATGCAATTGAAATCGTGACATATGTTACGTATGCGTTAAGAATTTTTGAGAACGAGAAAAACGGTACTGCATTGTTTGCTAATAAATATTGTGTACCGTAAGTTAATAATTAGAATAGACTGTAGGAAAGGGACGCGGAATGCAGTAATCACTTGCGTCATTTGTTGACAATTGACAATTAGCGCGTCGCGGACTCGAGGCTATATTTAGCCGGATAAAGTGCATCATTCCGCGGTACAATAATTTGCAGCTATGGAAAAAAAGATTGAAGTATAAGGTCATGTGTGGATAAGTCGCTAATTATGCTAAGGTACCTATTCTTAATAATTTGATAGATAATCGTGTATCAATATATCGAACATCTGCTGATTAATAAATTAGGGATTTATAAGAGAATATCGCCACTTACAATAGGCTTTATTTAAGCCGTTTTAATTGGGGTGCAATAAGGTGGCGCGAGGGAGACTAACAAATGATTGTTATGTTGGATGTCACGACTATAATGATAAATAAATGCTTACAATTAAGACTTATATACTAAACAACATCTATTTTAATGTGGGTGAGGTGTAACTCACTACGGGGAAAACTAGCTAGATGGATCCCGGAAAAGTCTTTTTACTAATGTGTATAATGGGATTCAAGAATGGCTATTTGAAAGCTTAGCTATTGTGCGTTTGTATTGCATGCAGGTCAAAGTGATTCGCGAGTGTAGGCTGTTCTAACCAAGCATTTAGATGACCGGTCCGCTCTTCCCCATTACCTCATAAAGTCCGTAGTGCACGACCGTTATTTACGATAGAAAGCTTATTACACACCGGCGTGGGTGCGACGGGCTGCGACAGCCGCAGTGCGAACAATACAGTGAAGTAAAATGAAGTATAAAGGCAGGCAATGCATCTGCAACCCTTGTATGGTTGTTGATGTCCATGGGCAGCGGTGATTATTTACCATCAGGCGAACCACTTCTTCGTTTGCCTTCTCATAAAAAAAAAACTTAATGGAATCCACCATTTTCAGGCTCTTTTAATCCATCGCTGGACGTATCCTCTCCCAAAAGGGGAAACATAAAAACATTAAAAAAATAAGTGCTTTATGCATCAGCCTTTCCCAGTCCACTTCTGGATAATTGTTCCTAAAAGTAAACCACATCTAGCCGCGAAAAAAACGCGAAAGTTCGGCGAGACTACGCCGAACTTAGTACTAGAGTTTACCCGCGGGCTTGCTGACGTGGAAAAGTGAAATACCTGTTTGATCCTATTGGAACATTTAATCGAGATAAAAAGTATCCTATCACCTATGTCATCCCAACAAATACACTTTCACATTTGTACTTTTGTACAAGTCTTATTAATATTCTATTTAAATGTATTTATGTATTTAGCAAGCTGTTACGGTCGTCAAAATTAGTTCCTACTTCACTGTTATCAGGTGTGTTGTGTGCACCGCGCGGGCAGTGTCGCGAAAAATAAAGGAAAAGTCGCGAGGCGGTGATCGATCGCGGCTATATCGGCTCGGGCTGACGCAACCAGCTGAACAATGCTGCTGCCGGGCTCTCAGTGTCATTGACATGATCACGCGGGCGTCGCAGCAGGCCACGTGGTCAGACGACAGACAAAACTCCATCGTCTTCTATGCCCTTCGCGTAGCACACGGCTGAAAAAAAGATTTTTCCAAATTCCATACTTTTCACCTCGATGGTCGTTTAAGCATCGGGCCGTCGTCTCTAGGTCCTGGGTCAGGCAAAATTAGTGTCCCACATTTATAATATAAGTATGATGATTTTAAATAAAATACGTTAAAACGTTGATTTATGGATAAACATCTATACTAATATATAAAGCTGAAGAGTTTGTTTGTTTGTTTGTTTGTTTGTTTGTTTGTTTGTTTGTTTGTTTGAACGCGCTAATCTCAGGAAGTACTGGTCCGATTTGAAAAATTCTTTTTGTGTTGGATAGTGTATTTGGCGAGGAAGGTTATAGGCTATAGTATATATCTATTATTTTATCTCAAAGGGATGAAAAAGGGGATTAATGTTTGTATGAAACTTTGTCAATTTTAAACCGATTTAGCTGGGACTTTGCATGCATAAAGCTACTATGTCATAAAGATCCCCTTAGAAAGGATTTTTATATATTCCACCCCAAGGGGATGAAAAAGGGGATTAATGTTTGTATGAAACTTTGTCAATTTTAAACCGATCGGGCTGGGACTTTGCAAGCATTAAGCTACTATGACATAAAGATCCCCTTAGAAAGGATTTTTATATGTTCCACCCCAAGGGGATGAAAAAGGGGATTAATGTTTGTATGAAACTTTGTCAATTTTAAACCGATCGGGCTGGGACTTGGCATGCATAAAGCTACTATGACATAAAGATCCCCTTAGAAAGGATTTCTATGTGTTCCACCCCAAGGGGATGAAAAAGGGGATTAATGTTTGTAAGAAACTTTGTCAATTTTAAACCGATCGGGCTGGGACTTGGCATGTATGAAGCTACTAACATAAAGATACCCTTAGAAAGGATTTTTATGTGTTCCACCCCAAGGGGATGAAAAAGGGGATTAATATTTGTATGAAACTTTGTCAATTTTAAACCGATCGGGCTGGGACTTGGCATACATGAAGCTACTATGACATAAAGATCCCTTTAGAAAGGATTTTTATATGTTTCATCCCAAGGGGATGAAAAAGGGGATAAATGTTTGTATGAAACTTTGTCAATTTTAAACCGATAGGGCTGGGACTTGGCATGCATGCAGCTACTATGACATAAATATCCCCTTAGAAAGGATTTTTATATGTTCCACCCCAAGGGGATGAAAAAGGGGATTAATGTTTGTATAAAACTTTGTCAATTTTAAACCGATTGGGCTGGGACTTGGCATGCATAAAGCTACTATGACATAAAGATCCCCTTAGAAAGGATTTTTATATGTTCCACCCCAAGGGGATGAAAAAGGGGATTAATGTTTGTCTGGAACTTTATAGGTATAGTATATACCTACGTTTGCGAAAACCGGAAACCACGCGGACGGAGTCGCGGGCGGCCGCTAGTAATCTAAATAAACATAATCCAAGTCGAACTGGGTCACGTTCTCACTCATGTATTACTAGTTTTTAACCGTGGCTTTGCCCGCGTTGTCAAGACCCCTGTTTTATCCCATTGGAGCATTCAATCCTATAACCTAAGTCAGCTCATATCCTGCCTGCATATGAAATCTCATCAAAATCCGTTCAAAAGTTTCAGCGTGATTGACGGTCAAACATCCAAACACACAGCACATTTATACATAATTATTAGTATGATAATGTTTCCTGTCGGTACCTACACATGTCATATCGCACTTGTCATTTCGTATTACTTTACGAAAGTTAGGCAACAATCGTTTTGGCACGACCTCGCCGTCGCCGCCGCGCGTCGCATATCATTAACAAAGGTATCGGCGAACTAACGTGTTGATAACTCCGTGTAATTGTTGCTGACGTAATGATGTAATAATAAACAAAGTGTAGTAGACGAACCATGTTATGATTGCAGAAATTTATTCTTATCGGTCTATCTATGCACCTGTCAAAATATATTGTTTAGTAGTCGAGAAAGGATGTTCTGACATTGTCGATCTCATTTACTTTTAGGCCGAATATGATGATTTGAATTATACGCAACAAGAGCCAGTATAAAGTAGCCATATATTCTATGGAAAGTGTAAATAATTTCAAATTGACATTTAGCATTCATCTTCCAGAAACAATGGAAAGTTACACATTTCACAAAGTTCAAGAGTTTGTCGAATAAATCCAAATTTTCAAACCAAGATTAAACAACGCATCGTTGGCTGATTAGCGTAATCAATGTTATCTTTAGAAGGACAAACCACCAGAAACAGGGAACGCGCGGATAATTACCGTAAAGACAAATAAAGTTGAGAAGAATTATTCCGTCGCGAGGCCGCTTCCGCGTGGGCCCGATGCACTTTTGCATACCCCGCGACTGTCGCCAAGAGATCGCTCCGAACAACCGACTGTACACTGCTGGCTTACATATACCGTTCACTATCATCATGCTTACTCGCGCGTCAATGTATGACGAACAGTGGGAAGTGCGCACATTAAATTAATGAAGGAAGCGATATGAGTGCAGATGCGTTGGCATCTAATAGGCAATAAGTTGGGAGTTTTATTTTATATACACGTGTGCCGTTTTGGCTCGTTTGATGTTTGCGGCGCTTGTGTTAAGAAGCACTTATATGTATATTCGTCTTTTTATAATCGCTACGAGATAAAATTACATAATAATATGTACCGAGACGTACGGTTCTATTTGTTATTGCTGTTTTTCAATATATGAAACGGCAAGTAGGTTTTTAGGTTGGTGTTTGGAAACTTTTAAAACATACCTACGCTTACTTTACTGTCTATACAGATGGCAGCCATGTTTAACCACGGGTGTACCCAGTCGCAACTGAGATTGTGTGTGTCTTAGATTATGCAGCTTTATAGATGCGTACGACCTATCGGACAACAGATCCCACGGTTGAAGTGAACATCAGAAATGCAATTTAGTTACTAATAGTGCATCGACAGCAGCAGGAAACGATCGGCGATTCCAATTAAAGTTTTACGAGGGGCTCGCGGTGGGAATCGATCGCGTCACCGAGCGTGGGAGCGCGTGGGTGCGCGTGCGCAGATCGACCGGTGGACGAGGAATACGGGAGATTCGGTGTAAGGGAGTTTTCCACATAAGCTGAGCTGCGCGGAGCTGAGCAGAGGCGTGTAAAATTTTACCAATCACATTGCTCAAAAAATTGGCCAAGTACGAGTCGGACTCCCGCACTGAGGGTTCCGTACAAATTCTATTTTTGACGTACTAAAAAAACTACTGAATGGATTTCGTTCGAACCAATTTTCGTTGGTAGTTTTTATGGTAATGTACATTATATATTTATTTCAGATTTATCATCCTCTTACTTTAGAAGTTAGAGGGGGGGGGGACACACTTTTTTCCACTTTGGAAGAGTCTGACACGCAAAGTATTCACTTTAGAAAAAAATGATATTAGAAACCTCAATATAATTTTTAAAGACCTATCCATAGATACCCCACTCGTATATGTTCAATGAAAAAAAATATTTTCAGTTTCAGTTCTAACTATGGGGACCCCCCATTTTTTATTTTTTTTTCTATTTTCGTGTGAAAACCTTGTTGCGGTTCACAGAATACATCTACTCACCAAGTTTCAATAGTATAGTACTTATAGTTGCGGAAAAAAGTGGCTGTGACAGACTGGCGGACAGACAGACAGACAGACAGACAGACATGACGAATCTATAAGGGTTCCGTTTTTTTGCCATTTTGGCTACGGAACCCTAAAAACACATCTCGACTCCGCTCCGATTCTGATTGGTCAATTTTTACACGTCTCTGCTCAGCTCCGCGCAGCTCAGACTATGTGGAAACGCACCCTAACAGGGTGCATTTAAGTTGACCTTCAAGCTATGTACCGTTGGCGGTGTTACGTAGTCTCGAGGACCTAGGTTCGGTTTCCTGGGTCGGGCAAAATTTGAGTCGATTTTTCTGAACACAGCCCGGGTTTGTCATCACCCATCACCAACCCGCATATGGCAAGCATGGTGATTAAGCCAAAACCCATCTTTAAAACGAAAACATGACGTCTTTAGAATCGAACTCATTAGCGTGATTTCATCCTACGGTGAAGGCGCAACCGAGGCGCGGCCGGCGTCTACGCGTGTTTGCCATGCCCGGTGTCTTGTGCAATAATCGGGCCGAAGTCAACAATTGTCCCTTGATGAAGATTTAGCCTATTACTATGTGCACCGTTTACTACTAAAGATTTGCGAATTGATTTTAAGCTTGAGAGATTTGCTTTCGCCTACGCATGTGACTACGATTGTGATTGGCCGGAATCGTAGCATTGTCTGTGTTTCAACTTGTAGTGGGAGTCCTTCGAAGTGAAAGGGAGCTTGCATGATAAGTACTACGAGTAATTAGAGTTTGCTCTTTGGCTATTACCTATGACTATTGTCTCTCCTTGACCTTGCTTCAGAATTGTATTATTGTTTTCTTAAACAAGCCACAACACAATATGTGACAAGGGGTTCGAAACGAAGTATTTTCATATTATTTAACGGGACTAAACGCGATACCTATTCAATTATGTACACTACTAGCTTCGTGATGTTTTGGTTGTGTTACAGCAACCGTGGTCGCAAGCGGACTTGCGGCGTTTAGCCCCGTTTACTTATATCAGTAAAGAAATGCAAAGCGAAAGCCTAAAATTGAAAGGATGTTGTCCATCACTCGTTTCTTTTCTGGTTAGGTTCTTCAATGCCACAGGTTCACACAGTTGACTATGTGATACTATGTCATTTCGAGAGAGATACCCGTGGTGTAATACTTGTCCCAAAGGCTTCGGCGGGTCATTAGCGCGGCATAGCTAGCGCGCGACTCGGGCGCGCCTCGCGGCTGCGCCCACGCACGCGAGGCTGTCGCAACAGCCTGATTGAAGTCGACAATTGTTGTCTAATGAGCCACGCTGTGAGTGAAGGTTTAGTGAGTATTCAGGTTTACTCGTTAGCTGCCTGGTCAAAATGGCGTGAGGTGACTGGTGAGTTTTACTTGTTAGCAGCCTGGGTAAACTGGCGTATGGTGACAGATGTGATTTGCGACCCCAAAATTTCTGTTAAGCTGAAGGGGCAGGTCTATAAGACCATCATTGGGCCTGGTGCTGCGAGTCACGGAGATGAAGATGTTGGCTTTGCTGACGCGGCTACTGCCACAGCCAGATTGAAGTCGACAATTGTTGTCTAATGAGCCACACTGTCAGTGAAGGTTTAGTGAGTATTGAGTTTTACTCGTTAGCCGAGAGAGCTGAGATTTGTGGATGGCTTGGAGAGATATATGCTTGGGGAGATAATGTCCAGCAGCGTAATAAATGTAAAACAAGAAGATATTTTAGTTTTAGTCATGTTATAGTCACAATTGTTGGAACATCATTTTGACAATTATTTCAAATATCAGTAGTGTATAAAACATCTCGTATTTGGACTATACTCTGTCCACTATATGAAGCGTCTTTTGACAGGTCGCCGATTGACAACATTGGTGATGTCCTAAAGTATCTCAAATGTGACAACAATCCGATTGTACTATTATCATTATTCGACTTAGGTACGTAAAAAATAACCGATTTCGATAAACATGCGTTTTGATTTAACATTCTCTTAGATTTATTGTAAACAAATATAAATCCATATATTTGAGTTTATAAATTAAATGTAAAACAAGTAAGCCATATTAGTAAAAGAAATTTAAATCCAAATGTTGTTACCTTTCTATGTAAAATATACATTATACCTTATGAACATGTTATGAAGAAGTTTAGATTTATTCATAGCATTTATTTCTATCGATTATTTGTAATCGGGGGCACAATCGTTCTAATCGTTTTTCGTAGCACATCACTGAGTTGGCAGTAACCGTCCATGAAGAACAATATTCTTTTTTCGAAAATTAAACGAAAACAATTCAAACTTTCATGGGCGTGAGCTGTCAAAAGACGCTTCATAAAGTGGACAGAGTATAATACATCATTTATTTATAACAAGAAGTATGAACTCCGACATATGTCGTAGAAATTGGTTTTAGTGTGTAATTTGTCTATCTGCTACTTTACAACACACATATCATTAGTTTGTATTGTCTTATTATTAATCTGAGTAATCAATCAATTTTCGACTCTAACCTTGGTGTCATTGTGTTGTTTTCTGAATACAAACGTTGGACTTTGATTTGATATTAGTTGCATGATGATCGGCAAAAAGAAGTTGTACTCGTATGTCATTAGATAACAAATTTTAGTATTATAAATTTATTAATGTTAATCCGATGTAATATGACTGGGCGATGCGGTTTTCCCCACTCGTTAGCTAGGTTGCTCTCAAGGTCATTTATTAATTAGGCGTTGATAGACTTCTGGATAAATTACGGTTCAAGTTCTTAATCATGCTTAATATAAAAATATGTAATCTCATAAATTGCTCAGGCGTAATTATTATATTTTTAGTTATTTTCTATCATAATGCACCTCAAGATCATTTTTTAAACTATGTGTGGATTTAAAATGCGAATAGAAGGCCAACATTTTTTTATCTAACTTATTTATGTCCAACAGTAAAACGTGGATTGCGAATGGATTGTGAACATATAATGTAGGTACCTATTACTGATTATTTTATTAATTCGTTTTGATATTAAGAAAGATCATAATGTTTCTGCGTAGCAGCGCGCACGCGCAGTGAAGCGGTCGTCGTGTAACAAGTGACTCACTCGCGGGACAAATGCGTAGATACTTTTGCCCGCGGTGATAAAGGTCTGTCGAGAACTCGAGAGCCGCTGCCGCTCACCATTACTGTGATGAGCGCGAGCGGGCTGGTTTCAGTCACCTACTGACTCGTAGATTGTGTTCAAGTCTACGATGTTCGTCGACCGTTTGTAACTACATAATAACTATTGTTTTGTTAGATAGTTAATTTCTGTCATTGTACACTGCAAGATCCTGCTTCGATTGGTATAATAAAAGATTATTCATCACAGTGAAATAGCGCTTCGTAACTGTTTTGCTATGTTTCTGATGGTGAGTAAGGTCCCCAGGTCCCAGTGTAGGGTATGGGAACTTAGAAGCAGGCAACGCACCTGCGGCCCTTGTATGTTCCTGGGCAGTGGTGATCACTTACCATCCGGCGAACCTCTTGTTCGTATGCCTCCCAATAAAATAAAAATCAAATGAAAATGTTTCGGCGTAGTAAAGAACGCATGTAACGGCTGACTCACTCGCGGTCGAGAGGCGCGCACCGAGAGCCGCTGCGCAGCCCGCCATTAGGTACTGTGATTAGCGCGAGCGGGTTTCGGCTGTTTGTATTGTGTAATGTTTACTGAACCGGTGGTGTCCGGTGCAGTTGGCTCAGACGATAATTGTGATCCATAAATGTAGAGTTATTAGCAATTTAGTTTTAAAATTACACTTCTTTACGCGATTTGCGTATATAGGGTGTAACAAAATATACTGCAAATATTTTAAGGGCGAATTCTTTAGTGGCAATGTAATCAATATCAGATATTAAAAAGACAAAATTAATGCCTACAAAATTTTGCATTTTCTGCATTGGCCAATTTGCTCTTTTCGTCCTGTAAGCTTCGCCCCCTCTCCACCACTTAGCTTTTGGGGCAGGACAAGTGTAGAAATTGTATTACACTGATAAGAAACGACCAGCTGTCTTGCATATGACAAAATTTGTACTTTTCCCAATTATTCACTCAATTTATTCTGTTGATTTTCTCGGAAACTAGCGTATTAACTAAAAAAAATTACTAGACAAATTTATTACATTTCCACTAAAGAATTCGCCCTTAAAATATTTGCAGTATATTTTGTTACACCTTATATAAATTTATCAACAAAGAAAGTAGTGATCATGTAGCAATTTTTTTTTAAATTACAGTCTAAAAGTGAATTATGTGTTTCTTATGTTTTTTTTATTTCTTATTTTTTTATATTTTTAATTCCGGTCATTTGACTGGCAAATGTGTCTTCGCATTTATATCTTCGAATTAGAAACGTTAATATCTATTTTGCTGTAAATAATTTCAAGTTCACGTGGTCTTACTAGCCCACGCTATCGCACGTTCACTAGGCGTCGCGGGCGCACCTCATAGCACCCGTCACTACTGTTTCGCAGTAAAAACAGCACGCAGCTGCGCGCGAGTCGCCGCCGCTCTCCGCCGCGCCCGCGCCGCCCGCCGCGAAGGGTCGCGGTTAGGCCGCCCACGCGTCGGCAGATGAATGGCTAGCGTGTCGTAACGAAAGATACAGATAGTTTATCACATGTGTGTTGTCGATAGTCCTAGCACCGTCAACTTTGTTGAATGTTAAGATAAGAATTAATCAATGATTTTTTTTGTCAAATTCGTGATAATATCAAAACAATATCTAAGGTCTTTTACGTACCACACGGATGATACGCGCGTCGAAGTAGGAACACAAGCTCAAGTTTCGGTCGAATGCTTTTCTGGAATATGTTCTATTGGGACCTTGAAAGGTTTTTTTTATAAGAACACTTGTTGTCAAAGTATCTTTAGTCAACTTTGGTGTAGTCTGGAGTAGGCAAAAATATACGTCTGATATTAATCTGATACCTATGTAATGAGTAGCAAGTACCTAGTACATAGTTATTAATTTAGGCAACATCTTGCGCTCAATCATCTCTTCAATATTTTATAATCCGTATGATTCAGCAGCATGAAGTTAGTCGCAACTGTGTAGCAAACCTAACGCGCATATTTTCGTCGGCGCGCGCGCAGACAATGGTGGCCGATAACCGGGGCTATTGTCCGCGCGCGGCGCCCGCGTCCCGCCCGCGACGAATGTTTGCTCGACAACTAAACGCTACTCGGCTCAGACGCGGTTTTTTGTCAGGGAACCGAGTTAGGTAGATACCGGAATAGGCGTGCTGACGCATAAGACGGGTTTTAAATGCTAGGTAATTTCTGGAAGAATTTAAGGTTTTTTATGAATGTTGTCTATTTCAACTAGAAGTATCTTGTGGGCCGGTATGGCGATGCCAGCGGATAGAATACCACTTTGGTACCGTATCCATTGTCATATCAAACAGGGCTGTGCTTAAAATCAGGCAAAGGGTAACCAATATACCGTACCTAATAAGTATACATAAAAAAATAAAACATAAAATTACCAGGAGTATTCTATTACTGATTGGCAAGAATTGCAGAGGCAGTCTTGCCACATACAGAAGATTACAGATCTTCTGTATTATGTATCTTATGTTTTAGTATGGGAAGTAAATTAGAGAGTTTCTACAGACTAAAATATTCTAAGGTCATGGAGGAAATTTCCAACTTCTTCCCATAATTTCACCACTTCACGGTTCTTCCCATCAACAAGGCGTGACCGAGGATGGCCCAATGTCAGTGGTTTACGTATAAGGGAGAAGCAATGAGCAGCACCAAGTATCGACAAATTCAATCGTATACATCTAAGATTTATAGACTTTGTCTAGCTGGGACATCGTTCGCGAGTGGAATGAACAACGCATTGCCGCATAATCAAAAAACCTAATGCATTGATGCGATGACGACGTGACACGGTATTAGATTTATAGATAGTATTGACGTGAAGGCGACACGTAAAAAAACCCAGTCTACGCAAAGATGCGAAGTTGCAGCGACACTAGTTGCTAGCGTGTCGACATGATTAGATTACTGCAATGGCGGCGCGCGGGCGATACGAGCTGCGTACGCGGTGACCAGTCATCGAAAGATACTTGAGTCAGATAAATAAGTGTTTCCAGTTGCTAAAGGTAAACTGAAAAATTACAAGACCATTCTCTGAAGTCGAACTAGGCCTGAATATAATTGAGCATCTAATTGGCAAACTGTAGCGATGCTTTTACTAAGATAAAAGACCGTTGTAGGTAGATACGAACAGTAGCAATAAAATATTTGTATTAGTATTTGCGACGATACGAAGATGCGACGACACACGTTGGTTGCGATGCGACGACCCAGCGGGCCTAGCGCGTGGACATGATTTAATTACTGCAATGGCGGCTCGATGGGAGCTGCGCACGCGGCGGCCATTTATCGCGCGGGGTGAGTCATGTCCCGCTCATTACCAAGCGGATGCGCGGCGCGCGGCGCGAATCCAAACGACGCTGCCTAGCTGTGGCACAGTAAGCTTGAGAACAGTGAGGCACTGGCACGATGTATAGAGGTGCGATTCTCTAAGCGCAAATGTCATAAAAACTTTTTTCGCAGCAGCTGTGGAATCGGTGACTGTAATTTTTTGGTATTCTGTAAGAACTATTTTAACGCTGCACGATACTAAAACATCGAAAGATGTTAAGGCTGACACCGCCGTGATTTCAGCCGTGAGCGCACTCGGAATTGAATAATACATTCGAGGATTCAGTAGTTCTCCACGTTTTTTTTAACGCGATGAGTGGCAACTTTCGTAGCTTGTGATGTTAACACACGTTGTTCACATATAATTTATGTACATTTTTTTTGCCTTTTCTCAACTGCAACAACATGAAAATGTGTTAAAATGATTAAGGCACCCTAAAACAAACAATTTGTCGAGACACCAGGTAGTTTCGCGAGCGTGAGCTATCGCTAAAATATCGCTGAAAGTGGCATCTTGGCTAGACCACCAGTATCGATAAGAAATGTCTCACTGGTTCACTCAACGCTGTTACCTAACGCGATGTCTACTTGTCAATCCCGCACCGCCGTGAATAGAAAGAAAGAAGAAAGAAAGAAAGAAAGAAAGAAATGTCGTCGGTCCATGTTGATGCTTTTTATCATAGCCACTTGTATGCTAACCAGGAAAGAGTTAGACGCGCAGATTGAGCGAAAAGCTGCTTGATGAGAAGGAAATTGGATTAAAATGTATAAGTGGATTGGGTCTACTTTTAGGAGTATGTGTTATTTCTATGATACACACAAAGAACCACAAGTACATTCCCATGGCAACCAAAACCATTATAATAATTGTTATGAGCGAAACAAACTCTGCCGGGCAATCCCTGTGCAAATCAGTAGCTGTTATGAGGTCCAATTGCTTATTGTTTGTGTCCTTTTGGTAAATATTACGAATATAAGAATGTCCTTTTACATATAATTATTCCCAAAAGTATGTTAGGTATTTATTTTTTATTAAAGCTAGGCAATGACTTCTTAGGTCAAGAAGCCGAATGTCCTTGGAAGGCGACGCTTGCCGCCCTCAGCCTCAGCAAATCGTAGGTATAGGTCACAGCACAATTAAATTCATTAATTGGAGTCGCGTGCTTCGACCATTTCGTCGTGTTCATTAATTACTCCGGCATGCTGATAGCCGATTACGGTTCAACAGCACTATGATGATCTATTGTTCTGTGTTTGGAAGCTGAGTTAATCTAAAACCAAATAGGTAGCTACGAAAGCTTGATTTTTAATATTCAATAAGGGAGGTTTAATTTCAATACCCATATTCAACTTTATAACAATGTATTTTCAGTTTCAAACACAACTAATAAATTAAAATTGAAACGGTTATCTCTTTGATTATGAACTATTAGAATTCAGCTTACATAAAAACAGGTGATCAGGTCTCGCTAACATGCTATAAAACCTTTTTAACACAAAACATCTCACTAAACTGACGGCGACAATAGGATAAACATACAGAACAATAGCATCTCTCTCCCTTTGAGTTAAAGTGTAAATTCAAGCAACAAAAGCGAGCGCGATGATAATAACAACAGAACAAAGAAAGACCAGGTATACTTGACCTGCCACGTCCGCCTCCGACTTCGAAAATGGAACTTGGGGAGGTAGAAAGTTCTCCTGTTAAGAGTTCAAGGTAATCTGGTCGATTTATTGAGTTGCGTCGCAAACTTTTGTAGATATTGAAACGAGACGCCACCGGCCACCTGTTGAGTGCTCGACTTCGTTAATGGCCCTAGATATTCCAGGAATGGAGTCGTAAGTAACTCCGGGTGTTAACTTTGAGATAATTAAAGCTACTTCTTAAGAAATCTTCGTTACATTTGTGATATAATATTCTCGTTTTGGAGTTTTACTACATTTAAACGTTTCAATGGGTTGAAAACGATTATCTGATCGACTAATAAAGTACTTAATTACTTTATTTGATTATCAAACATCTCTTTTTCGTTATTTTATTTGATCGTTGGTCTTGATAGCTTCCTGCTAATAAACAAAACACCACCAAAAATGGGAATAGTAATCACACCAATCTTATAAATGTGAAAGTTTGTTTGTTTGGATGTTTGTCCGTCAATCACGCTGACACTACTTTACGGATTTTTATGAAATTTGCTATATAGAGGCAGGGTATGGGCTGGCTGGTAATATGTTATTTTTTATCCCGATTAAATGCTTCCATGGGATAATACAGGAATCTTGATAACGCGAGTAAAAGCGGGGGTAGCTAGTAGATGTCAAATTCCTAAAGAAAACTAAAGTTTCGTAACAAATTCACTAACGTTCTTAGTAGTTCAAGGCTGCCAGTACGCTGACAATGTTTGCAGCCATTAATCATTAGATGGATCGTTACCCGTTCATTGTCTCTATACGTTACTAAGTTAGCATTTGATTAGATTGTAGTACATTTATTCCAGAGATGATTTATTAACATCATCATCCTTATGATAAAAAAACACTTTTCTTGCCTATAAAACTTAGGTTAATTTAGTAACGCATGATGTTACTAACATTTTATTGGCAATTTTGCGTTTATATCTAGATACTTTTAACTGCCTCCGTCGTGTGGTGGTAAGAGCGCTGGGCTCAAAAACATTAGAAGAACACCATCCCTTTGTGTCGGTTTTCTCAGTTTGGTTAGGACATTGCAGGCTTGAATCACCTGATTGTCTGATAAGAATGATGATTCCATGCTTCGGAAGGCACACTAAGCCGCTGGCCCCGACTATGATCCAAATGGTCTGTAAGGTTTACGGAGGTCAGACGAAAGTCGCTCCAAAGTAATTTACCAGGCTTGTCTATTCAGATCATAGTCGCAGCGTACCCTGGGATCCAAGGCAATGGCCGAAGACAACCGGGAGATGCGCCAAGATCATGATGGTTTGAGTACTTTAAACTAACTGCAAGTTAGCTTTAATCAATTTTGTAATAATTTGCATGTCATATTATACTCACATATCTATGGTGCTGTGGACTAGCAGGGCCATATGATAACAGTACGAACTGGTTGGCAGCTTTGCAGCTGGGTCGACGTTTAATAAAAATTTCAGGTGTCGATACTGGGTCGGTGATCTGAGTACAAGACGGTGTCCGGCCGGGTACATATTAATGAGGGCAGGTAGGACGGGGGTGGCGCGGGCGGTTGCCATGGCGACGCGACGCGGCCTCGGGCGACGCGGTGGATGGTTGGCAGAAAAATTATTTGGGGAGCTTGATGCATTTTATTGTTCTTTTTTTATTCAAATTTAAATCATCTTACAAACAATTTAAAAGACAACTAATAAATTAAATTGAGACGGTTATTTCTTTGATTGTGAACGATTGGCATTCAGACTATTCAGCTAACATAGAAACAGGTGTTTAGGTCTCGCCAACATGCTATGAAACCTTTTTGAGAAGTTAGTAACTTCTCTTTTGTGTATCGATTTATATAAGATTTATATGAGATATTAAGTGACAAGCCACATGAAGTCGAAACCTCTCAGTTCTTCATCTATACTTATTTTACGTTTTAACCAAACCAAAACACTAGAACTTACTTGAAGACTACTCATTGTAAAATCAAAACTAATTTTTTTTTGTTGTGTTCCTGTTAATTTGATGATAGGCTTTCCAATCCGTTTTCTATGTCTTCTTCTTCACCTATGTTTCCCACTGTTCGAAATAACTTTAATGTCAAGTTTTTTTGCTGACGGTAGCACGGCGGAGGATGCCCGTGGATCTAGAATTGGAGCTGTGGCTTAAGATAATTACGTTTCGGTGATAAGAATAAACAGTTATTTTGTTATTTTATGTAGAGGTCCACTAGTCTGGTTACTGTTACGTTAGATCAAAGGGCATAGATACAATTTGTGTTAGTCCTCTTAACTAGGTTTTGGTGTTGGTATTATTCAAACAACTTGTTCGAAGTTGTTTATCCTTTTATCAGTTCTTTGTGGTAACACACTTTTAAAGAGTATTTAATCCAGTAGGATAATATAGTGTTGTTGTTGTTGATAAAAATAATATTTAATCAGGTCACTGAATTCTGTAAAAAAAAATTAAAACAAAAAAGTTTCATATAGATTAATTAATGAGGCTTAATAAAGTTTGAAATAATTTATTAAATAAATATATTTAAAATCGTTTTACATTATCGACGGCAACTATAAATGGACGAATGACCCTGGTTAAGTCCATACCTTTGACGCTGGACAGGCGGATTGATGACTGCTTCTCACAACATCAACGGGAATAGATAGGGTACCTTTTCTAGACCGGCACTTGTAACACGAATGAAAGCAAACATTCTTTATTAAAATGTATGGAAAAAATGCAGCAAGCTACTCGAGGTGCGATTGCACCAGTCCTAAGGGGTTTGCGTATCTGGAGCTTAAAAGCAGAGCTGCAGTGTTATCAGGCAGCGACACTTTGGAGCCGCGAGCGTCACGCTCACGTTCGCCCCCTATCCGCCGCGGTATCGCGAAAGAGACGACGCCGACGGACGGGGGCTGTCTTAGGGTTGCCTGCTTAGCAACTGTTATGCTTATTAAAAGAAAGAAAGCAAATATTCGTTATCAAAAGTGTATCGAAAAGAGACAGCTAGCTACTCGAGGTGCGGTACCATTGCACTAATCCTAAGGGGTTTGCGTATCTGAAGCTTTGAAGCAGTGCTGCAGCGTTATCAGACAGAGATATTTTGGAGCCAGAGGGTCACGCACGATAGCGACGACGCCAATGGTCGGGGGATGCCATCGGTATGCCTGTTTTATTATGTTTGACCTGGTTTCCAGCTTTGAATGGCTCGCCACCTAGTGCATTAGTTGATAAAACTATAAACAGCATAGGTTGTGAATCGCACCCAGAATGAGGCGAGTAAGGAACATGTGTGTTTTGATATGTGTGTGTTAATAAAATAACCAAACCCATCTAAGCTTGATCCGATTGAACAAATGCAATAAAATAAATTTTAGTTTGTAACTGGATTTACAACGAAATTCTTTTGTTTAAACTTTTAAACTACTCGTATTAAAACTGTCCTCAAACCGGAACGCCAGAACGTAAAACCTCATAAACTGAACTAGAGGTGTTCATTAATGATTTATTTGGCGTTTTATGGGATTCGCAGCGGCAGCCCTGCGCGAGGTGAGGGCCCCGCGGGGCGCCAGTGGGGGCGCGGGGCGGCGGGGGCGGCGGGGCGCGGGGGCGGAACGTGCCGCGACAAAAAACCAGCGCTGACCCGGGTCCGGCCGCCATAAAGCGCCGGCGAGCGTAATAAGTAGAGGCGCCAAATTGTAGAAATGTGCGAGACTGTCTCAGAAAGTGCTTATTATTTTATACAAAAAATTCTGTAAATAGTTATAGATAAATATCAAGACCTACACTTATAAAAATATTTAATACCTACTGTAGATACTTTCGGTTTGTCTCAAATAGTAGAAATAAACAAAAACAGAGACGCTGCCAAGTGTTTTTCTGATGAACATCGCATTGTACTCGAAGTTAGAGAGGTGTTTATAAAATTACTAGCCGCCGCCCGCGACAACTTCCGCGTGGATTTCGGTTTCCGCACACATAGTTTTAAACTATAGCTTTAAGCCTTCTTCGACAAATGGACTATCCAAAACGAATTATAATTTCAATTCGAACCAGTAGTTTCTGAGCGATTTGCATGTTCACACATTCAATCAAACAAACTCATCAGTTTTATGACATTAGTATAGATTTAAGTTTGATATGAACTGTTTATTCACCGCCTAGCACAAATAGTATTGATAAGCTTTTCGAGTTGAAGTAATTAATTTATTTTAGTTTATTTATATGTCTGTCCGCCATAAACCATAGTCACCCCAGTAATAAGCCGCTCTTGCTTGCCTTGCTTTCTGCAAACGGGGCTCAAAGGAACGCACGTTCGCGCTCTAATTCCGGGCGTGATTCTATCGATTCTGGAAGAATCGGGAATCGGGAACGCGACGGCTCATTACGGGCACCGGGGTTTATTAGCGATGCGGATATGTAAACAAGGGGCTGGGAGGCAAGTGAGAGGGAAAAATTTAATAAGTTTTTTTTTTTGTTAATATATTCTAGGATGCTTCCTACTTAAATGATTAAGAATTTTGTGCCTATATTGATTGTTAATATTATTTGGGATACAGTTTATCTGCCTAATAATATGATTATCTTTTTCGGTTTATCTCTATTTCAATTATATTTTAACAGTTTTTAACCTGAAAACCACTGATTTAAACAGACTTCAAATAAAAAAGGAGGAATAGACAGCTAAAATTTTGAAAATTTTCCAAAGCTGTTTTCTTAAATATCAAAGCAGATTTAATAATAAAATGCACATACAAATATACATGAATATGTGCAAAATTTTATATAGGTACTTTCATAGAAATATATGCGAGAAACTGCTACTAGATATGTATACCTAATCAGATCACACTGTAACTTCTGTTATATTCATCCGTTACACTGTTGTCCGAAGAAATGTAGCACAACACTTGTAACAGTTGTGCTACATTCAGCTACAGTACAACAAAAAAATTACGAATAAGTGAGTAAAAATGATATTGGAACATATCTCCCAACGGCGTTGATGTCTTTTACAGCGGGCGGGTCGGCACGTGGGATTCTTCTTGCTATTGAGCAGTCAGCTTCATAAATATATTTTATTGCTTTCGTGATATTTAAATTTTATCCATATGGTAGTTTGTCATGTTGTTGAGTTTATAAGGTTGAGTGATATATTGATACAAGTGAACAAATTTCAAATTTTGATAAAAATATCTATGACTTAAAATATTTTGTATGATCATTGAGGTTGTTTTCTCTATACAGAGGGTCCCCTAATTATCCATTTAAGTTATACTTACCCTGGCATCTTAGATGTTAGTCCTGTGTCGGAAGCCTACAGTGTAGTTTATCCTGTAACGGTGCCCGTTCCTACCAGCCTCCATGGATGTTCAGGCCTCCATGATGGCTGGAAATATCTAACCTGCGCGCCCACTGGCGGCTGATTAACTTCAATTCATAATTCTAAATTCAACATTTCTCTATTTAGTGGAGTCAATGAATACATAAAACAGGCAATATTCGAAAGTCCTCAAGAACAGCTCCGATTTCGATGATTTTTTTTTTGTTAATTTTGTTTTTTTATATTATTCAAAATCAGAAACCTCCTAGAGCGGGGACGGAACTATTTATATTGTATAAACAATATCTACGATATATTTTATACACAAAAAAAAATTCTCCTATACAATATCCATTAAAAACTTGTAAATATATTAATGAATGTTATAAACAATCTATATATATAAAACTCAAATCTATATATATAAAATAAAGCCCGATCTTATATATACAAAACTCAAAGGTGACTGACTGACATAGTGATCTATCAACGCACAGCCCAAACCACTGGACGGATCGGGCTGAAATTTGGTATGCAGGTAGATGTTATGACGTAGGCATCCAGTAAGAAAGGATTGTGATCAATTCAACCCCCAAGGGGGTGAAATAGGGAATGAACGTTTGTATGAAACTTTGTCAATTTTAAGCCAATCGAGCTGAACCTTGGCATACATATTAGCTATTATGATGTGAGCATCGCCTGAGAAATCATTTTGATAAATTGAACCTCTAAGGGGATAAAATAGGGGATGAAAGTTTGTATGAAACTTTGTCAATTGTGAGCCGATCGGGCTGAAACTTTGTATGCATCAAGTTATTATGACGTAGGCATTCCCCATGAACGATTTTGGTAAATTTCACTCATAGAGGGATTAAACGGGGGATGAAAGTTTGTATGAAACCCAAATATACGCGTCAAAATAATATTAAATTATTGTTAAAATCTTTTTTGTAACAACTATTTGTAACCATAAGATTATTTTATGGAGATTTTTCTACAAAAAAATAGAGACTAAACTTATTTTTTTTATCCATATCGTTGATACTGTTAAAACAATATAAATAGTTCCGTCCCCGCTCTAAGAGGTTTCTGATTTTAAATAATATAAAAAAACAAAATTAACAAAAAAAAAATCATCGAAATCGGAGCTGTTCTTGAGGACTTTCGAGTCAAATGCTTCATTGACTCCACTAATTATGTTCTATTTTCGCAACTTTTTTTAATAGTGATTTAGACCTAGACCTACTGCGGAGCTAGACGGAGCTCTACAAATAACTAACTATAAATAATTATAAATAAATAAATTATATATATTAAATATTAATATCTGCAATAGTGCAATAGTTGTTACAAGTCGTGAAGTGTTGTTGTGGAATAAAACCAGTTATCCAGATCACATACCCATGTTTATTTAAACTACTACGATTACCTACGACGGGAGACGCATTGAGAGCCCTGAGAGAACCCTGAGATCGCACCCCGTCGCAATCCATCTAGTTCATCTA
Organism: Nomophila noctuella; assembly: GCA_958496325.1. Taxonomy (NCBI): domain Eukaryota; kingdom Metazoa; phylum Arthropoda; class Insecta; order Lepidoptera; family Crambidae; genus Nomophila; species Nomophila noctuella. The sequence continues at coordinate 10,229,491 of OY292499.1, read as the reverse complement.
TCGTAGATAATAATATTGTATTATCTCTGTTTCTCACGAACTTATTTAAGGGTTTTCTCTAGGCTATGTCGTTGCATTTAATAAAACTTACGTCAGTCAACTGATTTTGTATGTTCTTCCCTGGAAAGGAAAACTCTGTGCCTGTAAATCAAATAAAACAATCATCATTCTAGCACCTCTCTCCGTTGCATCCTTGGCCATTGCCTCGAGCCCAGGGTACGCTGAGACTATGATCATGAATTGACCAGGCTGGTCATTATAACAAAACTGGTAGTCAAGTATCAAACAAAATTACAGGTGGGCCAATTGATTCTGCGCTTACTGTAAAAGTAGTTAATTTCAATTCGTACCATCGAGTACCTCCACACTGAGAGACTGTTTCACTTTAGGCCGGCCACCAACTGATGTTCATTAACTTTTTCCTTGAAAACTTACTCAGCAGCAGCAACATAGCGTAACGGTTACGAAGTGCTACTTCTGTGTGGTCTTCTGTGAGGTGGAGGTATCCCAGATATGTACATATTTATCCCAGGGTTCCCCAGATAAGCTGCTCATTCGAGTGGAAGTTTCACTAACCTCTACCCCTCTTTCGTACAAAATTACTGTTAAAGTAGTTAATATCATCTTGAACCTACCTCTACCTAGATAAAAAAAAGGTTATTTTTCTTAAGGTTGGCTTTCAACTGTAAAATAAAAGTCATCTCATCTCATCTCGAACCTACCTCTACTCATAGATTGAAGTCAGCTATTTCACTTAACGTCGCTCACCAACTTTTCTTTACTGTAAAACAGTTAATCTCATCTCAAACGTACTTCTAGATTGAAAGGTTGTTTCACTTAAGGCCGGCGGAACCATCGCCGCGTGATTTACGCGCAAGGCTGAGGCGCGCAAATTATACGCCATTACCGCGCACGGAGCCCGCCGCCCAGGTGCGCAGGCGCAGTTATCTGTAGATAGGGCTGACAAATTATTACGTATTAGTTTATTTTCATGATTTCAAATGATGGAGATCTTTGCCCTGGACATTATTAGGCTGGTACTTTACTTTACTAGTATGTTATAGAAATAGGAAGGCAAACGAACAAGAGAGTCACATTATGGCAAGTGATCACCGCAACCCTCATTTGTTTCTGCTCTTGTTAGGGAAATATCTGACTCTTCTTTGTTATCATCTTAGTAGGGTGGCGCAGAGTTCTAAGTTAGACTTTGCCTCCGTTAATATGAGTCACCGTCTTCATTGCCAGCACAATGTGTAATTTTAATTTTTTTTAAGTGTTTATCCTAGTAAACTTGTAAATTAATAAGTCCTTCCAAATAACATTTTCTTGTTGAAACACGCATCATTCGAACTTATAAGAAATATATGAAAGAAACCACAAAGTCAACGGTACCGATCAATACCTCCGATAGAAGTCCAATTGAAAATTGATTTTCATCGCAGTATCGATTTGTTCATCCATTTAAGCCTGCACTTAACGAGATAAGTCGCGATGCAGCCGAAGCACGCAAATTGGACCGCATTAGCGGCGGCGCGCGATTTCCCACTCCTGCGCATCCCGGGCCAGATATGGTACCGCGGGGCCGTTGTACAGGGTTGTCAGATCCAAAGTTGTTATTTTTTTATACTAGAGTTGAAAGTCAGGAAGCTCTTTGTCAAGCCTTTGTTCTGTTTGCTTAATTCAATTCAATTCAATTCAAAATATTCTTTATTAACATAGGCTTCATAGAAGCACTTATTAATCGTCAGAAAACTACAAAAAAATTACTCTACCACCTTAATGCTTTTGCGTAATGCTTTTGTTCCTGTTTATCAACTTTGTTTTTAATATTGTGTTAATATCGATTTAAATAGAGCACAATAAGATTATAAATGCTAAAAAAAACCCATACCAAGTTAGTTGCAGTAAGTATCCATCATTACTCGAAAAACAGAAGTGTCTGTTTTATTGTTGTCAAAAGTGTGGGAATTAACCAAGGGGAAATGATGCTCTCTCCCCAACTCGTGCCTTATATTGAAATATCTCAGAAAGTTTACAAAAACAGAGTCATTTTCCGTCATCTACCGGCTCTAGTTTTGAAACAATTCCTTTACCTTACATCTATACTAATCAAAATAAAGCTGAAGAGTTATTATGTTTGTTTGAACGCGGTAATCTGGAACTCAGTAGTTCGAACCAGTATTTGACATGCAAAAGTATTTTTGTGTTGAATAGTCCATGTGTAGAAGAAGGCTTGAAGCTATAGTATAACACTTTGTATGTGTGCTGACAACGAATACACGCGGACAGAGTCGTGGGCGGCCGCTAGTAATCAAATATCCTGAGACTAAACAGGCGAGTTATTTCCCTAAAAGGCGTGACCGTTACAAGTGCTATTAAAAATGAATCCCAGCACCAACCCTACGGCGGCCATGTTGTTTCCGCAGATGTGCGTGCGCACGCTATCGCAGCGCGTGTGGCCGGTATAATTAGACGCCTGATAGACACATCTCACCCCCTGAGGTGTGAGCTATGCCGGCTGGAGCTGCAACGATTACCATAGAACAGGGTTTCTTAATCTGGGATCTGTTCTGATCCCTTAGGCGCCGTAGCATGTGTGTCAGGTGTCCCATAGTTTTGTAGCCCATAGTCTTTGTCCACTAGATTAACGGGCCCGTCAAATGTTTGTTTATTCTGTCTGTACTCGAACAAAGTTTAGAACTAATATTATTGTTTGTTTGCTAAAACTACATAACTCAGAGCAGAGTACACGTACTCACGTCTATTACAGCTGGTTTAGTTTATCTGAAAATTATTTAGTTTGTAAACAAAGTTTTCGGCGTTCTCAAAGTATCATAACTCAAGTTCACAACACATCAATAGAAAACATAAAATAATTATTTACGAGTATAATATACATGAGCACACCTTAAATTGAACTAAACAGTACCCCTAGAGTAAAAAACCGGCCAAGAGCGTGTCGGACACGCCCATGAAAGGGTTCCGTAGCTAAAAGATAGCCCGACCGCTTAAGACAACATTTAGTAAGGGCAACTGCACGTCATAAGTTGGTCGAGTTGTATAAAAATAACTATGTATGATACAGGGTTCGCTATAGTTTTCGTTGAAAGTACTTACTTGGAGGTATACAGGACATTTTTTTCAGAATTATTGTAAAAGTATTTCAAAAGTTAAGGGGGGGGGGGACGCTCTAATTTTAACTTTGTATTTATATATCTCGAGACTGGGGTGTTTGATCCACATGGTTTCAAGGCGAGTTTTATTGTATTTAAAAATACCTGTTTAACGATACCCTACACGATGGGTTAAGTCGATTTTTTTTTTTAGAATTAACTTTTCGCTGTATGGGAGGGGGGGTAAAAAATGATTATTTTTCGATAATTTTAAAAACCAATTCTTGAATTAGCGCTATACATCTCTCCACCAATTTTCGTGGCAATCGGTTCAGAAACGGCGGAGAACGAACCAGGACAGACAGACAGACAGACAGACAGACATGACGAAACTATAAGGGTTCCGTTTTTTGCCATTTGGCTACGGAACCCTAACAAAAAAATATATATTAATAAATAAATAAATAATAAATATCTCTGGACATTATTCACACAGCGCCATCTAGCCCCAAACTAAGCATTCGCTTGTGTTATGGGTGCCAGACAACGGATAAACATTACTTATATACTTTTTTTTGTCGATACAAACAGATATGTTCATGCACACAAATGTTTGTACCGTGCGGGGATCGAACCCGCGACCTTTGGTGTAGTAGCCGACCTCTCGACCATTACACTAAGCGGTCGTCATATTATAGTGACAACCCGCCGTCAAGACGTTGACTTTAGACCCAAGAGGACGCGGATTCGATTCCTGCACAGGAAAAACATTTGTGTGCATGAACATGTTTGTTTGTCTTGGTCAGGGTGTTATATGTATTCAGTTAAGTAAGTACATTACATTTTGTATATTAAAAAAATATATTTAAGTATATCCATTCGTTTCGTAGCATCCGTAGTACAAGCTTCGAGTTTATTTTTGGGGTTAGGTAATAGGTCTTAGTCCAAGTTGTTCAAAACTAGGACGTTAAAATATACAAGACATAATATTTAATCAAGTGTTAAATGGCAACCTGATAACGTATTATGAGAGAATCGATTCAATTGATATTTAATATTACACGCGTGCCATCGTCAGCGTAATATATTGTTAATTTCATTGTTATTTGTTATACTTAAACGAGCGGCCGTAATTTGATAGAGATACAAATATAATAGGAACGTTATTTTTGCTTCCAGTGTATTTTCTTGTCCGTATTTGAATTTAATATGGCTTTAATTTTTGATACGGCTTCTAACGTATCTTGTGACACAATTAATTTCGCCAATGTCGGGTTATAGCGACACGTGTTATTCATTTATTGATTAAAAGCCGTTTAAATCTGGTCTAAAATTTACTCGTGGGAGTACCTATGTCCAGAATGAAATTGAATTGAACATAATTATGTTAATGGAAAGGCTTTACATAAACACTGTAATTGGTTCAAAAATGTTTCGCTTGTAAGCACGTGTGCTTCTTGTCAGTAGTTTAGTACTAGCGGCCGCCCGCGACTTCGTCCGCGTGGTTTTCGATTTCCACATACATAGGTATGTACTATAGTCTAAAGCTATGTGTTATTCTGATGTATATTGTGGTAAAGTTTCATTCAAAACCATTCAGTAGTTTTTACGAGAAAGAGTAACTTGCAAACTTTCGCCTTTATATATAATAGTAGTAGGATTTTTTTAAATGTTTTGTTACCCCTCTAGTAGATTTGAAAACCTTTATCCCCGATTTTGATTTGATAAAGACGCCTCTTTGAAGTTTGGCGTAGCTTCTTCGGCCTGGGCGTTCGCGTAACTTTTTTAGGCTCCATCCACATTGGCGAAGTTAATACCCACCTTGCATCAGTCATAAAGGGGGTGTTTTGCCGAGATTAATGAAGTAATCCAGTCAGTCTCAGGCTTATAAAGGCGCGTGCACACTGGCGAGTCCGCAGATTCGGCGGCAATAATTGTCCGCCGGGCGGGTGGGCGGCGGGGGCCACGGGGTGGTAAGATGGCCACCGTAATTAATTGGTGCGACGCGAGGGGCCGGCCGCGGCGCGTCTCGCAACGCGGTATTGCGCCCGCGTGGGGGTCACCACGTATCGAGTGGAAGTTTTGCGGACTGAATTTTTAATTCGGGAAGTGGCGTTGTTAATTAATTTGTTGATGTTTTAGTGTTTTTTGTTTTTGGAGAGAGTGCAATCAGCATGCTGCATGACTGAAATTTTTTAATTTCTTGCGTTTTCGTAACAAAAAAGGGGGATTGTTGTAAACATTGTGGGTTTGTTGATGAAGGGCTTTTACAAATTAATTAAATTTTATTTCTGTTTATGGTTTTCTTAATAATACATATTTTACGCATAGAATTAAAAATGTTTCACCTTCAACGTAAAAATTTCTGAAAACAATTTTTTATGTATATTGAACAAAGTCCACCATAACAAGTTTATCCGCCGCTCCTCTTTTTTAATATCCAGGCCACATGCGCAAGTAAAGTGAAGGACAAACGAAAACAAATGAAACGACAACGTGCCCGGATTAAAGGCGCGCCCGTGACGATTTATTATTTAGTATCCCGTTTTAAATTTCCCTAGAGCGGTCACAGCAACGTCGTCGACCAGCGATCCGACCGTAAACGTCTCACCCACACGCCGCGAGCACCCGCTCGCCACTCGCCAGTGTATACCTACCCTAATATACTGCCGGTTTGAACCAGCGTGACTAGAGCTCTAGCTATGCACTCGTCGACCTCTGCGATCGCAGTTAAAGCGCGCAAATAGAGAGGCGAGGGGGATCATCTTAGACTGGACGGTTACCAATACCGCACTATACCATAGTTTGTCACATCGGGACCTCTGACCACTCGCGCGGTCAGCCCCTCTGTCGCCTTTACCGGCTGGCGCGGCGGGGGACGGGGAAGCTCCATCTTAGCTGGCTGAGAACCTCATACAAATTGCATGGGTGTGAGTGAGTAACGTTAGTGCCTGGACCTCGCTCGCCTGAGCGTAAATTCTGTTGCGTAAGTAGGAAAAGACGTCTGGTTTTCGAGATAGGTTCGAGTGAAAGATATTGAGCTGCGTCTAATAAGATAATAGATTATTGGCAGTCGTCCGTGAGGTCGCCCGATAGACTCGTACGTATGATTGAGATTTGGATATGTCATGTAGGTCATAGCTAGAATGCAGATGTGTTTGCGCCTTAATGATTTCATAAAGAGATGGTCCTAATTAACGAACTAGGTCTTACAAGCAGACTAATTTGTTGCTTAGAAGACACCTTTTATCGTTGAAGTTAATTGGAAATTTTGTATTCGGTTATTTAATTTTCTAACTGGAATGGATTCTATTATATAATGTACATTTAGACCAATTAGAATTCTAATTGTAATTCACCTACATATAAGCTAAAGGAAAATTAAACTTTGTAATAATTATGTTTATTTAACTAACAGAAATAATCTTTTACAAGTTAAGCACATGTTTGTTAATTGTCTAGACGGCCTTGATAAATTCCAAAAAGCCTTCTTATTTTTCTTCTATTTGGTCATAAGAGTTACTTTAGCTTTCGACTGTACAACAGATGTGAAGGTAGCGTCTCTCACATAGTGTAGCACGTCTATAACTAATTGACACACAAAGGGAACATCTATTGTTGTGATATTGTGTCTCAATACTCTCTAGAGCAGTGGTTCTTAACCTTTTAGGCATGGAGCTAAATTTTATTAGACTTTCCAGGGACCATCGGTACTTAAGTGAAAATAAGGGTTGTTAGACGTCCCTTAATTATTATCGCTTCGCGGACCACTTGGAATGGAACGAGGGACCACCAGTGGTCTACGAACCAAAGATTGAGAACCACTGCTTTAAAATAACTGGATTGCCATAGCGTTGATTTTGTAACACTTAAAAAGTTTCAATGATAACAAGGTTCAATGAAGCGCCTTATCCATATACATATGTAGTTAGTTTACAAAGTTTTGGCATGAATATTTATATTATTAGTATTAGTGTTGCAAATCCGAAGATTACCACAATGATCTAAGATTTCATATTTCTTTATACTCGTACACACGCTTGGGTTTTAGGAACAAAACTGAAAAGTTTTAAAACAGTGATTGGTTACTTCTCATAAACATTAATTTCAAACATCAAAATTGGACTTTATTCCTAGTACCGTCCGACGAAGTCATTAGGACTCTATTGGAAATACTTCAGCAAATACTATGAGTAGCCAGAAACAAGGAAAACACAAAGCCAACTGTATTAAGGTGTACGACGAAACCTATTTGCTTTGGTTCTCGAAACCGAATAACTAAACGATTCCCGAAGTAATTTTCCCGTAATCAGGCACATTTCCGCGCAAGTTTCCCCAGCGTGCGGCGATGTCCGGCAGTTGACCCCGGCTCCTCAATACAACGCGGTGTCAAACGCACAAGCGATGTTTTTGTATTTTGAATATACCGATAAACACCGCGGTGTCAATCGGGCACCAACTTTTTTCGACTTCGACATTTGACACCGCTGTTTTATTAAACCAGAGACAATTTATTTTTTATGAACTGTGGTGTCATCTGTAAGAAAAAACGTTATACCCGATTGACACCGTCGATATTAATGTCGATATGACTATCAACTGTCGATGATATCTATCGGTACATTAAAAAAGAGCCCTTGTGCGGTCGACACCGTGTATTCAGAGACCGGGGTGAACTGACAAACACCCCTCAAAGCCGCCGCGATGGCGCGATGGGCGATGGCGCGATGGCGGCAGCGGGTAAACAATCGTTTGTATGCGCCGCCCGCGAGCGCGTCCACTCGCCGTGATACGTTACGGAGACGTCAAACGTTAGGCTGATACTGCAGTTGAAGCAAGGCTAGCATAGCGCTTGTGAGCGATGCAAGTTAATTAAGTTGGAAAGTTCGAAAACAGTGTGAGAAAATATCCCATTGATCTTTGTTTAATTGTCACCGGGACCTTATTCTGAGATAAATAATAATATTTGACATTTATTAAATAAATTATAATTTACTAGCAACAATGATTGATGATCAATATACGGATACACAAATAAACGATGTAATCGCAAACAAAGCGGTTATTATAATTCACGCATATTATGTAAGTGCTTTTTCATGACTTTAGTCTAAACAGCAGTGGCTACAGAACGTAGCATTGCTACGAAATGTAGATCATCGGGGCACTGCTACGGATCGTAGCAGTGCTACAAGCTAACTGGCGCTCATTGTAGTGTTTAGGCCTTCAGCTTTTGTTAAGTTTTAGTTGGAATTCTTGTACTCGTAACATTCATAGCTAGTAGCTTCTTGATCCCAGATAAGGTTGTTGGGCCTTGGTGAATCTTCATCAGTGTTTTTCTAATATAATATTTTCTGTGTCTTCTGGAGTACAGTCCTAAGCTAAGTACAGGCTGTCGCTGCATACCGCAGCCCGTCGGAGCCCGCTCAGCATTCTCCCTAACGGCGGAATGTTCTGGCACGCTCGCTCAGACCGGGCTTAGGTATCGCCTTAGTGCTAGTCTAGGCTACCTAGGGCTGACAGCTGTCTGAATTTCGCTGGACGTAAAGGACATACCCTGTTTTACGGCCGTTGACGCTCCGCCCGGTGTCCACTCTTAACGATCACATATAATTAAACTACGGGTTTATTCGCGCACTCGAAGTTTCACAAAATATAGAGACTTTAGTTTCAGGGTCTTTGTTCTTGCTTTGATATTTATTAGCGTTGAAAAAATTTCAACAGTTACACTTGTTTGATGTTTCATAAATCATAGGAGAACTTGACCAAACTTTCGTAGGAAATGCATCAAGGACTGGATTAAACTGATCCTGTAGCTCAATTATGTGTTGACGGCAATTTTGGCGTGCAATCTCCGAGACACTAATTAGTCTGAATTGAACTGGATGACGGAGTCGATGCCAACTGAACCGATTCGGCTATAGTCCTCACTTTCGCGATTAAGACAGATAGTAATTGCCCCATATAATACGAGAACTTGGAATATAGTAAGCAAATATTTTATGATATTTTGAAATGAAATATATTATTATGTGTGCCACTGAATTAGATTTGCTTAATTGATTTGTGTAATTTTACTTAAATAAAATGTACACATTATGTACGTTTGTTTTTAATATTACATTTAGGAGACATAGTATGTTTGATGCAATATTATTTGATACTTTATTTATGCGAAGTTTATTTTCTATACGTTCTATGTTTACCATGTCCCTGGAATTTCGAGAATATTCTCGAAATAGACCTCCACAGGCGCTGCCGCTCTGGCGTCACAAGACTACAGGTATTTAAAGTCAAATTAACGAGTGGCGGAGTACGTGGGTCGGGCGAGTTAATTAAAAACACGGACTGGGGCACACGCCGATGCCGTGCTGTGACAGTCGTGGCTGTATGACGCCTACAAGTTAGCAGTAAACTTCTAGTATAAATGTGTGTGTTACATAAACTGAAAGTCTGATAATGCGAAAAGTTATGAAATACCGACGGTCGTCAATGAACTATCCAACACAAAAAAAAACAATTCGAACCTGTAATTTTTGGGATTTGCGCATTCAAATAAACAAAAGAACTCTTCAGTTTTATTATATTTGTATAGAAATTTCAAATTGCGATATTTTTCTAAGAAGAAACAGTGGTATTTTTTACTATTAGGGAGTAGAGGCTGATGGGAGTGTGTCGAGTCGGGCGATTCGGGCGAGCTGGCGGGGTAATGAGAAGCGCGGCTGTGGCGGCTGGCCCGCGCGATATCGCGCTGCGGTCGCGATGCCGAGCCTCTCTGCACTTCATTATCTACGTAATGTGTGCGTCCTTTAGAAACTGACTGGCTACAAGTCAGTGCATCTCTATAGCCAACCATCAGTGTGTTAATAAGTTGTTGACTGACAAAGAAAAAGTACTAGCAGAGAGGCTGGTAGAGTCGGGCAATTCGGGCGAGCGGGCGGAGTTAATAAGAAACGCGGCTGCGGCCACTGTGACGCTATAATATCGCGCTGCGCTCGCGGATGTCAAGTACCTCTGTATTAGTGTACTTCATTACGTAACGGGTGCGTCCTTTAGAAAATGGCTGGCTACAAGTCAGTGCATCTCTATAGACAACCACCAGTGCGTAATTTAGTTGATCAAAAACTAAGAAACCATGTAGTTATTTCACTGAAAAAAGGCTGGTTGAAATGGGTCGAGTCGGGCAATTCGAGCGAGCGGGCGAATCGGGCGAGCGGGCGGGGTTAATGAGAAGCGCGGCTGCGGCGGCTGGCGCGCTTGAAATCGCGATGCCGAGGCCCTCTGTACTTCATTTCGTAATGTGTGTGTCCTTTAGTACCTTGCCGGCTACAAGTCAGTGCATCTCTATAGCCAACCACCAGTGTGTAAATTACCGGTTAAAGAAGAAAGAAACAGTGTAGTTATTTTACTGGAAAAAAGGCTAGTAGAAGTGGGTTAAGTCGGGCGATTCGGGCGAGCGGGCGGGGTTAGTGAGTAGCGTGGCTGTGGCGACTGGCCGGCGTGATATCGCACTGCGGTCGCGATGTCGAGTCCCTCTGAACTTCATTACGTAATGTGTGCGTCCTTTAGAAACTGACTGGCTACACGTCAGTACTTGTCTATAGCCAAGCAGCAGTGTATAAATCGGTTAAAGAAGAAAGAAACAGTGTAGTTATTAAACTGGAAAAAAAGGCTGGTAGAAGTGGGTCGAGTCGGGCGATTCGGGCGAGCGGGCGAATCGGGCGAGCGGGCGGGGTTAATGAGAAGCGCGGCTGTGGCGGCTGGCCTGCGCGATATCGCGCTGCGGTCGCGATGCCGAGCCCCTCTGTACTCATTACGTAATGTGTGCGTCCTTTGGAAGCATTCGCACTTACCTACCTAGAATGACATGTTAAAGTTTTGACAAATTCAATAAATAATGTTGTTTCTCGGATTTGGTAACGATCGTTCGTGTCATACGTACCTATGCGCCATGTCATGTTATAATCGTATATTTGTCGCGATGGTTTGTAGTTGGTTGTGGCGGTATCTTCATTTTCATTCCTCATTTTGATTTTATAATCAGATCAGCTGTTTATTAAACAAAAACAAATGAAAGTATTGGTTTTTTCCACAAATTCGTATCCGTTCTTGCTTTGATTGACTTATATACGAGTAAAAGTATAGCTTGTGTTGATTACCCAGTATCCTAGCTTACATAGCGAATAACTTTTACGTTCTTCAAACCAGGTCAGTTATTTCATAATCCTCCCGCGAATTCATATGCCATGGCCGACCGGGGATTCGAACCTTAACTCTCGAGCTCAACGAGGCGTAGTGAGAGTATATTGAGCGGGTTAATGAGAGTCGCGGGCCGCGGGTCGCGCTGCGGTCGCCAGTGTCAACCGAGTCTGTTGTTTAGTAAGCGATTTGTTTGCCCTAATGCTGTTTATTTTATTATCTATAACATATTTTTGACTCAGCATTTCCAACGCATTATGTAATAAACCAGTGTCGTCAATTAATATTTACGTAAGAAAAAGTAATAGCTCCGTTTTCATATCAGACTTTCAGTATCTTAGCTTTGAACTGTTGACAACCACTGACGCAGAGTCTAAAAAGGTCTTCTCTACTTAGCGTACTTTTTTGGTTTCACCGCGCGGAAAATGAAGGAAAATCTTCGCGAGCCGCCATATTTTCGTCCATTAACAGAACGGATGCCCCACAAAGGTGGTTGCCGACGTTCAGCCTTCGAAAAAAAATAAGAGGGATCTCTGGCCGCGCTTCAGTTGTTTTTCCGGGCTTGTGGCCCGCGGATTTACTATTGCACATTCCTGTTTGGGATATGCTGTTCGTAAAAGGTTGACTTTCTCTGGAATTGTATGTTTGTGAGATTAGGGCTGAGGTTTTGGTTAGGTGATATTTGTATTCTTAGGGTCTTCAAAGTGGATAATGTCGAGGCTACTTATATAACTGATACTAATATAATAAATCAGAAGAGTTCGTTTGTTTGTTGTTTTGTTCGAACGCGCTGATTCCAGGAACTACTGGCTTGAATCTTCCTTTGTTTGAACGCGCTGATCTCAGGAACTACTGGTTTAAATGGAAAACTTATTTTTGTGTTAGATGTTGTCGAGAAATCGTTAAGCTATAATAAAACACAGGGCTAAATCGCGGGCTGCCGCTATTGCATGTATAAAATACATACCTTTGAAGACTCTAGGACGAAAAATAAATAAAATATATGTAAAGTAAATGGGCACGGCTCGGAGTCGGCAGGTCGCGAGCAATTTCCTCATTACCGCCGGCATTTCACTGCGAGCCGCGCGCGGGATGCACGTAAAAATGCTGCTCTTTACGACTGTGGAGTCGCCATCTGTCGGGTGTTTTGACGGATATTTTAATATAAGCAAAACTAAAAAAATGAGGGTGGAAGAAGATGATAAGCTGTTATATTGACCTAGGAAAAACATAGGAAAGAAAAATATCATAATAATCATCCTCCTGCCCTCATCCAATACAAGGAGGGATCGACGCAACATGTCTTCTCCTTCCACTCAATACTATCCTCCTATAAAGAAGAAAATAATATAAAAGAAAAAAATAATAATTCGTAAACAGAACGAAATAATACAAGAATGTGGAAATCGCGAGTTGGACCAACATAAAACAAGAAAGGCAAAATTCTCATCGATAATGCGAATTTACGCCGATTTACTGTGACGCCTTGTTACTAATTTCATAATAATTATACTTCGTAGAATTTAAATCTTCCAAAAATAAGATCTTAATACAATCCAAAAGGATGGTGGAAGCGAGCACACCCTAGCGCAGGCCTGTTTAGAGATGGCTTCAGACGGTGACAGTTAAGGGGGATTTTAATGAGCAGACGCCTGGTAATTTGATTGATGAAGTCGTAGGTTTTCGTGGTCTGGTCTTACATGTAACTACTGGTTCGGTATTCGGTTCGTACTCAGAAACTACTGGTTCGAATTGTGTTGGATAGTCCACGGAGTAGCGGGCGGCCTAGCTATTACTTACTAGCTGTAATAAAATATTATATGTTAAAAAACAAACAGACTCAAATAATATATTAGAGTCAATTACATAATGTTAATTTTATAACAACATGGTGCAGTGGCATGGTCTTTACTTTAAAGTAAAGAAATCCTCCGAAATTTTTGAACTAAACTAAAATTGCCCCTGTCCATGCTTTTTCCAGTAAACTTCCACCGTTCGATTCATGCTCTTCCTATTTTTTCATCTTCCCCCGTCCCCGGCTGTTTAGACTAGGTCGTGTGCCCCAATAAGAACAAACGTCCGCTCGCGTAATGAATAAATAGAGAACCAAGTGAAATTCCCCGCCCGACGGCGCGGCCGAATGCGGGTGTCTCGTTTTATGAGCACTCTTTGATGGCCTTTAAACAGCAGACCGTTGCTCTGCTGTATAATAACTATACTTACTAATATATAAAGCTGCACAGTTAGTTTGTTTGTTATTTGTTTGTTTGAACGCGCTAATCTCAGGAACTACTGGTTCGATTTGGAAAAATCTTCTTGTCCATTAACGAGGAAGGCTTTAGGCTACTGGAAATTGAATTCCACGCGGACGGAGTCGCCGGCGGCCGCTAGTATTTGTATTATACGCCAGTATCTTTATAACAGACGGAAATAAGCTCGAAACTGCCTGGTCAGTAATGGGGAGTAAAAGGTCTGGAAACTTATAGCCTGGCGAGGTAAGGCTTTGGATATATGGACTAATGCATCAGATGCAAATGGGAACGCAGCTGCGCATCCAGGATTTTGTTTAGAACAGTATGAAGCTATGTTTCAGAGCAAGAGACACCTTGGCTATAGTTTGGCATGATATCTGTTCTCGTTTTGTACATTTAAGTAGTCAAATAAAATAAGCCTTGATTTTAATTTGACTAACGCATTCGATTAGAACTCTTGCTTTCTACTTTTTTTCGTGACAAATATATGTAAGTTGAATCATAGGTATGTTTGACTACCGCCTTAGAGTAGAAGTCTTGCCTTCTACTCTTTTTCGTGACAAATATAAGTTGAATCATATGTATGTTCAATTGTTCATCATGACATGAATATGTCTGTGATTAGATAATTCTAAACTAGGAAACAACATCCCTGCTTAACGACAACAACTTAACGTCAGATCAAACTGTATGCTACCTGTTTACGTGTTATTTAGTTCTAATTGCGCCTGCGTTCACATAAATGTGGTCGCGTTATTCTATAAATAGCCATTTCATGCGTCAGAGAGGAATTGCATTTATTTATTGTTGATCGTGACACGGTGCGGCCGCGACCTCTTCGCTCCAATTCAATGATTTTCCTTAATGTTGGACTGAACTTGAATGGGAGCCAAGTCGACCATTGCCATTATCATTAGGTGTCGTGTGTCGTAGCTTGAAACCTGATCGCCTATGATTTGTCACGGAGGCTCGGGTTGGTAGCCAAGTCTTGTAACAAGGTTTACGCGCTGCGGTATATGGCTGGCGCTTCCTTAACCTAACGATAGAAAAATAGGCATATTTATATTATAATTCCTGTTTGATAATTTCCAAATTGACAATTAGCTTTGAGGCCGCCCGCTACTGCATCTGCGTGGATTTCGGTTTCCGCACACATAGTGTTATATTAAAGCTTTAAGGTATCTTCGAGAAATGGATTAAAGTAACCTTTGTCCTAAGTCAGTCCATATCCTGCCTGTACACCAAATTTCATCAAAATCCGTTCAGTAGTTTTAGCGTGATTGACGGACAAACACCCAAACAAACAAACTTTCACATTTATAATATTAGTTTAGTATGATAAGCAGCTGTCATTAGTCTCGACGTGTAAATCACGGCGATGCCGCCTGAGATCGGTAGTTCATAAGACAAAACATGTACAGTAAGTCGCGTGTAAAGGTTAAACACTTGCATTCCGATATTAGCGCTTATTCCCTTATCATAAGGGTAAGTACAAAGTCATATGCAACGTGATTTGTCTGATGTGCTGTTGTCTGCACATTACGGTGATGTCGCCTGAGTTCAGGAGTTCATAAGGCAAAGCATGAACGGTCAACCACGTTTACCGTAAACACACGCAGTTCAAAACTGGCGCTTATCCAGTGAAGTCGAATCCAGTGGTTCGTCAGCTGTTCTTTGTACATTACGGTGCTGACGCGTCGAGTTAGGAAGCCGAGTCCAAGTCTGGCGCATAACGTATACAGTTTATCTGCGTTCGCGGGCTCAATATCAGATAGCGGATTAAATTTATCTCGAGCGGAGGCTGCGCGGCCTCGTAAAAAGCGCGGCCGGTTGATTACAAAGCCACCGCCGACGGTTTACGACGCGCACAAGACATGCGCCGGCAGTGAGGAGTCTTGGAGCCAGCATTTTTAATGTGTAGCTCTTAGGGGAACGATTGTACCCACATCACACTACTGTGCAGCTTCATCATGCCATTAGCTCCTTTTGCAATCAAAATCGAGATTCACGTGTGTTATGTTACCGACTGTTTTGAACGCTGTGCGATATGGCCGGTTGTGGCAATCGATTTTGACAGATTTGTATAAGATTATTTTAACACACGTTTTGTACATGGGATCTTTTTGCGACATATTGTTGTGTTTGTTCATCTTTGGATGAACAAGAATAATACATTTAGGTAACATACGACGATGTTGAAATTTCCTATACAGTTACAAATGTATAACGTTAACATGTAGCAAGAAAACACAGCAGGATTCAAACGTACGTAATTTACGCTGCATCTGCAATTAGGTTCTTGCCTGGTACCCTCTAGACTGTGGCGGGCTCGCGTGCCGCCGCGCCGACGACGACGAGGGTAGTTTTTCAGTCGGCGAACCCCCGCGGCCCCGCCACATAAATAAGTGATCACAGCGCCCCCCTCGGCCGGGGGGCTCGTAAACTAAGCGCAGATAGCGAGAGGACTTAATGGCTGATCGGATTTTGATTAGCGCGGGCCGGCGACGCAGGCCCGCACCCGAATTTGAATAGATAAGTGGGCACCCGAGGACCGCGCCGCGACCGTAATTTACATACTTACTGGCTTTCGCCGGGCACGGGGGGCGCCAAGTTATGGTCGGCGCAAAAACGATAAAGTTGAAATAAAGCCTCGGTCATCGGTTCGGCCGCGTCGAGTGCCTTTTCACTGGATTCTGTTTGTTATCGCGGTCGTGTCTCGGATAGTTTTTCGCCGCTCTCCCGATAAACAGGCTTACGCGAGTGTAACGCAATCTCGAGTTCAGCGTCTATTAAACTTCGCTCAAGTTATGCTTGGAGGAGATTGTTAAGCGCACCTTCAAGGCATAAATTGGCCCTACTTGCCTTAAACACTTGCTACGCTTCTGCTAAATCAAGATAATGTTTGCAGGGTAAAATTTAAGAAGACTATTTGTTTTAAGAAGACATAATTGAAACGTGCAGTAAGGTTCTAAAAAGATAGAAATATGTTACTTAATTATAACACCTCAACAAAGATTCACTACTTGAGTTTTAAACATGTATTTGCTTTAGAATGTTGAAAGTGTTGAAGAATAATAAGTGTACAATTTAGGCCCATTTTCCATAAATACAATATTTCATTTTTAAAATCGACACACAACAACACTCAAACTGGAACGCTGCTTCTGCTACACTAATTTGGAATTTAGGTACCTAAAGCTTTGACTGTATGCAGAATTCAGGGAATGAAGCGAAGGCGAGCTATCCCGTAATAAAACTAGCAAGGAATTCGAGCCGAAGTCTTTCTCTTTATACCTAGCACCGGCCGCGGGAATCTTACGCACGGCCGCGGTTTTTACTGTTTTATTAAGCGCACCTGGTACTGCCTTAAATAAAATTAAGGTAGATATAGCAGACTAATTAGTAAATCGGTTGTGTAGGTTAGACGAATAAAAATATGTAATAACCAAGCTGGTCAATTCAGCAGGAGAATAGCAGAATAGTTACAGGACGGCTTTCTTGTTTGTTATTGTTTGACATCTGGAAGACGATTCTCAAAAAAATACTTGTTCGAAAATCAGGTGTGTTTATTATTATAATGTTAGTACTAGCGACCGCACGCGCCTCCGTCCGCGTTGGTTTCCGCCGCATTCAGTTATACCATACTGTACCTGTACCGTATGTATAGCTTAATATCCTTCTTCGACAATGGACTATCGAAAACAAAAGTATTTTTTTGATTCGAACCAGTAGTAGTCTTTAGATTAGCGCGTTCAAACAAACTTTTCAGCTTTATTATATTAGAACTTTCTTCTTCATCTTTGTCCTCTTAACAGAAACAAGTTACTGAACCAGACGTTTATTCCGTATACATTGTGTTATGGGCGTTATAGCCACACTCTTTAATTGAAATTAGCCATCAGATTTCAACTCGAGTGCCACTGGGGTGTTCACCGCACGGCCATGAGAGTGTTTAATGCATGAATGCATATAAAAATGTGCATGTGCATAGCGGGGTGCAGGTGGCGTGCGGTGCGCCCGTGCCCATCGATCTCGGTAAAAATACGACGGTGCAGCGGTGCACGCCGCAGCCTTCGCGCTTTGCAACTGATTAGTCGCAGCTGTATAGTACAGCTGAGAATGACGGTGAAGTCAAATGCAAATTTTCCATTTCATCTATAGGTACTTATTTTATAAGAATAAATATTACCAAGTTTGGTTGATGGATACTAGAAATAAAAGAAGACGCGACCTGCCCTGAAAAAATCGACATTGTCCTCCCCCGTGATGCTGCAACATGCCACGTCAGATGAAACCCACCCTGTTTCATTTCCAACCTGTTTAACACCAGTTGCTGTCTTTACGAAATCGCTATGGTGTAACTGCTGTGGTTACAGTCGTAGTAGTGTTTGTTCATGCACCTTGATGTGTTTCCGAACGCCGCGACCGGACGCCATCTGCATTCTTGTTTATGATTTTTTTTCTCTCTATTTTGTCTATGCTCATACGTCAAAATGATATTCGTTCCGCTAAATCGTAATTATTATATCCGTTGTTTTTTTGTGTAAACTGCAAAGTAAGCGTTGTTTATAACCAGTAAAATAACGAGTATCATTGAAGAGCAACGAATCCCGCCTGACGAAAAGACTGCGACCAATAATCATCGTGCATCACAGCGCGAACAGTGTTTGTAAGTATGTTAGATCTAATTTGTCATCATTATTAGTGCTTTAAAATTGCCAGCGTTCAAATACTAAGTTAATTATGCATTTTTTCAAAAAAGAAAGTGTTTGAAAGATTGTTCATTCAAGCTTATGTTAGTCTAGAGCTGTCCAGATGCGGTGCATTTTTATTATTTCATAAACACAATGAATGTTTTCTCTCTGTGGTTTGTTTTATTGTACGCGATGTGTTATGAAGAGTAGCTTGTGCGCAAACCTGATTAGATCGTCATCAACTGGATTACGTAATGCACTCGTATTTTTTATGTTTTTATGAGGGTTTGGTAGCAACTACCTAGATAGGTTAATAATCCTATAGTATTTTATTATGTGACATAGTAAGCATGCAACTATAGCTTCTCTTAAGCATCTGCAAAACAAGATAAGAACTTCTGAACAAAAATGTCCTTATGGTAAAACGAAGCATGATTTACCACTGGTTGAGCCAAGTTCTCTATATTGTCTGTATATCTCTTAGTTAGATTGCACCTTTCAGTTCAAGTGAGTGCGCCAGCCCAGGTGCACTCCCTATTCCCTCACTCGCATAGTTCGGTGTGATAGCAATCTGACACGACCGTAGAGAGATCCGACGCAGGACCAACTTGTAAACATTCCTTCCGTAACATGGAGGAGATAATTATGTAATTTTTCGGTCACCCATCCGATGACTGGCGTCTGCGAAATTTGCTTAGCTTTGCAATCGCAGGCCGAGCACGTGAGCCATCGAGCTCCTCCTTGCTGTAGAATGAGGATTCCAAATTGATGTAGCCCTAGCCGGGTGGGTAGCGGCGATCTGTCAGGCGTGCGGCAGGTGGCCGCGGGTCGCATCGATCTAAGCGCGATAACCTCGGCACTTACCAAAGATTACAGGGCGGGTAAAATGAGTTAGCTGAACTGACTGCAGCGTAGAATGTGGAAATGAAATATAAAATTTGTTGCTGCGTAGTTTAATGATTATTAACTTCTTCCAGGAGTATATTAGCATAAATATGTGATACAAAGATCTAACGTCAGTCAGGCCAACTTATTGCACTCGCACTGTACGCACTGTGGACGCCCTCTGCCCCATCGAGGGAACTTTGGACTTTTAGTCAAGTAAGTCATCTCAGCATGAACATGTGTTTCAAAGATCGAACATCAGACAGGCCAACTTATTCCACTCGCACTGTACCTGACATTACTCCGTGACGCGAGACGCGGGCGCCAGCGAATCTTCAGTCTTCACGCGTGGTTTAACGCACCTATTGGGCCGGTAAGAATTGAGCGTTTCGTTCGGTCTCGGTGACGCGCCGTCTCGAGGGCATTCGTTACACTTACCCCTTGGTGATGTTATTTTTCGTAAAAATTCGTAGTACGAACGAAATTGAGAAGGAAGAGTTATTTTTTATGTTTTCTCTCTTGCGATATATATGACAGAAAATTAGTCACCGATATAAGTAACAATTGTTTTATATACCGTACCGTCTTTCGATCACTAAATGTTTTATCAAGTGTAATTTAGTCAGTCGTCCTTTGTTTGACGCCGACAGCACAGACAACACAACACGTTACACGCAACAGTTAAACTTTGTATAGTGACGCTTATAGTTGTAAAAAACCCGTTAGCTACCGTTAAATAACCAAATTTTTTGTTAGCTACCGATAAAATGCAGTTGTTAACGGTTAGTTATCTGACAGTGACAGCTAAAAAGGGTATAGTTTTTTTCCTTTGTGAAGAGAAAATCGATATTCAAAAGATAAATAAAATTCATTTTAGATGTTATCCTACTACCTAATCCTACTAAGATTATAAATGCGAAAGTTTGTAAGAATAGATGGATGGATAGATGTCTGTTACTCTTTCACGCAAATACTACGAAACGTAAATGTTAAATTATATGTCGCTTTAATTTATAATTGCGTCTAATATACAATCTATTACTATTATTATTATACAAACACTTATTTACATCTAGCGGAATCTAGTGGAATTTAACCGTAAAACGCATAAAATGCGGGTTATTAACCGTTTCTAACGAAAAATGCATATTTACCCGCACGGTTAAAATCGTTAATAACCGGCGTCGCATCTATAGTGACGCTAATGCCCTTCTGTCAAGAGCATAAGCGTCACTATTGAACTGCAAGCAACCTTGAGGCACGGCGGCTGATCGTGCATTTTTAATCGGTCGGCTTTCGACGCCGCAGCAACACTAGGTACAGGAAACAATTCTTTATTTTTATAGTCCTTATCATAAGGGCATAAGAGCTATAATCAAAGGGCATGTTTACCTTAGCGGCTGACCGTACATTTCCGCGACGCGCGCGCACCGAGCCCGCGCATGCGCCGTCGTCTAAAACCGCGGCGTGATCTATTGCGTTCCGATCCGGGACAGAAATAAACGCACTCGTCATTTAAACGCCTCCCCGCATTGCGGGCTATTAACTAATTATAAGTATGTATATTCCGGTAACAGGGAAGTGCGGTCGCGAGAGTTTTAGAAGTCGTCATCTTAGCGCTTCTCCCGGTCGCATCCTCGGGCATTGCCTTTGAGCCCAGGATACGACTATGATCCTGAATTGACAAGCCTGGTAATTACATTGGAGCGACTGTCGTCTGACCTCCGCAACCCACGCAAGGCAAACCAAACAATTGGATCATAGTCAGGACCAACGGCTTAACATCCCTTTCTGCGTTTTATTGTTCACTATATTACAACTAAATCGCTCGCCCAGTGTAGTGACTTTGTGAATAACTCGCCACTTGGGAGTGGCCTACGTCCAGCAGCGGACTGCAAAAACCTCTGTCAGTCTTTTAATCTCCGTGGTGTAGTGGTAAGAGTGATGTGCTCAAAAACCATGGAGGTTGAGGGTTCTAATTTTGCGGGGAAAACTTTTCAAAGGGGATATTTCGTTGATGTGTTTTCTATAACTTTTTAGGTCTTCTTGATAGTCCTAAAAAACTAATTTAAACACACTTTTGATATAATCCTCCTCATTTGATTTTTAACTTGAATAAGATTCAGTTTTTAGTCTGCCCACTCGTATAACTGAAAGATATGAAACCTAGTAACCAACTATCCGCGCGCTATCCATATCAGTTAAAAGGGCCTCGGACTCATATAATAACACATTACGTCACTTTTGAGTTGTGAGGGAGCGCGGGTAATCGTCCATAGCAGTAGCCACCGCCTGCCTGGAAGCTGGGATAAATGGCTGGAGCATTTAGGTAGGTGGTAGGTACTTAGATAGTGTTGTAATGGTAATATAATATGTGTAGGATGGTTTAAGGGAGGTAGAGATTAAAGAACTACGACTCGAATGAGCCGCTCGTCTGGGGAAGTACCTCCACCTTACAGAAGACCACGGAGAAGAAGTCTTGAATCTGTGGTCCTATGTTTCTGCTAGTGAGTATGGTCACCAGACTTCAGTTTGGGAGGGTATGGGGCCTTACAGGCAGGCAACGCATCAGCGCCCCTGATGCGGTTATTACTTTCCATCAGGTGGCCCTTTGGTTCGTTTGCCTCTCTACAACATACAAAATAGGGCTTGGAATGCAGTTAAGAATGAGGTAGCGAAAGAGCTGTCAATGGAAAGTATCGCTTATTTCGTTTGCAACGTTACGGAAGAACATCTCGTATGGTAAATTTTTAACGATGTATAACCAGATTTACCAATTCAGGGTCATAGTCGTAGAATACCCTGGGCTCCGAGGCATTGGCCAAGGATGCGAACTGGATTAGCGCTAGGATGATGATTGGTGAAACTAACTAAGTTGTGTTTAGTTAACTTTTATAACGATTAACTAAATAAATGTATGGATACTAATAATTGAAAGACCATATCGATTGATAAGCCATATTTGTTATAACATTAGCAAGGCCTACATGTAGGTAGCGGGTACGTAGTTAGGTACTTAGGTAGGTAGGTCTTCGTGGACGATAACCACAAGTGTCTGGCGCGCGTGCTGCTCGCAATTTAGCGGGCGGCATGCCCGTCCGTGGTCCTAGGGCTGCCTACTGTATTGTTTTAGTTAGTTTGTAATAAATAACAAGAGAGATTCTAAGGAAATCTAGAAACATGGGAAAACTTGATATAGCATTTGTGTATGAGTTATCTATACTAATAAAGTAAAGCTAAGAGCTTGTTTGCTTGAACGCGTTAATCCTACTACTATTATAAAGGCGAAAGTTTGTATGTATGGATGTATGGATGTTTGTTACTCTTTCACGCAAAAACTACTGAATGGATTTGAATGAAACTTTACCACAATATAGCTTATAGATCAGAATAACACATAGGATATTGGAAATCGAAATCCACGCGGACGGAGTCGCGGGCGGCCGCTAGTAAATAATAATCTCAGGAACTACTGGTGGCTTACTGTCAGCCGTTATAGCAGGACGGATTCCAGTGAGTAAGAGAGATGCCGCTTTACATCATGTAAAGCGGCGTCCCTTTTACTCACTGGAATCCGTCCTGCTATAACGGCTGGCAGTAAGCCCCCTGGTTTTAATTGTAAAATCATTTTTGTGTTGGATAGATATTAAGATATATAAGTTGCAACATGTTAAGCCAATATTGTTGATCATGAAAACCTATCACATTAACATTTAATAACAAAATCAATTACCAGCTATCAATTTTAAATAATCAGATATCATTAACTTCTGCCATTAAAAATATGTACAACTTTAACGGGCTAAAACTTCTTTTTCTTCCTGAGCTTTGTCTAAGCTCCGATCTGTTCCCAATAATTTCCTTATATTTACCAGGTAGAAAAGCACTCTGTAATGCGATTAAACTGGCTCAAAACCTTACTTATAAAGTATTTCGTTGACTACAGATAATACAGGAAAAAAGTACGGAAAAAACGACGGCACGTGGAACTCATGAAAGAGAAATTTCTCTCAAAAATTTCGAGCGGCGATTTCATATTCAACCTTGAGCTGCCTCGTGCTATTGATCTTTCACTTGTTGTTATGAAAGGACATTGTTTTTGTCTATTTATCTAAACCTCGATCTGTCTGGACACGTGAATCGGCGACCCGATGATAAAAGGCTAAGGTTTGATCGATTATGCACATAATTGCTTATCAATGAAACTGTTAATTTAATCGTTGGGCAGTTGTTGTTATCTGGTAAAACATAGTGATGAAGGTAAAGGATGTAGAGTTAAATCATTAAAACGATTACGTTAAAATTTTAATTATGTCAGAGTAGGTTGAACACTTTCACACTCTGCACATATAAATCTGTTTCCTAATTCTTCCTTTATAAATCTGTGTCTAATTAATATTGCGTTTAGTCCCGTTAAATAATATTAGTAAATACTAGGTATATCTACTATATCTTAATCAGAATGTTAGTCAGAAGTTCCAAGATTATGCAAGGTTAGCGGGAATCGGAAATTTTAACAACATTATGTCTGTGTTATCAGGCAACCCTGACAGTTGAGTAGGTAGAGCGGCGCGGCGCGGCGGCGGCGGCGACGGCGCGGGCGTCGCGTCCGGTCGCCCGCTATCGCGGCACGATGATCGGAATCGTTGACATCGCGCCAGGCCGCGGTGGAATGACCGCGCGACGTTAATTGTCGCCTCACCTTCGAGCAAGGGCGGCCTCGCGGCCCTCCCCCGCGCCCCGCACTCCGCGCGTCGCGCCTCTGCCTCGCGCCCGGCGCCCCCTCGGCCCTCGCGTGCGTCACGTCACCTATCCTATGACGGTCAGCCACCCGCGGGTCGCGGCGTCCACCGCGCACCGCGAGCTCGTGTTTTGTTTTTATACGTACCTACCTACCTACTCCGTAGCGCAGTGGCTAGTGTGTCGCACTTTAATGCGGCGGCCGCGCCGGAGGTCCTGGGTTCGAATCCCGGGTCGGACCGATGAAATTGTGTCTATGTTTTCCGGTTGTGATAACACAGATACAGTCCGGAGTTTGGAAGTTAGCAGTGTAATTACACCCCCGTGCCTCGAAAAGCACGTTAAACCGTTGGTCCTGCGCCTGATCTCTCTACGGTCGTGTCAGACTGCTGTCCCACCGAATTATGGGAGTGAGGGAATAAGGTGTGCACCTGTGCTTGCGCATGCGCTTGTGCACTATAAAATATCCCGCGTAAGTGGCTAATCGTAAGATTGGCCGCCGTGGCCGAATTCGGCTAGGAGGGTATTATTATTACCTACCTACCAACAGCTACGCTCACTATAATACTCGTACGTACTTAGGCATGGTAATTTATAATTAAATCGGATGATCCGCGACGCGCTCGCATGTCATTTGTTATTTCGCCCGGGTATAGATTACGAGACGTCTCGTCCGTCGACATGTGCCGCGAGCTCGCGTGGTTCATCAAAGTGCCAAAAGATGATAATTAATGACCAACTGTAGTCGACATATTGGGATATTTTATGTTCCATCATTTCATTTAAATCCCGTTAACAGTAAAGTATTTAAACTATTGGAACGTTTTTGGAACGATACATTCATAAAGCATACAAGTGATTACGCACTACGCAATCACAACTGCACTCCTTATCTCCTTACTCTTGAAAATCAGGCATAGAACTAACGACTCTACGCACTTTCTGAATCTCGGTACTGTTTTGGCTCTATCAGAGATTTTAATCCAATGTCCTTGGAGCGGATGCCACTTTCGAAAAGGTCGACCAATATACTTTCCACTGACCCAAGCAGGCAGTCACCTTGGTAAGCGATGGTGTAGTTATCAAATAAATAACAATAATTAAAAGAAAGCCAGAAATAGCTCGTGTTCCGCGGCCGCGACGTTACCCGCGGCTGCACACGTGTTCACATCGACTGTCATTTGTTATTTTGGCGCGCTTACGCACTGAGCCGAGATGTGGTGTGATAATATATGTATGTACGTACATACTTATGCCCACATACTGCGGCCGCGCATCTCTGCAGGAGGTTAATATTAAGTATGTTTTTTGTGACATCAAATGTCAACTTTAAAGGATCAAAGTTCAGGCTAGTCTCAAAATATTTATTTATGTTTTTATGTGATGACATGTCTCTCAAGACTCAACTAAATAGTCTATTCGCCTCTTTTTTGTAATATTAAGCTACTGATATATGTATTATAATGTAGTAAACATTACATTTGACAGCATTAACATTATTTTATTGGTGTAGTAGTAATCACATAAATTGTAAAGATAATACTTTTCTGTAGCTGACTACTTATTTGAATTCGGAGACATTTATCATTTTTGTCTGTTTATCAGGTATGCGTTGGGTAATCGCCCTTGCCCTTGATGACATCTACAGATCAATGTCCAGTGCAGCCAGATAATGACGATGTATTGTTCTAGCTACCTATATGTAGTTTGATAACACGTGTAAAGATAATTTCTTCTTCAATTTAATCAGTCTGATATTATTATGTTGCCTGATTACGAACGACACGATAATACCCTAATTATAAATGTGAAAGTTTGTTTGTTTGGATGTTTGTCCGTCAATCACGCTGAAACTACTGAACTGATTTTGATGAAATTTGATATACAGGAAGTGCATGGGCTGACTTAGGTGATAGGTAGGATGCTTTTTATCCGATAAATACTCCCATGGGATAAAACTTGATAATTATATATATGCATTCGGTACACATTAAGGCTTTTTTGTGCCTAGGCATTATTATACTTAGCAAGTATGAAAACACAACTAAATAAATGCGGATGAAACTTTGTATTTCTTGTCTACCTAAGTCACTTAAGTGGCTATGGCCTGGTATTTCCGAGCTAATGACAGGCGCCCTTCTACATAATTGTCGCCAAGGTTAATGTTTAATATTAATAATAAACATGAATCCAACTATTCCAAGTGCAAACTATTAGATTCAATAATAGACAAATAAATTAATATTTCGAAAATTTCATTTTCCACGATAAACAAACTATTATACTCCGAACCCTTTCCTAATAAAGACGCGAATCAACTATAAAGTTGCCAACGTAAACAATAGCTGTGTTTTCACTGTTCACAAATGTTGTTTTGATAACAATCAGCCGTTCTCGACTGCGCCCTTTCGCTTTCATTCATGCCCATTGCCCAACTAAAACAAACTTTATTTCAATTTATAAATGTGTGCATCGCACGCCGAGCGCACTGCGCATGTGTGCGTTTCACTGGGCAAAGATGAGGAGGAATTGGTTTTGTTTTTTATGCCTATGTGGAGGCGTCCGCTCAGAATATAATATATTCTATTACACCTAACCATCCCAGTTCAGTGGGAAGACTGTTTTTTTTATTTCTATAATTGTATAATTATGATCCCATCAAAAACATTCTGTAAAAAATCTAGCCAAGTCTCGATGGAGCTGCTTGCTCATCTCTAAAAAGTAATGAAATCTAGAAAAAATCGTGCCAAGCCTACGGTTCCTTACTTCGATTTCTTCATTATTATAGTAAGTGTTGTGTGACTTGGCCGTTGAAGGGAACACAAGGGCACAGAACCAGGTGCTCTGTGACAATATTACACCAATCTGTTGCCAGAACTACCCATTGACGATGAAAAATTGCCAATTTGACAACGTTGATTGAATAACAAGTGAAAATTAAGGCTTGATACTGGATTTGTACCCTTGAGTACCCTTCAACGGCCAAGTCACACAACACTTACTATAATAATGAAGAAATCGAAGTAAGGAACCGTAGGCTTGGCACGATTTTTTCTAGATTTCATTACTTTTTAGAGATGAGCAAGCAGCTCCATCGAGACTTGGCTAGATTTTTTACAGAATGTTTTTGATGGGATTTCACTTCTTTTTGTAGAAACCTTATCTTATTTCTTACTGTGTGATGACAATTTCTGCATTCTGGTCTTATCCAGAGATTATCAAATAGTGGCCTGAAAATGCGGAGAAATGGTTCCTGTAAAGGATGGTACGGCAGTGTTTCCTTCGCGCTTGCCTTGGCGGGGGCACTGCTGTGCCCCCAGATTGACATCGACTGAAGCAGCTAACCAAATTAAATATTTTTTGTCAAGGCGGTATGTCGATTTTTTTAATAGTTTGGTTGGGCTGTTGTGTTTTCTAATCAGGGTCACCAGGTACTCCAGATCTTCGATTATGGTAGTTTTTATAGTTTTCCCTTTATGTGGCTATTAAACCCTAACTCTGTACCAAATTTCAGCGCTCTGAGTTTATGGGAAGTACTAGTTCTATTTTGATGATCATGTGTAGGTGAATGAGTGAGTGTGTGTCATAAATGCGAAACTTTGCTTTCGCATAACTTCGGAACTATAAGTCCCACAGACTTGAAATTTTGGATTTTAAGTATGTTATCTTAGCTTAGTGGATGATGAAAATTTCTGCGTTCTGGTCCAATCCAAAGGTTCTCAAATAGGGGCCTGAAAATGCGGCGAAATGGTTCCAGTAAAGGATGGTACGGCAGTGTTTGCTTCGCGCTCGACTTGGCGGGGGCACTGCCGTGCCCCCAGATATGAAGAGCTGAATTCACCAATGTTTGTTTTATATTTATTATGATTAGGTTCTTTTAAAATACTATTCTACATTCGTATACAACTTGTGGGCGAATACAAAAGTCGTAATTAATAATCTTAGTAATGAAAAACGACGAATATCAGATCAGCACATCTAACATTGTACACAGAATGATTGTGGTGCAATTTTTGATTACTTTGGATTTGCTATAAATTCAGTTATGCCACACACAATGTATACAATACCAACAATAGCTATGTATATTTATATGTGTACTTACATTGTAAAAAATATATTTTAGTATGAATAGAAAAGACAGGTGATGTCGATATTGAAATATGTACCATCTGCGACAGGTGGCAACAAAGCATTTAATCTTTGTAGCATCACAGTCGCAAACACATAAATATGTAGGAGGTATCGCCGCAGATAAACTTGTAAAAAGTTATGAATGAAACCGAGAGTGCCCGTAGTAGAGTTGTAGACTCCCCGACCCCCTCGCCGCACCCCGCCCGCCCCGCCGCCGACGATTTGTTTCACGCATTAGTTTTATTTTGTTTTGACTCGTTTTATGGAATCGTGTGATGGAGTGTCGCCAGTATGGTAATGCTGCAATTGTTCTGTGGTATTTCTTCTTCGTTTTAATTGTGCATTCGCCCGTTTGAGTTTTATTGCATTATAATCTGTTTCGGTGATGCGATTTAGCATGTTTTGTATGATTATGTCGCAATGATGACATCATAAGGACGTGAAAGGAAACTGCCTTGAAAAGTTTAATGTTCCTGCGGTGCATTTTTTTTGGGTGTGAAATACTATTTAAAAATTATTGTAATGAAGATATTATTATGCATTACAATAGTAACGCCATTCGGTAACCTGGTAATACTTTGTACATTTTTGTTATGAAGAGCACTTGTTGTTGTGGTTAGATTTAGATAGCATTAGGTGTTGGCGTGAAGTGTTTATGCATAAAAAAAAGTCTTTCCTTCTCTTTCATTGCGTCGATTAACAATAATCATAAATTTATAATCTCTTTCTTACCACTAGGGAATTTGAAATAAAATTAATGTTAATTAGGAGCTAAATTATAAAAATGACATTTGCGGTAATTAATCGTCAAACAACGTCACTTCGTACCCCCTGTATTTTATAGTTTGACGGCAAATGCGAGGCACCTTTGTGCCGGCAGCAGTCCGGTCCGCATGGCAAATGAAGCCGCGTCAGGCATCGGGTAGACGCTGCGAGTCCTTTATGCCTCACGGCGCCACGACTCTGTCCATTTTCCATGACGTTGCAGCTGCCAGCCGCAGGATCGAGCGACTGACACGCTCATGAGACTAGCGGTATATGACCTCTTTTTATCTAAATAGAGTATGATGAACTGACTTTCGAGTGTCATGGAATACTCGTTAGTATATACTTAATTGGCCTGCAAATGCGAGGCACCTTTGTGCGGCAGCAGTCCGGTCCGCATGGCAAATGAAGCCGCGTCAGGCATCGGGTAGACGCTGCGAGTCCTTTATGCCTCACGGCGCCACGACTCTGTCCATTTTCCATGACGTTGCAGCTGCCAGCCGCAGGATCGGGCGACTGACACGCTCATGAGACTAGCGGGATATAAACACATTTTATATCTAAATAGAGTGTGATGGTAAGTCTTCCGAATGACCTGGAATACCCCCTTGTTATATAGTAAGTCCGCAAATGCGAGGCACCTTTGCGCCGGCAGCAGTTCGGTCCGCATGGCAAATGAAGCCGCGTCAGGCATCGGGTAGACGCTGCGAGATTTCATTTGTTTTTCTTTAGTTACTAGCGGCCGCCCGCAACTCGGTCCACGTGGATTTCCAATTCCAATAGCATAAAGCCTTCCTCGTCGAATAGACTATCAGACACAAAAATATTTTTTGAAATCAGTCCAGTAGTTCCTGAGATTAGCGCGTTCAAACAAACAAACACTTCAGCTTTATATATTAGTAAGTATATTATAGATAGACAAACTTTTCGGTGGGGAAATAAACTTTAGCAGTCACGTAATCTATGCCTGAGATTCTCGTATGTTTGTTCTCAATAACACTATGTGTCTTTATCTACATTTAATATGTACTATTGCATTCATAACGGTAATGTTTAAGCTACTTTCGTTGTATCTGATCAATATCGTCTAGTAAGTATTTATTGTACGATAATGAACCGTTACAAGTCATGTTTTGAGACCCATTACTGTATCTGATTGTGTCTTAGATAGTTAATTATCTTTGCATGGAGTCAAACTGACATCCCATTAATCTCATAACTAGAAGAATTTTAAAATACTTAAGTTACCTATATCTAGAAGTCTAACGCCTCGATGGTCTAATGGTTTAAGAACCGGGCCGTGGTCTCGAAGTCTTCCTGCCCTGATGCAGGGAAAAGGCCTCATCAATAGTCCCACTGGGACAATAATAGGCTGATTACATTAGAACTAGATACTTTATTAAAGTTTCCCGCTTCCCCCCTGACCGTGTCCCACGCACAGCGCGCTCTAAGCTTGCCGGTGAACCGCTCCCGCGTCTTGCCTGATGTAGGTTACCTACTATGTGCTATGTGCTATGCACGCCCTATGTACCGGCTATGTTTCACCTAGCGAGTGATTTCCTATTCGTCAGGTCATGTGACCATGCCTTCTACTCGCACATATTGGAAATAGCAATGTCGAATATCAGCGTCTTGGCTCTTGGTCTTTGCTTTGAGCGGCAGCCATCTTCATTGGGTATTGTATACTGGTTCTTCTTATGTGTAATTAGTAAGTATTTATTTAATTTAAGTCATAAAAACATGCATTTTTAGCGTTGAAAACTGCTTGCAAGGTTAAAAAAAAATATGACGTCATATTTCATTCAAATTATTTTACCTTATGATTGCATTCATATAAATAAATAAACTTTATTTTCACAATACTACGGTTGATTTCTAGAATGTTTTACTCGTAATTATTTTTGACATTGACTCATTAGTCAGACGTGATTAAGCTGAATTGTCATTATATTCGTAATTAATGAGCGCTTAAGATCCATGTCTAGTACATTCATTCAATAAATGATTAAAAAATACCTTTGATTGAGAAGTTTTTTCGGGAGAAAATTTAAGTGTCCCTAAGTCGCAGAGTTCATGGGTTCAGATTTAAGGTTGACACAATGATAAATATTGTTGTTTTATTTTGTCCGAAGCGTTAATTCTTGTAGTTAATTAGGTACTTCTGATACTGAAAACACAAGTGTTTTAGCCATTTCGACTTCATATTTAGGAATATCATGTTGCTGTACTCGTAGTTATAATAGGCATGTCAACTTGGAACCTAACGACGCTCGTATTGCAAGTGCAGGAGCAGCGTATTATGTTGAATTTATCAGAGCTGCCCCGACGCTTGGCAGGCAATATTCCTTGGTTCATATGCGCAGCGCCCGTACTTCAGTCTCTGCACTGACTGTTGTGAATATTTAACAGTAACGGGTTGTATGAACACAATAATAATTGCAATTTAAGGCATGATTAATTTGAATTAACCTTATTATCCCTGTAGTAGCAGTTGTTCGGCTATTACACCGGTTGACCGAACTACTACAACTTTAAGTGTCAGTTTTTTGTTTTTTTTTTTAAAGTAGCGCGGTACATTGGCTCCTCCCTGCCTGATGGTAAGCAAAAGAGGAGCCCTAATTGCCATGACAACCGATGTGGTACCAAAATGGTATCCTATCAGTTGGCATCGCCATCTCTTGAATTCATTATTCTGGAAGGTAGGAACAACCGAACTACCTATACTCTTCAGTGGCAAGAGTTCGGTTAATCATTTCACAAAGATTAATTTGAAAAAAGCATAATAGCCGATGGCCTTATGTTTGGAAAAAACAGTAGATTTGTTAACTTGACAGATTGCCCGCTGACACTGGTTTTTAAATATTACGTGACGCTTTCCACATAATCCTTTATTATTCTATTCGTCATTAATCTTCAGTCATTATCGAAGATAAAAAAAATGCAAATGAAAATAAATACTTTAATGCAAATGAACAAAACGAAATTAACGAAATCTAAATAAGGGCCATCGTTGCTCCGCCTTCATTTCGGTGAGTAGATTTTGACTCCATATTCAGCAACGCAGACAGCTCTTAATATTCGCTCTCCAATGTCCAATCCCAAAATCTATCGATTTCCACTTTGTCCAACAGAGATTTTTTGTTTACACGAAAGTTCTCTCCAAGTACTTTGTCCAATCTGAAAATATTTTTCATGGTAAAATACGCAGATATTGGGCGGGTAGTTGGTTTACGAGATCTGCAGCTCAAGGTGAGCTGTCAAAGTCTCCCGCTAGGGGGCGGTCTGGTGGGTAGCGGAATAATTCTTTGTCGGTCGGCCACTCACGAAATGAGCTGAGTCGCGGGTTAGCGCTCAGCGCTCCCGCTACGGGGACATACGGATAAGCCGAATGAAATACTTAGTAACCTAGGCCAGCCTAGTAACGTAGATGCGATTAATAGTAAAATCTGACAAGAAAAATATCCTCCGCTTGTATTAAGAAACAGAAATAAATGCACCGCTTTTATTTTTATTTTATAGAATTGCTTAAAAGCAATAATGACTTACACCAAGCTGCAGACACTGCGTCATGATTTTCATGGCACGAGGGTTTAATTACACCGGATATTAAAGTGTTTGAACTGTTAACGAGTTCTTTTAAGATAACTCATGAAATAAAACTACTTTTAAACAGGTAGAATCGCGGAATAATTTTAAACCACATGTTTACAGGAAACCGACTTGTCGATTCGTTTCAGCAGCCGTGATCACGGAATGACTCAGATGTTATCCGTCACTTTTAATTTCACTTCAAGTCTATCCTCAACTTGATATCTATACGCCGTCCATCTTCATTTACATTGTAATATAACTCAGTCACTGGCGTTTTGATATCCCGCAATTTTTTTCATGTTCATATGTACTGCTGGTATTTGGAACTCTAAGTAAATATACTTAGAGTTCTAAATTATTAATGTCATAGTGAGCTACATATGCGCTTGCTCGCCTACCCACAGTTCGGTGTGTCCCCGCGGCACACTATGCGGTATTTTAGCTGCGTCGACACGCGGCTCGCTCGAGATTGCGACGGGATAGCGTAATAAGTTACCTACTTCATAAGATACAATAACTGCTGGCGCAGTTCTCCCGGTCCTGCGATATTATCGAGCTATTCCGGTATGATCCTCAAATATGTTCATTGTATTCCGGTCTGATCCTTTACTTTGATCCAACGCTGAATATTATAAAAATTCTGCTCTGATCTACCACGATTTTTGGTTTTCCCGTCGGATCCTCTTAGCGAGTAAGAGGATCTGACTAATAGAAAAACAGGTATGGCAAGGATATCAAAACGGAATATTAGTTTTTTTTTATATTTCGAGCCCCCTATCTGTGAATCAGACCGAAAGAGAAAGCTCAGAATAAAACTGATCCCCTGTGGATCAGATGCAGTGGATCTGACCGGATATCTCAATATTACCGAGATATCACGGATACCTGTCAAGACGTCTTCGGCAGTAATGGAAGTGGGGGGCAGTGACAGAATCCCAAGTAGTGCTGCATTGCGAACTTGCTAGAATTATGTCTGAGCGAGCTACATAGGCGCTTGCCCGCCTTGCCACAGTCCGGTGTGTCCCCGCGGCACACTATGCGGTATTTTAGCTGCGTCGACACGCGGCTCGCTCGAGATTGCGACGGGATAGCGTAATAAGTTACCTACTTCATAAGATACAATAACTGCTGGCGCAGTTCTCCCGGTCCTGCGATATTATCGAGCTATTCCGGTCTGATCCTCGAATATGTTCATTGTATTCCGGTCTGATCCTCTAGTTTGATCCAACGCTGAATTTTCTTTAACTTCTGCTCTGATCTACAACGATTCTTGCTTTTTCGGTTGGATCCACTTATTGAGAAAGAGGATCCGACTAATAGAAAGACAGGTATTTATAGAACTAGGTATTAAAAAGGGAATTTCACGATTTGTTTATATATCGGTTTCCTGTCTGAGAATCAGATCGGAAGACAAAATGTTATTTAATAAATCTGATCCCCTGTGGATCAGATGTAGTGGATCTGACCGGAATAACTCAATATTATCGAGGGAGGGATATCACGGATACCTGTCAAGACGTCTTCGGCAGTAATGGAAGTGGGGGGCAGTGACAGAATCCCAAGTAGTACTGCATTGCGAACTTGCTAGAATTATGACCGCATAGGAATTGAGATGCTGAGGATTTTTTATTTTCACTGTTACTTGTTTTCATAGTACTTCCACTTATAGATTTGCTTTGACTGCTTAGTTGGGCTTCGTTTCCTTGGGGAAGTTATGTTTTAGGATTATTTCGGAGACTTTGTTTCATTCACGTCGAAACGCTGGAAGGGCGAAAATACACACATCAACTTTATCTAGGGATATCTACATATTATCAAATATTTTAAATACTATTAGAAATTCGCTAATACTGTGAATGAAAAAAATATAGAGAATTTTATAGTTTTAATAAAAAATAAAAAAAAAACGTGATTTAAATTGTATTTTAATTAATAATTAATTTTTTATTGCCCTAGGTAAATTAGTGTGGTAGAAAATCTTCGTTTTTTATAAATAAAATGATCAAATTTAATTCTAATCAACAATCTTATTGATTTAATCAGTGTTGCCACCTCTCACGTTTATTATAACATCAGTATCAATTGTTCATGCTTAAAATTAAGTTACTTAAGGTCTTGTTGCGTTATGAGACCCGATGCTCTTTCAAAGTGATGGTGAAGTTGTTGTACTGTCTTAGAATTTGGTGGGAAGTGTCTTAAAAATCATTGATGTAACATGCCGCACGCATGCTTGATAAGATTTAAGCCGGACGACTGAGCAGGGCAATAAAAAACATGGATATCGTAGTCTCGTAGAGCGGCCGGCACCTACCGCGCCACATGGGAATTGGCACTGTCGTTCATGGTTATAAATTCCTGGATGATTTGGACTTGGCTTAGAGCAATGACAGATTCTACTACCTTTTTGAGATGTTTTTGATTAGTCATGATGCTTTGGATACAAATGGGCTGGGCTCGTTCACCCAGACGAAATCCTCCTAAAATCGTGACTGTCCCGCCTTGGTTAAAGTGGACCTCCTTAGAGTGTCACAGACGGATAATACTGTCAGGAGTTCTCAAAACGCGTGTTCTTCTGAATCTGGATAAAATGTGTAGCGGGAGTCATCGGTTTTCAGCATCACAGACCATGGGTCGTCACTCCATGGAAAATTTTCCTAAGCCCAAGAAAGACGCCTACCGTGATTGCCCCATCACAATGTTGGTACACTTAGCGGTTGTCCAACATGAAGACCCACTTCATGCAAACTCTTTTGCACGGTTTGGTCGCTTTCCAGCAGCTGATGGTCCTCCTGGAGCCTTTTTACTAGTCGCATCGCTGTGATGTTTGGTCGTCCTCTAGCAGTCTTTTGGAGAAATTGATCCTGTCTCTGGGTAGTAATGCGATTTCTGTTTTAGTGCCGTTCAACCACGTTCTCAAGACTGCGATAATTGCGCCAAAACCTTGGTAAAATGTTTTGGTTGGTGGTTAGAGCCTCGGCAACGACGCGTTTGAAGGCAACACTTTTTTACAAGTCTACGGATCGTAACATTTCGTTTCAACTCAAATGAAACCGTTATATTACTCTTAAAAGAACACTTAACAAGTTTAATAAAAAATAATTTAGAAAAACATCACTTTTCTTTAGTAAAATATCAAAAAAACAGTTTTAATTTTCATACACTTTTCCCGTGCGGAAGGAACTACCAATATTTTTTTGACATTCTTTTGTTTTTCTATAAAAAAATATATTTTTTATAAAAATATAATAAAATACCTTTCAATCGATATATAAACTTCATATAAATATAATAAAGAATAAACAATATAACGTAGTTTATAATATACAATTATGATATCCCTAGATTTTGTTGATGTGTGTAGTTGTGACGTGCAAAATAATTTTCTCAGTGAATCAAATTGCTGAATACACAATACACACATTTTATTCATGGGTTTTAATGACGACGCATCTATTTATTTTTGGTCTTGTGTATTTTCATGGGCGCTGGTGATTGCTTACCATCAGGATACACGATTGCTCGTTTGCCCTGTTACGTTAAAAAAAAATCGTGAACACAAAAATAAACTAAAAATTAAAAAAATAATTCCTAATATCTATTACCTAATACAATAATTTTCCTAAACTATGTCAAAGTAATCTTAAACAAACTAACTGAAGTCGGTGCTTTTTCTCTTCAGATTTTTTGGGCAGGCACCGACTTCAGTTAGTTTGTTTAAGATTACTTTGACATAGTTTAGGAAAATTATAGTATTAGGTAATAGATATTAGGAATTGTTTTTTTAATTTTTAGTTTATTTTTGTGTTCACGATTTTTTTGAAGTCGGTTTAATTTTTTTTTAAAAAGTCAGTTTATTTCATGATTTTTAGTTGTGTTAAAGCGTTGTGAACTTAATTATTAATAGGAACTTAGTTGTTGTTAAAAGTAAATGAGAGTGTGGATAAATTACTTGTTCCTCGCGAGAAGGCCCTCAACGAGATTTCTCGCCGTGGGTCTGGATTAGCGATGGGCGATTGTATCAAAAAAAGTTATCGAATCATCGAACTTTCGATTAATCAAATATTCGAATGTCGATTTATTCGTTCTTTTATAGGATGATTCGAATAAAAATCGACTTTCGAATTACTATTGACTTATTTTTACAGGTTCTTTATTTTAACGAATGAAGCGGCGCGAGATTTCCCCTTCCTTCCTTGAGGTAGAGTGCGGGTGCGGGGGTGTACGATTCGAATGTGTGTGTGTATTCGAGTGTTATATTCGAACGTTATCAGTATTTGACTTGATTTAATGTTCATTTAACTTTAGGAATAAGATTACTTACTTTTTTTTTAAAGTTATCTCCCAAAGATCTCTAAGAAAGACGTTTTATTGTTATTTAGATAGAGAAGGTATTATTTGATTTTAACCTGTGAGCTGTGAGACTATTATGCTGTGACTAGCAAGTTAATTTAACTGAATTATAAGTAATCAAAAAATTAATGATCAATTTGCATTTACCTTTATTATTAAAACCTTTTATTTGATTTTTAAGCCATTGTTTTATTATTGTTTCGTTATACTTGATAAGCCAGATTTCGGTTACAGCGATATTTAGTAGGTATAAAGTACGCACAGAACCGCAGCAATCAAAATAATCATCAATCGATGGGTTAATATTACGCTAACGAAACGCAGCACAATCATCACCGTGCGAGGCACGTACGGTCGTACGCGGTAACAATCGAAAATTTATCGAATAATGTGATTTTTTATCGAATGCATTCGAATGTAAAGATTATTCGAATAATTCGATTGGTATTACTAACAATCGCCCATCGCTAGTCTGGATGTAATATACACAAGTATCACGTTAGCCCTACATACATTCGATCGACCAATTGCAGTTCTGCCTTCCAACTCCTAACCGTTAAGGAGTACTGTAGCTTCATCATCAGCACAGTAGCATCAGATGTTGATTCAAGCATACCTCACAAGCAACATTTAAGCCCTACATACTACTAAATAGTTTCCATCGACCAATTGCAGTTCTGCCTTCCAACTCCTAACCGTAAAGGAGTACTGTAGCATCATCATCAGGACAGCAGCATCAAATGTTGACACCCTGAAGCATATACCTGAGTAAGACATGATTACGTAACAAAAACACCATACGAGCATACAATTTTCGGTGGTTGCCCTCGATTTCTCCTGGATTCCATCATCAGATCCTGGACTGGTGAAAATGGGACCACCTCAGAACTGAACTCTATCCAACAAAAAAAAAATTTGAAATCCGTCCATAATTGACGAAATTATCGGTGAACATACATAAAAAAAAAAAAAACATACAGACGAATTGAGAACCTCCTCCTTTTTTGAAGTCGGTTAAAAAAAGGCTTATTCCGTTTATGAACGGTAAACATTTAACAAAGAAGAAGATAATAGGAAAGTACAAAAAACTTGTGGGCACCATTGCGAGATAGGACGTAAGAGTAACATCAGATAAAGCTACGAATTCTCATTGACTCAGAGTAACATTTGGTTATTAAAAATATCATCATTTGGTTGTTTAAAAATATCGTCATTTAGTTATTCAAACATACAGTAGGACCTCGATTATCCGGACTAATTGTTGTCGGTAGGCATCCGGATAATTGAAAGTCCGAATAATCCAATATATGAAGAAAAACGGGCTTTATGCATATATTTATATGTAGTCTGTACCTTGCTTACAATAATTATGTATATATTTGGTAATTTGCATTAGGTAATCATGAAATAAATAATAATTACAGTTTAATTTTGTTTAAAGTATTTGGCAACGGGCGCGGACGTCACGAGTGGCGAGGCGTTATGCTAGTTCTGATCTGTTAATGTTAGAATAAACTCGTCGCGATTGGCAGTCCGGATAATCGCGAATTCGGATAACCGAGGTCCGGATAATCGGGGTCCTACTGTATCTCATAATATTATTTGGTTGAGGGAGAGGATTGTAATTTAAAGTGTTTGTGCTACTAGGTAAGTAGGTTACAACTTGTGAGAAAGCAGACACTCGTATAGCTACGAAAAAGTATTTTTTCTGCATATTATTTTTTTGTCGTATCGCAGTAAGCACGAGTAAGTTGAAAATGGAAATATAATTTTCCTTTTTCGTAAAAAATATGATTTTTCCGTTTCTAGGAAAAAATCTCCGTAGACTATTCATTATTCGCATCTAATATTTTTGCCCAAATAAACCCTTAATCAATATTATGATATTTCTACCGAATGGATAACAAATCATAATAACGTTTCGCTAGCTTTTACTCTGATTGATTTATTGGGACATTTTGTTCACTTCCTTCTCGTGGGCCGTTGTATAAATTTATATTTCAGAGCCAATTCTCATGGTTAAATCATTAAACGAAAATGTTGTAGCTGGAAAATAATTCAATAAGAGTAATCAAGTACGCAGAACTAAAGTCTAAGGTCCGCGTACTTACGTATGTACATAAAGTGCCCAGGTGCAGGTATTTACTGCCTTAATATGAAACACTATTTTATTAGAAATGTACTTTTTGTTATTACCACATGTACAGTCAGCGTCTAATAGATAGTGACACTCAGGGTATTCACATTTATTTATTTATAGCGGTTTGACTGAACCAAACTAAATGACGTTTTGAATGAGTCCACTTTTAAACGATTAGAATGTTGTCAAAAATATGGCATCTTTGTTTGTACCGCTCTGCGTCTGAGCCCTGTTATTGACTATTTGGTTGTTTTTTTGTGTATTTATTTGAGTACCTTGAGTGCCACGATCTATCAGACGCTGCGTGTATCGATCAGCTCTGATTCCATGCACTCAATTAAGGTAACATAATACCTTGTTCACGTTAGACATAATGGCTAAAAATGCACGTGACTGAAGTCTGAAAGACATTCTAAAGGCAAACAGAAAGGGCATTCCGGGCATCGAGGTGCTACTACCACGCCGAACGTTAGTTACCCCGAAACGTGCAGTTATTAAGATTTGCTTCGCTTGCAGAGGCAAGGCCATCCACCTCGCCTGCACGTAGCGAACTAGAATATACAGCGGTACATAGCGCTGTACCGCGCTTACATAAACTGAACGACAGCCGCTGCCGGACTGGACCAAAATACCGCACCTGACGCTCGCGCCCGGACCTCGGTAGGGCGAGCCATGCTCACGAGCTGAGCGGGCTTGGTAATTTTATTACATACTTAATTAATGCGATTGCTCAGTCATGTGTTTTGGGCTTAATGCAAAAGGCAGAGGCTGTTGTAGCGAGCTAGAATAAACAGCGGTACATAGCGCTGTGCCGCGCTTACATAAACTGAACGACAGCCGCTACCGGACTGGACCAAAATACCGCACCTGACGCTCGCGCCCTCGGTAAATACTTAGTTAATTATTGCAATGGCTCAGTCGTGTCTCTTGGCAGACCCATATTTTCCACTGGACACGATGGGCACGTGCCCTGGGCATCGATCGGGGCTCTCAGACTCTGCTCTTTGGGACCCCAGATCCTGCATGATTGCCAAACCAGAAGTTTATGGGCCTTCAGGCCCATGTGCCCAGGGCCTCTAATAGGAAAAAGATGACCCCACAGCACACATCTTAGCTTTGGTGGAGTCTCACCCACACCTTCATGACTGTGTCTTTTGACCCAAGAAATAGAAAAGGCAGACTGGTTTTTATGGTATTTTGGTGTATTTCGGCTTATTCCCTACCTATAATTGAATGGAGGTCTGCATCTAGAGCGTCACTCCACCGTTAGTGAGGGCGGCCGAGCGGCCGTCGACCAGAACGTTTTCCGAGATTTGCACCAACCATATTAAAAGGACTTAAATCCTTCGAATACGCTAAGCTCATCACTATAACAGCAGCCCTACGTAGCAACGAGGCGCACAAAGCCTGCCCGCTGCGGTCGCTCGTCTTACGAGCCCGACTCCGCGCTTATATACAGAGCTATGTATTCACGAGCCGTTGACATAGTAATCATGCTCCACAGGTTATATACACAGCAGTAATTAACAGATTAAGCTATTGTGACACGTTACCTAGATCCAACTATATTACTTACTTACTTATTTACTCCTGTAGCTCAGCGACCCAAAGTGTGTCTTGGCCTCCGGTAGAGATAACGCCACCTATCTCGTACCCCCGCGGTTTCACGCCATTCTCCGATCCAAACTCTCGGAGGTCTGCGTCTAGAGCGTCGCTCCACTTGTAGCGAGGGCGACCAACAAGCCGTCGACAAGCATGTTTTCCAAAATATGCACCAACTAGTATTTTAAAGAACTTAATTCCTACGAATACGCTAAGCTCATCATTATAACAGCAGCCCTACGTAGCAACGAGGCGCACAAAGCCTGCCCGCTGCGGTCGCTCGTCTTACGAGCCCGACTCCGCGCTTATATACAGAGCTATGTATTCACGAGCCGTTGACATAGTAATCATGCTCCACAGGTTATATGCACAGCAGTAATTAACAGACGCAGCTCCAGCCAAATAACTTACTTACTTACGAGTACTTCTATGGCTCAGCGACCCAAAGTGTGTCTTAGCCTACGATGGAAGATAGCGCCACCTATCTCGATCCCCTGCGGTTTCGCGGCAGTCTAACGAACCAAGCTCTCCGAGATCTGCATCTACAGCATCACTCCACCGTTTGTGAGGGCGGCCGAGCGGCCGTCGACCAGCAGGTTTTCCGAGATGTGCACCAACCATATTAAAAGGACTTAATTCCTACGAATACGCTAAGCTCATCACTATAACAGAGGTCTTACGTAGCAACGAGGCGCACAAAGCCTGCCCGCTGCGGTCGCTCGTCTTACGAGCCCGACTCCGCGCTTATATACAGAGCTATGTATTCACGAGCCGTTGACATAGTAATCATGCTCCACAGGTTATATACACAGCAGCAATTAACAGACGTAGCTCCAGCAATATAACTTACTTACTTACTTACTTCTATGGCTCAGCGACCCAAAGTGTGTCTTGGCCTCCGATAGAAATAACGCCACCTATCCCGTACCCCTGCGGTTTCGCGCCATTTCCCGATCCAAACTCTCGGAGGTCTGCGTCTAGAGCGTCACTCCACTTGTAGCGAGGGCGACCAACAAGCCGTCGACAAGCATGTTTTCCAAAATATGCACCAACTAGTATTTTAAATAACTTAATTCCTACGAATACGCTAAGCTCATCACTATAACAGAGGCCCTACGTAGCAACGAGGCGCACAAAGCCTGCCCGCTGCGGTCGCTCGTCTTACGAGCCCGACTCCGCGCTTATATACGGAGCTATGTATTCACGAGCCGTTGACATAGTAATCATGCTCCACAGGTTATATACACAGCAGTAATTTCAGAAATAGACGCTGCACCTGCCAGTGTTTGAATATCTGAGACGGTGGAGACTGTTGATCTGAGAAAGGCTCGTATTATGTAGAGGTCCTGTTTGAAGCAGCAGCAAATTATGGAGCGGAATATACGAGTTTAAGCTGTAGTTACTAGTAAATTAACAGTGTGTTTGTGGTATATGTTAATGAGGATAAGAGATACTAGCTAGAGGCCCTCTGCAATTTTTCAGATTAATTCTGCCGCTATAAACATTTTTCGGCATTGTACAAATGTACATATTTTAGTGAAGCCCCACAATGAAATGGGATAGAACCCAAAGAAGTTTCCAAGTTTGTTTTCAAAAATGTGTTGGGTCTGAAAAAAAAATATTGTCTTCCAACTTAGTAATAATAGTATATCTTGATATAAAGTACGAGCAATTTTGAACCTGCTTTAAATTAAGTAATAAATGAATACGTTTAGGCACGGTATAGATGCATTTCGGCAGAGTACTATTCTAATGTGTAATGCAACACTATTCTGCCTGCCGGTGGATTAGAACAGACTAGTTTATCAGCAATTAGTTAAACAATGCCGTAAGATTAAACCAAAACTACACCCACTTAGCATACCATTTTCAGCTAAACCCCTCTCCGGTGGCCACTTACAGACGATCGCTTTTGACCTATTAAGTTAGATATCACGGATGGAGGAAGTGGGTCGCGGCCCGCAGGTATTCCACTTTGATCACCCAATTTTAGAGCACCCACAACTTTAGCATCTGGCATAGTACACTTTAAATACCTATTCATATTATTGGCTGCCCGAAAATCATACTATAATATAACAAATGTTAAAGTTTG
The DNA here is from genome assembly GCA_958496325.1 of Nomophila noctuella. Classification (NCBI taxonomy): domain Eukaryota; kingdom Metazoa; phylum Arthropoda; class Insecta; order Lepidoptera; family Crambidae; genus Nomophila; species Nomophila noctuella. The sequence goes on along the minus strand of OY292499.1, from coordinate 10,186,931 downwards.
TATGTTTGGATGTTTGTCCATAAATCACGCTGAAAAAACTGAACGGATTTTGATAAAATTTGATAAACTGGCAGGGTATGGGCTGACTTAGGTGATAGGATACTTTTTATTTCAATCAAATGCTCCCATGGGATAAAACAAAAATCTTGATAATGCGGGCAAAGCGTCGGGTTAAAACTAGTGTCAAATAATAATACCAAAAATATTAATCGGTGCTTAAAGTGACTAGGATAGGTGCTCAAGTGGCGGGTGCTCTTAAATTAGGTGGTCAAAGTGGAGCACTTCGCGGCCCGCCCTGGCGTTCCCGGATCAGCCTCCATCACCCGCAGGGCTGGCGCGGTCGCCACGGCAACCAACTTGCCAACTTCGACGTCCATTGCCCGACTTATTTCAAATTAGTTTGGGTTATTAGTATTGTAATGATACTTTTTTATCTCTGACAAGGCGCTGTCTTTTTTATTATCTGATGATTTATCAATATTTTGACGGGCCTGTTGGTCTAGTCGTCAGAACCCCGGCTACAAACCCAGGGTCGCGGGTTCTAATCCCGCTCGGGGCAAATGTTTGTGTGATGAACATCTGCTTTTGAAGTCGAGTCATGGATGTTTATAAAAGTATTTAAGTTTGTCTATCCGTTCCCTAGCGTCCACAGTACAAGCTTCTAGCTAAGTTTGGACTAGGCAATTGGTGTCTTATTCCAAAGAATTTATTTTCTTATAAGTGTGTTTCTACACTTAAACCTTAATGCGACACCTAAGACAATATTGATATATTATAGATATTTAAAGGTTCTCACCATATACCATTTTGTATTTGATATAATATACCTGAAGCCACTTGGCAGCCCTGGTCCGTCGCCATGGCGATGTTTGAGACTCGACTCCGTTTATTATTGGAGATGTCTTTTTTGCCGTTCGCCGTTTTGTTTGAAAACCTTGAGCGTTTGCTCCTCGGATTTGAATGGTCCTGTTAGCTCGATATTTTCAAAATTGGTATGTACTCGCTCGACATACATTAAAATCTGTACTAATTTAAGCTAAAACTAAAGAGTTTGTTTATTTGTTTGAACGCACTAATCTATGGACTTACTGGTTCGAATTGATAAAAATATTTTTGTGTTGATACTTCTTTTCAAAATCCACGCGGTCGGAGTCGCGGGCGGCCGCTAGTTTTGAAATACAAAGACAGGTTAGGATTACTGTTATAACAGCTTGGTCTTTAACTCAAAGCAAATAACGCCTGCACCTATACGATAACGAGCGTCATTGAACAGAATAGACGTCTTGCATTTAAAATATTGCATATTGAATATTTAAAAATATCGTTAAAATGCAAAAGTGGTTAATACCATACGTTTTCTTTGTAAATGCCCTTGTAAACTAGATGTTGCTTTCTCACTTGAACTAAACGGAGTGTTGTGGGATTGGTTTTAGAATGAAATCTTACCTAGACGGTCATTCTACATAGCTAATATGTTTACAGAAGTTAAGATAGATAAACTGTAGTCCGATTAATTTCTAAATCAATCAACTGACCATCTCGGACTTCTCCGAATATCTAGATTAGGAGACTTACAAAATTTTACAAACAAACAGCTCGTCTGCCACCTCTTACACAAAAGAAGATAAATCTATCAACTTATCTTACTATAGGTATGATCCAACGTGACCTTCATCTAGCGAAAACTTTACAGTGAAACCTTTCAGTGATCTTCCTAACATTGTTTCGCTATCTAATCTGTAGGTTTACGGAGCTGCTTTACGAAAGTAATTCCGCCGAAGTCGATCATTGACCGGGCTGTCAAATGCACAGCGGAAATTGGGAGATGATCGCGACAAGGGGAATTACTTTATTTACGGCGACTTTATGGTCATGAGTGAACTCGTTAGCGCGGCTCGTAAACTGAGACCCACCTGCGCTCTGAGATGCTTCGCTACGTGTCGCAGGCTCTGATAGCATTGAGACTTCTTTTATTGGGTACATTCCTCTGAGTTTATTTTCCAGGATATAGCGTTAAAATGAAACGGGAGTATTTCAGACTTTAATGAGCTAAGAGTGCAGCTCCTACTACTACTCCTACCTAGCGTAGTTAAAAGTGCGGGGGGTTGTACCTGCTCCCAGTGAATATGTCGTGAGCACTCAACAATGGTGTTCGTTTTGGTTAACAAAGTCTCTTAACTCCCTTTCTCATCGACGATATTGCCTTTAACCTGTGGAGGTCCAGCGAGATCCCCTTGCCTGGTAATGAAAAAGCTGTTACCTTTCATAATAAATACGGTTAAAACGTTCATCATCATCATCATCATCAGCCTATCGCAGTCCACTGCTGGACATATGCCTCTCCTAGGGCTCTCCAATTAACCCGATCCTCGGCGACTCGTTCGTAAAACGTTCATTATAGCTATCATATCAGGAACTGACTTACTTTCTTTGATAGCAATTAATTTCTATCATTCGCAGAATATTTTTCTTTGATAGCAATTAATTTCCATCATGCTTGCAATATCTTTCTCTGATAGCAACCAATGTCTATCCGCGCACGAAACTCGTGCGGATCGCGCGGTTTACGAGCGGCCGACGATGCGCCGCGCGCTGCCGGTAATGATGTACTACTACACGCGCGATTTGGCTAGGTATGACGTCATCCTGCGATGGTTAGTACTCGTAAACCAAAAGCTGGGCATAGAATATGACGTCTTTGAGCTATAAAAGAACCTTAGGTTTTGAAACCAGTAAAATAATTAAAAGAAATGCAGTTGAGCATTTGTATACAGTTTAATTGAAGCATTCAAGGCAAGTTATATCTATCAGGGACGCGAAATCTGCTCTTGATAGCAATCAATTTCTATCAGGCGCGCAATTTCTTTCTCTGATAGCAAGCAATGTCTATCCGGGCACGTAGCTCGTCCGGATCGCGCGGTTTACGAGCGGCCGACGATGCGCCGCGCGCCGCTGGTAATGATGTACTAGACTCGCGACCTGGCCAGGTATGAACGCGGAATCTATGTAATGACGTCATCGCGAGATGGTTGGATCTCGTAAACCAAAAGACAGGTATTCGTGCTTTTAAAGATCTTTGAATATACAAACCAGTTCCCTATATAAGGAATATTTTAGTAGAAGAAGTAAATTGTAATAATACGGTTGTCCTTTAAAAATATAATGCCAGATAAATAATAATATTTCGGGTACACAACAAAACAATAGTCAACATTAGAGTAATAACAAACATAGAGCAGTATCTAACTAACTATATGCAATGGCTAGGAATATTTACAGCAGCGGAATAAAAAACAAAAGAGCAATAAAAGTCAAAGGGTCTGCCGCGTCTGCGACCAAGAGGTCGTTCAAATTCAAATTCAAATTCAAAATATTCTTTATTAACATAGGCTTCATAGAAGCACTTATTAATCGTCAAAAAATTACAAAAAATGACTCTACCACCGATTCGGAAGGCAGTTACTGCCGAGAAGAATCGGCAAGAAACTCGACAGTTGCTCTTTTCAAATGCCATTTACAATGTTCATATTATAAGTATGTCAAAAATAATAATAAATCTAATATAATATAATAAATATGACAACAACATGTGCAGAGAGGCAAGAAATTGTCAGACCCACAAATTCTTGTCGACATCATTTAAGAAATCTTGTATCCTATAATATCCTTTTCTTATTAAGCAATTCTTTACTTTAAGGTTAAATAGATGCAAAGGTAATTCAACAAGATTTTGTGGTACTTTGTTAAACATTTTTATGCTTAAGCCTACGAAAGTCTTTCCAGTTTTTTGAAGTCTGATTGTTGGATAGGCAAGTCTGTGCTTATTTCTTGTGTTAAACTGGTGAGTATCGGACTTTTTCTGAAAGTTCTCATAGTATTTCCTAACATATAAAATACAATCAAAGATGTATTGAGAAGGAACTGTTAAAATGTTAATTTCTTTAAAAACGTCTCTGAGCGAGTCACGAGGTCTAAGGTTGTAGATTGCACGGATAGCTCTTTTCTGCAATATGAAAATAGACTCAATGTCGGCAGCAGAGCCCCACAACAGTAGACCATACGACATAACAGAATGAAAGTAACTGAAATAAACTAGTCTTGCCGTTTCAACATCAGTGACATATCTTATTTTTCGAACAGCGTAAGCAGCTGAGCTAAGTCTTCCTGAAAGTGTAGATATGTGAGGACCCCATTGTAATTTTGAATCAATGGTTATGCCTAAAAATTTGACTGAATGGACAATTTCCAATTGCGCATTATTCATAGCAATTTGCGTATCAATTTGCCTTACATTAGGCATCATAAATTTAACACATTTTGTCTTATTAGCATTAAGTAACAAATTATTGGTACTAAACCATTGTGAGACTTGCGAGAGAGCCATGTTTACTTTGTCAAATGATTTTTCGTTTCTTCCCGTTTTAAATATGAGGGAAGTATCATCCGCAAACAAAACTATCTCACAGAGGTCTTTGGTATAGTATGGAAGATCATTTACGTATATAAGAAAAAGCAAAGGCCCTAATATAGAGCCTTGGGGCACGCCCATTTGTAGTTTCGCACCAGACGAATTTGTGTTATTAATATTAACTCTTTGTATCCTGTCAGTGAGGTACGATTCAATAAATTTTAGGGCAACGTCTGAGATACCGTAATGTTTTAATTTAATAAGTAATATTGAATGATCAACACAATCAAATGCCTTTGATAAATCACAAAAAATACCTATGGCATTCTGTTTACTTTCCCATGCATCCAGGATATGTTTTATAAGTGCAATACCTGCATCGGTTGTACTCTTGTTTTTAGTAAAACCGAATTGTTTCGAGTGAAGTAAATTATTGACATGAAAATGTTCAAGTAATTGATTAAAAATAATTTTCTCATATATTTTACTTAATGATGGTAATATTGAAATTGGTCTAAAATTTGATGGGTCACTTTTGTCGCCCGATTTAAATAAAGGTATTATTTTACTGCATTTCATTAAATTGGGAAATTTATTTTCATCAATGCATTGGTTGAAAATGCAAGCTAGATGGGGATAAATTATTTCTATTATAGTTTTCGTAATATCAGTGGAGATTCCCCATAAATCCTCAGTTTTCTTTATACTTAGTGATTTGAAAGTTTTTAATATTATAATAGGTGTGATGTGATGAAAATGAAATATAGTCTTACATTCGTCAACACATGAAGCCAAGATATTTTGGGCTTGATGTGTACTAGAATTTAATACACTTGTGGTTTGTATAGGTATATTTGAGAAAAAATATCCAAAGGCATTTGCTACTTCTATGTCTGTTTTAAAAGTACTATCATTAATTCTGAGAGAATAATCACTTTCATGTGACTTGGATTTGCATATTTCTTTATTAATTATATTCCAAGTAGCTTTAATTTTATTACTTGATTTATTTATTTTATTCCTCAAGTAAATGGACTTGGCTTTACAGCAAACTTTCTTAAATACTTTAGAGTAATCCTTAACATATTCTATCACTTTTGGATCTTGAGAATATGCTTTTAAGTCATATAGCTCATACAATTTAATTCTACTTTTATAAATACCAGGAGTAGCCCAGTCGCTGAATTTTGTTTTATTATTACTGACATTGATAGTCTTTTTAGGAAATATTGTACTAAATTCCGATGAAATTAAGCCATGGAAATTGTCATAAATATTATCAACATTACGGTTATCGAAAGAAATATCAAGTATTTTATTGACAATGTTATTTTTAAATAAGTTTTTGCGCTTCTCAGTGACAGGTCTACAAATGATTTTCATAGATCCTGAAGCAACACAGTGTTCAAATTGAACCTGTTGTCCATAATAATAATAATAATAATTTTTATAATATAATAATAATAATAATTTGTTTATTTGACATAAAACACGGTGTACAAATAGGTGTTACAGAGTATATAAATTAGATCTAGCGTATTTTGTCAATTTATTGACATGCAAATATTTTTAAGGTCAATTTCATTAAAATCATTAAACAATATTAAATCCGAATCATTAAAATACAATAATAACCATTATTTCTTGTTACAAATGTCATAAAATAATATCAATAAAACTTGTAAAATTGTAATATAAAAGAAAAAATATAATTAATTGTGAGATAAATAAGTCAAGTTCAATTCATATAACAATCAGCGAATGTCAAAAATCAAAATACTCTTTTAGGTCATAGAAACACTTATCAATCAACCAGGCTCTTAAATTATATAAAAATGGTTTAGTGAGTAATTGTCTTATCTCCATGGGAATTCTATTATAAATACGTATTACCATCACGTCACAATTTTTTTCATATAAACTTGTTTTGCATGACGGGCCTAGCAGTTTGTATGGATCTCTAGGACGTAGGCGTTGACTGTGAACTGGTTTCTTAAACATTTCCATATTATGTCGTACAAACTTTCCGATTTCATAGATGTACATACATGTCAAAGTTAGTAAACTATGTTTCCTAAAAATTTGTCTACAACTCTCACGAGGGCCGAGACCACTGATGGCTCGGATGCACTTCTTCTGTATAAGAAAGACATTATTTATATCTGTCGAGTTTCCCCACAGTATTAGTGCGTATCTTAATACTGAAGACACATAACCATGGTAAGCAAGAAGAGCCGCTTTCTCACCTGCACTGACTCTTAGACGAAAGAGAGCAAAAACGAACCTACTTAGCCTATTGCAAATATCAGATACATGACTTTTCCAGTTACAGTGGCAGTCCACCACAATGCCCAAAAATTTTGTATTTTTAACCTCATTAAGATATTGTCCTTTACATTGTAGATTAAGATTATGTTTTTTTGCCTTATAATTTGTAAATTGCATAAAATTAGTTTTTGAGATGTTAATACAAAGATTGTTTGTCTCTAGCCAATGTTGAATTTTTTCTATAGCTTCATTAATAATGATTTCATAAGAAGTCTGTGTATCAGTGTAGGGTATTATAAGGGAAACATCATCAGCAAAAAGAATAGTTTGAAAGTTAGTGACCACAGGCATATCATTAATATATAAAAGAAATAATAGTGGTCCAAGAACACTTCCCTGAGGAACTCCAGAATCGTTATGCCGAAATGATGATCTATAATCAATAAGCTCATTGTTATCGTCAATTTTAGTGATTTGAACGCATTGAGTTCGATTAGTCAGATAGCTTCTTATCCAGTCAAGCGCAGTTCCTCTGATGCCGTACTTTTCACATTTGGCAAGCAAGACGTTGTGTTTAACGAGATCAAAGGCTTTGCTCATATCAAAGAATACGACCGTTACTGGAATTTTACTATCTATATATTGTGTAATTTGGCTAATCAACTTATATCCAGCAAGAGTGGTGGATTTACCTACACGAAAACCATATTGTTCAACTGCCAAGAGCTTAAATTTCTCTAGAAAACCACTCAATCTATCTTTAAAAGTCTTCTCAAATATTTTTGAGAGTACAGGAACAAGAGTTATAGGTCTGTAATTATTAACATCTTGTTTACAGTTTTTTTTATATAGAGGTTTAACTATAGATTGCTTAAGTCGTTCAGGAAAAATACCCTGAGCGAGTGATAAATTAATCAAATACGAAATTACTGGTGCAAGATAATTGGCGCATGACTTAAAAAGGTAAGTTGGAAGATTATCAAAACCTACCGAATAAGTATTATTTAGGGATTTTATAATTTTAACTATTTCAGTTCCAGTACATGGCTTCAGAAAAATACTGGAACTACTGGTACTTAGATTCTCAAAATTGACTAATACCGTGTCACTTTGAACAGTCAAATTCTTTGATATATTTATAAAATGATCGTTAAATGTTGCAGTTATATCATATGGATCTGTCACCGTTGTTCCATTTACATTTATTAAATCCATTTCCAAAGCAACATTATGTACACCGTCTGACCTATTCCTAATGACGTTCCACGCGGCCTTACACTTATTCTGCGCTTTTTCCAATATCTTAGCATTGCAATTTTTTTGTGAGTTTATTATACATTTGCGTAGAAGTTTACTATATTTTTTAAAAGCAATTTTGTTTTTTTCTGTGCGTGTTTTATAGTATGACAATCTTAGCCTACGTTTGACCATACATGATACTTTCAAGCCTTTCGTGATCCATTTTGGCCCTTGATTGCATGAATTAATTTTGATACGTTTTTCAGGAAAACAGAGAGCAAAAAATAAACTTAATTCATCGTGGAATTTGTTAAATGCGGAATTAAAGTCCTCATCATTCAGTACTTCTTGCCAAGATAAACTACTTATATAATTCTTAAACTTCTCCATATTATCTTCACTTTGATCTCTAATTCGTTTGTACCAAAAACGTGGTCTGGGTTTGATGGTTCTACTTTGAAATGATAGAATCTGGCAAGTATCATGGTCAGACAGACAAACTCTATGAACTTCACAGTTTACATCTTTAATGTTGGATGCAATATGATCAATACACGATAATGCTCGGGTAGGTTCATTGACGTGCAGATGAAGATTGAAGTTGTGCAACAAATTAATAAGATTTTGTGATGTATCGTTTGTATTCAGCGTATTTATATTTAGGTCTCCGGCAATTACAAGTCTTTTATTTCTTATTGACAATTTGTGTAAAAGGAGTTCTAGTTGATTGAAAAATGTAGCTAGATTGGTATTATTAGGAATTCTATACAAGCACAGTATTATACATTTATGAGCCGGTAGCTCTATTCCACAACATTCGAAAGACTTTTCAACAGTATAATCTTTACAGAGAGAGAGTGGCTTACTTTCTATATTATTGTTTACCAAGATACAAACACCACCTCGACTCTTATTTGACCTACAGTAAGAGGAAGCTATGTAAAAGTTCTTTAATTTGACATTGCTCTCACTGCCTAGTTTTAGAAATGTTTCAGAAAGACATAAAACATTTAAATTAAGTTTTTTGTCTTTGAACTCATCAATACAGAGTTCCAGAGCATCCAGCTTACTTAATAGACCTTGAATATTCTGATGTAAAACAGTAAAAGTGTGCAAGACCTCGCTATTTGAATGTCGAATAGAATAAGTCGTGTTACACGGAGGCTCGAAAAAATCCATTTTCCCTTGTTTTTAATGAAAAATAAAAGGGAATGGTTCCCTTTTTTGCCATGGGACGTATTTTGCTGGGCTCATTTTTTTCCTTGCGAAATACAAATTTCTTAATTTCTTTTACGTCTAAGTATTTACGGTCATAGTCTATATAGTCAATAATATAATTAATTTTCTTACAGATGTCAAAAAGTGGAAATAATTTATTACATTTTATAAAGTGAAAATTCTTAACAAATTTGCACAAGTTCTCAATTTCATAATTCAATAAAGATTCATTTAAAAATTTATTATGATTCACACTTAACAAAACAATAACACAGTCATTGAATTTATTCAGTAATAAGCGAATCTGTGACAAAACTTGTTGTGGATTTTTATCATTTTGACCCACACTTAATATAACTATATCCTCCTTATTTGGTTTATTACAATAAAAATCTCTAAGTATATCAACCGTGTACGCATGGGGCTTTGTGTTGGCCAGCACTCTGTAGTTTTGTCCAGCCTTTGACTTGTGTAGGAGTGACGCAAGCCCTACAATTTGTTGCGTTCCGTATATTCGTATCATCGGAGACAGTTTTTCGCCGTGTAGTCCTGGTATTCTTGATTTTAAAGAGCTTTTTTCATTAGTTTTCCCATCCATGTTATTTCCTTCGTCCTGTGAATAATCGAGCTGTAGTTGATTGCTTGATTCTAGTGCTTTTAACCTTTTTTGAAGACTTTCAACTTCACCGTAAGCTCGTGTTAATTTTTCTTGAAGATCAACGATCATCATTTCTAATTCTGCCTGCTTCTCAGTGTTCCTTAACAAGTTAATAGAGTGCTTAAGTATTTCTGTAGAAGAGGTTTGAGGAGTAGTATTTTCAAAAAACTTGGCTTGAGTAATACTTCGTGTCTTTTTTGCACTTAAGGCCTTCATAGGTGTAATTGAGGGGCGTTGGAGTATATTTTTTAGCGCATAGTTTTCATATGAGATTTTTTCTATATTTCTCTTTAACTCATTGTTTTCACAAATTGTATTTTCCAGTTCACTTTGCGTACTTAAGAGATCAAGCTTCAGCTGTGCAACTTCTTCTTTCAGGTCTTGAGTCTCAACTGTCGAATACCCTACTTCTAAGCTTCTCGATAGTTTATCTGTAGTGGAATCATAGCTGTCATCACAAGTATTTCCATCTGACAGGTTATATTTTGAATCAGACGATACCGAGTTGCATGTCAAGTTTTCGCTAGAATAGTCATCGTTATTTTCATTTATTATTATCTGATCCCGTATAGATGTATCTGGAGTTAATGACGGCGCGTATGATTTCGTTTTATTTTTTCTCATTGTTACATTTTGCATATCATTTTGTTTGCCTACATTTTGAATGCATTGTTTACATTTCCACGTCTTCTTTCTTTCTGCACTCATAATCAGATATAATTTTTCTGATACACCGCCACAGTTAAAGTCGAATCTTTTTTCACATACTGAACATAACATTGTATCTCTCATTTGAAAATTCTTTTTACATTTATTACATCGTATTGGAACTTTACGTCTGTCGTGTTTCTCCATTATTTACAGTAAATGAATAATTGAGAAAAGAAGAAAAAGAAAAAAAAATGGTAAAAAAGTCTATTGTAACGGGGATCGAACTCGCGCTTCGTAGGACTAGGCGGAGTAGCGAAACCGTAGAACCATCAGTCGTTAAGTTTAATCTTCCAATTTGCACTCCACTACTGTTATGTTGTAGTTATCGCCGTAACGAGGCAAAGTAGTACGAGTCCAAAGTCCAACTTTTTTGAACCAGTGATAATACGGGTAACCGGTAAATTATTATGTCAAATGTTTTATGAGTTCGATCACTTTACACTATCCTTGCACTTTATTAAAGATTATATATCACTTTTTCTATTGTCTATTATAGTATTATTGTCTTATTGTTTATGAATTTGAGTTAATTTGTTTTTGTTCATTTTTTTCACTCTGTTCTGTGATTTGTTTAATCCGCTATTTTTTTATTTTAAATGTCTTATTTTTGGAAGATAACGATATCACTGTTGAGTTATAAGTTATGCTTCACGATTATATCACGATTCTGTCAAAAGTCAAGCTAATAATATTTTTAGGAATTTTTAAATACGGAGACTGTGTTTACTGTGACGCCACCTGGCGGCAAATTCACCTGGCGGCAAGTCCACTATGATCTGATTGCATACAATTAATGATTTTTTTATTAACCACCTTACTATTACAAAAAACATTATCTAAACAGGTGGCAGATGTGGGCGTGATTCTCGTAGGTTCATTGAATAGATTAACTAAATTAAAGGAATTAAACAGATTAATAAAACGACTACTCAATTGAGAACCTTCAAGAATATTTACATTAAAATCTCCACATATAATAAGTTTTTTATTCGTCATACAAATTTTCTTGAGTATTTCTTCCATTGATGTTTCAAATAAATTATAATCTGATGAAGGCGGCCTATACACACATACTATAATGCAATGCTCCAGCTCTGCACATGCTACTTCTATAGTTCGTTCAATTGAAAGTGCTGTTATATCTTTACGTTCTTTGCTCCTAAGTTTATTATTAACTAACAAAAGTGACCCACCACGAATAGCAGACTTTCTCATGAACGAGCTAATTACAGTAAAGTTGTCTATATTAATTAAACATTCATTTTGTCTTAACCAATGTTCGGTTAGACGCAGGCGCGTTAAGACGCAGTAATACCGCTATGGCAAGTGACTCGCGCCCGCGGCGTATGGGACCCTCGAAAAAAACCGCCATGATGTTTGCCTCTTTGGCAACTTTTATTAATAGACAGCAAAGGAATAGTTTGAATGACGAGGCGTGAGGAAAAGAATTAGCGAATGTAATCGCGCAGTAATTTCAGAAGAAATTTTAAATGTGAAAGTTAATCCAAAAATTCTAGCAAATAACAAAGAAATTACACACTTTGCTACAATAAAGATAGAGTCCAACGTACTCGTATGTATGTAGAACACTTTTTAAGCGCAAAAGGAAAAAAGTGGTTACCTACATGTTTTGACTCGCGCCACTCATATTACTATTGTAGGTAGTGACATGTTTCATTTCACCCGCTGAAATATACCATTAGGAAAAGTCAATTGTAGACCTCCCCTGTCGAAAAAGCCAGGGGAGGCAGGTCCTCCCGTTGACGTCTTGCTCTTTTTGAATTTCTTTCCGATGCAAATGCTCTCCGTGGAATGGAATCGGAAATATCCGTCGATGCATATTCGGAGCATTCGTTGATTAGCGCTCTCTCCGCCTGTTTTCTTTGTCGTCTGTTTATTAGGGAGTTTCCAAATCGAAGATCAATGTTTGAGTGTGCACACGGCACTGATTAGGAAGGACTGGGAAGGCGAAGTAAAATGAACATTTTTTGACGATCTAATTATCAGATCCAAGGAAAACAAATGACAAAAGGAAGGGGACACCTCCCATAAGAACATCGATAATGCTGCAGTCAGCAACAATTTTTGCCGTTTATTATTTGTGATGGAAAAGTATTTCTTATCACTATACGCATATTATATATAGCTTGACGAGCCAGCCACTTGGTGAGGTGGTCAAGACTTCACAAGGCAAACACTTTTGTTCATGAACATGTCTATTTGTCCTGGCCTGAGTGTTATTGTATCTATTTAAGTATATTCGTAACACCAATGTTGATTCTGATATCTGTAACACAACGACTCAAGCTACTTATCACAGAGTCAGATGTGATGTTGTGACATTAATTTAATTATAGCCATGCAACGGAATCTACGTATACCGTACCATTAAAGATAGTAATACTCGTAATGCAATGAAGAGAAACGCTTCCAATTTGAAGGTGTTCTTTGTCTGGCGCGTCGCGGGATGCCGTAAAGTTCATAACGAGAGCGACGTGATACCGCGGCTCTAGTTCATTGCAAGACGTCTCACGCAGCCGGAGGAATTTAGCGCAGGGTGCAGGGTTTTCATCTATTGCGATCCCCGATAGCAGATTAAGTTGCAGAATTTTTGGATCGGTGATGAACATTTATGGTTTTCTTTTGTGTTATGAATGTTTGTCAATTTTAAGAGAGCTAGAGTTGAGTGGAACTACCTCCCGTATGAGGCGCTCGTCTGGGGAAGTACCTCAATCTTACATAAGATCACAGTGAAGAAGCACTTCGTAACTGTTATGCTATGTGTCTGCTGGTGATCAAAGTCGCCAAGGTACAGTTGGGGAGGGTATGGGCAAAAAGGTAGGCAACGCATCTGCGACCCTTGTGCGGTTGTTGATGTCCATGGGCAGTGGTGATCACTTACTATCAGGTGACCCTCTTGTTTGTTTGCCTGCTAATAGCATAAAAAAGGCATAAGTTGTTCTTCAAAAAACCTCAAATATCTATATCTAACGCTAGTGCCATTTACGTATGACTACGGAATGATTGGCACCAAAGTTTAATGGGTTAACGTGCCGAGGCACGGAAAAAAGAGATTAAAAATTTCTTCTCACCTTTATATTTTAGTGAATGAGTTTCTAAATAAGCAACAATAAGGTCGAAATTTAATCACAATCAAATGGGAATGTAGTAACGTTGTTACGAGTATGTTACTCTCCGCTCGTGTACCGTAAGACCGCGGATAATGCAATATGGGGGAATGCTTCCAATTTGAAGGTGGCCTTTGTCTGACGTCGCAGCGCACCGTAAACTTCATAACGAGGGCGTGATGGCCGCACGAGTTTGCGAGCTCAGGAGCTCGGCGTAAGGATTAGGGCGCGAGTAAATTACTGGGAAGGTAACTTACTTATTGCATCTGGACATCCGTTCAAGACTTCTGAACTTGCCTTTCTCAAAATATTCTTTATTAAAATAGGCTTCGTAGAAGCACTAATTACACGTTAGAAAACCAACAAACTAATGTCTCTACCACCGATTTGGAAGGCAGGCGAGAAGAATCGGCAAAAAACTCGACAGTTGCTCTTCTTAAATTCTCTCCAGTGCATCGATGGTTGATGATAATTGAAATATATATATTTTTAATCCTGAAGATACTTACTCATCTTGTGGAAAAGTATACTATTTACATCGCTCTCAAATCTTAACAACTTAATGGTAAAATCAACAAAAGATTATAATTCGTTTTATCAGTTAAGAAAAAGTTCGGAACATGGAACTTGATGGTTTGTGGACCAAGGAAGTTGTCACGGTACCTTGGGTCAACTGACTTCTCTATTGTGCATTTTCTGTGTTTTAGATTTACTGCGTAACCAAAACTTGGCTCGTAGGACAGTAATTCCAGAAAAAAACATATTGTTTAGGGGCTTTAAGCTCGCAATTCGCATTCGAGATTTATAAACATTCCGTATAAAACTCTTCAAGGGATACTTGATAAAGTATCCGCTCACCTCATACCGCGGTGAGGCTTTTAAAAAATTTACTCTGTCGGGACGTTTGAAGGATACAAGTAGCTCGGAACACGGCATCTGGGAAGGGGCGCCGTTTCGCGTGGATAATTAAAAACTGTGATCGCGAGCGGAAGAGCGCCCCGGGGCCCCGGAGGGGGGCGGGGGCGGGCCCGCGGGGTCCGCGTAACGAACGCACTAATTAATAAGGGTCCGTCGATATTGATTTACGAGGTACCGCGTGTGCGAGCGGCCAAGGAATAATGATGGGAATGTAGTAGGGCGGGGAAGTATGGTATTGGAAGGACCATTTTGATATTGGAAGGACCATTTTCGTCTTTACATTCGCGATAGGTATGATTTATGTCATGTTCTTAGAACATTTTGTTTTAAAAGCTTCATCTGGCCGATAGATTTGTGAAGCATCTGAAGACAATCTCAGTCCAAAAAAAAAACTATTGGCGGACACCCCAGCATGGGTACTTATTGTAGCTAATGTTAAGAAGCTAAATTAATTGGGAATGAATGGCTTTTTTCACATATTTTGAACTCAAAGTTAACCTTACTTAAATACCTATATAATCGGTATAATCTAAACTCAGGGCCATTTCATGGTCGACCACCACCGCCTAAGCCAACTTACCCAAATATTGCTCACTGAAGGTTCAAGCGGTCATACTTTTCTTATGTTGCACTACGTCTGAACGCACCCCGACTGGAGATAACGCGGATCTCCGCGGATACTTCGTCAGCGAACAAAGAAATTTTAATTAAAGCTTTTGTTTCGCGGACTGTACTGCGGCCGCGACTGTTTCTTTATATTTCAGCTGCGATGATCGCGCTTCCTTGAAGATAGTACCTAGGTTTAGATATTAAGATGACTGCAAAATAAGACCAACTGACCTTTAACTCTCTCTCAAATTCAAGAGCCGCGCATTCATTGTACCATTGAAACACATAACCGCCTTGGCAATTTTAAGTGAAGCTTTTTTTCCATGGCCTTCTCCATTTCTCACACACTATCTTGTAGTGTGCAGGTATCCTAACGATGTTTTCCTTCACCGTTCAGAAAAAAATGCACATAGTTTTGATAATCCAGAGATGCGATCCTGTCGGGGTTTGAATCGCTGATCTTACGCTTGTAAAGCGGCGCTATCCTCTTGACCTCTTACTATACTATATTTTACTCAGTAAATAGAAATTTAACCATTTATTCTGAATGTAAAAATAATATTTTTGAAATCATTTGGGATGTATTTTTTTAGAACGGCTTGCCTTTTTAAAAGTAACATTTCACCATAAAACATCGCTCATTGCGAAACCGTACTTCAGGCTCGTTTGATCTCCGAGCCTTTTGTTTCAAGTGTACTAACACCCACGACTTGCTGGAACACATTCCTTTTTAATTCAATACCATTGAATACAAATATAGATCGTGGAATGCATCCTTATATCAGACCCAGGTTAACGTGATCCCCATGGGGATGATAACTGGTAAATGGAACGAAACTATTCGGTTTTTTATTGATTTCTGGAGAACTTTCTCAGCAACAGAGACATTGCACAATATTTACTGGTTTACTGTGATAACCTGTATGTTAAAGTTAGTTCCGAGCGGCTAGATTCGAGTGGAAGTTCCATGTCTTCTAAATATAGAAACAGTTATGATAACCAGCCTCAAAAGTGTTTTTGTAGTTTGCACTGTTAACGGTCTTTGTAACATGTATGATACTTCTTCTTATTATGTGCTGTAGATCGTGACGCGTGTATCTAATTAGATCTAGCGAGCTGACCAAAGTATGTCAATTTGTTTTATTTTCTGGAAGTATTTTAACAGACGGGCCCGTTGGTCTAGTGTTCAAAGTCCCTGGCTATAAAACCATGCCTCCGGTACGAACCTCCGGTAAATGTTTGTGTGATGATTTTTACTCGAGTCATGGATGTTTATAAAAGTATTAAAGTATGTCTATCCGTTCCCTAGCTAAGCTTCGAGATTAGTTGGGGGCTAGGCCGTTGGTGTGTTAATCAAAGGAATTATTATTATATTATGTTTAATACTTCTGTAAAGATACCCTGTTGTTTTTGTGACAAGTCTCATTAGGCCAGCCTGTAGGCCTGTAGGCCACGCGAGGTAGCGATGTGGCCAGACGTGGCCAGAGGTGACCAGAGGTGACCAGAGGTGGTTATTTGTCAATTTGCTTTAAGCTCAGAACGCCCGGCCGGCAAACAGCGGGTCTGTTACGATATGCGGGTTTTGCGAATGGCCCTAATGTACAGTGCAGGAAATATAAGACAGTGAAAATTTCATTATTAGGTTCATCAGATGTACCTATTAAATAACGTTTCAAAATGATACTTGGGTAGTTACGCCAATTTAGTGCGTTATTCTGTGTTATAATCTGATTTTTCTAGCTGACTTTTATTATTATGGGATTAGTTGTAAAATAATTAGTAGTTTTGATACATGCTGTTTCTAAGTATAAAGGTTAGGTATGTCATTTTAACATCGACCTTTGGCCTCTTATTAAAATAACAGCCATTTAACATAGAGATAGAGGCCTACCTTAATGACCAGACTTTACAGTCAATTTCGTTTGCACAAGTATCTAAAAATTGTGTTTCACGGTTAACCTACTTAAGTGTGAAACAACCCGTGACAATATGCGGGACCTGCGAGTAGATGCAATACGTAGCGCTGTCCACCGCCCTAAAAAGAGTTGACGTGCTCTTTGACAGACGGAATAGAGTTAAAAACTACCCCCCGATAGCCTCGCGCATTCTAATGACGTTTAACTCTGACTTGAGTTCGAGTCGGTAAATACTTTCTTTATTTTTTAAATAAAAATTAATGTGGTGTTTACAGTGCCAGCTAAGGAGTTTGATAATTTTTTATGTGATTAAATACTTGCCCAGCAGTGGGACAATATAGGTTAATAAAAAAAAATACTGAACAGAGTTGTAGAAAAAGTATAGATAATTGAAAAATATAACTTTTTTTCGTTAGACATCCAATTGTTGTGGTGAACAATGAAATCGCTTTGTACCTCTTGTGCACGGTAAGCACTTTGGGGGATTTAACAAATCTTTCCTAATGAGGGTTTTCGCGGCGTAGGGTCTAACTTGTATGTGATTGGTGAATGTAAATGTGAAATGGCTTGTAATTTTGACATGACATTGACAGATATGTCAAAGTTCACCAATGACACAGAAGTTAGACCTCACGCCTACGCATTGCCGTTCAGCGGATTTTTCAATCACCAACACCCTCATTCTATCGATTCATCTTTCAAACTATCCAAAATAATTACACAGAACAAATTTGACAGCCCGTCATCCGCCGCCATGAATCCAACTAAACAGAGCCCATCACGTTCAACAAACACGTTTTACTAGTTTGCCGGCGAGGTGGGTCGCAGCTCGCAACGTCATCAAGAAAAGATTATCGGCCGATGTTGTAAATCGGACACGGAGCGGAGCCCGGAAGGCGGGCGCAGTCCCCGCGGGCGCCGTCGTCCGGTGCGGCGTCAATTAGAGGGGGCCACCCCCCACCCCGCGAGACGCTGCCCACGTATCTACGTTAGGTATGTCGCGGGTATATCGGAGAGTTGGTCGTTTCATGAAATGATTGAATTAACTAGGTTGGTCAATCATAGTAGTAGCGTACCCTGGACTCCGAGGCAATGGCCAAGGACGTAGCCGGGAGAGGCGCTAGGATGATGATGATCCTTTCATGGAATTGCCACATCAGCATGACTGGATCGTTAAATATATGTTTATATCGCAGCCCTATTGTAGAATACCACCTTTTACAAACAGCCGCTGTTTTGACGTCAAATAATTTGCAACACAAAGTTAACACGCGCTTGTGTCTAATCTTATAATTGGTCGCTGTGGCCGAATTCGGCTAGGAGGGTAAAATGTATTATATTATTTTTGTCAAACAGGATAGAAAAACATTAACCTACCTACAATCTTTTGGTTGAAAGACTTACATGATTGATATAGGTAAAGCTCATTTTTTATAAAGGCTTTTAAATCTTAGAAAATTTACCTTATAAGCTGATTCTACGATTTAACGATGTGATCAAACTGATTTGGCCATTTCATGGAATGGTCAATTCTACGATATGACCACGACATGTACGTTAGGTATATGCCGGAAATTCGAGCCTATATACCGGGCACATAGCGTCCGCCTTGGGCACAGTAATTAATAGCGGAGGCCGATTCGCCGCGTCCTAATCTTGCGATGCTCTAGAGCGGGAGGTCGCGATTATTTTGGTATAGTATCGAATTTCACTGAATTTACTTACTTTGGTCCTCGTTAGTTAGGTATGAGGATCGAAGAAAATTTTGGGTTTCGATATAAAGGCGGTTGCTTATTCTTGTTGTAAGTGATGAGGGACTTTTAGACACTCATTGTTAAGTGTAATTAGTGGGATTTTGAGCAGTTACTATTTAGTGTAATTATGTAAAGATAATTATTTATATTCGTTCGTACCTTCAATAAAGTTGGTAAAAGTGATTTTAGTGAGGCTTTTTGCACCGACAGAATAAACATTTTAGACATACCGACAGTGCCGATGGGAGTGCAAAATCCCTCATGGGATTCGTCCATCGCAGTGCAGACAATTCGTAAGCTGACTGGGTGAACGCCAGCACTGGTGGAAATATCTGGGCTACCTCTAGGGATTTCGATAAAATGTCGGTGTAAAGAGACACTTACACGAACTGACTTTAAATGGCGTCAATTAGGCACCAGTTTTAGTTTTAGTCTATTTTAATCGTCACCGCCACTAGGTACCCCTTAAAATAGATTATAGACTAGAAAGGCAAACCATTGTAAGTGTAGTCCGAATGAAAGTTTGGTTTCAAGTAGGATCATGTTATTTCCACGCCGCGTGTTCAAGATGGCGTCCTAATCCTCACATTTCGGCCATCACCGCATGATTTGTCGCGTCCTCCCCTGCTATAATCTTGGACCCCTAATTATTATTCAGGGAGTTTTTCTCTGGGCTTGTTTACGAGTAGGGGTGATTGCGCGACGACGCTCGCCACTCGCGGGTATGCGCTTTTGCCCTTTTTGTATACGGCCATTTTGACGGAAAATATCTCGAATTTTCGAGTAAAGTAGGTTTAAAGATCTTTATTTTACATAAGTACTACATATGGGTCACTTACAATGAGATTTGATCTTGTACTAACACGCTAACAAATAAAATACACGCAGCTAATGAAGAAACAATATTAAGTTCCTACTGCATTGATACCAAATTACGCTCAAAATCGAGCAAACGATTAAAACAGAATTTCATATTAAAAGCACTAGGTTACTTAGCGCCATACGCTCATAGGTTAGTAACCAAAATAAAATTCATTCAAATTCATCCGAAGAGATTTGCAGTGAACTTTATAATAGGTAAAGCTGCGGAATTCGGCTATGAATTGGAACTGAATACTCACGAAATTCAAACTCTTCTGAAAAAATAAAACTTACCCGTCTCTCCGAGTGATTGTCGAAAAACCTTTGTTTTAAATATCACCGAAGTTTTAGTATGGATATAATTCTGTGAATTCAGTGCTTCAGAAATATGGTGACATCATTACGCTTGGGAATTATGAAAAGGCATAGTAAGTCAGGTGTATTGGACAATTCCCCTTGTTTACATTTACGTAATACTAGCGACCGCCCGCGACTCCGTCGGCGTGGATTTCAATTTCCAATAGCCTAAAAAAGCCTTCCTCGACAAATCCAACACAAAAATGTTTTTTCAAATCGGTCCAGTAGTTCCTGAGATTAGCGCGTTCAAACAAACGAACAAACAAACAAAAAAACTCTTCAGTTTTATATATTAGTATAGATTAGTATAGATTACAAAGAACTTGAAGCCTTTCAATGGGACTCAAGTAATATTATGAATGATGTCTTCTCAGTAGTTATTAGGAGATATCACAGACGGTGGAGAAGTTGGACAATAAAAGTTGTAAGTTGAGGAAGTGGGTCAAAGTTGCGGGCGTCGTATAAGTGGGTCTGTCGGTCTGTCTGTGTCTCACCGTGCCTACGTCTGAGTGTTACGTGGTTCAAGTAATCACACAAACTTACATACATATATATGTTAGTGATAACGATGAGTTCTTTATGACAGGTCTCGAAAAGACAATGCAATTTTGGTAGGGACGGTGGTGTCTTTTTTTTGTCTCACGTCCATCAACCAAACATGGTGATATACTTTCTTGAGGGCATTACAAACTATAAGGGCTAAGGCAGTATAGTTGTAAACTCAAAAGACATTTTTGATTAATAAATTTTTCTATGGGAGTGCATTTTTCTATGTTTGGTTGGTGGACAGGAGAAAAAAAAAGAAGCCAATTTTAGGCAATGCCTTCGTAAAGTTTGTAGAATGCTTTACGAATAAACTTCATGTATTGACACCTCCTAATTCAGAATATGCTTTGCAGCAGCCTCCTATGATGATGAAAGCATTTTTGATCACTAATTGTACCAAAAATTTTTAACAGGCGAGTGCGACTTAAAAAAATGCAAAGGTAGTCCACTCATTTAGGTACAAGAATAACTTACTCCCGATATAAAATCACGATTTTCGCATCTATTTATAACGGATAATGTGATGTGTCAGTAATTAGAAGACCTTCACAGCTCATGAGAGAAGTTGAACAATAAAAGTTGTCAGTACGGAAGTGGGTCAAAGTTGCGGGCGGCACGTGTATGTAGGTTCATTGTTTGTATGTAGGTCTGTCTGTGTTGCTCTTTGATGATGCGTCTGGGTTCGGCGTTTTTACATATATGTACATAATATACATACAAGTACTGGAATTAGGGCTATACCTGTATACTTTTGCATTTTTGATAGAGATTTAGTGTTTCCGCTGTCCGGTATTGTTACACGTCAATTTGCTTAGTAATTTTAGCTCATGTATGTTGAAGTTTTACAGCTGTCTTGCCTCAAAATTATCAGGCAATGCGTGTTTTCTTGAACTTTCCAAACATTAATTGCTTATTTCTTTCTATGATGAGTACCTGTTAAGTTTCTTCCTTACCTTGTGCATAACAGAAACCAAAATTGTTATTTTTATTTATTATACGAGTATATAGCACATTTATATATTATTATTTATTATTTAACAAAATGCCCTACGTGAATATCAAATTGTACTGCGTTTTCGGTTGATATTGTCGCAGTAGGTAACGGTTAGAAGGACAATTTACATTAAAATTCCCGGCGGTTTTTAGGGTTCCGTAGCCAAAATGGCAAAAAATCGGAACCCTTATAGATTCGTCATGTCTGTCTGTCTGTCTGTCTGTCTGTCTGTCTGTCTGTCCGCCAGTCTGTCACAGCCACTTTATTCCGAAACTATAAGTACTATACTGTTGAAACTTAGTGAGTGGATGTATTCTGTGAACCGCAACAAGGTTTACACACGAAAATAGAAAAAAATAAAAAAAAGTGGGGGGTCCCCATAGTCAGAACTGAAACTCGAAATATTTTTTTTCATTGCACATATACGTGTGGGGTATCAATGGATAGGTCTTTAAAAAATATATTAAGGTTTCTAATATCACTTTTTTCTAAAGTGAATACTTTGCGTGACAGACCCTTTCAAAGTGGAAAAAAGTGTGTACCCCCCCTCTAACTTCTAAAATAAGAATATGATAAAACTGAAATAATTATATAATGTACATTACCATAAAAACTACCAACGAAAATTAGTTCGAACGAAATCTATTCAGTAGTTTTTTTAATACGTCAAAAATAGAATTTGTACGGAACCCTCAGTGCGGGAGTCCGACTCGCACTTGGCCAATTTTTTTCTACTCATCCAAACAGATGACGTCAGGCGAATTAAAATAAGATATGGGTCAAAGTTCAAGCACGTGTAAGCAGCTGTCTGTCGCCTCCAGCCAGCACTGTCTGGAGGCTACGCTGCTTGAATATTATATTTTATTGACGGATTTCGGCTACGCGCCCTGTTGAGCAATAGGAGGAAAACTATTATGGCCGGTGCTGTAGGTTTTGTTTTGATATACGGATCATTGCCACCCTGGAGTTTACCTTCCCTAAATGAGAGGTTTTGTCTATAGCCTACACGCTTTTGTATCTGGCTGGTTGATGCATCGTGCCTCATTATTGTGAATGGACGTTACACAGGGAAGTGCTGCTGCCCAAGAGGCAAACGAATAAGAAAGACACCTGATAGTAAGTGCCCATGAACTTCAACAACCTCACCAGGGCGCAGATGCATTGCTTGCCTTTAAGACACCATACACTCCCCAACTGAGCTCTAGCAACCTCACACACCTATTTCACTTGCTATTTCACTGTGGTCTCAGATAAAGTGGTGGTACTTCGCCAGATGAGCGGCTCATTCGAGTGGAAGTTCCACTAAGCTCTACCTCTCTTTTCCTTTAAGCTAATTTTCTTCCTTTTTCATTGTTTTAAGCCCCGCTGAACATTACACAAAAGCTACAAAATGCAAACAACACAGAATCAGAAAGCATTTAATGCTCATTTCTTTTGAAGTACTAACAGTTGACCATCGCGACAAGGGAACCGGGCACGCCCGTGCATACATGCTATCTGCGCAGGTAAATCTGAATACAAATGAAGACATTAGGCGGCAGTCGTCAGCTCGCCGGAGGGATAAAGAGCCCTGGATGCGACAATGGAACTGGTAGATTTGATTTACGATTAGTTGTGTGTTTTTAAGAGAGGTAGAGCTTAGTGGAACTTCCAGTCGGATAAGCCGCTCGTCTGGAAGAACACTCACCTTACAGAAGACCACAGTGAAGTAGCACTTCATAACTGGCACGTCGCCAGAGCTCAGTTCATGGTATAGGGTCTTAAAGGCAGGCTGTGTCACTTATTCATTTGCCTGCAGATAACATAAAAAAAGTTGCAACGTCACGACAGATGAGTTTTCAAACAAAAATAAATATTTTAACGTATCCAGACACATTAATCAAAACCTAACAATTTTTTTTTGCAGTTTTTGATGTCTTAATCTTTTCATAAGCTTTTCTTGTAGAGCCATATCAAGTTCCCCTACATCCGTGTACAAATTTGTATAAGGAGCCATTAAAGTAGGCTATTTACATTTCTGGTAAGCAAGACAATTTCGTTATTCGCGGAGTGTTTTCATTAACGTTAAAGTTTATTATGATGGATTAATTAAGACTCATTGTAGGTGCAAATCAATTAAAGCGTTCGGTCAAATAATTTATTTTTATTTGAAAGACATCTTGTTTCCGTTCACACTATCTTTTAACATTTTCATTATTATTAGTGTCGATGAAATATGTCAATTGAGTTTTGCTAATTTTTTTGATAAAATCACGATTTCATGCAATATTAAATGGCTTCTCCTAATAAGCCCACCAATTTCATAAATTTTCTTTCACACACGCCTTATATGAAAACCATTTCATTAAACCTCATAGCTATTATCAAATATTCAGCATGCTTGCGTTAAGTCAACTGCGTACCCTTGTCTTTGGGGGCGCGGGGCGGGGGCGATGGGCCTTTGCAACCGGGGGGCCGAAGTGACCGGGGTTGAAATGACCGGGGGCCGTAGTGACCAGTGGCCGGTCATAATATAATCCTTCGCGGTATCGGGTTATACAGAACTATCTTCCGCGTTCCAATTTCAATTACTTGGATACAATGGATTAGGTGATTATTTTAAAGGAAGGGTACTAAAGTTTAAGCCAACTGCAAATAAAGTGCAAGGGTTTTTAATCACTAAATAATGACTTACCTTGTATAATTACGAAGAGTTTGAAAATTAGCCGTACTTTCCCCGATTTGAGCTATAAATATGTACTGCTGGCTACTTAGTATTTTAAATACGCTTAATAAATTACATTGTGCGTTGAAGTAGTAAGGAACACCCGGGTAATTTAATGGAATTGGAACCCACAATCCATGTCACCACCAAAATACCCATGGGGCAATAAAAAATACAGCTTAAAAAAAAACGATCTTTCAACAGGATCTACGATGGCTTTGTAAAACGCGGGATTGTATTCCAACTGAAATTCCTGCATCTGACATATTAGAACGGCCGAAATGACAAACACTGAATGTTTCAGTTATTTCTTTGACAATTATTTTTATGTGGCATGGTCAGAGGAATTCCTGTTTTTTATTTGTTAACTAGTATTTTGTCAGATAGAATTGCACAAGTGGAAAGGTAACAGATAGGATAGTCAAAGTGATTTAATAATTTGTAGTGTTCTAAAGTTAAAAGTCAAATCAAAAATGAATTCCCTATACTAGTAGTTACGGAATAAATATAGGTTTCAGAGAGTGTTTAAAATTATACAATGATCAAACTATTAATTTATTGGTCATCACACCGCTTTTCTGCTCTTCATTTAAGTATTAACAGGTAATATTTTTTCTAGCACGTTTCGAATTACCGCTCTGTATACCTATAGAAACGACCTACCGTAGGACGATAGGGACGCGCCCAGATAATTTATCGATCATTATTTATATTCATTAACATCTGTAATTAATATCGATGTTACTAAATTCCCATATTGTGTATTTTTTATGTTACTAAGATTTTTTTAGTGCAAGTCGTGGAATGAACCACTTTGAATTTGCCTACGGTAACGGCATAATATTATTTTAATCATCTATTGAATTTACTTAGGGGCAATCCTTCTATCATCTCATTCTAAAAGCAGTTTCAAGTTTTTTTTATTACATGAAATACATTTTGTTATTTCCCTAGTTTGTTGCGCCCATTTATACTAGTTAAGAGTACAGTGTTCTGTCCCACCCTTTACAAGTGCTAAAGAAAACAAAAGCTACTCGTATCTGAGGCAGTTTCTTGTCAAAGCTTCGGATATTCACGCTAACGCTAGGCCGCCCTGTCAGAAGCAATCGCTGGCCGGACAGCCAGCCTAGCAGTATACCTGAAAGACATGAGCCTATGTGCCACATAGGCCGAATATACACAGTCAAGCGAATGCAGAAGACGAGCTAGGGATGGGCTTTAGTTCGTATCGATAGGATTGGTAATTATAATTAATGCTATGTAGGTAGTTAGTTGGAGGACAAATAAAAGAGATGTTTAAAAAATAGTATCAAAGTTGAAAGATAACATTGATATATGTATAGCCGCATATGAAATGTTGTGAATTAAATTCCTTTTTAATGCTTGATACGATATATTTTTTTTAACAAAATTTGTCGTTGTAAATAGGGTATTACACCAATTTTTGAAAACTGCTTAAAATCAATCTTTGTGCCGTAATGTACTACCAAATATTTTATTTTGATTTTTAAATACCGATAAACGGTCTAAATTTATGTTTAAAATTAGGAATTGACATTGACGTGCGAAAACGCTAGCCGCCATGACGTTTCACTCGGTTAGTGAAATAGTTAACAAAACGTACCAACATTAGTCATAAAAACTATCGGTGTGACGTCATATCGGATTCTAAAATGGCGTTTGCTGTTTTTGACACATTTAAAACAGATTAAAAATGTCGATCTTTAAAATTAAATTATTAAATTTACGCATTTGATTTTGGTGAGATATCAACGTTTTTTTATTTATTTTGTTCAAAATCTATCACATAAATGCATTTTTATATTTTATCTTACATGGTGTAAAATACCCTATTGTGCCGTTGAGGAGATATTTCACGCGAGACTTTGGCGACGAGTAAATAAAGTAGCAATAGTAGCATAGTCCGCTCGGATTTCCGCAGTATAATTTTATCATTAAAATCGGATGAAAGATATCCTCTGCATTCCTGGGAAAACTCAGTGTTCTTTGCAGACCATGTATTGGCGGATTCAACCAGTTCTGAAAATTTCAGTTTTTTTCGGAAAATCTGTCTTTCCAACATAGAATATACAACAGATCGGTGGTGCAGCAACTAAATGTGACTTTAGAGAGCAGGCGCAAGATCAACTCCTATATGTGCTTTCCGAGGCGCGGTGCTACTCCGCCAACTTCTGGACTTGCTTCGGTTTGTAATTGAGTTAACCTAACATGAAAACTCAGATACTTACGGTCATACCCGAGATTCGAGCAATATTCGTTAAAAAATAAGTGCCTACATAGTTTTTAAGTATCGTATCGATACGGCACTTCACATGCCTCGCGTGACATCACTGGCGCGGCGGCGGCGAGTGTGCGCGTCGATAAATTCCGAGCGCGTTGTCAATCGCCCGCGAGGAGCGGCGGGAATTAACGGCGCGGCGCTGTCAAGGCGCCCCCGCGGCCCCCTAATGCCGCCCCAGGGCTGGCACCCGCTATTATTATTAACAACAGAGCTCTGTTTCTCTAGGGATACAAGCCCGGGGATCCGAGGTCCGAATTTGTTGGTAGTTAT
Organism: Nomophila noctuella; assembly: GCA_958496325.1. NCBI lineage: Eukaryota > Metazoa > Arthropoda > Insecta > Lepidoptera > Crambidae > Nomophila > Nomophila noctuella. The sequence goes on along the minus strand of OY292499.1, from coordinate 10,160,070 downwards.
AACATCGTCTAATGTTGCTGTTGGATAGTTTTGTGTAAGTTCGCCATTATTAGGTACTAACTACCCTCTCGCCGACATAGTGATAGTAGCAAGTATCGCGAATCACTTATCGGAAATTTTCTGACCACTTTGCAATGCTTTCTTAAAAATACTCGTAAGCTTCTTCTTGTACCACATATAGACCTTGTAGTGTTGCAAGATGTAATTTAATTGGATTTGTCTTTACCTGTCAAAGGTAGTCACAATAGATTAAATCTTTAGTTGTGCGCGCTTTATCGCGACGACGGGAGTAAGGTTAATATCCGTCCCATCAATAGTCACCATTTAAGGTAACACCAAACTACTAAAACAGCTCCCTTGGCTATTTTTCGTTCTAGAATAGTTTCATATTGAAACAGTCCGCCTAAAGATAAACACATCACGTTTAACCGTCGATTCGGTATTTAACGAACAATAATAGACGCTAGCGTGCCATTATCGGCAGCCCTGCGCAAATTGCGCGTGTAGCTGGTGTGTGAATTATGCCGTGGACACACGCGAGAGATGTGGGCGCCCCCTACGTCTTCCCCCCCCCCCCCGGTCCTGCCGCCGTGGACGCGGCCTAATCGCAACTCGAGCGGCACATGACTCACGGCACAATGCAGTATGGCGTCAGTGTGCGATGTCTGTGCAGATGCTGAATAAGTCGCTGGTGTACCATTGCCCGCTGATTGTATACACGGAAGAGATGTGGGCCCTACGTCTTCCACCAGGTCCTACCGCCGTGGACGCGGCCTAATCGCAGCTCGAGCAGCTAATGGCACAAATACAAAAAAAAAAGTTTGCGGTGGCAGTATGTGGCGTCTGAAGTTTTGGCAGAATTATAGATAAACTAGCTCTGGCTCCGCTTCGCGGTTGCGCCCAGAGCTGGCAGAGTTTTCGTAGCGACGACGACGCGATGCAGGCAACATCTGTTGAGTTGTCTCGGAACTACTTTCCTTGTAGCGATGCAGATGGGGTAACTGATGATGTAATTAACGTTCAATTTCTCAAAAGCTTACTCAACAGTCCAAAAGCGTTCTTAGTAAGTCGTATTAAGCTCAGCGAAATGCTTCACTGTAAAAACCTACAGTGTGACATGGTAACACAAAAGGAACGCTCCATAGAACTTGTCGCGAGTAAACTCGTGAGTTGAAGACGTCATCGGGGAATAGTTAGCCGCAGCGTTTAACTATTCTTCTTATTTTATTGACAACTGACCAGTCTTAAGTGGATTTCCTTGTGGTTTTTCCTAATTTGACAGGTGTTTGTAGTTATTTCTAACTGAACACAAATAGTTTAATGTTTGTTACAAACAAATTATTTTTTGTATATTTGTACAAATTGTACAACTAAATATATAAAAGGACAAATTAATGTTCTCAAGCACCTACGTAAGGTGTTGTATGGTGTTTTAAAAATTGCAAATACTATTTCAACCAGGTCAGCCGTGAAAGAATATCACAAGTTGTATTTTACTTTAAAATATTTAATGTTAATTACTTATACGTTGCGTGCAGCGCCGGCAATGGCGCATTTTAAAACTTCACGAAAATACACCATGGACGCTTGACAAAACTTAATAACGGTGCTATTAGAGCAATTATCGTGCAAAGTTGACGTACCCGCTATCGGCGCACCCGGTAAACGTAATGAATAACGCCCTTAATTTACTGCACGTGCCGTTTTAAACCCTCTCGTAAAGAACTAAGGATCAAAATGAGACTGATTTCATCTGACACGAAATGACCAGGTGTCAACTTGATAATTGCGTTTTGAAATCAGGGGAATATTTTCAGATTCGTGTTTAGAATCAAAAATAACGTTTTCATCGTATAGGATATTTTAACGCAATTAATTAAATTTTTATCGATATCGATATCATTATGAATCGTCTCCCCTCACTAAATGATCAGTTGTTAATTAGCTTGAAATAAATGTCATTAAAAAATACTGTCGTTAAAATGCTTATTGAATTAGTGACTTTTAGAAAAAGTTTTGAAGCGGATAAGTTTACTTTGTTTTATTTGACTCGATATGTAATAGGAGTGTGTTAGTATGCGGTTTATCTATAAATAACGTTTGTATAGAAACTTGACCATCTCCCCTAATGACTCGCGGGTAGATTGAGAGTGACCAGGCGTCTGCTGTCAATTATGGGCCTCGCCAGTTCTAGCCTGACCCGTCTGTGTGAGTATTGGGAAATCAATACCTACCTAAACCTACTGCAGCAAACCAAAGCTCGAAAACAAAACCAATGGGCATTCGCAAATTAAACGAAAAAAAAAAGGAAAAGCCCTTACAACCGAATTTTAAAAATAGAATAAAACAGAACTGGCAGAAAAGACATTTAATTTTAGAAAAATCATAAACTCCGTTGCCTACATTTAGAAAAAAAAAAGTTAATAAGCTTTCCGCTTTTCCAGTTCGATTCTTACCGTGCCTGGAATAAGGTTTAAAAGCAAAAACGGCTATACGTATGCGACACAGCGGCGCCGCCAGTCCGCCACACGTCCGCGGAGCGCAAATGACGGGGTATTTTCCAGTGGCCGCGGGCTCGAGCGCGGGAATTAGAACGGTGCATGTCGGCAGAACGTTTCGTTTCCCTCGCCCGCTTTTGTGCCACGCGAAAAAATAAGTTTACGACGCTCTCTGCCGGCGATGGCGGCGCGCGGCGAGCGGGAAACTTCTTATGTTCGGAACTTGGTAATGGAATAGCGGTAGATAAAAAATATTAGTGCAAGCTTCGTGCTTTGAACTAGAATAGCCGGTTTATCACGAAGGCGAGCTGTAGTTTTATCGGCGAAATTGTTATTGCCGGTTTATGTCACATGTTTATTATAACTAGGTGCTTACGTGTTGGAAAATGCTGAATTAACATTAAAATAGTTATTAAGAATTCCACCATGCGAAAATCATCGTTTGAATTTTACTCATAACGGTAATAAATTAACAGATTAAATAATTTAATGAGTTCTCCTAAGAAAGATTCTTTATAATTGGCGCCCAACGTGGTGTAGTGAATTTTCAAAAGCGATCGTGAATAAGTATTCTTAGTTTTAATTTGAGTAATGTACAGGCTGATTCTTATTTCCTTATTAATAATCACAATAAGCATTTACCAAAAAAATCCACTGGTGGCCAGCTTTATAAAGAAACAGATCGAGATGAAACCGAGCGAGCAGTTAACAGCTTACATAACTCAGTCCGGTACGTGCAAGGCATTTATACGGCGCGAGATTTGTGCAGACCACTTAGCTAATTTGAACAATTAGACAACAAATATTTGCATTCTGCTTTGCCTCCCGCCGAAATTAACCGAATAGCCTGAATTAAGTTGAACGAGTTGGTGTTATAGGCTTTTTATATTTTACATTACATATAATAATATGTATAACTACGAACTGTGGCATCGTCAATTATTTTTTTGAGTCATTGTTTCTAGTAATATCTTTTGTTATCTATAATCTGTGATATTAACCGCTTGGATTGACACAGGGGGAAAAAGCAATATGAAACAATCTCCTTTCACTCAAGAGGTTACTTTTATCACTAAAAAGCAATGTAATATAGAGATATCTCATTTGTTGACTCTGCAATTTGTAACAGAATTAATTTTCTTTCATTGAGCGATGGAGAGCCCGCATTCAAAAACACAAATTAAGACTCGTTTTCACACTTTCATAAGATCTGACACAAGTTTTTTTTTTGTCACTGCAAAACTTAACACAGCTCCGGGCAGACGAATTAATCGTTCGAATTCATTTCAATATTCTATCAAGATCCTACGAAGCAAATGTCACCTTCTGACATTTAAAGGGCACTGGCCGTTTGGAAGATGAAGTTTTTACGTAGAATTGTGAATGGAAAGAAGTGTATGGACCTCAGATGAATGAATATCAATAGATGAAGGGAATAATTTGAAAGTTATGCTGACCTTTTTGCATATCATTATGAATAACGTGTGATTATTATTATGCGAGTTTCAGTGACAGTTACGCCGCTAGTGGCTGCAATAGTGGGATGAGGAAACTAATTTTCTCGCCCAAATTCTGTTAAGACTTAGCCTCGAAGTTAGCTGAATTTTTGACGCTTTGAGTGCTACATCCAACGTGACATTGGGATCATCTATAGTGTTCATTAGTCTGAGGTATGGACTAAGGAGGTTATATTTAACCTGCCCTGGTCTATTTCTGTGTGGACCTCGTGTCACCTGCGCGGCCACGTGGTTTGGGCCGTCGCTCGTGGATCCACTCCGTCACGTTTACTCTCTACGGCATCAACCGTTTTCTTAACGTTTTTGACGTGTGGGCAAACGTCAAAAAAGGTTCTCTAATTATATCAATGGTCAGATATGTCCGAGAACATGACTTTTTAATTGTTTTAGGTCTAAGCAAATATTTGCGAATATTTTAACTTCAGTGTTCTGTTATGTTTTGGTATATGTACTCGTATCGCAATGTTGAGTTGAGACCTCTTTGATTTAGTGGTTTGAGTACCGGTCGATATCCATTTGAGCGAAATTATTTCAGGTAATGTTTCAATAGTCAAGAATCAGTTTTTTTGATAATATTATCCCTAATAATATTTAACTAAACGCCATATAAATTATGTAGTACATGTATACTACTTACTACCTACTTGACGATGCTGTGTTACAACAACCGTGGTTGCAAGCGGACACGTCAAGCAGTAAGTACGCATAGTATAATACATTTACTACATAAATTAAATCTCGTTTAGTCCCGCTAAAAATATTACTGTTCAAATGTTGGTTTTTTATTTACACCCTTATTGACTGGTATATACTGGTAAATTGCCAGACGTACATACCTAGGTAGGGCGTGTTTGTTATTTCACTCGCCGTAGGTGTCCAATTTAATTTGAGGCGCCGCCTAAACACTGCTTAGCTTATTCAATTACGCCGAACCCCCGCATCTTGCGCCGCGTGCCGAAACCAATATCGCCAAAGAATAACAGATGTGCAACAGGCCTTTTTTGTGTGTCGCAGGGGAAATGCTACCTGATGCATACCCGTTGCCGTGGGGCAGACGAGTAATGCGGGGCTCTCCAACTATGTGCAACATTCTATGTATCTTTGAACTCTGGCGTACTAATATAATACAAAGACTTTAGGTCTCATAACGATTCGTTTATGAGACCAATTAGTTGCTAGGTTATCTTCTCCGTGTTCTGAGAGTGTAAATATTATGGGGGAGTCAAATGTGTTAAAGAAAAACTTGATAGCTCGGAGGGCCCTGGAATGGGAAACTATTAAAAGTCGTCTTCTGTTGAAAGATATTAAGTTTTAAAAGTATACAAACAGTTTTTTAAAATTAACATTCATCCATTCATGAAATAATGTTCTCGCCATGGTATGTGTAAAGTGAACAGGTATCTACTAGGCAAGCGTGCTCCATCATATTCATAGGCCTCTCATCTACACTTTCCATCAGGTATGATCAAAGTCAAATGCAAAAAAAACTGTATCTAATATTTTCATAATTTAATGACCTACTTAACAAATAATCCCTCTGTACCCACATATTCTATGCCAATACCCTGCCGTACGCGCAATAACAATCGCGACCGTCTATCGGCCGCGCGTAAATTATGCAAGCCTCCGGCCATCTCAACCTTAAGCCTTCACTTCGAAAACAAACCTAACCATCACAGGAATAAGGTGGAAATTTCATGTGTGGCGTTTACGAAGCTCGCGAACGGTCGCACGTCGCCCGCGCTAATGGCGTTCTCCCCGCGACTCCCCTCGCAACTAGTCGTCAGATACAAGGGTAAAAAGGTAAATTGGACGTGAATATTAGTATGGACAGAGTTGAGTAAGCCGCTGCGGCAGATAATCAGCTAATTTCGTGGGTAAGCAATATAGACGCGAATTAGGTTGGCCGAAAATTAAGAAGAAGTTTTTTTGGGTATTCGAGCGTACTCCATGTGTTTATTGTGTAGCTACAAGCTACACGCAATGAAATGTAATTATTGAATATGCATGTCTTGTTACAAGACATTTAACTGAAGACCGTACACCCGTAGTTTACGGTTCTTTTAACCTCCAACATACAGGAATAACTCGAGTAGTAAGCTCCATAAACGCCAAGCCTCATACCGAGACAGTTACCAATCTGACCCGTCTTAACTAGAGCTCAGGACTTTTCTAATTTCAGCCGCTTCGGCCGTTGTTTGTCAAGCGAAGGTTAACGCAAACATTACACAAACAAAAAGGTTCCGTGAAGCAAGAACATTGGATATATCGCGCTAGAAGCATCAGAAATAACCGAAAGGCGACTCGCCTAATTGTGGGCCGGAATAGTTACATGTGCAGACCCCACTGAATTATTCACCGGCGTCCATATCGATACGTTTATTTTAGTGCAGGGCAACAACTTTGCCGGGCCTTTACTTCGAATGAATTGAATGTGAAATAATCAAAGATTCTAATTACTAATGGCGTAACGCTTGTGTTGTATTTACGGCATTAAAACTTTAAATGAAGACGACGATTTTGGCTTACCAATATCTAAACTTAAGATGCATTGAATAAGTGATTGCCTTTACCAAAGTCAAACAATATGCCTAACTTGACTCGTCCCATCTAAATACACTTCATAACACAAGACGTTCACATCTTACAACCTTCCACACCACACAATACTAAAACCCGCGGCTCCCTGAATTTAACATACAAATTTCTCCTAAGTGCTCATCCAATCAATCAGTCCCATTTCAAGCCAGCCCTGTCCTTAGAAGGGACTACAAAGGGCGCGCGATTATGTTTGCGAGCGCGCTGGGGGCTACCTAAGCGGGCATTAACGAAGGACGCGTGGGTTACCCGCGACGACCAGCCTAAGCTGACCCTCCATATCCTAATAGGCGGCCGACATTCGCCTCGAACAGACAAAGACGGCGGAGTGCGGGGGACCAAGTGGCACTGGCCGAGCCTCGTAATTTACGCGCGAGCGGTCACCGCCAGTGGTGATTAGACTCGCTGGCGTATTGGTCGAAACTGTTAATCCGACCGATGTGAAAGCCCACAATTCGCCTACGCGCGTGCGGGGAAAAGTCTCGAGTAGAATCGTTGGAGTTGGCCAACGTTGGCGTGTCAGGGCCAACGTTGTGGGCTAGTCATTAAGGTGTCGTGTGCACGAACGTCGCCGGCCGGCGGGTGGTGTCCGCGCACGTGTGTGCCAACTTAATTATACCAACTACACAGTTTCGCGAGATAGATTACAGCTGCCGCTCGAGGACATTAAGCATGTTATATAAAGTCGGTATACAAAAATGTTGAACTAACAGTTATAACCAGGCTGGTCAATTCAGGAACATAGTCGAAGCGCATCCTGACCTTCGAAGTAATAGCCAAGAATGGGACCGGGATAAGCGCTAGGCTAGAATGATGTTGATGATGATGACGACAAAAAAGCTGAACGGAATGATATAACAAATCTATAACAGATTACGCTTAGTATCGCAATTATAAAATAAACACTTTAACAAATCCCTTCGATCTTTAAATAAAATAGGTCGACGCCAATTAATGTGCAAAATTTTACACAAATATTCCAATTACATTTGCTTGAAATTCCCTAGCTTCGCTTCTAACCATTAGACAATAATTTGTGCACCGAAAATATTTGTTTATTTGGTCCTCCCGTTTTGCCGAAACATCTCTATCTATAAATATCTCGGTGAAATAGTTCTGAACGATCAATGACAATGTTATTAAGACATCAAATTTAATTGATAAGGGCTGTCAACTTAATTTGAGGCTAACTTGGCATGCTTGGCTATATGGCAGCTTTGGCTTGGCTTGGCATAACACTGAGCTGAATGCACGTGCCGTAAATAAGGCGAAGCATATGGTATGAAATTATCGTGAAAAGTTATTTTCATTGTGCGCATTCGGCCTTCGTAGGTGATTGGTTCGATTCCTGCCGTTCTAAAAAGTGAACACCAATCTTACATAAATATTCGGATAATGATTACAAAACATTGAGTTGTATGACTTTCTAACTTCTGATCTGATTGGTCTAATGCTCCTAAAATTTAAAGGATACATGCTAAAAGTGTAGTGCAAGCCAATTGAATACCAAAACTAACCAATTTGTTCCCAAAAGTGTTCTAATAACATTTGCCGATACAGCGGTCACCATAAGGCTTAAACCTCCAAAGCAGCAGATGATTATGGTGAAACTAAAGGCCGCAGGGTCTGACGGCAGGGCGCCCCAACGAAAGAATCGGCGTGAAACATGGATCATGTCGCGATCGTTCCATATTTCGGGACAAAGCGCTCGTATAAAGTCCGTTTACATGTTAGATGATCCCAAAAGAAAAGTCCGTGATCAATACAGGCGTCCCAGAGGCCGCGTCAGTCGCCCTCGCCTCGTCAGCGCTAAATTATCCCGACGTCTTTAAATGGAATTTCGCGGGTAGCGTCCGACAAGTCCCCGCACGTTCGCCTAAGCTTGGCCACAGTCTAACGTGCTTACAGTAAGAGAATGATGTAATTGTGCATTGAGAGAAACATCTTTGAAAGTAACAAGCGGATGTACTTATAAAAATGTGTTTTTGTGGTCTGGTCACTACACCTTCTTCTTAATATTATTGGAGAAACGCTTCTGTACACTTTTGTGATAGAGCTTAGTGGAAACTCCACTTGAATGAGCCGCTCGACTGGAGAAGACCACAGTAAAGTAGGTCTTCGTAACTAAGTAAGATCGCCAGAGTTCAATTGGGGTTTGGGAGAGTATGGGGTCTTCAATGTAGGCAAAACAACTGCGACCCTTGTGCGGTAAATGGCCATGGGCAGCGGTCAGATCAGGTGATCAGATGTTATACGAAGGGCAAAAAAAATACGACAAGGTATACATCACAAACAAATAATGTGTAATTTAATAGGTATAACTTACTGTTACCACGTTTCGTTGTGGTCCAAGGGTGGATTGAGGGCGGACCGGTCCTCGAACCCCCAGGTCCCCGTGCACGCCACCTGGCCCTGGGATAGTGCTGCTAGATCCAATTTCTAAAACGGGATCGGAGGTCTAAGAATTGGGACAAGAGAATAACGGGACAAAGATTTCGACTGGCCGAAGCGACTTAGCTAGCGCATGGCAGGCACACAAAAGTAAGTGTAATTTTTCAAACTACAAATTTATTATTAATAATACATATTTTGATTTCAGGTTTTTTAAATTATCTATTATGTATGATTTTTTAAAACTTTATAACTATTTCTTGTTAAAAACAAAATGTTTGATTTTAGGTTTTATTTGTTACTTTCACATAATGGTTTTTTTTATAATAATCAAACGTGATATCGATAGAACATCCTTTACTTTTTATTCAAATACAGTGATTTTAAGACTTCTGCAGTCCAAAATAAACAATTAGAACTTAAAAACCGCCGGGCTTTTAATATCAAACTTCCACTCAAACTAAGCTCGGCCCAGGATTTGCACCCAGTTATTCCTGGAAGGATTCACCGTACCTTGTTATCCCGGGACGTCCCTTCACCTGGGACAGCTAGCGATATCCCGGGCACAGCCGGGATCGCGTTGCGAAACTGATAATTGTTAAGGGAATATCCGCTGATGAATATCAAGGTGATTCTGTTTTATAGCCCGAGAGCTGCGTCGTAATTTTGAAGATACATAGTTCGAATTTTTGGCAACCGCAACTTTTAAAGAATTGGCCACGTCCACATTGGGCACCAATCAAAAATTGCGCGCGCAAACTACTACTATACTACTATACCTGTAGTTGAGATGTTTTAGGCAAGCTGAAAATGTTGAAGTACTGTTTTGTTACTAAATTGCATAGTGCCTCAAGTAAATTTTTGGATGAATAAAAGATACTTAAATGTGGGGGTTGATTTAGCTAGCCCAGCTACTCACTAGCCAGTTAAAGGACTGGATTTCAACTTAACTCAAATAATTGCCCAAAAAATTGCGAGAGCTCTCCTACTATTACGGGTCGTGTTAGCGACTGAGAAACTTTGACGTAGCAATTATTTCGTACTACTGAATACAAGGAATTGACTGTTTTTAACAGGTATATAGGTACCAATGCTAAGAAATTACGATTGGGTGCTATTTTGATTAGACGCCGCGTCAAAATGGAACACCGATTTATTAATTAAAACAGATTTTTATTTATTTATCTTACGATCATCCAGGTACGCAGGATATATTATAGTACACAAGTGAGTGCGCAAGCACAGGTGCACTCCCTATTCCCTCAAACTCATAATTCGTTGGGACAGCAATCTGACACGACCGCAGAGAGATAAGGTGCAGGGCCAACGGCTTAACATGCCTTCCGAAGCACGGAGGAACTCGTGTTGAACATTTTCTGGCCTCTGCGAACGTTGCTTAAACTTTAGCAACCGCAGGTCGCGCGCGTTTACCACTACGCAATTGATTGATTGATACAGTATGCATATATCATAGAGCAAATAGGTATATAGCCAGTATTCCAAATGCCTATATGACAATACAGTTTTTGTATAGATCAGCAGGAGAGGGTGCAAAGTAAACAAGATTGAGTTGAGCCACCCTCGTGGCGGCGAAAAGACTCGTCTCGCGAAATATTCATGATTCATGCCTTGAAGTCGCGCCGGCACAAGGGGTTGTGGTATCAGGCTTATAATGTATAACATGTACAAAGCACATTAAGGCGCAACAAAAAAAAAATGATTGTGTCGCCTGCACTAAGGGTTTGTTTAATTAGTCAAAAAATAGTGCATAATAAAAAAGTGTTAAAGTGGCACTTTGTTGGCGCCCAACACGTTGATTTGTGTTTTTTTAATGAGAGCGTATCGGATGCATTACAATTTGAAACCATCAAATTAAAAACTGTTTTTGCGATATAGAGTTGTTTGCATGTCGATATGTATGCATGTATGCATGTTGATATAGAGTTGGAGCGACACGATTTTAATCTAAAAGAACGTTAGCTACTGTTAGCACTAATACAGGAAATAAATATCTATGAATGACGAACTTACTTCATTACTAAATTAAATTGTGCTTTTGATATCCAACCTGTAATACAGCTGAATCTGACAATTTTATTCCAGAATAGCCGCAGGTTGAATAGAATCGCGAGTCATACGTAAATTCGAAACGTTATGCCGAATTTGTTAACGTCACCGCGCCTAACATCGAATACAGTTTCGATTGTTTGTTTAATCGAGATACGCGATGTCCTCCGGTTAACAAACCGCCTATGGGTGTATGTACAAAGCAGAAATGTTTTTAATAAGATAATTGAGTTCTACAGTTCGTATTAATTAGGCAAAGTTCCCTACCAACTTTTTCACAATAATTTTGCTTGTTGGGAATGCATTTAAGAGCGTGCAGTCAGCTCACTAGGGCCGCTGACGATCCGATATTTATATGACAATTAGAATGTTGACAACACTTTGGAAAATGTGTTTGTACCGTCATTACTGACTATTTGGTTGCGTCTATTTATTTGAGTTCCCTGTGTGTCACTATCTATCAGACGATGACTGTCACGTAACTATGACTTGCATCAACTGTTTTTTAAAGTTGCCATTCTAAATGAAAATTAAACTTTCTTACTAAAACGAAATTCCTCAAAACATATTTCGCATATATACTTTTTCCCTTCACAATGTACCTATGGCGGCGGTTTGATTAATTCTCGCGTCGTCAGCTCCATTATCTTGGGTCGCGAGATGGAGCCTTGTAGCCCTTGGGCTAACTATGTACCTTCGATACAACATAGGTACACCATACAACGTGTCGGCAAAGCTTCTTAACTGTTCAGAGTTCAGGCAAAAATGTTAAATTAGACACGTGCGGAGTAAAGGTTAACTTGGGATATATTTAGTCGTTTTCTTCAGGTGGGTGGTTTTAGGGTTGTACTATGGAGTCATTATATGGCGTCTTAGATGTAGAGGTACATAGGTAAGACATATAAATTTAGCGTTAATCTTTAGGTATCAGGCATCGCATTTCGCACGTGGTTGTTGTCCGATTTTGGGTCAAAAACATCCTTCATTTATACGCATTTGAATGTGATGAAATTATAACAATAGGATGAACTGGTGTGTGCCTAATTAATCATCACCACCAAAAACCATCGACGAATTTATAAAAGTTGTAAACTACTCCACTTCTTTTTTGATTCAAACGGCGACCGCATTATTTAATTCATAGGTTTAGCAAATAATAGACGTAATTATTCGAACAAGGTAAACGTATTAGTCTCTAAATGTAGATAACATTGTAACATAAGTTTATCTGCATTAATTAGCGTAATTCAGGGCAACCAAAGCGCTAATAAGCTAAATGGCATAATTTAGTATTATTCTAAACATGTCTATGATCACTATTAGTGCTTTGCTTTAGTGCATTTAAGTAATGATCAAAGTAAGTCGGCAACATATACATCAGATTATGTTGAAACATGCGTATTCGTCATGTCTTTCCGTTCATACTAGGTATACTCCTACTCAAAAAAGAATATGACTTTCAATATCAATCAAATCAGATTTTCAATCAATTCGAAAAAACATTAATGTCGACTCACTGACGGAAAATCACCCTTTGTCATATCATGTACTTTCACACATTCCAGCTAACATCTTTTATGATACTGTACTTCTAAAATCACGACATAGTATAAAACAAAGTCGCTTTCTAACCAAGAAAGCGACGAAGCGAGAGCGTAGCTTAAATCTACGCAACGGTCATTATCATGTGGTTTCTTATCAGATAGATTGATTGTGGAGAAAGGTTTATGATGTATAGTGCATTTAGTCTATTTTATCTGTGCTTTAGTTTAGTTTACCTACTATAGTACCAGAATTACACCCGTACGAGCTTGTACGGTACTAATATATTCTTTGGGTATAAATCTGTTACTGAGTAGGACCTTGCTCTATAGATGCCTTATAGAGGTAGTATACAGGGGCTTTTACGAGGCAATCTTACTCGCGCTGTGCGTGGATGTCCTTTTTTACATCGCCGTAGGCGTGCGGCCCGCGATTCGCAAAGATTATCGTACAGAAGGGAGTGGGGAGTGATTATGTCATATTTAACGTAATTAGTAGTGAAAATTGGAAATTCTTTTGATCCACTACTACTTGTAGGTACTTTTTTACTTGAAACAGGACGGCAACAAAACTATGACATTGTATGGTCTGGTTCGTTAATGAAAAAAAGAAAATTAATTTTCCAATTACGACATGTACGAGTAAATGTACATGTCAAAACTAAGGACTTACAACTGTGTAGTTACAAATTAGCTTTCAGTAATTTTATTTTACTTACTTTACCATTCCGCAATTACTATAACGTTTCCGTTCAAAGAGTTAGTAATGTTCTGATGATAAAGACGCGAATTTTAATACCTTATCATGAAAACGACGACACAATAATTAGATGATAATAGGTAACTTACTTAAGTCTCTAGACTTACAATCAAACAACAGTTGCCTAATGTCATCTGAGCCTACCTAATTGATTCATTCTCGTCACGTGCACCACGTGACCCGTCTGTACAAGTCCACCGCATAATCTATGCGTCCGATCGCTGGGGGCGCGGGTGGGGCCGCGGGGGGGTGTTTTAATTAGAGCGCGGACTCGCGGCCGGGCGCCGGACATCGGGCGGTCGTCAATGTTCCGAACCCTCCATAGACTCCACCGACTCCACCCATAGACGTAGTATCCATGCGCCTTTGTCTTACGCCGCTTTGTGCCGGCCTTTGATTAGGACCTTTGGCGTCTGTTTACGCTTCTAGCAGGAGAGATCGGTATTCCGGTAGCCACGTGTTGTATTACAGTGCGAGACAGCGGCTATGGCTTTGACCACGCTCGGCTTTTGTTTGAAACATTATTACGTCACTATTAGGATTATGAACTTTTTTTAATAAGCCTGTAAATATAAACTTGGCCTGAAATTATTTTCATAACTAGTCCTGCGAAATGACCCTGTTTTCTTTCTCAATAAAATTATTCCATAATTAAATTATTATGCAGTTTTATAGTATTACAGCACTACCTACTGTAAAAATAACAGGTATTAGTCGAAGAACATTTGGAAGTCCGTAATGCAGTTAATCAATTAGTAAAATCTTAAAACAGTCACAAAATATTTGGATTCGTATTCTCTGACAGTTTTCCTGTACAACAAAGAGAAGTCGCGGATATTTTTCCTAATAATGAGTGTCTGTGTAATGCCTGGACTGTGGACGCAATTTCTCGGTACAAGTTTGCACAAGACGTGAAGAGGGCACCGGGCGTGACGGGGACCGCGATAATACGGATTTCAGCTCCCCATTCTCCCATGCCATGTATTATTTGGTTTTTGTGTCAGTTTCATAACGATACGTTCGGATTGTTTTCAAGTCGTAATATGAAGAGTCGTAATGCGACCTCTAACTTTGATTTGCAAACATCAAACTTTAAACAGTAAAACAAACTGATAATAGTATATTAAGAACTTTGACGACCTCTAAATTATTGATCAGCAAACGTCTAGCTGGCCACAAAGCAGTCATACAAACTGATAACAGATGGCGCTGTAACACGGGTCTCAATCGCGCTTTTAAAATTATTATCACCCAATAGCATTTTCAAAATAAAATTGTACTGACACTGATATGATACATATGAAAATAAAAATAAAGCTATGTTCTAGCCTCGATGGTCTATGGTGGTTTAAGTACCGGGCCGTGGTCTCGAGACCCTGGTAGGCTAGCCAAGATGCCACTTTAACGAATTCAACAGACGCTTTCGTAGCGACTTATATCTCCATCCCGCTCATATCAATAGTACGTGTGCGGGAGGGCAATACAAGTCGCGACGAAAACGTATGGCGAATTCGACAAAGTGGCATCTTGGCTAGGGCCCCAGGGATCGATTCCCGGGTCGGGAAGAAAATGTGTTGATACTTCTAAACACAGCCCGGATTTGTGATCGCCAATCCGCATTTGACAAGCGTTGCGATTAAGCCAAAATCCATCTTTGTAAGGCAAACATGATTTCAAATGATGGAGGCCTTTGTCCTGCAGTGGGACATTTAGTAGGCTGATACTTTACAACTTTATGTACTAGCAATTACGCAATTGAATCGAGGAGAGTGCATGCAAAAGATTTAAAGCAAAATTTGAAACTATGTCTTTTCAGACTGTTGACCAACTATATTGTCAATTTGTGCCAGTTCCCACTACAATATGTTGCACTGTCTACACCTGGTTTTATAGACGCAGATGTTTGTCTGCAAAGGCTTAATGTATTGGCCGTCACCTATTGTTCCGGGTAATTTGGCCTTTCCTATCTAGATTGTAGTTACATTTGGTGAGATGCTTGATAGCTCGTAAGTGTCTAATTCTATGTATATCTGTAACTATGTATTATTCAATTGGGTATTGACAAGATTTTACAACTCTAACTTTTAAGTGTAAGAATGTGGAAAGCTGTTGTAACTCCCTACTTGATATTTATTCGACTTCCAATTTTCATCTAGTGCTTGTGATCTTGCTATAAATAGAGTACTTAGATACATACGGGAATGCCGTGGCCTACATCATCAATAATTATATAGTAACGCTGAAAAGTTCCTTTGTTTGTTTGAACGCGCTAATCTCAGGAAATACTGGTTCAAATAGAAAAAATATTTTTGTATTGGATAGGCCATGTGTGGAACAAGTTTTAGTAACACTGTGTTACAAATTCACAATTACAAAATCAGATACAATTATTTCGCCAACCCGTTAATTTTGCTTTGGGCGGTCATTGTCATTATACAAAAAAATTATCGACTGCTACTAGACTTTTCATCTACAGCTTATGACAAGCACACGAAGGCTTGCAATACCTATCTAAACAATAAAAAGGGAACGTTAGAAGGGAAGCCGGCGCGCGTTCGCTCAAACCTACCGGGGATTAATTAGCGATATTACCGGTAGCTGAACGACTGGAACTAAAAACGCTTGCTCGAAGCTAGGGCTGTGAGGTGATCATTTGTGTTGTGATCGAAGTCGTTATTAATAATAAATTAAATAAATAAACATGGAGCTTCACTATGTGCCGCCGCACTGTACAGGTTGAAATTTTGTAATGCCGCCTAAAGGGAAAGTACCTTTAATATGTGGATAGAATATTATACTCAATGGAAACTTTCCTTTAATTTTCAAAAGAAAGAAAAGTGCATTAAAATAATTATGAAAATTCGCTTGCCGCACTTAGTAATCGAACCGACCGACTAAAATCTGTGGAAGTTGCACCCTGTACTTTTATTGCATCGTTCGTTAGGGTTAATAGGGTATTACACCAATTTTTGAAAACTGCTTAAAATCAATCTTTGTGCCGTAATGTACTACCAAATATTTTATTTTGATTTTTAAATACCGATAAATGGTCTAAATTTATGTTTAAAATTAGGAATTGACATTGACGTGCGAAAACGCTAGCCGCCATGACGTTTCACTCGGTTAGTGAAATAGTTAACAAAACGTACCAACATTAGTCATAAAAACTATCGGTGTGACGTCATATCGGATTCTAAAATGGCGTTTGCTGTTTTTGACACATTTAAAACAGATTAAAAATGTCGATCTTCAAAATTAAATTATTAAATTTACGCATTTGATTTTGGTGAGATATCAACGTTTTTTTATTTATTTTGTTCAAAATCTATCACATAAATGCATTTTTATATTTTTTCTTACATGGTGTAAAATACCCTATTATAAGGATGAAAGCACTCCAACAAACTTCACAAATTAAATGAAAAGAAAGCAATGAAATTAAATAAACCTTTTTGTATTGGATAGTCCATTTGTCTAGGAAGGCTTTAGTCGTACAAAGGTAGTATAACACTTCACGGTCGGACACGCGGAAAAAAATAAAACCACATATTTTAATGGTATTTTAATTATACACATATCGTGAATTTATACCGATATTCACTTATATTTATACACATTAACATTGCTAAAAAACGCCCCACTGCAGCATCCCTGCTCGGGGGTGTTCTTACGGCGCGCCTCGCGTCGCGGGTGGCGCATATTTTTTAAGCGCGACTCCGTGGGAGGGGTAATTAGTCGCGAGTCCGGCTCCATCTAACTTGTTTCCTTCTTTATTTGCCCCACTTGATACAAATGTGGGGCTGCGAGAGGGAGATAGAGAGGGTATAGGGATGTGTTAATGTAATTAGGGCGTATGGTGATTTGTGTGGTTTGTGGAAAGTCTGTGGCATTGGATAAGTGTTTATTATTATGTACTTTAGTGATCTATGGTCTGTATCTACGGTTTTATGAAACCGTGTTCGATAATCAAGAATTTATGTTTTTGATAATGAAACTATTTTATTTTTTTGATGATGAAATAATTTGTGATACGTTACGATAAATACTACATTAGTTGGTCCAAGTCGAAACCCCGCAGAGTTCAAAAGGACGTACCTAGCCTGAATGAATAGTAAGGATAAGGAAACATATGTTGGAATATTCTGTACATTAGCTAATCTAACCCGTACAATGCTGATTAACGAATCAATGAACATCAACCCAACTCAAAGTTGTTAACACACTTTAAACGAGCAACTATCAGCGGAGGAAACTTAGACTAATCTATGTAACTCAACCCGTCGGACGCATGTCTCGGAGTCATAAGCCGCTGTCCCCGCGGGGTCTGTCGGACCCGCGCTAATGAAGGCGAATATCTTCAAAGGGGTCGTGGGGACCGCTGCCCGTCGCCCGCGGCGCCGTGAATCTTTAACCGGGGGAGGGTTGGGTAAGCAAATGGAACAAAAATTTGCGCGAATGTGTAGGTATATGTGTGTACTGTATTGCTACGGCACAGTGGAGGAAGGATGCGGTGAAGCAACAACTTTCTAGGAGAGAGCGTCGTTTTGCCACGGATTGGGGAAACGAGTCATAGAATAGATGGTAGGTTTAAAGGAATAAACTTGCAAAAGCTTACCATATAAAAATGAATCCTAATAAGTGGTACTTTTCGTTGTCACTTTATAACTCAGGAACGGACTCACCAATCCAAACCAAATTTTAAGGTTTGTTCGGACTATGTTAATGTGATGTTTGCACAAAATCAGTCAAGTGGTTCTTCATCACGACCACGACCACGTGTAACCAGGCCGCTGGTAATTTCTATTAGTTAGTTTGTAGAAGAAAATTATTTCATTTTATATAAAAGAGAAAATGTTCACATTTCTCTCTTGATAGGACAAGCGTCAAGGAACGCGCGTCACTTATGCTCTCCTTACCATACTAGATGGAATAGGTGTTTGTTACTACGTTTCTTCATGGAAAGGGTTTTACGACTCTATTCGATCCCGATTGATGAACATGGACCCTTTTGAGGTTTCCTATGCTATATCGCTGTTGAAAATTTTCCATAGCTATTTTTGAAATATTCTGCCACCGTAAATAACATTTAATACTTAAGTAAACCTAGTTTATAATCGTTTTCCATCAAATCTAGGGACTGAAGAAGGATGGAATGGTCGTAAATTTAATTAATAAAAGTTAAACAAAAGATTTACCGACTAGATCAGTACAATCTCTTTCGGTAAATCAGAATCACATGGCTGAAATAAAAAAGTGTCTTGCTGTTTATTTGCCTTTTAGTAGGAATGTTTTTTTTTAAATTGATCTGGGGTTGATTTTTTTGCAGAGTCCTATGTTACCTTTTCTGTTTTTCGCATAATATCAATCGTTAATACTCTTACCTACATAACATTTTAGGTAGGTATTAAGTTGACCTAATATCCTTTCTATTTATAACATACCCTTCTCCTTAATATTTTGAGGCCTATCCTTATCAGTTAGTAACCAGATTTAGGATGCTCTATTTTCATCAATTTGCTTGTCCCGATCTAATTGAGTCCGTAGACACACGTTGTTAGTTGCCGAAAATGTGATAAGTCTTAAAATCGTGCACATCGCAAGCATTGCTCCTGTTTAAATTGGAACTAGTTTTCAATGCTCCTCCGAGTTAAAAGAAATTAGTGCCAATATTCACTGCAAGACTTTCTTCACGCAAGAGATTTAAAGATAAAGATATTTATTCAGCAATTGGATTTACAAGGGAATTCTTTAGCACGCAATTTTTTTTTAATTCACTAGTACTTCGACGTGTTTGGTCTGCTGAAAAGGGGAAGATAGTTTTACACGTCAGACATCGCATAAGCAGTTATATCATTATCCAATTAATTTATTCGTCATCATAAGTGGTAGGTAAGGGAAACAGATTTGAACGGGCATAAAAGGGAGGAAAAATATGCCGCGGCTGCATATTTTTCCTGCATCCCGATAATCGCCTCGATGCGCTGCCTGCATCGCATGCATCGTAAGCTCCGCTCTGACGGGCGTCACTCGCGGTGCATTGCTCCCCCCTCTTCCCTCCCCCCACCCCCGTATCCCGGTCATTCCTCAAGCTCTGCTCGGGAGGAGCGTGACTCGAAGCTCGAAGGGTGCTCTAAATCGCCCGTCTGGAGTAGCCGATGTGTTTGGCTTTTTGGAATTTTCCCGCAGTGTTCTGAGAATCTGCAGGCTGGCGTTCGCGAGGCGTAACAGCGATCGTGTTTTGTTTATCTGTAATCGGTTTCTTTGGAGCGATTGAAGATTAATTCGCACTTCGCTGTGATTGATTTTTGTTTCGTTGGTTTAACAGAAAAGCGTGCTAAATGTGAGCGATTAGATTATTTCGGAGCATATTGTCCTATCAATGACTGTTGATGGTAAAAAGAGTTCTCGTTTTTTTTTTTCATGAAAAAGATCGGATGCAAAAAAAAATGGATGGATTGCGTGAAGTATTATTTATTTATTTGTTTATTTAATCTTTATTGTACTACACAAAATATTGTACAAAAGGCGGACTTAATGCCTCATGGCATTCTCTACCAGCCAACCTTAGGGCAAATCAGAAAGTGAAGTAGGTAGTGCTGATCAAAATTAAATAACTATACATATACATACATACAATATACATAAATTACTATACATTTATTTTATTATGTGGACGTGAAAGGAGTGAATGAAGAGTTGACGGCTGACTGGAGTAAATGGAAGAAGAAACATGTTGCGCCGACCCTGATTAGTGCGGGATGAGGACAGAAGTATGATAATGATTGCCCTATCAATGACAGTTACGAAGTGTATCATTACACTTAAATCAATTATATAAATTCATTAATGAATCTTTTTGCAGTCAAGGTTTCACTTTATTTTAGCAACATATCACTTGATTATCATACATAAATAATCTATCGACATCTTCTAGCTGTTAGCTACCAACCTGGTGAAACTATGTATCTAAAAATCGCGCTACTTAACCTACATACATTGTATCGAGTATTTCACCGGCGTGGACGTGTCTATGACGAAAAATAAAAAACACCCAGTTGGCGTAACGAAGCGTAAAACCCTTTTTGAGGGCGTTTCGATTTACGAGCTCGTTTACGATTATGTCGAACGCTGTTAACGCTCGCAGGTGCGCCCGCAGGGTTAACACTCGCAGGGTTAACTCGCAGGGTGCCGCCGTGTGCCGCGTGCATAAATCTTTAATCCTCTAACGACGCAATAGTGAAGTCTCATAAATGAAAATAATAAATAAAGGTCTAAATATCACAAAATTGATCGTATTACTTTACCGGACTACTGATAGCTGTTAATGATTGCAGGTGCGGCCGCAGGGTTAACACTCGCAGGGCTAACTCGCAGGGTGCCGCCGTGTGCCGCGTGCATAATTCTTTAATCCTCTAACGCCGCAACAGAAAAGTCTCATAACTGACTGAAAATAATAAATAAATGTTTGACAACGTCATAAGTAGGTACATTAATCTTACTCCGTGGTAATATCACACAAAGATCGGACTACTGGTGACTGTTAACACCCGCAGGGTTAACACTCGCAGGCCGATGCCATGTGCCGCGTGCATTAATCTATTATTACCCTCTGCTCGCTCAAAAAGTCGAATAAAATAATAGATGTGAACTAATTTTAACATTAATACATGGAAATGTCATAATAATTTATTTACTTCATTAATTAGAGCAATCAATAAGATCATTACTGTACATGCAGAATAAATCAATTAAAAACTAAGATTATTCTTACATAAAAGTAGCAAAGACATGCAATGGGGCTATTTTCTTAACATTGATCTGGTCCCTTACAAAGTAGCTGTAACACATGTGTTATGCTATCGGAATCAAAGTTAAGATGCATATTGCATATGCATCAAAATGGAAACTATCCTATTGAATGGCGAAGCAAACAAATAGAGAGAGCACTTGCCCAAGATATAAAAAATGCAAATCATTTTGGGCTTAATTATTTTCTTGCAATAAACTGTAATATTCCCATAATCAGGAATCGAATGGGATTAAATTGCTATTTCGCAAAATGTGCATTATTACATTGATATTAGCGCGATGCCATTGTAAAGATAACGTGCCAATGTCCCTGTTTTACTAATCGGTTATTGGCATTGGACCAAAAACCTAATAGGTATCTACGATTAACTTTGACGATAAAAAAATAACTACCAAAACATTTTCAGTGTAAGTAGTCGGTAGTCAGAGCCATAGCCAAATTTTGTTACTGATCCATCTATTTAATTATAATCGGCTTTTGAAACCTTTATTAAATACTTCAAAAAGAGAAGTGGTCTTAGAACCTAGAACAATACGGTATTTGACTGACAAGTCAAATCACCAACTTTTTTTAAATGTCAAATACGTAACCTTGTAGGAAAAAATGTATGAAATATTAAATCGTGACGTCACGATGCAATAGTGTCAAATCAATACTCTTTTAACTTTAATTAGCTGTAATAATTTGTTAAAAGCTCAATAGTTACTGTGAGATAAAAAATTGTGCCTAATTTTTGATCTTAGAATGTCATAATTTATTTCGTATGCAGTCAAATACCTAATTAGAACATGTATCGGGCTTCTCACACACAAATTTTAATAGTGCACTTTGTAGAAGTTACATAACATTATACAAACTCTTATTATCTGTCAAACTATATACCAGGTTATTAGGGACTTATTGGTCTAACTAAGGTGAAACATGACATGAAAAACTTGATTCTCATAGCAGTTACCAGCCGCCCGGCCCATGTTACAATGGGTCAGTCCATCTAAGTAGACATAAAATCCAATCAGCCAAATTCGCTGGAAATACTGCACAATCTTATGAATAAAAGAGATTCATTTACAGCAACCGGTATGACACGTAATCGAGTGGCGATATCGAATTCTCGCGGGCGGAAATGCGTGTCGCGTCGCGTCGCGGGTGGTGCGCGGGCGCCGATGCGGCGACGCGGGCACGCCGGGGGGGCACCGGCAGGCAGGGGGGGGGGCGGTGTGAAGGGACACAGGATGCGGTCACGCACATTCGCGCGAGATCGTATCGCGGCCCCGGGGAGCGCTATCACGCGAAGAAACCGCGATCGCGATGCGGGGCTAGTGGTGTGGTTTGTGCTGAATGGACGTCGATGGGTTTTTTGCGTTATCGATTTAGTGTATTTAGATTACACACCTACTACCACTACCGCAAAGTTTTGTGGCAGCTTCTCTGCAGGTTCTATTTATTGGCTACACAACGTCATTTCAAGTGAAGGATTTGAGTAAAATTTATTAACGCTCTTCTCTGGCTCAACCATTAACTTTGACATTTACGAAAAGCATCGTGTCAAGTGTTAATATCGTGTAGCTTAAACATATGTAGCATTAATAAGTAGATAAGCGCATATCCTTGATTACGTTTATCAATTTCAACGTTGCTAAATAAGGCGTCTGTGTACGATGATCATCCCATGACATGAAATAATTTTATGAAATTAAATTAAATAATTTATTCAGCAAATGATTCGCATATATCCTATTGCACGTCAACACTTTTTCACCCTACCAGAGCCTCGACATGAATGGCCTTCTGAGATTGACCACCGTTCATCAACTGGAATAACGTTCCATTGATCATCAATGAACAAAAGACGATCCGCTTGGTGTGATGAATAGTCAAGATGTTGCCTAATACACAAGAGGTCGCGGGTTAGATCCCCTCACAGGACAAACATTTGTGTGCATGAACATGTCTGTTTGTCCTGGTCTGGGTGTTATGTATCTATTTATGTATATTTGCAATACCACTGTTGATTCTGATTTCCGTAACACAAGTGCTTAAGCTACTTAACACGGGGTCAGATCAATGAAAGTAATGTTGTGAAATATTTATTAAAAAACTCTATAAATCTTCCATCGATATCGATAAACCTACCAGTCGCACCCCTAGCGGATGCGCGGCGCAGCTGGGAGGCACGTCGCGCTTCCCGCGGGCGCTGCGCGCGCGCACCTGGCCGCGAGGTGAAATTGTACCACGTCCGCGTCGTGTCGTGTGCATGGGAAAGAAAATTGCCAAGTTTTTTTATTGTTTTTTTTTTTTGTAATTCGAAGTCAGTGGCTTTGAACGGACGGAAATGGGCTGTTGCGCCCGCCGCGCCTGTGATTTTTGGTGGAAAGATTGAATTAATGCGTGTAGTTTACAGATTGACTTGTCATAGCCATAAGTGTCAAAACAATGTTTTTTCTATGCAAGCGTCTTAAACACCTTAAAATACCTATAACGACTGAAAATAGTATATACGTTTAGACCAGTTTGAAGCAAGTTTTGGCTGTGCAAGTCTGAAAGTGGTGCGTTATACGAAACACTTTGGTAGGATGATATTTACTTTGTACACAGTGTGTTATACATCAAGTGACATTACACGATACAAAAAGTTCGCTGTACCATGTATGAAATCCATTGCAACTTTTTTTGTGTAGACACTCGTAGATACAAAATTTTGCATCCATTTATCAAAGACTATTTTACTTTCGTTATAATGTTATACGCTTGTGATCACCAAAGCCCAATTGGGAAGCGTGGTGTTTAAGTCAAATCTCATATTTGATACGAAAATCATGATTTCAAATGATGGAGGCCTTTGCCCTACAATGGGACAATAATAGGCTGATACTCTATTTAACTTTATTAATATTATTATTATAACCTAATATCAATTATCGACCCCTCAAAAGAGACAATCAGAAAGTTAATAAAACATCTCTCGACGATAAATCTGAAAAGTGTGTAAATGTGGCAGTTACAGCGAGCTATAAAATAACTTGTAATGGTGGCACCTGTTGCTCGCCGCTAGAGGGAGTCTGTTACGTAACAAAACATCCGGTTGTGAGTTTACAAGTGCCTTGTTTGATTCGATAGATTATACCGAGTGTTTGGGCAATGCATGACTAAGCAGTAGTGATGTGTGGTTGCTAGCTGAGGTTTTTGTATTAGTACGAGTATACAGGGTGGAATTTTGTAATGTCATCTAAAATTCACTTGACGCACCTAGTAATCGAACCGAATAATTTGTGTTAATGGATCAAATTTCTCAAACAAACTTTAAAAATAAAATGAAAGAAAAACATTGAAATCTTACTGAGAGACCTAAAAATACATGTAGGCTGTACAGTGGTACTGGTGGCGGATTCCAGATACTAGACCGTGTAGAATGGCACCACCACAGTGTTTGATGTAGAAGTGTACTCGTATAAGCACTGCGTTTGTTTTGGGAAACGGACAATGTAGTAGTTGGGAATGCGAGCCCAAACACATTCCGTCTCAATGTGGCGACCAAGGACAATGACAAACTGTAACTTTTTTGTTAGTGAAATAATAATAATACCCTCCGGCCGTATTCGACCATGGCGGCCGATCTTACGATCAGCCAGGTACGCAGGATATACATATTATAGTGCACAAGTGAGTGCGCAAGCACAGGTGCACTCCCTATTCCTTCACTCTCATAATTCGGTGGGACAGCAATCTGACACGACCGTAGAGAGATCAGGCGCAGGACCAACGGCTTAACGTGCCTTCCAAAGCACGGAGGAGCTCGAGATGAAATTTTTCGGTCACCCATCCGATGACTGGCATCTGCGAACGTTGCTTAACTTTAGCAACCGCAGGCCGAGTGCGCTAACCACTGCGCCATCGAGCTCCTCAGTGAAATAAGCAGTGCATGGAAAGAAGTGATCGACCGCGACGTGTATTTTGTAAAGTAGGTACCTACATATATTCGAACACAGAACACGGTGGGGCTCGCACGCCGGGATTACTCACCCTTGTCCCAAGCCGCGGACCGCGCCGTGGGAGCCGCGACCCACCGGTCACCGTTGCCACGGCAGCACCATTAGACATTTATTTGTAAATAGCTTTCCGCGCGCGTCTGCTTTCGCGTTGAATTCGGCCATCAAGCAATCAATATTTTTGTGATAACTTAATTACAATCAGGTGACCCTCTTGTTCGTTTTATCACATACAATAGGATAATGTAGGTAGGTTGTGATTCCAATGTGCATGCGAGACCCAGTGGATTCACTCGCCTCGACAAAATCAAACAGAAACATTTTAGTTACCTATTGCACTAAGCTGTCTATGGTAAGACGTTATCGACCCATGATGTGTATTTTGTAAAGTATATTCGAACACAGAACACGGTGGGGCTCGCACGCCGGGATTACTCACCCTTGTCCCGAGCCGCGGGCGCGAGTCCGCGCCGTGGGAGCCGCGGCCTACCTATGTCCCTGGCCACGGCGGCACCACTAGACATTTATTTGTTGCTAGCTTTTACCCGCGGCTTTGCTCACTTTTTCAATGTTCCTGTTTTATCCCATGGGAAATTTTAAGTTAGCCCATACCCTGCCTGTGTAAGAAATTTCAACAACATCCGCTCAGTTGTTTAGCGTGATTGACGGACAAACATCCAAACAAACAAAATTTCACATTTATATAGGTGATAGTAATTTCATCAGGAGGTTCCACAATTCCATGCAAAAGTGCTGCTTTTTATAAATGTTTAGAAATGCAACATTGGAGATCTGAGCTCATTTAACTAGATGAAGTAAAATTAAAGTTCGCTTACCTGGCTTTGTATGTACCTCTTTGTTGTAGCTTTGGCAACCGAACCAGCAGATGAATAGTTACATTCTCTTTAGCAATTTTCCATAGTCTTAAATCGTAGTCAAAATTACCTTAATCCGTTATTTAGTTCAATTACATATTTTTCGGATTCCAAAAATACAAAATATCCATACGACCCTGCTGCAGCAACGCACACACGCGGTCCTTTCGACCGTTGGTCCGCGGCAGCCATTATCCCGATAATCACGCGATATCGATTGGCGACGTGCGTGCCGCACTAATTCGACCGGCCTCAGGGATTACCGATCACAGATACATGTCGTGGTCATAACGATGAAATTAACATTTCATGAAATGCCCAAGTCTTAACTTACTTATCTTTGATTAGATCGTAAAATCATCTTAATTTAGAATAATAATTTATTGCATCCACCCAATAATGTGAAAGGAGAAAGTTTTAAAGTGTTTACAAAAAAAAAATAACCTTAACCTACATCAATCATACAAGTTTTCCGTCCCAAAAAAATGTTGACGATTTCACGATCTGATCAAACTGATTTGGCCATTTCATGAAATGATCATTTCAACGATTTGACCACGACACACAACACACACGTGAGACCGCCCTAATGCTGGCTGGTGATAAAAATTTAGGGTCGCGGAAAAAAAATATCGACGAAATTGCGAACGCAGATAATGGAGCTTAGTTTACATGTGATTAAGCTTTTGTTGTCAGCTAGATAATGCTGCTCTGTTTTATATGTATTTATACTTAATGCATAGAATTATGGTCCCATTGTGACTGTAGTGACAGTAGGTATTCATTACAGTTTGTGAAATTTTATGCCTCAAATGTATACAGTGTGACAACAAATCGTGAAACCATAAGCTTACTAGAAAAGTTTCTTTCCATATCAGTAGCAGCTGAAATATGTAAGTTTATATATCAGAAAAAAAACTTGAAACATTTAGTTTTCGCACAACCACGACGCAACCTGAATGAAATGAAGACAAATGATATAAAATAATTAAGGATTAATCGCTATGCAACCAATTTTAACGTGTGAAAAAGATCTGTATTTTTTGGAGTAACGTACCAAAATACTTGTTGGGATCCCGACTCTACCTTTTATAATCCTTTGTTTTGCTCCAACTCTGAAACTAGTGGAGCGTGCTTACTGTTTAGCAACGGAATATATTAACGAAGGTATCGATGGCAGTAAGACTGGCCCCTAGCGTTTCGGCGGAATTATTTACAGCGTTTTGATTGGTCATCCCGGCCGGCCATTTGCATAATTGCCCATTAGCAAGTTTTTGTTTACAGGTTGGCAAAGGCGAATGTTGCTCGCAGGGTGTCGGGTAGTTTTCTAATTGTCTGGTGTCTTTTTTGTTTCAATTTATTTTCTTGTGTCAAACAGTTTTTATCATAGTTTTCAATAAGTGATGCCACGAATTCGTGTATATATAGGCATGTAAGGTTAGCAACGAACTAATGACAGCAAAAACAAAGAACTGAAAAAAATATGTCTGTATCACCAATTTTCCTGTTTTCTTGGCATCTTATTTCTAGTAAGCGTCTCAGAAACTTAAAAATAAAATCCATCATTTAAAATTTACTCTTCGTTAAGGCCTTGAGGTCTTCTAACAACGGTCGAATCCCCATCGACCCACGTGAAAGCAGATTAATTAATGATTACTAAAATCGCGTCGAAAACTGCGCTCTCGAAAGGATTAAGGGCCGGGCCGTCCGACTCATCAATAAGGGTCCGCGCAGAATTCCGTGTCGAATATCTTGCGGGGCGTTTGTACGTAAACACGCAAATCCCTCCGAAGGTACCGCGGTCTCGAGACATGTGCGGGACATAAATTTGGCGAGCGTTACGTAGGTAGAGGCCGGCCGCTATGTGCGGTACATAAGGCGTATATAGGTGCGGAGCTACACGGGCGTCACTTATCCGCGTGGAGGATGATGCGGTGGCCGGCCGATCGGCCCCCGCGCCCCCCGGGTGGCCCCCACCCCCCGCGATTCATTAAGTCGGGCGCGGCCGACGCGGCGGACGCGTCGCGGAGTCTCCGTGAATTCAAATTAGAGGCGGCTCGGACGTCGTGCGCTAGTGATGGAGGCACATGCGATACCGATAAAAGAATAAAACAATGATAAATAAGATTTTGGGTCGTCACCTTAGAATTGAAAGAGCTAATATCGCCACATTTGCTGCCATCTGCCTGCTCTACACCTATCAACTTATTGTGTTTTAGAAAAAATGTCTTTCTTAAGAATAGATCCACCACGAGAAGATATCGAGAAATTTTCCTCGTCTAAAACTTGCTTTTCTATTTTAAATTAAACGAATCATGGCCAAGTGGCATGAATAGACTGATGGGCTTGCTGCGGTACAGCGACTGGACACGAGCAGCAAGTTATTTGTTCATCGGAGACTGTACTGTACTACATATGATTAATACTATACTTAGAATGTTTGAAATAGATAAACTACCTCATACACTGAATAAATTTACTTAAACTTATACTGCAATAGCATACTTAAGGATCTAAACTTTTTTACTGTATTATATAGCTAAGAGCAATGTCGTATAGTTTATTAATATCCTATATACTTATGTCAAGTTATTTAAGCAAGTGTCGGTTACAAAAAAACTGTGAAAGAACAGTTCTTGTAACAGTAACGCTTAATGTACTTGCCCTTTAAAACCCAATTTTAAAAATTCCACCCTGTTGATATCGATGGCGCTATAGTTTTCGGCGGCCCTACGGCCCCTTTGTCTCGGCAAGACAGCCGGCAGCGGGCGCGGGCGGGGCGCGGCCAGCACGTGCCGGACGCGCCCGCGCGCTAAATGATTCAGAACTCGCTCCGGACCTGCAAGATTTATGCCCCTACCCGATCCCTAGATTAAAGATGTCGCGCCTTTATTGAAATACGCTAAAATATTCCCAAACGCAACGCGGCCGCCCGCCGCTGTCGGCCGCCGCCGCGCAATCCATTCACATTCAACCCCCGTACTCATTTCATTCAGATCTTTATTGTTTGTTTTTCGCTCCGTTTCGTTATGAGCGTCTAGGTTGCCTTTGAGCGTGCAGATATAATTCCGAGTGCGCTTCTTTCTTCATTATGAAATTAGGAAGTAGAGAAGTAGTGTTACTTTGTTTAAGTTTGGAGAAGATTACGGCGTACTTGTATGTTATACTTATGAGTAAAAAAACGTAAGGCTACCTGCCTTAGTTTAGTCTTTAATTACAAGCCATGATTATACAAATTTCTGATTTGAACACATCCAAAAGCACCTTTGGTAGCGTGAATATACCATAACATTTTTACCCAAGATATTAAGTAATTAATTACTACACATTTGCATATATATACTTTATATGCTCTGTTTTATTTAGGAAATCTAACAATGCTGTATGTATTAATTAGATTATGTAAATCACTGAACTAGAACTAAACACTGAATCGCAACTTTCTTTAAATATTCAATAAATTAACTCCAGTGCTCAGAGTTACGGCAATTCCAAAACTTCGTCGTCAACTTTGAAAAACACTTTCTCTTTTTCACTAGGGACGGAATCTTAAAAAATACAGCATACTTTAATTTGATAATTGGTTACCAAGTTTGTGAATTTTCTTCGTCAAAGTTAATACTGTGAACTCTTACGTCTGAAACATGAAAACTCATGCTCGTTTATTTAACTTTTATCTACGTTTATGTGGAACCCAGACCTTTACAATGTTAATACAGGTTGTATAAAACAATTTGTTTCGTAGTAAAAAGATCATATACTCGTACTTATAAATTGAACATTAATACGTACTTCTCTCTTCGTCTCATTTAATCTATGAGTACACTAACAAAGAATTAACCTGTGAGTTATTACAAAAAAAAATCCAAAATATAATCTGTCTATTTCCCTAACCTATCTTTTTAAACCATAATGCGCTAGTATCAATGACTTCATTTCAAATAACTTTATTTAACCATTAATTAATTAATGTCAATCTCAATCATGTCATGTCAAAATCGATATCTTCTAATCCGCCAAACACGAAAAGTGTCACGATTAAACAAAAGAAAAACATGACAAAACTGTCGTTCAACGAGTGTGCGATGCGCCTCGCTCGCCAACTTTGAATAGAAGTTCGCTCCGGCCAAATATGTAAATGCGAACTTTCCCTATCCTGTAAGGGGGGAGGGGGCAGACATGCACTTGGCCGATTTACGAGCACGACTGCCGATTGATATTCATTCGCATGCGTTTATGGCGACAAAGGAACGTTACTTCTAATTGTTTAGAACGTTTTTAATTTTAAATGCGTGGCATTTGAATTACTATTGACAGTGAACATCTGAATAATGTCTCGTGTAGATCGTAAAAATTGTTTGTTATCTCAGCTGCTACGAGAATCTACGAATTTGTTTCTCGTAGCAGCAGCGTTCAAAATGTAGGGTCGAAGAAGTTGTAGTTCGTAGCATTCGTAGCACTGATACCGGTAAGACTACGTTGTTCTTTTTCTTGACAACGGGGTATTTAAGAATCGGAATCATTATGTAGTTTTAATTTACCCATACCTATTTCGTAAACCTTCCGTACTTTCTGAATCCGAAGGGGAAGGTTCACATTAATTTGCACTCAGTCGATTTAAAGTCCCCGATTGATATTCATTTGCGTGCCGCGAGAATGCGTCATCGCGTTCGCGGCGACGCGTTACATTTGACTTTTAATTAATTGCGTGCAATTTGAATAACGCTTTGTCTTTTCATTAAGCGGGATGCGAAGCATATTGTCATGCAAATTCGTGTTGATTACAATTATCATAATGATTATTAGCGGCACGTGAAATTAAGCAAAAAAGTTTTGAGTGAATGATTATTTAGTGGTGGTTACTTTATTGGACATTTTTCTCACTTTTGTATAGCTTGATAGTATTTCGATATTATGAACGATGGTTACTCGATTGGAGATTTTTCTTACTTTAGAAAAACTTGAAAGTCTCTCGATTGAAGAAGATTACGGAAGATGTGATTTAAAAGTCACATTATAATTATATTACTTTACATATACACATGTTAAGCTATTACTAGATCAATAAAAATAACAAATCCACTTCTTACTTTGTCTTCATCTATTCTAACAAAGTTAAAATACTACCTATGAAGGTAGACAAAATATCTTCCCTAAGTGCAAAGCTGCATACCGAAACCTGCATTCACAGTCGCACTAATCCATTCATGCTTACTAATTTGTCTTAACAGGATTTGAACTAAGCACCTCCCGCGCTTCTGGCGCGCGCTCTATACCACCGTACTGCATGCAGTAAATCTTTTGAGTTTTAAAGTCACCTTACTCTCCGACATCATAAATTTGTCAAAGTCAAATTACATGTTGTAAAAGCTGCAAGTTCTGACCTATTCTTTCAGCTCGTAACTTAAATTAGTTTTATGATTTCAAATAGAAAACTTTATTTGGTAACTGTACTATTGGGCCAATGGCATTGGCGTTTGATTTATGTACGTTTTTTTGCTTTAGTTACTATCGATAAACAAATAGGTATATGTGTTAATTACAAAAATCCCAAATGCTGAAACAGTACAGTCGAATTCAAATATGTTACGATATCCCCTGAACCCAAAAGATAACAAAACAATAACAAGCGTCGCACAAAGAAAAGTTCATACGCGCATCGTGAGTTCCGGCCCGACAACAAACAGCTCTAAAGTATCGTTTGAAACCACTGAGCTCACGGCTATTAAGCACTAAGCGAATACACGAGCAATTATTTATACTGTTCAACTACGGGTTAAATTAACAGGTGTTATACCAAACTCTTTAATTATAGGATAGATATTCTCCAACATATCAAGTGAAGTTTCCAAACTCCAAATTAGGGTTGTATGGAACGGGCACTTGGAAGATAGCACCGTCTCTTGTTCGCTATTGGCTGAGTAATTAACGTGATTGCGGTCCAAGACGTACGTACCCGCTTTTAGCTAAGATTCGACATGCAATACCCGGCTAGGATATCAAAGCAATCTGGGTTGCGTCCGAGGCGCAATTCGGCCTCCTTGCGCATATTGCATGCACGTACCAATGAAGTTTGCTTTGTAGGCGGTAATCTGCGGGGGTGTATCGGGAGGTGGGTGGCGGGTTATGTACACACGAGCCGGAGGCGTCGAGGTAGGCAAATGGCCGGCGAGGCGGGCGCGTAGGCCGAGATCTGGAGTTGGCGTTATCGATCCGCGGAGCGGCGCTCGCGGTGGTGATCGCGCCGGGGGGCACGCGACAAAAACACTCCTTTGTTTGCGGCCGCGGCCGCCGCGGGCCACGTGATCCGGCCCAACGTGACGCCGCCGCCGGGTGGACGCAGGGACGCTGTCTTCTGCCGGCTGATCCATTGCTCCACGCGGCTTGCTTTCCCAAGCCAACTAATCGATTCGACACAAAGAAAAGATCTGAAGACAAAAATCACAAATTTTGAAACAGGAGAACATAGTCCACTTGAAGACAAACATATAAGGATTTATACCAATACAAAACAAAAACACTTAATTTTTTTTGTTGTTCTGATACAATATAAAGAGACCCAGCGATTGGTACATAGATGATATCAACAGTATGACAGCTCCACTGGTGCTTGTATAATGCAAAAGGAGAGGCAACAAAACAATCGTACCTCGACGACAACAATAATGTTTCTTTATTATGATAATTTATTTTCATAGGTACTCAGTAAAAAATATAAAAACCTACATGTTCAATGTCGCATAGTAAAACACTGAAATAAAAAATATTCCCAACTGCGAGAGGAATTAGCACCCTTGAGACCCAATTAACATTAAAGAAATTACCCCTTAAGCAGGGTGGCGTAACGAAATTAGTCCTCGGTGCCTGGACTCCGCAGGTATTCGTGTAGTCTTGCTGTGCTAATCTAATGCTTAGTCTGTCTTGCATGAATTTACAATATGGAAGGAGTTTTGAGTTAAATAAAAAAGGGTTAGAAGGATTTTTAGAAGAAGCAGTAATAGTATCTTGTGTTTAATTTGTTAAAAACGAAATATCTAGTTGTAAAGTCAGGTTAAAGTTTTGGGACGTCAACTCATACAGAAATCTTTTCCAATTTTGTTGCAAACGATATCTGTTAACAATCTTAATATTTTACTTAATGTGCGACATATTTATATTCTCTACCAATATTTTTCTTTACCTTCGTACCGTCATATTATCAGCATCATATTACCATAATATTATGTACGAGTGAATCAAATAAAAATACAACATATGATTTCTCAAGATTACATGAAACTTCCCAAATGAAGTTCGAAATCCAAAATACTATATAAAAGTGAGCAGATGTTTGCAACAGCAAAGTATCGATAAACGGAATAACAAATGAGCAGGGCACATCTCTAGGGCACGTCGCGACCGCGCGGCGCGGCGGCGGGTGGCGCAAATCACTCGCGCGGACTGCCGTTCTTGAGAGCGCTCCGTTGTGCTGGGAAAAGTGCCGTTTTAGTTATCGATAGGATTAATTATTTATGCGTGAATGTGGTAGGTACTCGTCAATGGTTGAAGGAGACTTCATGGGTAGTATACAAAATAGAGGAAAGCGGCTGAAATTCATGTGTGACAGAGTAATTACAAAATATCATAGTATGTAATTCACAAATCTTTTATTATTTAAATAGAATACCTCTTTTCTTGAGTTTGTCTTGATTACATAATTAGGTATAATCAATATCCTATTATGTAATCAATACAAAGAACCATAACCAAAGGCGAAGTTACACATCTCACAGGTACAAACAAAGGAAACTAATTTATTACTCTTTATTTCCTCCGTGTTTCTTTCCGAATTAAGCGATTAATTTGTCTGTGTAATGCAGTAGTTATGACGGTATTAAACTTTGAAAATATACTGTCATTAGTCGAAAACGAACTTAATCTGTATGCGATATTGGCTGACTCTCTTGTTTATCATCATCAGCCCCTCGCAGTCCACTGCTGGACATAAGCCACTCCAAGGGTTCTCAAATAGAACACAACCAATAGAATGCGATAGAGACCGATAATTTCATAATATTTTTATTAACTTTCAAATCATCGATATCGATGTTTCTTTCCCCGTTATTCTCAATTAGAGGCGCAGCACGGGCTCGCATGAGTGGCGTTGTACGCGACGCCGGACCAATCGATACCGCCTCAGCCGGTCTTGCCCGCATCGATAACGGCCCAGGTGGCTTGCCTAATCCAAACAACCCAAATGGTCATTCGAATAGAACTCGCAGAATAGAATCCGAAATCGGGTGACACTTTAATTTATAATATTGTCAACTTGCAAATCATCGATATCGATGTTTCTTGCCCCGGCATTCTCAATTAGAGGCGCAGCACGGGCTCGCATGAGTGGCGTTGTACGCGACGCCGGACCAATCGATACCGCCTCAGCCGGTCTTGCCCGCATCGATAACGGCCCAGGTGCCTCGCCTAATCCAAACAACTCAGATGCCCCTTCGAACAGAACGCAAGTAATGGAAAGTCTAGGGAAGTGTTGAATTTACTTTACAGAAGACTACCGTGAAGTATTGATGAGTAATAATATCTTCAGATTTCAGTCAAACATGGTTGTGATGAAGGGGAAACGTTAGTCACTGGGACCTTACAGAACCACAAGAAAGCTATGTTTCTGTATGTTGGTGAGTAAGGTCTCCACAACTTATTGTGGAGGGTTTTAAAGGCATACAACACATTTCCGACTTATAAATGTCAAGGGTGATGGTGTTAGCTTTCATCACCATCAGCATCCGCATATCATATGGAAGTCTGTGAAGGACCTCCTCCACATGGGATTTAAACCCATGGGATAGGGATTGTTAACCTTCATTAGATCGCAACTTGTACGACTAACTATTTAACCATCCATGTATGTACGTGCCCAACATAAACTTAATGAAACAGAGAGAAAAGTGACAAAAAGATTTTAAAGAGTGTCTGCATTTAATTCACACGCCTTACCTAAACCCCGTATAAATTCGCGCCGCTCCAAGCCCTTTACTCATTATAATAATCGCTTCGACCATTAGTTGGAGAGTCGCCCGCATCCCACATCGAGTACGCACCAACCTGAATGACGTTATGAATAACCACTTGTAGGTAAATGCAGCGGAGAACGAACCCTTTGATAAGTTTTGAGCTCGATATCCCGCGCGCAACCGCCTTTTTTTTTTTTTTTTTTTTTTTTTTTTTTTTTTTTTTTTTTTTTTTATACTTGGTGAATGCTTTTACGCATCCTTGCCCATGAGCAGAGGTATGTGGGACTCCGCTGAGTGCGACTACCCACTAAACACCAAGTTTCCTCTCGAACACCGTATTAAGCCTATTGGGGACCAGGGTATCATGCGCTTGGAAACTTATCAGAACTTTGAGTTTGTTATCTTTTTCTGAAAGTTACATAGGGCAGTTTGATGGAAGCTTAGAGCACTCATATTGAAGTAGTACTTCGTAACTGTTGTGCTATGTTTGTGCTGGTGATTAAGGACGCCAGAGCTCAATTGGGGTGGGTATGGGGTTTTAAATGCAGGCAACGCATCAGCGATTCTTGTGCGGCTGTTGATGTACATGGACAGCGGTGATCACTTCCCATCTGATGATCCTCTCTTGTTCCTTTGACACCCTATAACCTAAAATAAACTTTATGC
Source organism: Nomophila noctuella (assembly GCA_958496325.1). Classification (NCBI taxonomy): domain Eukaryota; kingdom Metazoa; phylum Arthropoda; class Insecta; order Lepidoptera; family Crambidae; genus Nomophila; species Nomophila noctuella. The sequence continues at coordinate 10,124,356 of OY292499.1, read as the reverse complement.
ATCTTACTTTGGCACTTTAACAATTTAGTTTCATGCCAATTTTGGATTTGCACCCTTGTCTGATCTCACCATGGTATTTGCCTTAAACTTTTTACTCATTTGATAGTATCTGTAATGCATTTTCTTCGTCCAATCGTCAAAAACGGCAAATTCATTTAATTATTTTGTAAATTCAATTTTTTATTACTTACCCAATTTTTTAAATAATAAACATAGCTTTTGATTGCAAGTTGGTAATGTATGCTAAATTCTTACTTCATATTTCATTTTCTTTCTTCTTTTAGTGATTCATTTTAAAAGTCAATACGGCCACTGAGGCAGGAAAAATACTGTCCGATTCGTCAATGGACCAAATAATCGCACGTGAAAAGCCACGTAATATTCCTGTTAGCAGACGTCCCTATTTCCACGGAGCACTGTGCACTATCGTCTTGCAGAAACCGAATAACGCTTGGTCAGGCGCGCCGGCCTCAAAGCGCAACGTGTTCTCATTTGCACACTCCCGCTCTGTAGCTGAGACGCTGTTTACTTGCTATATACCGAAAGATACGAGCATATAGGAGGCATCCATCAGGAGAATCGAATACTCCGAATTCTAAAGACCGACAGGACATGGTAACGGTGATCGGTCATGGTAAAAGAAGTTTACAATCTCTCGCTCTTTAGCTAAAACTCTGTTTACTTGCTATATACCTGCTGGTATATAGACGCATGATTTAACAGATCAGATTCAAATAATTTGAATTCTTGATACAGGTACCATCGTTAAATAAGTTTAAGGACCTCGATACAACCTTCAGAAAAAAACGTTTCTAATACGAGTAGCTTTATTGGATCTTCCTTCAAGGGACATATCGAGCAGTTTCGATGCTGACACTATAGCAGGAAAATAAGTATCAGAGGACCAAATGATCACGCCTGAAAGGACACGTTATATTCCTGTGAGCAGACGTCCCTATTTCCACGGAGCACTGTGCACTATCGTCTTGCAGAAACCGAATAACGCTTGGTCAGGCGCGCCGGCCTCAAAGCGCAACGTGTTCTCATTTGCACACTCCCGCTCTGTAGCTGAGACGCTGTTTACTTGCTATATACCGGTACATAGATTTAACACAATCGAATAATTCCTTTTCTAGAATCCGTCTCTAGAGAAGAAGGAATATGTTAAATGTAAATGGTGGTTATTAAAAAAGAAGTTTAAGGTTCTTGAAAATACACTACTAGATTATGAGGAGGATTAAATTTTGAGGATGTGTTATTCCGATTCTTCGCTTAATTAATAAGTCAGGTTAATTTCATATCGACATACCATTTGTATAAGAGGAATTCGAAATTCAGCCTGATATTTTATTATCTCCAATCAAAGTTTGTGCCATTGTGCAAGAGTGCAGTACGTTTGTATTAAATCTACGGCTGCTCCATTCACAATAAGGTTCTGATATATACCGGCAATATAGTCGAATAACTCGTATATGCTGTCTCCCATCTCCTAGAGAGCGTCTTGCACAGAAACCGAATAACGCTTGGTCAGGCTCGCCTCAAAGCGTGAAGCGTGGGGCTAATGTGGCCTGAGTCTGATTTGCATGTGTCCAAGACGCAGTACCTACTCTCAGTTATATGTATAGTCTATGGTACCTACTGCACGCTGGCCGGTAACCTATATACGATGGACGGACTGTGAAATGAAATGACTGTGTGGTACGATGGCTGTTAGGTACCAAGGCAGACATTTAAGATTTGGTTTTCCTTTTCGGAAAAATTTTAATGTTAGGAATGTGATATTCCGATTCTTTGCTTAATTAATAAGTCAAGTTAATTTCATATAGAAACAACATATTTATCAAAGGAGTTCGACGTTTAGACTGATTATTTTTTTACATCAATCGCATCAATCAAAGTTCGTGCCATTGTGCAGGAGCGCAGTACGTATGTATTAAATCTACGGCTACTCCATTCACAACAACGTTCTGATATATAACGGCAATATACTTGTATAGGTCGTATATGCTGTCTCCCATCTCGCAAGAGCGTCTTGCACAGAAACCGAATAACGCTTGGCCAGGCTCGCCTCAAAGCGTGAAGCGTGGGACTAATGTGGCCTGAGTCTGCTTTGCATGTGTGCAAGACGCAGTACCTACTCTCAGTTTATATGTATAGTCTATGGTACCTACTGCACGCTGGCCGGTAACCTATATACGATGGACGGTCTGTGAAATGAAATGACTGTGTGGCACGATGGCTCTTAGATACCAAGGCAGAATAATTTGAAAATTCTTGTTCACAAGGCTTACATTGCATTTTTAAGGTTTTTTATGTATACTTTAATCCGATTCTACGCCTTATTCATTGGACATTTAAGTATTAAAAATAAAATTATAATTTAAAGACAAATAAAAAAAAAAGTCACTTAGTCCAGTAATTTTACCAATTTTTATCCACGATCTGCGGAATAATTCCTAGTGAGCTGAATTTTTGTATACATCTTTATTATGATATTGTGATGATGATGTGAAAAATCGACATTAATATCGTGCCGGCTAAAAAAGTTATAGGGGTCCAAACGTCACAAAAATCAGTTTTTCGCAAATATCTCGCGATCTATTGCTCAGAGGTCAACAATGGTTTCATAAAAGTTGTTTGTCGTAAAATTGTCTACAAAAAAGGTCTCTTGCATTTTTCTGTAGAATTAACCGTTTTTGATATAGAGACTAGAATGTACTCACGGTATTGTATACCGTACGGTGCTTACCAAGGCATAAACCCTATTGTTTTGTTTTCCCTTTTTTTGTTTGTGTGTTTTTTGTTAGTATAATGTTCTACATATAGAAATATAAAGCACTTGTCACACTAGTACAGTCAGGAAAATAGGAATCTCAACTATAAAAAACTAAGTGGCAATTTTTTTTGTCACTTTATAACTCAAGAACGGGTTCATTGATCCAAACCAAATTTTCAGGGTTTGTACAGACTATTTAGTAGATGGCTTATGTGAAGTTTGAACAAAATCGGTCACTTTATACGTAGCGAAGCACGTACCGGGCCGCTAGTAATGATATAGATAAGCTATGTCCAGTCATTTTAGAAATTTCGATCCACGATCTGTGAAAAAAATCCTAGTGGGCTGAATTTTTTTTAAACACCTTTATTATAATATTGTAATGAAGATGTGAAAAATCGACATTGGTATGGTGCCGGCTAAAAAAGTTATAGGGGTCCAAACGTCACGATCAGTTTTTCGCAAATATATCGCTATCTCTTGCTCAGAGGTCCATAATGGTTGTAAAAAACGACCGATTTTGTTCAAACTTCACATAAACTATCTACTAAATAGTTTGTACCAACCCTGAAAATTTGGTTTGGATCGGTGAGCCCGTTCTTGAGTTATAAAGTGACAAAAAAAATTGCCACTTATTAGGGTTCCGTAGCCAAATGGCAAAAACGGAACCCTTATAGTTTCGTCATGTCTGTCTGTCTGTCTGTCTGTCTGTCTGTCTGTCTGTCTGTCTGTCCTGGTTCGTTCTCCGCCGTTTCTGAACCGATTGCCACGAAAATTGGTGGAGAGATGTATAGTGATAATTCAAGAATTGGTTTTTAAAATTATCGAAAAATAATCATTTTTTACCCCCCCTCCCATACAGCGAAAAGTTAATTCTAAAAAAAAAATCGACTTAACCCATCGTGTAGGGTATCGTTAAACAGGTATTTTTAAATACAATAAAACTCGCCTTGAAACCATGTGGATCAAACACCCCAGTCTCGAGATATATTAATACAAAGTTAAAATTAGAGCGTCCCCCCCCCCTTAACTTTTGAAATACTATTACAATAATTCTGAAAAAAATGTCCTGTATACCTCCAAGTAAGTACATTCAACGAAAACTATAGCGAACTCTGTATCATACATAGTTATTTTTATACAACTCGACCAACTTATGACGTGCAGTTGCCCTTACTAAATGGTGTCTTAAGCGGTCGGGCCATCTTTTAGCTACGGAACCCTTTCATTGGCGTGTCCGACACGCTCTTGGCCGGTTTTTTATAGTTGATATTCCTATTTTCCTGACTGTACTAGTATTACAAGTCCTTTATATTTCTATATGTAGAACATCATACTAAAAAAAAAACATACAAACAAAAAAGGGAAAAAACAAACAATAGGGTTTATGCCTTAGTATGCGGCGTACGGTATACAATACCATATGTGAGTGCAATCTAGTCTCTATTTCAAAAACGGTTAATTCTACAGAAAAATGCAAGAGACCTTTTTTGTAGACAATTTTACGACGAACAACTTTTATCAAACCATTATTGACCTCTGAGCAATAGATCGCGAGATATTTGCGAAAAACTGATTTTTGTGACGTTTGGACCCCTATAACTTTTTTAGCCGGCACGATATTAATGTCGATTTTTCACATCATCATTACAATATCATAATAAAGGTGTATACAAAAATTCAGCTCACTAGGAATTATTCCGCAGATGAAATCTAAAATTCCTGGACTAACTTGACAGTTCATTTATCGTCTCACTTATCGTCTTCAGAAATAAGAATTGCCTAAATAGCTCAAAATTATTACCGCAAGATTATAACCACAATCATGGCATCATACTAAAACGAATATTCAATGACAAACAAAAACATAAAACATATCAACGACCCGCCCGCCCCCACTTATGCAAACTTCAAACTGTAACTTTCAACAACAGGAGTCAATGCACGGAAAGTTGTCGCAGACACTCGGCAACGCAACTAAATAGCCGCACAACAATAAAACTACCGCTGCGAAGGAAAAATTGATAGTGAAAGTATGCAAAAGTTCCCGGTGAAAAGTGAAAGTCGGTACAGGCTGGTTCCACTGCCAGACCTCTTCTCCAAATACTGCCAGGAGATGGGCCAGAAGCAGGCTGAGAAAAAGCAAGGCGATCTGGGCACGTTGTATTACGTACAGAGTAGTCACTTCGAAGATATATTTTCTTATACGCTTTGTTGATCATGGACAACGGTTGTCGTCTATTATACTCTTTTCATCGAAAAAATACCGCCTTGTGTTTTAAAATTATGCAGAAACATTTTAAGGACAAAAAATTAAGCTAGTAGCGTGTTATTCATAGATAAAAAAAAAAAAAAAATCATTAAACTATCCTCCCCCTCCCCTCCAAGTTGATGCATAGATTTGCTCTCGATGTCCTCTATACAAACGTAGTAGAAATAACTCATTGGCTGGACAAGATAGAAGCGGAGAGACAGAAGAAAATTGCGTTGCGGTAATTATGATTACGAACATATGAGATGAAAAGATTGTTGTTCTTATATTTTCCTAGTAATAGGTAATTACAAAAGAGTTGGTGAAAACTTTAAAGTGTAATTTTCAACAACATGCCTCAATTCACGGAAGTTGTCGTCGGCATTCCGCAGTGCAACTAAATCGCAGCACAACAATGAAACTACCGCCGGGAAGGAAAAATTGATAGTGAAAGTGTGCAAAAGTTCCCGGTGAAAAGTGAAAGGCCGTGCAAAAGTTGCGGCCGACTTTGTTTTCGAAGTTCAAATTCAATTTAAAGGGTGGGCGTTCGAGTGTAGGGCTGCCGAGTTTTGAAGTTTGACAAGTTCCGTATTTTTCGGCTCGGTTAACGATTTTAAGAAGGATGTTTAACTACAAGTACTTTGGTGCCTAAAATCAATAAATTAATAATTTCTGAATTAACGCAGGTAGTGTTAATTCAGAAATTCACAATTACGTAGGTATCATTTATGCATTTTTGACTATGTAACATTGCTTTTGCTTAAATTGTGTATTTCCATACAATATCGCCAATATCTCTCAAATCAAATAAATCAAATCTTAACAATTTTAACTAATTTATCAATATTTTATAATAATAAATATGAATAAACTTTTTGAATAAAAAAAAAGAGTAACTAGAGTTCGTGCGAAATGTGTTTTAAAAAAAATGTGTAATTTTAATCCATATTGTTGTGGATAACCCTACCTCCGATTTGCCCCTCGTTTCCATACTGCTATGATTTACGTGGCAAACATACAAACATTTGCTCGGCAGGTTTTAAAATCTGTTTGTTTGTCTTGCGTTTCAAACAAAACTGTCTTACCAAGATTATTTCAGATATATGTAAGTTAAAAACTCATTTAATTATCTGGTTGATGAATGAGTAATGGTTATTCATTTTATATAAGGCGTTTTTGTTAACATTGCTTATTGCGAGAAATTTATACGGCTTACGTAAATTACAGACAGGTCTGAAAACGTGGGTAATCCTTTAAATATTACCTTTTTAACTAATTAATTATTTTATAACATGAGAAACGTGAAGCAGTTTTTCAAAGTATGGGAGGGTGTCAAAGCTGTACAAATGTTCCTATTCAAATCCGAACAGAATTCAATGCTAACGCCATCTTGCAACGCATGCTCGAACTTCTATTTAACTTGAAACACCCTTTATAAGCAAAATTCGACTGGTTTTGCTTGTGAAAGCTGTAGTATAAAGTTTGGGGGCGTGATGTCGCCGTATGAATAGTGACCCAAGTACTTATTTCAATAAAAGATACCTTTTCCTATACGTTTGATCATTTTTAAGAGAATAGATACTTTTTGTCAATTATTTGGTTTGCCCTTAATGCCCAGCTCCGGGGACATAGACAGAATAAACCATTTATTTGTATCCTTCCAGCCAGAACGTCTGATGTCTCCATTCACCGCCATCATCCGCCGCAGCGGCAACCCGTTTGAGCTGGCTCACGTGACGGTCTCGTGGCTGGTGGGCGCCGGGTACGACGCGTACGTCGTCGTCGGCTGCGCCAAGAGGGACATCTGCATGGCCATCCGGTATCGGACAGTGTGCCCCGAAATACCGGACGAGAGAGAGGTATTATCGTTTTTATCAACCTATTGTAGCTCATTCCGAAAATTTTCATCTGGAGCTCCTCCGTGCGTCCTACGCCTGATCTTTTAACGGTCGTGTCAGATTGCTGTCTCACCGAACTATGGGAGTGCGATAATAGGGAGTGCACCTGTGCTTTCATTTTCATCAACCTATTGCAGCTAACTCCGAAAATGTTCATCTCGAGCTCCTCCGTGCGTCCTACGCCTGATCTTTTAACGGTCGTGTCAGATTGCTGTCTCACCGAACTATGGGAGTGCGTTGACAGGGAGTGCACCTGTGCTTGGGCACTCACTTATGCACTATAATAATATATCCTGTGTACCTGGCTGACCGTAGGATCGGCAGCCATGGCCGAATAACGGCCGGCTGCATGGCCATCCGGACCGGAAAGTATGGCCGGACATACCGGATGAGAGAGAGGTATACCTTGGCATCATTATCAGTGCATTGCATTACATTTCTAAACATAGTTCGAGCTTGAGCCCGTGATGGATATAATTAAGATATCAAACATCGAAGATACACTATAGCTATGTCATACATACTTTTCAGGTGGTAGTAGTACCTCCACCGCCGACTGAGGAGCCTCGATACAGACTGGTTCCACTACCAGACCTCTCCTCCAAGTACTGCCAAGAGATGGACCAGAAGGAGGCGGAGAAAAAGCAAGGCGAGCTGGATAAGATAGAAGCTGAAAGACAGAAGAAAATCGCGGTAATTTTTAGAACATAAGTCTTGTTTAGGGGAAATGGGTACTTTTTATATGGTTCGGAAGGGACTTTATGAATAAAAGCAGAAATTACACTGGGGCAACCGAGCGTTAAGTATGTAGTTATTTCATTCGATAGCATATTTTATTATAGTACAGAGTTTATCCGCAAAAGTGTTTGTGTACCCAAGAAATGCACAAATTATCAAGAAATCATGGAACTCAGGTCGATCCCTCACTACTCAGGATGGCATCGACTCTAACGATGTCATAGTCTTCTCTTAGCACTTCGGTCTTCTGTTTTATGAAGACCCTGGGTTATTGGTATAAAGTGATAATCACCACCTTACTTGTTTATTTACTATCACTTATCTACTACATCGGTTGCCAGGCACTGGAAGCGCCTCCTCCGGACCCGATCGACGGCTGGCGCACTCACGCCTGGGTGCTGGTGCTGCCGGGGAACATGGGCGTCGAGGAGCCCTTCTTCATCGAGCCCAGCGAAGGCAACGGCTACCCGCTCGACGCGAAGCAGTACCAATACCTGGACTCCATTTACAACCATGAGAATTACTACGTAAGTAATTCTTTTTATAAACAATGTAAGAACTTTTTAACCCCTTTTTTATGTTAGTGGTAGGCATACTCACATGACGGTCAGTTGATAGTAAGTGATCACCGCTGCCCATCGTCATCAAAAACCGCACAAGGGTCGCAGATGCGTTGCCTTGCCTACTTTCTAGAAGCATCCCTAACTGAACTCTGGCGACCTTACTCACCTGCAGAAACATCTGAGCTCTGTCTGGATACGTTACTCACAGACAAACACACAACAGTTATGAAGTGCTCTCCAATATTATCTTCTATAAGAAGACCTCAGTGAATAAGACTGTCCCCAAATTGAAAAATTATTTCTCTTCTTTTTTTCCTCTCCAGGTTAACTTACAAAGTTGCGAAGAAGGCTTAGGCAGCATCAACTATGATCTTACCGACCTGACCTGCTGGGAGCATTTGCTAGCCGGAGAACCGTACTACCGACGACAGTTCGTCGGCATTGACACCACTGACAAGAGAACCGCGGTGGAAACTGAGAAGCATCTGGACATGCCGGCCAGCTGGGTAGAGAAGCTGGATATCACTGCTGATGGTAGGTTGTTTTAGAACAAAATGATTTGTAGGGATCTTAAACTTCAAATGTTTTACCGCCTGCTGTAAGACATTTAAAGTCCATATTGTGTACAGTCCAGTATGATTAAAAAAGTTGGAGGCCTTTGTCCTGACATGCTTAATCATCAAGGTGTACCCACAAGTCTGTATAAAAAATAAAATTCATATTATGTTATCCGAAGCAATATGATGAAGTTACTTCAACAAACTTACGAATACCGGATTGTAAGTAAGCATTTTTCAAAAATTTAAACACTGTACAAAATTTCCTGTTTTTAGATATTTGCTTCAGGACATTTAGAGCACGCCACGTTTTAGTCACTGTTTGACAAATTATCAAGTAAAGCCTCATAGTTCCAAAACTGTGAAAACAGAACATTGACATAAAGATACCTCATTTCACAGAGTATGAGCAAAGATATCCAGGCAGTCACAAAGTGATCCACTACAAAAGAGTGCTTTTGGAAAAATTCGCGCCTTACTCCGAAAGAGATGGAGTGGTGAAGAGGATTAAGATATTTGAAGACTATGCGCTCACTGTACCTCTTCTTACGTATGTTGTTATGTTATTAAATACCTATACATTTTGCCGTGTAGAGCCGACTTACGAGTAGAATACTAATACATAATCTCTTCCCGTGGATGTCGTTAGCATAAAGTGTGATTTCGGGAGAAGTAGCAGTAACTTTTGCGCCGTACCGCGATCACAAACCCGCTGGCCATCTTTGGGAATCATGAAATATACCTCAAGCAGTAGATTGCGACGGGCTGATGACGATGATGAATGTACTATAAGTAATTTTATTTATATCCTTTTCAGTTACGAATACTACAAAAATCGAGTGGATAAAATGGAATCCGTTAAGGTGGATCACGTGAAGAGAGAAGTTCGTGAAATATTCGGCATTGGCAGAGGAGAACATCTTATAAGTAAGTCTTACTTGGATTCAGAGTATTATTTATATTATTTTTTATTATATAGTGTTGGAAAATTTTGGCTTGGATAAGTAGTAATAAGTAATTTGCGTATGTGTTTTATTAACATAATGCCATGTAGTGTCAGCCTAGAATAGTACTACCCCTGTACAGTACACCCTATTTTAAGAATAAGAATAATTAATGTTTTATTTGTTCAAAACACGGGTTTACATTACATATTTTATCTTGTAAAGTATGGTATTTCTTCCTGTAAGTGTCATATAAGAAGCGACGAAAGGACATACCAGAGGATGGGTAGCACTGTTCCTCTTTGTTTTATCGTCAACATATTGCGACGACCAACTCGCGTGCCCAGCTTGTCTTGGGAAAGCCTATATAGCAGTGAACTTCAATGACTTACAATGTTAAATTTTATTGTTCAGAGCACGTGTACTCCATCGACGCGCCCACCGTATCTGTGGAGGGGGTTCGCACCCTCGAGTTCAACTACTACGCGCGGCTCGACCACCTCACCAAGCTGGTCTGCACCGCGCTCACCTTCGACGAGTACTACACCAACAGGGATGACAGGTGACGGTGGAACTACTTTAGCAATAGACTACTTGTCATGTACCACCGTGTCTGTGGAGGGAGTCCGCACCCTCGAGTTCTACTACTACGCGCGGCTCGACCACCTCACCAAGCTGGTCTGCACCGCCCTCACCTTCGACGAGTACTATACCAACAGGGATGACAGGTGACGGTGGAACTACTTCAGCAATATACTACTTGTCATGTACCACCGTGTCTGTGGAGGGAGTCCGCACCCTCGAGTTCTACTACTACGCGCGGCTCGACCACCTCACCAAGCTGGTCTGCACCGCCCTCACCTTCGACGAGTACTATACCAACAGGGATGACAGGTGACGGTGGAACTACTTCAGCAATATACTACTTGTCATGTACCACCGTGTCTGTGGAGGGAGTCCGCACCCTCGAGTTCTACTACTACGCGCGGCTCGACCACCTCACCAAGCTGGTCTGCACGGCGCTCACCTTCGACGAGTACTACACCAACAGGGATGACAGGTGACATTGGAACATACTTGTCATGTACTACCGTGTCGGTAGAGGTAATCCGCACCCTTGAGCTCAACTACTATGCGCGGCTCGACCACCGTACCAAGCTGGTCTGCACCGCACTCACCTTCGGGATGATAGGTGATGGTGGAACTTCTTTAACAATAGACTACTTGTCATGTACCACCGTGTCTGTGGAGGGAGTCCGCACCCTCGAGTTCAACTACTACGCGCGGCTCGACCACCTCACCAAGCTGGTCTGCACCGTGCTCACCTTCGACGAGTACTACACCAACAGGGATGACAGGTGACGGTGGAACTTACTTGTCATGTACTACCGTGTCGGTAGTACGAATCCGCACCCTTGAGCTCAACTACTGGGCGCGGCTCGACCACCTTACCGAGCTGGTCTGCACGACACTCTTCGACTATGACTTAACCAAAGGGGTGAGTGGTGATGGTGGAATGGCTTATTTGAATGAAATTACCAGCAAAGTGCCTCGTTACTTTTCTACGTATTTATTTTTTACTTGACTGTGATATGGAAAGACCTGTGATATGGACAGTTCACCTTAGTTTCATAAAAAGCAAATTTAATTGTATTTTTTAGATACACGAATGTCTTTAATCAAATTTTACATCAAATAATGTTCATCGCAACTATTTACATATGATTAAACATTCTGAATATTGCATAATAAAATATTCTTATTTTTAATAGGCTGGAGTCCCGTATCATAACTTACACTGAAGGCACGAAAGCAGAACCCAAACGCCAAGTCAAAGATGTAATTGAGACTTACGGACGAAACAACGATATTCCTTCCAAGGACGACGTCTGGAAAAAGATCTTCCACGTCCAAGAAGGAACCATTGAACTGCTGTACCACTATGACTATAACTTTGTCACGAACAATACGAGACATTTCATCAAGCCTAACCTGGCTGAAACTGGTGGAAGGATTTTGTTTTATCCAGACAAGACTTCGGGGTATATCGTGAGTACTGTGATGTCAATATAACTTCTAGGAGCAGAAAATGGTAACAACTTTTTTGTATTGTTTGAGTTTTAGCTTTTCATCATCATATTTTTATAAATAGCTCAGAGTCCAGACGTGGTCTGCTAGACAAAGGCTACCCCAAGACTTTATCTAACCAAAAAATTGTTTTCAATTAGCTAGTTATTTGCTCCACGCTTAATACAATTTCGTAAAGGAACACAGGAAGTCTATGTGGTATCTTGTAAAATCCTTTGCTCCTTCATAATTTTCTTGTCCTGCTCAAATTGGTTTAATACAGCAGAATAACCTTTACAAAATTCTAACATTCCTCTAGGCGGATCCAGTTGCAAAACCTCCACGTCCCCTCAACGTGTACTACGCTCTCTGTGAAAACATGACATGGGAGTACAAGACGACTAAACACATAAGAGACCGGGAGACGGACATCAATGGATACTTGAGGCAGAGGCACAAAGAACTGACTGAGCCCATGCTGTTCGTCGCGCTGTTTGACACTGAGAGGAATGAGGCAGCGAAGAAGGGGTGGAAGGAACAGGTGCCATATTTTAGTTTAGACTACTAAAAATATTTCCAGGGTCAGAACAAAGTGGTTACAAGGAAGAAGAGTAGTTCTTCCGATATTTAAACTTATTATACAGGTTTTTACTTTGAAGAAATATAAGAAAACCACCGTACGTTCATGTTAAGATGTAATGTGATTTATGTAATACACGCCTACTTTTAAAAGCTTTTGAACCTCTCATAAGGTACCGATTAATGAACAAGCCTGAGCTGTTTTGTAATTTATATGCGTGAATTCTATGCTCTTGTTTTCACAATTATTCAAGCATTTCACATAAATACATTTAAAAGATTCATCCTTAGTTTTCACCATTTCTCATAACGTCATCTTTTTATTTAAAGGAAACCCAAAAAGCAGAAGTGACGGAACGCGAAAAGGAAGCTGAGATAGACCCACTAGCGCCATACCTTGCGCGTATGTTTGGCTCGGGCAGGGGCAGTGGTGTGCCGCTCACGATGAAGGAAGCGACCTTACTGAGAGAACAGTGCATTAATGACTTCAAGGCAAAGCAGTTAGCGAGACAGAATATGGTGCAGGAGAGGTTTGATACGGTTGGTGATTTTTCTGTTGGTTACTTCCATCACGACACGTTGACCTACGGCTAACTTCTTGGCTGTTAGTTACTTTGACTCTGGCCAACTTACGGCTAAAGTGACTAGCTTAGGATTTTGATATGAGCTGCAGCTTTAGTGAGAGGTAGAGTTTGGTGTAATTTCCACTCGAATGAACCGCTCGTCTAAGAGAGAAGTACCTTACATAAGACCACAGTGAAATATTCACTTTTTTTTCATTTGTTTTGTTCCTCCTGTCTGTTTGCCTACGTAACATTAAAATAATGTTGCTTATTTTGTACTTAACTTTGAGGTCGAACCATAGATTAAACAATTCTCTTGCCCGTGAGGGTCCCATAAAGCTACAAAATTTTATTGTCTTTGCTTGGGACTGTTTTCTTTCTATTGCAGCTCAATGGAGAGTACAAAGCAAAGAGGCTGTGGTATCTGGCCAACCAGTTTATTCTCACACCTGAGAAGGAGAGCGCTTACTTTGCTGCTAGGTATGACTCACCTTTATTATTCAAGAAGACTTTTGATATCCGATAGTGCCGGTTTTAATTCTACCAGCGCGCGCCCTGGGAGACATTTCTACAGCGTCCTCTACGACTCAGCAAACTTCGAACTGTAAGAATAGGTCAAGGTCGCTTGTGTCGACCCTTTTATCCGGCGTCCTGTGCAGTCGCCCAACCGCGCCCTACCCTAAAACCGCTACTGTCTGATTGTTTCTGATACCCTTTCTGATAGAAAACTCATACTTATTCCAATCGGCTTTCTGTCAGATAGCTTTAAAGCAATAGCTAATCTAAACCACTGTCAGAATCTGGAACTAACTAAACAAACATTCCTCTTTCAGTGCTGAGCTGTCATTCAAAGTGCACACTTTGGAAGTGAGGCTGACGAGACACAAGGATCTGTCTGCACCTCGATTCAAGATGCTCGAGGAGTATCTGGGAAAGCACCCTCTACTCAAGGAATACAACCGGATGAGACATTACTACAAATACAAGTAGAAATAAAAAGGTGGTGGGTTAAGGGGTTTTGGTGGAAAAGATCGCAGAACTTCAGTTCAAGGCCTTAGTTTAGTAAGCGTTTTGGCATAAACTCTTGTTGTGGCAAAATTTATTTGCAATCAGAAAAGCAATTAAAAGACATAACTTCTACGCGATGCGTGCGCTGCGCTGACTGTAAAAAACCAGCAGACTTTTTTTTATCTAAATCACGCAATTCTTCCATTTATTTAGTACAAATAAAACAAGTTACTAATTTCATTGAGATTCGTCGTTTATATTCATTCATACTTATGAATATGTCTAATATTCCCATTGATATTGAGTCAATTTAATATCTGACCTCTTAAGTAGCACAAAAGTGTCATTAATTTAAATTCCGCAATCCGTGGTCCGCAGAAGCTACCAGTTGCTTCTGATGGAAGTTCTAATGAGATTCATGATTAACTCACGGGTTTTTGTATATCAATGCTCACGACACTTTTTTTAAATATATTTGGAACTTCTTGTACGTACAGAGTACAGTCATCGTTGAACACTTAAAATGCATGGATACCATTGGTATCAATGAAGGCTAGGGATGGGTCGGTACCTAATTTCCATTCGTCCAGGTTTCTTTATATTATGATCCCCAGTAGAAATGGGCAATGCCTTATTTCTCACGATTAGTAACCGAAGTAATCCAAAGTCCTCTAGTGCTTGGGCAGGATCTAGGAGGGCTACACAAACTGATGAACGTTTTAGTAAAATCTGAAGCCCTCATGTGCTTGGGCAGGATCTAGGAGAGATCCACACACTGATGATCCGAAGTCTTCTAGTACTTGGGCAAGATCCAAGAGGGATCCACACACTGATCATCCGAAGTCTTCTAGTACTTGGGCAGGGTCTAGGGTGAATCCACACACTGATCAACGTTTGAAGTCCTCTTGTGCTAAGCCAGGATCTAGGAGAGCTCCATACACTGCTCAACGTTTTAGTTATTCTAGAAGTTCTCTAGTGCTTGGGCAAGACACAGGAGGGCTCCATACACTGATCAACGTTAAGTAATCTCTTAAGTCCTCTAGTGCTTGGGCAGGATCCAGTAGATCTCCACACACTGATCATCGCTTAAGTAAGATCAAAAGTCGTCTAGTGCTTGGGCAGGATCCAAGAGAGCTCCACACACTGGTCAACGTTTGAAGTCCTCTTGTGCTAAGCCAGGATCCAGGAGAGCTCCATACACTGCTCAACGTTTGAGTAAAATCTGAAGTCTTCTAGTACTTGGGCAAGATCCAGGAAGGGCTCCACACACTTATTGGTAGACCCATTTTCGTAGAATCAAAAGTGCTCTAGTGCTTGGGCAGGATCCAAGAAGGCTGCGGATGGGTAAGGTCAGTGTTCCAGTCGCCAGCGCCGCCGAGCAGGTTGCCGCGTCCGTCGTGCGTGGCCAGCGCCAGCCGGGACAGCTTGTTGGCGAGCCGCCGCTGCGGGGAGTCCGGCCGGGACAGCGGCGGGAGGGATATGCTGCCCGAGTCTGGAAGAGTTGGGATTTCCTTAAAAACAAGAACGACTGCAAAAAGTTTACGACTATAATACCCTCCGGCCGTATTCGGCCATGGCGGCCGATCTTACGATCAGCCAGGTACGCAGGATATATTATAGTGCACAAGTGAGTGCGCAAGCACAGGTGCACTCCCTATTCCTTCACTCTCATAATTCGGTGGGACAGCAATCTGACACGACCGTAGAGAGATCAGGCGCAGGACCAACAGCTTAACGTGCCTTCCGAAGCACGGAGGAGCTCGAGATGAAATTTTTCGGTCACCCATCTGATGACTGGCATCTGCGAACGTTACTTAACTTTAGCAACCGCAGGCCGAGTGCGCTAACCACTGCGCCATCGAGCTCCTCACGACTATATGTAGGCGGTAGACTTTTAGATTTTGTTGTAAAGAATTTGATTATTTTTTAGGGGAAATTTCCGCACTTAGTGTAGGAAATACCCTAGGATGAAATTACGCGACCGCAGATCAGCGGCAATGCATTTTGCTAAATGCGACGTAATTTTAGCATAGTGTGTCTTCTCCCATTTAAAAGTATGTCGAATATGATGAACACGACGGAACGTAAATTCAGCCGTGTAAATTTAATCGCATTTTTTCCGCATCGTGTGTTCCTACATTTAAGAACAGAATCAACGAAGTTATCACAAATCCATTCTTAAATAATTCGAACAAGGCACATTTTGCTGCAGAAGTAACGTTTAATGAATATCACTTGTTTCCTACTAGGATAGAACAGGGATTTACAAACCTGAATGGTATTCGTAAGCATTCGCGTGGTCACTCGGCGTCTCTTGACCAAGCCTCTTTCTGTACTCGCCGGCAAAATGTTCTATCAAAGTGTCCATCATTATGGCTTGTTTAGAAAATACCTGAAAAAAATATACGTTATTTCCTAAATGCACCGTAATTTTTAACTTACAAAAATGATTAAAGTAGTCTGTCTACCTAAGGTTTCGTTTCTAAACCACATTCCATACAAAAGAAGAACAATAAATGTAAAACGGAACGCCAGAAAAAAGAGCAAAACAGACCTGTAGAATTTTCGAAACCCGAAGTCCATTTTCGACAACCATGAATTGAAGAAACAGACAAGGTAAGCAGTCCTCGTTGTCGTCCGAAGGTAAGCCGATGTCCCAGGAAAGCTCTTCGTAAAGCAAGCCTAGTAGCACCGTCTGTCAAAAATAGAAAGGAATCATTAGGAATCAGAATTAATGAAGGTATCCCAAATAAGTCTGACCGTTTAGTTGCATAATGCCTACTTCGCAGCGAAATAGTTCAAAAGGGTAGTAGTAAGGTTTTAAATTGAATTTATGAAATGTTATCATAACGAGTATTGGTTGGCCCCACGTTGGGCGCCAAAGATTATAAAATGCATACCGAGTCTCGAAAGGAGTACTTCGCTTCGTCCTTTAGCAAAGTGGACGAAATATGAATAACGTTTGAGAACGGCCGGAATGTTATTTATTATAATCGTGGAACTCACGCTCTCCGTGTCGTCGATGACGTAGACGCCGGTGGAGTTGACGGCGACTAGCACGGGGATGTCTTCGTGCGTCAGCAGGCTCGTCAGGCTGCGCACGGGCTGCTCGATCTGCCCTTGGAAGAACGCTGCCCTGTTTGACAGATGCAGTGGCGGTGTTACATACTTTTTGAGATATTGTCTATGTAATTTGCTATGGTTTTTATGCATGTCAGAATATAACAGAATTGAGAAAAATGGTGTGCTTTTATTTCACTTAACGAATCTATATTCTCAACATAAGTGGCGACCGTGGTAAAATCGTTTATATAACGTGGAAACAGATAATAAAACCGCGGCGTAGAATAATAATATGGAAGAGTCGAAGAGGAAGAGAACGCAATTGCGTAAAGACTTCACGAAGGCCGCTGACGTTCTGGAAAATTCACTGAAAGAGTGCCGCCAGAGCGATCAGGAAGAGGTCGCCTCCGTGGAGGGCTACTATTCCCGGCTCTCCGACTGCGCCGAGGAGCTGTTTGCATGTGAGGTGTCCATCCGCGACTTATGGTGTAGTCTAAAGGACTTCGACGAGAAATCGTTCGAGGCTGACCAGGAGAAGGCTGCTCTGTACAAAAGTCGATGGTCGCAGTTGAAGGCACGGTATAGAAACTTCAACAAGGACACTAAATTCGAAGAAGATTCAAGTAGTTCGCTGAAATCAGCAAAGTCTTCTTCAAACCAGCGCAAGGTAAAGGTGCCTAAGTTAGAAATAACGAAGTTCAATGGAGAAATCAAGAGATGGCTGCTGTTCTGGGGTCAGTTTTCAAAGATCGACGAAGATAATGACATAAATGACTCAGATAAGTACCAATATCTACTCCAATCGATGGAACTTAATTCAAAACCTAGGCAACTTGTAGAAAGCTATCCGCCTTGTAGCGAAAATTATAAAAAGGCACTAGAAGCCCTCAAATCTAGGTATGCACAGGATGATGTATTGATAGAAACCTATGTGAGAGGTCTGATAGCTTTGATGCAGGAGAAAAGACAAGTACCGTCTAGTGCGCAAGATTTGTCGACGTTGTACGACAGCTTGCAAACACATCTCCAAGCTCTCGATACACTGGGCGTGACGAAAGACAAATATGCTTCAATCTTGTTCCCTATGGTTGAGTCGGCGCTCCCAGGTGACGTACTTCGCGCTTGGAACAGGTACAGAGCTACTGACAAGAACAAGAACGAGCTGTCAAACCTAGTCGACTTTCTAAGATTAGAAGTAGAGTCTTATAGATAGTCGAGCCCAAAGGTCGTACAAAAGACCTCACGAAAGAGCTAGAATTAAAACCAGTAAGAAAAGAGGAGGACTTTTTGAGATATTGTCTATGTAATTTGCTATGGTTTTTATGCATGTCAGAATATAACAGAATTGAGAAAAATGGTGTGCTTTTATTTCACTTAACGAATCTATATTCTCAACAGGCGGCATTCATTTATTTGGTTGTCCAATTCAGGAAGTGCTTGGAAATGTGGAAGTTTAGTTAATTGCGAACGAGCTTCTCAAAAGTGACTCAATTCGGGGATCTAAACCATTTTTAAATGAATGTACGTACAGTTTGAACTGTGAGGCTATGTTTAGCTTACTTTAGAAATGACAGATCACCGAAAGTTGCACGTCTGTGCCTACCTAAGTATAATCTCCAGGAGATGAGATTCGTACAGGGACATACCGTCGGCTAAAGTGTTAGTTAGGCCTTTTCAAAAAACTTCACCACGAAAAACTAAGTGACACAAAAGTATAAACATTACATTTGAGAAAAAAATGGATACTTTTACTGACGCTATGTAGGTGCTGTCATTGATCTGCAAGTGTTTACCATGACAAGCGGCTGACTCAAAGATCTTGGAAATATCAAATATCCTTGTATTGACTGTTCCTTCAGTAGTCGTGACTCACCCGTAGGTGGCGTGCGTGCGTATGTGCGCGAGGTACTTGTGCCGCAGCTTGCGCGGCGGCGCGGCGGGCGGGCGCTGCGCCTGGTCCAGCAGCCGCGCCTCGGGGCTGCCCTTGCGCCCCGCCGGCAGCAGCGCCGCCCAGCGACCCGAGCGGGCGTGCTGCGGGAGGTACTTGTCCTGGTTCTCTCTGGGTAACAAGAGTTCATGTAAAAAGCGCTGGACGATGATGGTGGTTTAAACAGCAAGAAGCAAAGATCGATTGATGAATCAATGGCGCAAGGCCAAGCATGCACTATATTCGAACAAGTAGATCAAATGACCTATTGAAACTCTTGTTCTTTTAGTTGCGATGGAAAAAAAATATTATTGGAAAGTAATTAATTAATATAATTAGAAAGTTAGCATAATGTTTTGAAATCATCATATAATTCATCAGTTTATTAACTGGGCTTTAATACTTAGGCTTTTCGTTCTCGTCTCTATGGACATTTCGACCAACGCAACGTGATTCAGTCTCAAAACAGAAGCCCAAGAAAAATTACGAAATACATACCTTCATAGAACAGCTAAATACAATTATTTGACTTTTACCACCCTACCTAAAAAACTTGGCAGTATGCCGGTGCGGGTCGTAAGGTCCCAGCTGTATCCTGGCCTGCAGCCCGCCCAGCATGACGGCCTGCGCGCTCTCCAGCGGGTACCGCCCCGTCACCACGTTGTGCCGCGCCTCCTCGTATAAGAGTTCTTGGATACGAGAGTCTCTGAAAAGGAGGTAAATAAGAAATCAATGAAGTACATAAATAAATAATAATTGGTAAATAATAATAAATAAGGTCATTACAGAGACTTTAGTTTTTGTCATAAATAATGATAAAGGACCAACGATAAAAATGTTGTTACACTCTCGTATTTAAGAGAGATAGAGCTTATTGGAACTTCCACTCGAATAAGCCGCTCGTTTGAAAAAGTAGCTCCTACTTACAGAAGTGAAATAGCACTTCGTTACTGTTGTTCTTTGTTTCTGCTGGTGAGTAAGCTTGCCAGAACTAATTTGGGGAGAGTATGAGGTTTTAAAGTCAGGCAACGCGTCTGCGACCATTGTGCGGTTGTTGAGTCCATGGGCAGCGGTAATCACTTACCATCGGGTGACCCTCTTGTTCGTTTGCCTCCCTAAATCATAAAAAGACTCCCGGTGTTTTTTATTTAAAATGCAACTTTTAGATATAGTACTACTAAAAAAGTAGGTATTTCATCATACTTGATCCCCTCTTCCAAATGCTTCGGAAAGAAAACATTCCTCTGCAATCGCAGTACGGGCTGGTCGCGTGCCTTCCGTGACTCTGATCCGTGGCCATATCGTTGTAGAAGCTTCTGCCAGCTAGCCCATATCTTCCAAGGACAGTGGTGTGGTTTCAGTTGAATTTCTAAAATGTTAAAATAGTTATACTGAACATTTAAGTAATAATAACATTCCCAGACGTTTCTCGTAAAAGAGGAAGTTTGAAAATGCTAGAAAAGCTTAAGGGGAAACGGCTATCCTATGGTATGGGTATGTGTTATGAAGGGAGGAAACCCATGTGGCGAAAAAAGCGAGAAATATGAAAGTGAACGGTTTACATGAAAGAGGTGGACCAAAGAAAAGATGGATGGATTTTGTGAAGGATGACATGAGTAAAAAAGGTGTGGATGAACCGATGACGAATGATCGTCTTGTATGGAAGAAGTATACGTAATGCGCCGATACCAGATATACTGGGAACAGGGCATGCGAATAATGAACATGCCCCACGTTGGGCGCCAACAAACTGTTGTCTTTGGCGCCAAAGACAACAGTTTGTTGGCGCCCAACATGGGATCGCACAAATATAGTTTAAATCCCACTCATCTTCACTTCCGACTTACCTAACAACGGACTGCACATCCACAGTGCGAACACATTAGCGGCAAGACTCCTAGCACTTGGCTGCGTCAGGCCTAGTTCCTCTGTCGCAAGAGTGGCGTTCAAGAACCTAGAGGCTGTTACACAAGCCGGGACCTCTTCGGAGCTCATCTCGATCATGATGGCCGTGCGTGACATGAGGTACACGCAAGTGACTGGGTTGGAAGTGACACTGGATGACGATGCTGTGCTTCCTGATGACCCTGAGAATAAATTAATAGATTAATTATTAATTATTTAACAGTGTCCTGGCATGTTATTACTCTTCGACTCACGACTTCTTTATGTGAATTGACTTAAACTTGTATGTCACCTAGATGTAGTAGAGAGAGTCCACAGAGGTTTTCCATGGCGATCGGTCATGAGCTTGATCTAGCTCCACGCCCCATACCGACGCTCACCGCTTTTGCCACCACATAAACGATAGATGCCAAGTATGACTAGGACAACCACGCTTTTTTTCCCCTGGGAATTCCAGCCTAAGGCTTGCTTGGGGATCACTAATATTATTTAACGGGACTAAACGCTTGGGGATGTTATTGGTATTCCTCTGGAGCGGAGGCTAATCCAGCCTTACTTGCTAGGTTTAATTTTGTTTGAAGTCAGTCATTGAAGGCGGGTTCAGTATTGAAGACGTCACTTTACCTGGTAAAGGAGGTGATATGGCGCTGGAGGAGCTTCCTCCGCTTGTGATAGGTTCAGTGGTGCTGAATGAGCCAGCTGCGATACTACTGGATCCTGTTTGGTTTGAGCAGCTACTGAGGTTGGAACCTGAAAGGTTTTATTCAAAGTTTTAATTTAATTTAAGAGTGTGATATGAATACTTTTTTATTTATTTATTATGGTGTCAATCAAAAAATGATACGCGAAAAATACGTTTTGCCTATCTTTTTTTTTGCATGCGCTTTTTTTTGTAAGAAAATAATATCACATTCGTTAATTTGTTGGTTTGTTTCAATAACTATCGACTGTTAAGATACAATCTTAAACGAAGGATGTTAACTGTATCAGAGGCCTTACCATCATGTCTCAAAGCGATCTTTAAACGAGTGAGTAAGAGAGATGCCGCCTTACATCATGTAAAGCGAGGACTTGTATTCAACATGAGTGAAACAAGGATATTATTACCCATAACACTCTTTTCCAGCGAGTCCGAACTGTTGCTCTCTTTAGAGTCCGGTTGTAATGGCTTGTGCGGGTCATGTTTGTCCCACTCATTGTGCCGCCCCAACGGACTGTACGTCAAGTGTGGTAGCCTTTGGGACACGGAGTATAGATGTGCGTTTACTTCAGCCTGAAGTTTTTGACTTTGGACACTGTAGTATTCTTCGCGAGACCTAAATTCACTGAAAATAAATCAAAATCGTCATACATTTTCTTAAATGAGTGAAGTCTCTGAGGTACCTATTCAGGGTTCTCAAGAAACTTAATGTTACTAAACAATAATTTATTATTAGATGTTTGCATGAAACAGTGAATTTCCACTTACTTATACTGATACTCTGCTTGCATAGGATATCCACGCCGGGAATAATCTACGGGGATGATTGTAATATAATTCCCGCTGTTCTGCACGTTTGGATTTTCCCCGTAGGCACCCATTTCTGACTGGTGTTCCATTTACTTAAGCATTTACATTTTGTTCGAGGCACTTTGTAAGAAAATAAACACAAGAAATATCGATCGTTCTTCCCGCTTTTTACAATGTTGCTACTAAAATAAATATAATTACACGGACTTGAAATAGAACCACTAGACAAAATAACACTTTCACATAATATGCAAAAATTATATTTTTACATCATTATGCATCGAGTTCAAATAAAATAAGTAATTTTAAGATTAGTGATCTTAAAAAAGTATGATAGGATAGTGTAGAACTGGCCTTGTTTTGACAGAAGTGGTACTTGGTAGTGAATTGCCATGAACAAAAAAGACAACGACAATGGAAAATTTAAAAGTGTTACTGTCAAACACGAAAAAGGCCAAGTGACTGATGTCATCATCGTTAATTTATATTTTATGTGGATGTTTATTTAATTATTAGACGCATATATAACAACAGTATTGGATTTATGGTTTAAACAAAAGATTTCAAGTGTGGATGTTTTCTCTCGCTTCCATATAAGTGCAAGTGGTTCGAGGACACTGCGGTAGGTTACATTGCCTAATTTGTACGCAACATTCCTTTTTGTTCGAATTCGTTGCACTCTGCGTGGGATGTTAACATTTCATTCTATCTGATGCATTCCTAAGCTGCGCTCAGTGCGTATTATTCCATAAAAAGTGCGTCTGTTTAGATTAAAAGATTGTACTGCATGACTCAGTCTCGCCTACTACTTTAATGTGTGCTTGTGTCAGTACATCAGTGCCAGATATCGTGATATTTCGTGTATGTTTGTTCTCAATATTACTTTATCGTTTCAGGCCGGACCATGCGTTCACTATTGGGTGTAGAACTATAGATTTTTGAAGTAGTTACCACTATACAGTACCATGTCAGGTACAGAGCAGAACATAGTGAACTCCATGCAACAATTGTCTGTGCAACCGAGCAACAGTGGCCCAACCGAGAAACCCACTCAAGTAGTCACACCAGCTGTGAAGCCTTCAGCGGCTAAACCAACTCCTATAAAGGTGAACACAGTATCTCCCGCTATTGCGACTATTGATCGCCTTCTCAGCCTTGGAGCTAACATACCTCCACCGCCCCCAGTGATCACACGAACTTCAGATATGGACCCCCACACAGTGGAGCAGTTACGAGCTGTCAAGGAACTATTGACTACCCAAGAGGAAGAAGCGCAAAACTTAAGAGATTTAAATCGAGAACTACGGGACCGTCTAGAGGAATGTGAAACTAAAATAAAGAAATTGACAGAGCAAAATGAAGAATATGCTGAAAAAGAAAAGGCACTCTCACAGCGTGTGGCAGAAAAAGTGCGGAACAATAAACAAATGAGTGTCGTCATGGAGGAGTATGAGCGTACAATCTCTTCCCTCATTGGTGAACGCGAAACAGAAGCCAAAAGATGGACTGAAGAGAGATCTACATTGATAAGGGAGCGCGATGAAGCTGCAGCTCATTTAGCTTCAATGGAACATGCCTTCAATGATGTACATACTAAATATGAAAGGTGCAAGGTTATCATACAAGGTTACAAAGGAAATGAAGAAACATTGAAACGGACTGTTGAAGAAAATAATGATGCTATACAGAAATTAGAAGCTAGGTACGAAACACTGAGACAACATGCAATGCAGCAATTGAATAAAGCAAATGCAGAGTTAGATTCTGTTAAGAAGGTCCACCAATCTGAGATTTTGAAACTGAACGCTATGCTTAAAAAGAGTGAGGTGCATGCATCGTCTTTGCAAGAATCCCTGGCCCAGAAAATTAAAGATAATGAGGAGCTCACTGCCATTTGCGATGAATTGATCAACAAGGTCGGTTGAAATTTCCTAATAACATTTTCATTTTCATAACATGCATTTTATAATATTTGTATGCAGTTGGTAATAATTATTTAGTGTAATTACACTATATGTAATGAATAAATATCTTAACACTTTATTACTTGAAGAGCTGAACCTGTTACCATTTAAATTTCAGCAAATTTACCTTATGTTTTAATAATGATAGATAATTCTTTAATTTGTGCAATCAATTTGTCACTTTTTTATTTTTGTACAATTTTTATATTTTAGAGATTAAGTTTTTAATACATTGTGACATTTTCCTGTTGTTAATTTTGTGTCCTGTGAGATTTGAGTTTAATATTTTTGAATTATTTGGTGCAATTTACAAAATTCTACTTGTTTCCATTTTCATGTTATCATTTGTTCTACATTTGCTTGAGTATTCACATGCACCAGGCACATCGTCCTCGCAAACCTGTTTATCTGATTAAATCATGATTTGTATTTCCAAAGATATGGTGTAGAAAGCTCAAATATTTGAGAGCAGTATTTGTTGAGATTTGGAGTGTCTTAGGATTTAGGATCATTATTTTTGTATGGATACTCCTATTTCGTATAAATCCTAGCTGCCATATTTCATTTGAAATACTTTCTTTGTATAAATAAATAATAAGTATGTAAAAGTTATGTGCTTAAATTAAATGTAGTATTAATCATTAAAAATATATGTTACTGTCATGTTTAGTGCTAGATCTATTGGAATATCAACGATTTTTAGTTTATTTAGATTCATTTTCATTAATGTCTATTTTTCATCTAGTCTATAAAATTGAATAATTAATGATTTTATTATTATGACAACAATAATCTTACTAAAGCATTAACGCATTTCCTAGGTATACATTCATATCAAAGCATTGTCAATATTCTGAGATGATTATGTACCTATTGTTATAAACAAGTTTTGCAGCCATTAAGTAGTAATAGACTAACAACTATGATAGGCATTGCACTCACAGAGCTCCTTCTTGCTTGCCGCCCCTCCTTGTGAAGATTTAAAACTATGCTTTTTATGCTGCTATGTAGACTTATCAAGATGAGACAGTATACCAAAAAAATGTTAACGGTACCTAATATACATATTTATGAAAATTCATTTTAATCGGTCCTAAGTTTATTAATTTATTAACACAACTAATGTAGATAATCCTGAGATTTATACATGTGCCTTTTGGAATCTAACTTTCACCATCCATTCAGTCCATAACTTGAGATTAATCAGTAGAATACATTGAAAAATAATAATTCATTAATTTAATTTGATAAAAAATTTAATATAAATAGGGTCAATTTCACCACTCCAAAGGCTTTCTCTGCGATTGTCTGTTAGGTTCCTTAGGGTTGCCACAAATTTAACTCAGATTGGTGAAACTGGCCCATAATACCCTTAAGTTCTCACATGGAAAATAATCTGAATCTTAAAATTATAACTAACAGTGGATGAATTTGAACGAATTTTACTAAAAAATAACAAAAATATTCAACATTCCACAAAGTTATTTTTGTAGATCTTTTTTGTGAAAATATGTTTTGTCCTTAATTTGAAATAACCATCAACTTGGTCCTTGAAAACGATTGGGAAAATATGATTTAATTAAAAGCGTTCTGTTTGCTTTTTAAATTTGAATCAGCTTAACAGAAAAGAATGAGTATATCTGTATATTTTTTTGTTAGTGTAAGTATAATTTGAATTTGTAATTTTATTACATTTTTTTTATAAATTTGTGTAATTTTCATATGAATTACTTACAATTTATTCATGTGAATATAAAAATAAATTGATTCCATTTGTATTACTTCTTTTCATTCAAACGACACCACATCCAAGACTGAGACTGACACTAAAATGACCCGATTTCACAAACTATGAACAAGTTCTTGTTAGCTTAAGAATTAAGATAGACGGTGACATAACTTAGTTGATTTCTAACAATTTATTTAGGACTATTAGTAACGCCGGACCTTCATCTAATTGACAAATAGGGTAGCAATGAACAAACAAATGTTTGAAATATGTAATACTTTATTTACATTTGTACAGATTTTCAAATCCATTTTAAACCCAATAAATCATAAAAAGACATTTTGGAAGACTAACAAGTACACCTAAACATTATTGAAGTGAAAAAATCTATTCATGTGTCTCAAGACTTTTTTTTCAAAAACTTATATGTGTCCTTACTAACTAAATAGCTGATTGCTGATACAACAGTGGAGACCGCTGTGACGCCGCAGAGGGCGTGCATTGCCGGGTGATCCACGTACCCAAACACAGGGGATGCTAGAGTTGTGCCAACCTGAAAAATATGAAACATTTCAATAAATAAATAAATAATTTCATTGGACTAACACACCAATTGCCTTAGCCCCAAACTAAGCTCGAAGCTTGTACTATGGATGCTAGGAAACGGATAGACATACTTAAATACTTTTATAAACATCCATGATTCGAGTACAAATGCCGATGTTCATCACACAAACATTTGCCCCTAGCGGGATTCGAACCCGCGACCTTTGGTTTTGTAGCCAGGGTCTCTAACCACTCGACCAACAGGCCCGTCATTTCAATAGTTTTATCATCAAGAATTTGACAACTACAACTGAGTAACAGAAGTTTTTAATGGGCAGTAAAGGTAGGATATGAAATGCTTTACAATGCCATTGAGATGTTCTTTCAGTTACTAGCAATTTTTTTTTTCTTTAAGACAACGATTGTAACATCTGACCTACCTAATAGCAAATTCCAGTAGTGTGTGCTCTATTATGGTGTACCCATAGATATCATATGTTTGACTCTGATTAATAAATAACAATAAGAGATAGTTAACTTACCAGTAAAAGCTGTATTGCTGTATTCACTTTGCTGATAGTTGTGGGAGCCAGTTGTGCAGTAGCATGTGTAACGTCAAAATATCTGCTCAGTGTTCTCTGAAAAAAGAAAAACAAAAAATATTTAAAAAACACAAACTAATAAAAATGAATGATAAATGTTCGTACAAAGCTGTAATGATCAACTGCAGTGCCATAGAAGGTAATAGCAGTTTTTGTGACACTTAGCATTGAGGATAATTTGCCATGCCATGTATGAACTTCTGGGGCCTAGTAGCAAAAATCTTTGTAATTAAAAGCTAAACCTTATAAATGCCTTATATATTTGCAACATTTACAAATAGATCCCAGCTGATAAAAGTACTATAAAATTAGTAAATTAATAATAATTCAGATCAACATTTTATAATTAGGTCTAAGGCTGAATATCTAGTGAATTCTACACTAGGTTTATAGCTTGGTTTGCAGAATCCATAATTGATATTAAAACTGTGCACAAGACACTGTCAATCAAGTTGCAAAATAAACGCTTTGACTTTAAATTCTTTAACTTTGAAACAATAATGAAATACTAGTTGCATTGACTTACTGGTGGAGGCAAACTCATGTATCTTATGACAAAGCCAGCAGCCACCAACGCGGCATCCCTTCCCACAATGAGGAGTGTTAAACTAAGTGGTATCAAATTCTGCCATGTGAGTGAGATGAACAGTGTTGCAATCAATACTTTGTCAGCTAACGGGTCAAGGAATGAACCCATTTTTGAAGACTGTCCTTTCCACGTCCTTGCTATCCAACCATCCAACTGTAATCAACATTTTAAACACAATTAGCCAAAGTTTTGTATCATTAATATCCATCTGTGTTTTAAAATATTATAACTAATATACTATTATTAATTATTAACAATTCATAAGTTCTTTTTTGATGCCTATGTTTTTTTATTTTTTTATTTTTGTTACTTTTACTAACACACCAATTGCCTAGCCCCAAACTAAGCTCAAAGCTTGTACTATGGATGCTAGGAAATGGATAGACATACTTAAATACTTTTATAAACATCCATGACTCGAGTACAAATGCCGATGTTCATCACACAAACATTTGCCCCTAGCGGGATTCGAACCCGCGACCTTTGGTTTTGTAGCCAGGGTCTCTAACCACTCGACCAACAGGCCCGTCATTTCAATAAACATTATTTAGATTTTGATTATTTTTTTTATTGATTGTATAATTTTGCAAGAACATTTTAATGGTCACAATAACTTATTGAATAATTTATTATATGTCCGAAAATAGGTTTCATTTTTGTATTATGTAAATAAAACGACACATGCAAAACAATCAGAAAGAAAACATTTTACTTACTAAATCTGTCACTCCAGCAAACACCATCAAGCCCAGTGCTAGAGAATAGTTGTCTTGAAGAATCACATAGCCCAAATAAGGAGACATTACTATCCTCGTAACGCACAATACATTAGGTATTGTGTAAACTTTATCTTTCTGGAAAACAAAAACATATGTATAGAAAAGTATACATAATTATGCTTGCATGAGAACCATTTATTTGATGTTCATTAAAGTAAGCAATGCAATACCTCCACAGCTTCCTCAAACCTTTCTTTCACTTTAGCTTTAGTTTCTAATATATCTTTAATCAGATGATCTTTTTTCACTCTTAACTTCTGCCCTGTAACTTCTCTCTGATGTTTAATGTCTCTGACGATCTCCTCGCCTCTCTGCCTGATCCTCTGTTCGGTATCCTTGAGCTGTTCTTTCTTATGTTCAATGACATCTTTTAATACTTCTGTCCTTTTTTCAAAGTTGATAAACTGTTTCTTGCTATCAGAAGAATACCACGTAATTGAGAGAGGTGCCGCCGGAAAATTCAATAGGACCCGTTTATTAGCAATAACGTTTCTATATTGCCGAAATAGAACATAATTATTACCACTTCGAACGACGCTCTGCTTACAGAGTAACTTCGCGGAATTTGTAATAAAACTATTTCGCGTTATGAGTCTCATAACTATTCGGTTGATGAATCAAAATTTCAAACAGTAATTTCCACAATTTATGGATCTATTTACAAAAAATATTGAAGTAATCTGTGTTCATCATAACATATTTATTTATATTATAACCTCGAAAAAAATTTTGGCGATCTGACAGCGACTTTTTACTTCTTAAGTTTACCAAACGTTCATAAACTCAGATAAATAATTTATTCGATAAAAAAACTACTTTTGTCATTGTGCATTAAATGTATTTTTAGACTTTCATTTCTTATATAAAATGCATGTAAGTTTGTAATTTACGTTAGCATGTATGCATCAATATTTGAAACTTGGCTTGCGAAAAAAAAAACTTGGAAAAAAATATGCAAGAAAAAAAATAAAACATAAATATGTCACTGTCAGTCAGCCATCTGACAGGTTGATATTGACAGGACAATAATACTTTGTATTGTTTTATCATCATCATACATTTGGATCTTGCATTTATTTAATGCCTTAAACAGACTTAATTAACAATAGGTACATCATATCATACATCTGAGTGTGTAATATAATTGAAGTCCGTGCTTTTGAGTTGTGCTGATAGACCTATCATGAGCATATAATTCAATAAAACACGGCACGGTATGTAAGTTCCTACTTGCTTTGTTGCTGTGCTATCGATTGTGTAATTTTAATTTTAGAAACCTATTTTAGCTGTTGTTGTGTTCTATCTTATAACGACAATAAGTTTTCGTAAAGTAGTAAATTAGTCTTGTTCGATTTGTGCACATCGTGTCTATTTTTATATAAGTATGTATTATACAGTAAACATGAAGTATTATAGAAATTATAATTAGTTTTTTGCAATAACAGTTCCTTATAGCAACTAGGTAGGTAATGCCTGAGCATTTGTGTCAATGACCTTTGGCCCGGCAGGTCAGTAACACAGCAGAAGATAAGCAACTGACATAATTGTTTGTTTACTTTTACAAGATAGTTTACTTTGATATATTTACTAATCAACATTATAATGTAAATAGAGGAAACTTCCAGTAATCTCAGTGCCTGCAAACTTTGTTTTCATTATATTGCAGGAAGTTGAATGTAAACTTCAAGTCCTTTAAAGTTGCATGAAAAAAGCCTTGGCATTCTTTATTTAATGTTCTTATTTTTACTTCCTTAAATGTTCAATCTAAAAATTGTCAGTCTCATTTGTTTTAATAACTAATACCATTTGTAATTTGAATTCTTTGCTTTCAGACTTAACAATACAAAATGAAGGAAGATGAACTAAAATATTTATTACATCTTCTGGATGATGTTACTGAAGACATATTTGAGGTAAGGAGTTTAATCATTAGCATTTATAACTTTAATTAATAATTTATTGATAAGTATATAATTTTGACTGCAACTACCTGCATAAACTTTGAAAAGATTGGAAAACATTATTCTTACTTTTACAGGAAATTTTGAATTTCTTCTATGACACTGAAGATTCAAAATCACAGTCTGACATTACTGATAACACGATCAACTTTTTGAAAGCTAGTCTTAACAATAATCCTGTCACTACTTCTTCTATACTTAATTATCTCCAAGAGAATTCTCAAAATGAGATTAATATCAACAAAGTCCAGACAATTTACTTGGAAGTTATGAAAAATGAACTGGCTGAGAACAACTGCTCTGATAAACTGATATCATTAATTTCACTTGTGAAATGGAAGGAAAAGTTTGTGATCCAGTTTATCCAACAAATACTAACTCCTCTATCTGAGGACTCTTTTAGACAGTACAGGAAACAAATACTCCTGAGTCTGATTCCTCAAGACAGGCCAGATTTGTTAAACTTTTCATCAGAAGCTATGCAAAAGAATGAACCACAGAAAGAATTCAAGCTAACACCTGAATACATGCTAGAACTGTGTTACCAAGACAAGACTCACTGGCTACTCAAGGCTGCAGAAGTTTACAAAAACCAACTGCATGACATGGAAAGTGTAACATTCAAAATAAACAATTTCACGAAACAAATACTCATTATGGTACTCATTGATCTTACTAACAGTGCTGAAACATATGATCTGTCCTCCCTAGTCCATCAGTTGACGAACATATTCTCCATACTAGATACTTACACTACAGCAGATAGACAACTGCAGTTTTATTTAACTGAAATAAAGAGAGAACTCACAGTCATCAAATTCTGCTTGGAGAATAACTGCAAGATAATGACTACTTCTATATTCAGTCAGGTCCTACAACAAAGCGCACTTACTGTAATATCTCAGGTGTGTAGGCTCTCTAAAGTGGATAGATACAAAGTATCAAGACTTTTAAACAGCAACAATGATTTCATGACAGACTTGCTGAATTTAAGTAAAACATCTGATGCTAAACTAGTTAGTGAAAGTGTTAATTGGGATGTCTTGACTTACAACAGCTATTGTGCAATAACTACAATCATAGATACCATATTGAATTCATCCGAAGGTGTTGAGGATCATCAGGAGACGACATCATCTTTAGAAGATATCAAACGGTTGCTCCTTTCAATCCAACCATTACAATACTGCATTGAAGTGATTGAGAATATATTTTCTTGTCTATTCCTGAGATATGAGTATTTCTCTTGCTATGAGCACACACAAGAAGTTCCGTGTGGCACACACTCTGAGTGTTCTTACTTTTATTCAAAGAAACAGAGTAAGAGCCCCAAGAGTACCAATAGCAATACTGCTGGTTTCATGTGCAATGCTTATACAACACAGATTGTACTAAACACGTTGAAACTTTGTTTGGAGAAACTTGAATCAAATCTTGTGACGGATGAAATGGATCAGGCTGTCACTGCTAGGTTCAAGAACTTGGTGAGAGTGGTTAATCACTCCATTTGGAAACTGCAGCTTGTTTCAACCCTGTCGCCGGAAACCAACCCTCTGCAGTTGAAGTTGTGCTTGGATTATGTTGAAGTTGATGAGAGTAGTGAAGAAGATAATCGTGAATTCGATCTCAAAACTATAAGAAGGAAACCTAAACTGAGAAGGAAGCATCACAG
The DNA here is from genome assembly GCA_958496325.1 of Nomophila noctuella. Taxonomy (NCBI): domain Eukaryota; kingdom Metazoa; phylum Arthropoda; class Insecta; order Lepidoptera; family Crambidae; genus Nomophila; species Nomophila noctuella. The sequence continues at coordinate 10,092,165 of OY292499.1, read as the reverse complement.
TAAGCAAGACGCTGACCAGATTATGCTGGCGTCTACTATTTCAGCCAATGATGATGGTGAGTTGAATTCCATTCAAATATCAACTGTAACATACAGTGCATAAAGGTTCTTATTCTTTGACTTATAATTCTTAGAAGTAATTTGTTATTATGAAAATTTTGTTTTCTTCTTTTACAGCCGTCCTCTCCACCAAGAGCAACAGCATCGACTTCATATCTATTATGTTGGCGAAACCAAACTGTTTGGTAGCTTTGGCATTATATAACAATGATTTCTCTAAAGCTAATCAGATATTGGAGGTAAGTTTAGAACAAGTTTTATTTCCAAGTCAAAATCCTTAACTTTAAATACATTTATTCAGCATGTATCCTCTCTCATATAAATAATTATTTATCAAGAACTATAAAATACAGATCTTTAACTTAATTTTTTTTTATCTGTTATACTCTTAGTCCAGGAATTTTAGATTTCATCTGCGGAATAATTCCTAGTGAGCTGAATTTTTGTATACACCTTTATTATGATATTGTAATGATGATGTGAAAAATCGACATTGATATCGTGCCGGCTAAAAAAGTTATAGGGGTCCAAACGTCACGAAAATCAGTTTTTCGCAAATATCTCGCGATCTATTGCTCAGAGGTCAATAATGGTTTCATAAAAGTTGTTTGTCGTAAAATTGTCTACAAAAAAGGTCTCTTGCATTTTTCTGTAGAATTAACCGTTTTTGAAATAGAGACTAGAACGCACTCACATACAGGTCTGCGCCAACCCCCGGCAGCGCCTGTGTGCGGATCCTATGAATAGCCGCTTTTTAGGGTTCCGTTGCCAAAATGGCAAAAAACGGAACCCTTATAGATTCGTCATGTCTGTCTGTCTGTCTGTCTGTCTGTCTGTCTGTCCGCCAGTCTGTCACAGCCACTTTTTTCTGAAATTATAAGTACTATCCCGTTGAAACTTAGTGAGTGGATGTATTCTGTGAACCGCAACAAGGTTTTCACACGAAAATAGAAAAAAAATAAAAAAAGTAGGGGGTGCCCATAGTCAGAACTGAAACTCGAAATATTTTTTTTCATTGAACATATACGTGTGGGGTATCTATGGATAGGTCTTTAAAAAATATATTAAGGTTTTTAATATCACTTTTTCCTAAAGTGAATACTTTGCGTGACAGACCCTTCCAAAGTGGAAAAAAGTGTGTCCCCCCCCACTCTAACTTCTAAAATAAGAGGATCATAAAACTGAAATAAATATATAATGTACATTACCATAAAAACTACCAACGAAAATTGGTTCGAACGAAATCTATTCAGTAGTTTTTTTAATACGTCAAAAATAGAATTTGTACGGAACCCTCAGTGCGGGAGTCCGACTCGCACTTGGCCAATTTTTTAACGAATCTTCATTAAAACCCAATATCTTAGTAGGTGGCAGTGGCGGCGCGGCGCCCCTATTGCCTTGGCGCCTGTGTGCGCCGCGCACTTCGCACATAGGGACGGCGCGGCCCTACTCACATATGGTATTTTATACCGTACGGCGCATACCATTACTAGCGGCCAGGTACGTGCTTCGCTACGTATAAAGTGAACGACCGATTTTGTTCAAACTTCACATAAGACATCTACTAAATAGTCTGTACAAACCCTGAAAATTTGGTTTGGATCGGTGAGCCCGTTCTTGAGTTATAAAATGACAAAAAAAAATCCACTTAGTTTTTTATAGTTGATATTCCTATTTTCCTTACTGTACTAGTATTACAAGTCCTTTATATTTCTATATGTAGAACATCATACTAACAAAAAACACACAAACAAAAAAGGGAAAAAAACAAACAATAGGGTTTATGCCTTGGTATGCGCCGTACGGTATACAATACCATATGTGAGTGCATTCTAGTCTCTATTTCAAAAACGGTCAATTCTGCAGAAAATTGCACGAGACCTTTTTTGTAGACAATTTTACGACAAACAACTTTTATGAAACCGTTATTGACCTCTGAGCAATAGATCGCGAGATATTTGCGAAAAACTGATTTTCGTGACGTTTGGACCCCTATAACTTTTTTAGCCGGCACGATGTCATCATTACAATATCATAATAAAGGTGTATGCAAAAATTCAGCTCACTAGGAAGTATTCCGCAGATCGTGGATCAAAATTGCTAAAATTACTGGACTATCTCTGTATTACAGATTTTTAAAAAAAATATATTCTTGTTAGGTATTGTTTGTCTGAAAAGAGTATACTTAGTTACCTGATTCTTGTGTCATTTTGGGTAAGGGATTTTAAGTACCACTATTTCCATGTTTTCGAAGGAAGATAGCAACTTTTACCTACTCATAGACCAAGAATAACAGCAAAATTTAGTTTTTTAAATGTTATATTTATATAGTTCTTATTAAATGCTCAAACTCCTCGTATTGGTCACGTTCACTCTGCGTGGGTTCATAAACGATTTCATTTCCTTTAGTCGTCTTTAGTATACCAGGAGGATTCACGATAAAATATCTTTTGGCTTCTTCTATAGTCTTGTGCGGTTTGAAGAATTTACAGCACAGGCAACAACAGCATAAACCTGTAATATATTTTTAATTAAATCATTGTTGTATGCAAAGTATACTTGAACTATGATATTCGCTTCGTACCGTGGCGTATTAATATGTCGTTAATTTCACTTAACATTACGTAGGTAAAAATTCCTCATCAAGGCAAATATTTTAATTGACAGGCCCGTTGGTCTAGTGGGCCGAGGCCCTGGCTACAAAACAAGAGTCGCGGGTTCGAATCCCGCTAGAGGTAAATGTTTGTGTGAACATCGGCATTTCCACTCAAGTCATGGGTGTTTATAAAAATTATTTGTCTGTCCGTTCCCAAGCGTCCATAGATGGGAAAAAACTAATCTAGTAATACTACCATAGGAAGGACCATTAATATTAGTAAATTTTACCTCTGGTACACCACAATGGAATAGCAATGACGAGGTAGACTATGAACCATATCGCAAATATTTTAAACAAGCGCTCTCCACACTCATCTAGCGGTTTCGACCCACTTGTATATTCTTTCAATAGAGATTTCATCGATTTAATACCGATATCTCTTCCAGCATATTGACTATTCTTCATGCTTAGTAATTGTTTTATCAGATCCAAATAGCCAGCATTTGATATATCTGGAAAGACAAAAAATATAGTATTATTCAAAAAGCAATAGTATTAAAAATACGCGTAAGTTTGATAACTCTTGCAAGAAATGTTCATATCAATTTGAATGAATATTAAAATATAATTATTGACATCTAATGCAATAACTTGTTTTATATTACCGTACCTTCATTACGGTTAGTGATTTAATAGTTATCAGAACCGTAATTGGAGAAATGAAATTACTGGTAAAGGGGCGGACAGATAAGAACTTATAAAAAACTATGAATAAGTAAATATACCAGGAATATAGCGTAACATTTGAACTCTCCGAACTTGTTAAATAATGGGAATTCTTCCTTCAATGGTGGTTGGTAATCAAACTAATATTATACTTAAATGTAAATGTTTGTTTGAATATTTGTCCGTCACTCTGAAACTACTGAACGGATTTCGAAATTTGGCATACAGGCAGGGTATGGGCTGACTTAGGTAATAGGATACTTTTTATCCCAATTGATACTCCCACAGGAATCTTGATGACGCGGGCAAACCGCGGGTGAAAACTATTTTATAATGTTTCCTGGCGGAATAGGACATCAGAAGCATGTCTTTACGTTTACATAAACCATTGGCACGTGTATTTTTTTTTTACATTTTTTAAAACGGTGCAAAAGACAAATATGAAACTACTACCTTTATTTCTAACATGATACGTCTGATTGGACTTTGATTCACTTATGGTCTCCTCATAATATTCATTCAGCAAATATTCGTAATTGTAATCCGTTTCAATATTGGAGACATCTCTCTTTCTGGGTGAATGCCTTCGCTGAAACAATAACGTGAATCATGTTACAATTAAAACATAATATGCGTGACTAACAGGTGTTGAATTACTGTTTTATTTTGAGCCATCGAAATATTTAATGAGGCCGTGTTTGCTGACAATTTTTATAATAGATAGCGTTAGCGTACCTATTTAATTTGGATATCAGACCAATGAAATACGGAAGAAATTTAATTTTACGAAAGTATAACTTGTTCTGTTGTCGAAGGGAAATATCGCTGTAGCAATTTTATTACTTTAATGCATCCTGAAGTTTCTTTGGCCGGGGTACGATGGAACATACCTACATAAAATTAAATTATTTTATAACAAAATCACGTCTCGTACGACATGTTAACTTCTAAATATTTGTATAAGTAATATCAGAAATGACTTGTTTGCTAGGAAACGGCTTGTTAACCATGTCATATGGCATGATTCATTTGCTTGCCTTCATTCGAATATTCATTAAGTTAACATTGATGCTGCCGTATTTGTTCTTCTAAAATTAATTCAATGCTATCAACTCACTCCATTGGTTATGAATTGGGTGAATAAGCCGAATTCGTTGTATGATCCAATTGTATCATTGTTGTTACTAGCTTTTGCAGATTTTATCACTTTATCTGCTAATCTGAAATAAAAACAATGGTTATTTATCTTAATTACAAGATAGGAATAAGACAGACACCAAATGATCAACAATCGCTAGAGCTGCTTAAATACTTGATTTTTTTATCATTTTCGTAATTTTTTAATAACAATTACTTATTTTATCGATATAGGTACAATATCAGGGCCACTACAAAGTAAAGTTCAAACACTCACTAGCTCATTATATTAATTTATTGTACCTCTGCGAATGGTACTTTATTTTATTATTATTTCAATTGAAGTCCCTTCCGCGTATCACCTTTCTTCGAAACGGATTACTATGCGCTTTTTTAATGTAAAGAATTATTCAAGAGTCATTTGAGAGGTTTACAAATGTGTAACCCTTGCGGAGCTGGTGCGCGGCACTAGTTAGATAAATTAAAACGAATTATGATGTAGGTACCTATTTCTAGTAGTGAACTTTTTTTTGCCTTTGATTATAGTACTGTGTAGCACCCCATCATTGCTCATTTCATAATCTTCATATTTTATCGACTCGTCTATTTTGTAATGGACACCACCGGCGTGGAAAAAATGCTGTCTATCAGATACAGCACTGTTTACATTTATGGGTTTGAACGCCCATATTGCTAAATATAATAACATCTAACGCTAAATAAGATAACATGATAATAATATAATTATTTTCTCTTTGTCAAGTCAATCATCAAGCTGTCTTTCTGACACTTTTGTTCATAAATCAATGTTCTGTCAATAAATCACCTGTCTTCTAAAAGTTTAATATGAACAAAATCTTTAAAAAAAACTATGGTTTCAGATGTTCGATTTAGCCGACTCCGAGATAGCAACAGAAGTAACGTTCACGGAGCAATTAAGACATCTCGTGGCGAAAATCAAAAACATAATCTATTATAGAGACGATACTCGATACCCGACGAAAGAACTATCCGCCTTATCCGTAGTTTCTACTGAAGTCATGGGCCTCGTTGAAGGTTTCCTTGCGTCGAACAGGGCGCCCAATTCATTCGACATAATAGAACTAGCAGCTCGCCACCCGCACCTGCAGTTGTACAGTCATCAAAACGCTCCGTTTATCAATGCCGTTGACATATTAATCAGCAGTGGTCTGAACAGAGAAATCACATATGGTCTCATAAATGTTGTCGAAAGGAAGTTGGCAGAAGTCAGAAATTCCACTGACGTTGCCGGAGTGAAGAAAACGAACTACATCAGATTCGTCGAGGACATCGCTAGTGTTACTTTTGAAATATTCGGAAATACAGAGAAATCGTTTGATTTTGTCGACAATGTTTGCAGTCTGATAACTGACTGTCGTATCCCAATCAAACATAAAGAATTCTGCAAGCTAAACCAACTGTCTAAGGAACTGAGACAGGCGTGCGATGATTTATCTGTTGTGGTCAATCCGAAAGAGTCTGCTGAGTTAGATCAAAGTATTCTGCAGAAGTATCATCAGATTTATATGAATGTTGTTGCTGCATCTGATAAAGATATATGCAACATAGCCGAAGTTTCCAGGCACGGGAATAAGAAGGCGAGGATTCCATACTTGAGGATGTGCTACATGTATTGTAAGACTGTTTCTCAATTAGAACAAGAGGAGAATCGCTCCCTCGAGGTTAATTTAGATTCGCCTTACTTTTCTATATTAGGGAAACAACTCCATGATATATTCGGCAACATGATTAACAATAAAGAAATACCAGTAACTAACTTGGAGCCTATTTGTAAAAAACTCAACGTTAATTTGATACCAAAGCTCATCCTGAACTTCTGTCCGTCAATACCTTTAGTTGGAATACATAAAGAAGCCAGTGAAGAGAATTTCAACAACTTTCTACAAGCAGTATACGACTTCAAAAATCCAGAGGAAAATTTGTTTTTGGATCCAATAGCGAATTTTGCACCCCTGGCTCGATCACCTGATCCCCAATGTCTAACATACATCGTTCTACATAATTGGGTATTAGCACACATAATAAAGAAAATACACACAAGCCCAAATGAGAATAATTTGCAGCAAAGTATGGACGCTAGGACGAAAGCATTAAATAATTACATGGAGTTAGAAAGATTCAATTGCACAAAAGTTTTGTTTAACGGAAATAAATATTTAGCATCCTTACATTCAACAATTGACTTGGATAAACTGTTCCTATATATGCCTCAATTGATAAGTGCTGGCAAAATCTTGAAGTGTCTGAACATCATTGACTCGTTGTCAGAAAAACAGCTAATGTGCAGTGCCAACTTGACAAACCTGAGAGATTTGATTTTGTTCAAGCTTGCGACGAATCCCAAAATAAGCCAGAATTGGAAGTATTGTCAATATCTGAAGTGTCCTGAGCTGAAAGTAAACTTGATATTGAACAACTTGAGTAGTTGGCCCGCAGACGGCGCGATGGAAATATTGGACTATTTACGGTTTCTTCTAAACCAAAATGCGTTAGAAGAAGGATTATATGAAAAATGCACAGATTGGATGGTCAAAATACCTCTATATGATCAGGTAAATGGTTATACTTATAAACAATTATAAAAGTAACGTTTGCAAAATCATACTGGAAATGTTTTAAATATTCTTTCATTTCAGATTTGTTCTATAATGGGAGCGCATCACTGGTACGAAATCTACGAAAAATCTGTTGAAGACGCCGAAAATGTTATCGAAGTTCTTTTGGACAGTCAACAGGTAGAATTTATTGTTAATAGCCTTTTTCTTAAATGATTTATTTAATTGAAAACTTAAATCAATTAATTAATTCTTTTACAGTTCAAACTTTGTTTGGAATGGGCAGACGTCCACGATGTATCAGATAATATGAAAAACCTGATCATAACGAATCTCCTGCGACAGCTATTCGAATACACCAACCAAGCAACTCCCGACTTCATAAGCGAGCTTCTGACGCGACTCCCTATGAACCAAGCAATGAACCTCATCCAAGAGGAAATGTCCAAAGTGAGAAACGTGGAGATACTCCAAGTATGCATCGACTTCATCTCGGAAAATTCGTTCGATTGGAAATCATTCGAGAATATCAAAGTCGGGCTCGAAATAATGGTCGAAATAGACGTGAACATGCGCCATTTATTCTGGGACTTGATAGAGAAACCTTTACTGATGATCGAGCAGTTTCTTATGAACGGGAAGTTGGATTTACTGGTAAATATTATTAACAAGATAACTCCGAATTTGAAGAAGGATCCTAGCGGAGATAACTTGTACTACAACATAAAGACGATTGAGAGTCTCGTGATATCTCGGAACGCGTTGGATGCGTTGTTGAGGTTCTACGCGGAGAAGGCGTTGGACATGAAGAATCCTCGGAACGTTTGTAGTATGCCGACGAAGCCTTCGGACGATGCGTTGTTGCAGTCTATTGATTCTATCAACATTGAAGCTGCTACCAGGCCGTTCGTGATGCCGGAGCAGGTGCCGAGCAAGGAGCAGTGGACGGAGGACTACTCTGTGGACCGCTGCATGCTGTGCCGCACGTCGATATTCTCAATGATCATCAGGCGCCATCATTGCCGCCGGTGTGGAAGGGTCGTTTGTCATGCGTGCTCGAGACATCGAATGCAGGTGGGTTTCACTCATGGTCTTCGAAAGAATGTTCGTTGGACGATATAGTTTTTTACCTACGAACATTATAACACAATTTCACTTAACTATATTTTCAAAATCGAAGACTGAACGTAACTTACAAATCAATACCACTACCAAGTTTCAAGCAAATCACAAGGCTTACATAAAATCATCTTAATACTATTATACTGAATTCTACAATGCATTTCCAACTCTATACCTATTCCTAATGGTCCAATTTTGATTGCAGCTTATTAACCCTATCAAACAACTTCTGAACGTTCTTTTCCTTCCATAGGTGCCAACATACCCCAGCGGCGTCAAATTCCGCGTCTGCGACGACTGCTACACTCAGACTATGAACAGGAAGGCCTCTGACTGCGACAACCTGATGATGAGCAGCACCTCGGAGTCCGCCGGCAGCGGCATCACCTGCATGGACTGGTGCCTGTCCACCAATGCGAGCAAGAACGACGCCGTGAGGGCGGAGTTTGGTTACGAGTTCACGCCGAATGTTACGCTTTGCCTGACTATTATGAAGATGCATTCTATTAATTTGGATTACCCGAGGTGAGCTCACTTATTTAAATACATGTAAATTATTGAAAACGTACTTATTACGCCGCTCTCTGCTTCTCACCGCCGCCGAACTGTACTCGAGGACCCCGCATGAGAAGAGGTCTGTAGAATCTATTTCGTAGTACGAGAATGCCGCGCGTAAATTAAAAAAATATTGATTTGGAAACAGTAATAAAATAAGGCCGGTGATCTGGAGGGTAAGATTATGAAGAGCTCGATGGCGCTGTGGTTAGCGAGCTCGGCCTGAGTTTGTTAAGTGAAGCAACTTTTGCAGAAGCCAGTCATTGGATGGGTGACCGAAAAAAATCATCTCGAGCTCCTCCGCGTTTCGAAAGGCACGTTAAGCCGTTGGTCCTGCGCGTGATCTCTCGGTCGTGTCAGACAGACAACCTGATGATGAGCAGCACCTCCGACTCCGCCGGCAGCGGCATCACCTGCATGGACTGGTGCCTGTCCACCAATGCGAGCAAGAATGATGCTGTCAGAGCGGAGTTTAGTTTCGAGTTCACGCCGAATGTCACGCTCTGCCTGACTATTATGAAGATGCATTCCATTAATTTGGATTATCCGAGGTGGGCTTGCTTGTTAATATAAATACATATAGATTATAGAAACACACCCTTTATCTATAGTCTATATACCATACCATCTATACTAATATCATAAAGCTGAACAGTTCGTTTGTTTGAATGTGCTAATCTCAGGATCTATCGATTCGAAATGAAAAAGTCTTTTTGTGTTGGATTGTCCATTTGCCGACGAAGGCTAAGCTATAATAAACACTATGTATTGCAGAAACTGAAATCCAAGGGGCGCAGCCGCGGGCGACTGTCGTGACCAAAAGTTTGCTACTTGAAATTAGTTCCGGTCAAATTTGTTTTACCGGCTTGACTTGAATAATTGAACATTAATCTTACATAATTTTTTTAAATTCAACTTACTTTTATAATGTCGTAATTTTTATGACCGGCTATTCAAAATAAGTGCTTCCTAATCGCTGCTGTCAAATATTTATGTGTCAAATTGTTTTAGGTTCCTGCTAGACCGCAGCGACGAAGTGGCGCGCGAGTTGTCAGGCGGCGGCGACGCGCGTTTATTAGTGCGCGCGCGCCGCTCTCTGCTGCTCGCAGCCGCCGAACTGTACTCGAGGACCCCGCACGAGAAGAGGTCGGTACATAATAACTATTCCGTAGTATGAGAATGCCGCGCGTAAATTAACAATTTAATGATTTGGAAACAGTAATAAAAATAGGCCCTAATCTGGAGGGTATGATTTTAAAGAGCTCGATGGCGCAGTGGTGAGCGCGCTCGGCCTGCGATTGCTAATTTAAGCAACTCTCGCAGTGGCCAGTCATCGGATGGGTGACCGATTTTTTTATCTCGTGCTCCTCCGTGCTTCGGAAAGCACGTTCAGCCATTGGTCCTGCGCCTGATCTCTCTACGGTCGTGTCGTATTGCTGTCCCACCGAATTATGAGAATGAGGGAAATGGGGAATGCTGTACGTGCGCACTCGCGTGTGCACTATAACATATTTACTGCGTATCTGGCTGATCATATGATCTGCCGCCATGTTCGTAAAACGGCCGGAATGCTATTATGATTCCCGTATTGGGCAAAATGTCGAGCGTGATTTTTTGGGCTCAGCTCAGGTTTATGATCAGTGATCACCAATCCGCACATATTCCAGTTCTGGCAACATCGGCCGCCTGGCGGAGACGGGCGCGGCTCACGCGACGCGCTGCCTCGCGCACGCGGACGCCATGGCCACGCTCGTCAAGCACCAGGCGCACCACCTCATACCGCAGCAGGGGGCGCACCCTAGTGAGTACAGACACCGATGCCTCAGTTCCGGCAACAAATATAATTCAACATTAAGACGATAGAGAGTCTCGTTATATCTCGGAACGCATTGGATGTTGAGGTTCTACGCGGAGAAGGCGTTGGACATGAAGAATCCTCGGAACGTTTGTAGCAAGCAAGCTGACAAAGACTTCGGACGATGCGATGTTGCAGTCGATAGATGCAAGCACCAGAGCACCCGCTCATACCGCAGCAGGGGGCGGACCCTAGTGAGTACAGACACCGATGCCTCAGTTCTGGAAACATTGACCGCGTGGCGGAGACAATAATATTTGCCAAATGAACAAGAGGGTCACCTGATAGTAAGTGATCACTACTACCCATAGACAACAACAACCGCACAAGTGTCGCAGATGCGTTTCCTGCCTTTAGTACCACATAACCTTCCCAACTGAGCTCTGGCGACCTTACTCATCAGCAGAAACATAGCACAACAGTTACGAAGTGCTATTTCACTGTGGTCTTCTGTGAGGTACAGGTACATCCCCAGACGAGCGCCTCATTCGAGTGGGAATTCCACTAAGCTCTACCTCTCTTAAAAAAACGTCCGGGGAATGTTTTTAAAACATTAATTCATAGTCGAAACGTGAGGCGTATAGTAACCTATATATTTTTTATTGCAGGTCAAATAGTAAGATCGCTATTAGAATCAGAAAAATGGGAACTAGCGCTAGAAATAGCGACTAAGTCCGGCCTTCCACGCAACAGTGTCCTAGCTGCTTGGGGCAAGGCGTGCCTCAAGGCGGGCTGCTTCAGACAAGCGCGGGAGAAGTTCGCTCACTGCTTCAAGAGTGCTGTCAACGTGTGTGTTGAAGTTACTGAGGACTGCGAGTTTGGAAAGGAAGCATCAGAATCACAGTTTCTAAACAGAAGGTAAGACCTATAGCGTAAGTTTTAGGTGTGTTAGCGTGGGGCAAGGCGTGCCTCAAGGCGGGCTGCTTCAGACAAGCGCGGGAGAAGTTCGCTCACTGCTTCAAAAGCGCCGTCAACGTGTGTGTTGAAGTGACTGAGGACTGCGAGTTTGGAAAGGAAGCATCAGAGTCACAGTTTCTAAACAGGAGGTAAGACCTATAGCGTCAGCTTCAGGTGTGTTAGCGTGGGGCAAGGCGTGCCTCAAGGCGGGCTGCTTCAGACAAGCGCGGGAAAAGTTCGCGCACTGCTTCAAGAGCGCCGTCAACGTGTGTGTTGAAGTTACTGAGGACTGCGAGTACGGGAAGGAGGCTTCGGAGTCACAGTTTCTAAACAGAAGGTACGCTATACGTAAGCTTTTGGTGTGTTAGCGTGGGGCAAGGTGTGCCTCAAGTTCACGAACTGCTTCAAAAGTGCCGTCAACGTGTCCGTTGAAGTTAGTAGGGCATGCACTTCAATTTATTCGACCTTAGACCATATTAAACCTGGGTAAAGTTCAAATTAAGGTGTATCGCTAGAGTCATATTCAAGGTTTACTGATTTAAATCATCAATTTACTACTAAACTGATTTCTAAAAATTAGTCTTAAGGGTAAGACTCCAAAATACTTGAGATGTGTGAGCGGAGCTGAGATGTGTCTTATGTAGCGAATAGGATTAAATTTCTGAGATGATCCCGTTTTTGGGCCCAAATCCTTTGGCTGCTTATGACACATCTACTTTCCGCTGGCACATCTCCACTTTGGTTGAGTCTCCCCTAAGCATCACGTTCCATAGGCAAAGTGCTAGTAGGTAAAAAAAGATATGACGTGCAATATAGTTTCTGTGTAACTCAAATTGCAAAATAAACTACTTTGACTTTGACAGGGTCCACAGCCTGCGGTACTCGGAGCGCTCGAGTTCCGTGTCCAGCGCGCAGTCGGAAACGCGGCCGCGCGCCAACCCGCCGTTGCTCGGCGAGATCGTCGCCATGCTCGAGGACATGAACTACCCCGTCAACCAGCAGCTGCTCGCCAAGGCGGAGACGATCAAGGTGACGTCACATACTCTCAGCGTCCACAGTCTCGGTACTCGGAGCGCTCGAGCTGTGTCCTACTGCTTGGCGAGATCGTCGCCATGCTCGAGGACATGAACTACCCCGTCAACCAGCAGCTGCTCGCCAAGGCGGAGACGATCAAGGTGACGTCACTTACCCAGTAGCGGTTATAGCTCATATTAATTAATACCATAGATGCTTCCTATGTCACGTTTGAGTGTCTCCACCAAATCGTCAAAAACTAACTTTGCGACGAAGTTTCATTCTCAGTGTCTTTCAACAGAAGACGACGACCACGCGATAATGACGTCATCCCATTTAAATGTTAGGCGGCGGCAGAACATGTGTTTGTTATCTTGCTCTATCACACGTGTTTCTTACTAAGGAGAAAAAGCCGTTTGCAGGCGGCTATAGCGGTTTAAAGGGTTTGAGAGGGACAAATAAAAAATATAAAAGGTTTCACTTTTGGGTGTTGCCAGTTTAAATATACATATTTGTATAACACAGGTTACAGCACGAGTGCATATGATACTTAACTCGGAGTCAGATCAATGTATATGATGTTTTGAAATATTTATGATTTCAGACAACGAACGAGAAGTTAACATCACTCAACGTCAGTAAAAAGAAGATTCAACTGACAGAGCCGGCGTTGAACATAATGCACACGCTCGCCAGCGTCAAGAAGATAAAGCAGGGGGACTACAGCGACTTCCAGACCGGCGTGGTGCCGCCCAAGAAGAGCCTCGCACAGGGACTATTGAGGAGGAACAATAACCATACTGAGACGAAGGTAGCGTATTCGTTTACGTCCGTAAAAGATCGATGTGAAAAGAAACGGATACGATTTTTTTTCCTGACGGATATCCGTGGATACGGACAAGGATCCGGATATCCGGAACATCACTAGTACGAACACACTAGGCGGAAAAAAACATTTTCTATACAAAATTACGCGTCGTAATTTCGGCGTAGTGTGTCATCGGCGAAGTCACGCCCAACTTCGGTCGCGTTTTTACGCCTAGTGTGTTTTTAAAGTAACGCAACGTGAAAATTGAACATGCTTTTTGTTTATTTATTTATTTATTTTTGCACTTAAGATGGTATTAAGCTACAACTTAAAATATACACGGACCCGTAAGGGTTTGGCAAGATATAAGCAATTAGAACACATAAATTTTAACATATATTTAAAAAAGTGACAATGATTGTCACATCTTCTAATTAAAGTTGAACTACCAAACGTACCTCCACAAATAATTCACAATCACAACTTCATTCCAGTCTGACAATTACCACAGACGTCTCGACCCGTTCTTCTACAAGGAATGCGTGTACTACCTAACCAACTACGGATCGCACGTCGCCAACATAGCTTTCTACATGAAGCATAGCAACATGACGGAAGTGATCACTTACTGCTACGACAACGTTGTGGAGAAGGAGATATTCACCGATTGCGTGTACATGGAGTGTTTGAAGAAGGATAGGGTCAATGAGCTGCTGAAGGCTATGAGCGATTTGGATAGCACGTTGGAGATGTGGGCGGTGAGTTAAGTTTTTTTTTGTTTGTTTTTGTTCGATCAATCTTATTTGTAGAGTATTGTTGCCACTCGAAAGGTTCGATCGGTAGTTAATACTGAAAAAACTACACATAATTTAGTATTTTATTATCTGTAGAACATTATCAGATTATCACAGATGATGGCTGCATGGCCTCAGTGTCCTTTGCCTGTCCAATGATTTTTTTACTTGGGGATAGACAAAGGTGGTCGGGCACAAACAACCACAGTTTATGACAGCATGGTTTCAGTTTCCTTTGCCTGTCCAAGGACTTTTTTCCTTGAGGACAGGCAAAGCGAATTTGGCACATACAGCCATAGATTATGGCTGCATGGCCTCAGATTATGGCTGCATAGCCACAGTGTCCTTCGTCTGTCCAATGTTTTTTTTACTTGAGGATATGCAAAGGAAACTATGCACATACAGCCGCTGCCAACGTCTGTAGGACATTCTTAATTAGAGTCTCAGGTATAGAATGTTTGACGGAGGGGGCGTGTGTTGCAGGAGTACATAATGCACATCTGCCGCACGCTGGAGATGAGCAAGCGTCTGGAGGCGCTGTACGCGCTGCAGGTGGGGTCCGGGCAGCACGCGCGCGCGTCCGCCACGTGCGCGCTGCTGTACGCCCGGCCCGCGCCGCGCCCCGCCTTCCACGCGCTGCAGCGGCGCGCGCACCACCTCGCCGCCGCGCTGCACCACCTGGCGCAGTGCGTGCCCGCGCCCGCCAGTGAGTACCGCCCCGCCCCCTGCGGCTGCTGGACGCCCGGCCCGCGCCGCGCCCCGCCTTCCACGCGCTGCAGCGGCGCGCGCACCACCTCGCCGCCGCGCTGCACCACCTGGCGCAGTGCGTGCCCGCGCCCGCCAGTGAGTACCGCCCCGCCCCCTGCGGCTGCTGTACGCCCGGCCCGCGCCGCGCCCCGCCTTCCACGCGCTGCAGCGGCGCGCGCACCACCTCGCCGCCGCGCTGCACCACCTGGCGCAGTGCGTGCCCGCGCCCGCCAGTGAGTACCGCCCCGCCCCCTGCGGCTGCTGTACGCCCGGCCCGCGCCGCGCCCCGCCTTCCACGCGCTGCAGCGGCGCGCGCACCACCTCGCCGCCGCGCTGCACCACCTGGCGCAGTGCGTGCCCGCGCCCGCCAGTGAGTACCGCCCCGCCCCCTGCGGCTGCTGGACGCCCGGCCCGCGCCGCGCCCCGCCTTCCACGCGCTGCAGCGGCGCGCGCACCACCTCGCCGCCGCGCTGCACCACCTGGCGCAGTGCGTGCCCGCGCCCGCCAGTGAGTACCGCCCCGCCCCCTGCGGCTGCTGGACGCCCGGCCCGCGCCGCGCCCCGCCTTCCACGCGCTGCAGCGGCGCGCGCACCACCTCGCCGCCGCGCTGCACCACCTGGCGCAGTGCGTGCCCGCGCCCGCCAGTGAGTACCGCCCCGCCCCCTGCGGCTGCTGGACGCCCGGCCCGCGCCGCGCCCCGCCTTCCACGCGCTGCAGCGGCGCGCGCACCACCTCGCCGCCGCGCTGCACCACCTGGCGCAGTGCGTGCCCGCGCCCGCCAGTGAGTACCGCCCCGCCCCCTGCGGCTGCTGTACGCCCGGCCCGCGCCGCGCCCCGCCTTCCACGCGCTGCAGCGGCGCGCGCACCACCTCGCCGCCGCGCTGCACCACCTGGCGCAGTGCGTGCCCGCGCCCGCCAGTGAGTACCGCCCCGCCCCCTGCGGCTGCTGTACGCCCGGCCCGCGCCGCGCCCCGCCTTCCACGCGCTGCAGCGGCGCGCGCACCACCTCGCCGCCGCGCTGCACCACCTGGCGCAGTGCGTGCCCGCGCCCGCCAGTGAGTACCGCCCCGCCCCCTGCGGCTGCTGTACGCCCGGCCCGCGCCGCGCCCCGCCTTCCACGCGCTGCAGCGGCGCGCGCACCACCTCGCCGCCGCGCTGCACCACCTGGCGCAGTGCGTGCCCGCGCCCGCCAGTGAGTACCGCCCCGCCCCCTGCGGCTGCTGTACGCCCGGCCCGCGCCGCGCCCCGCCTTCCACGCGCTGCAGCGGCGCGCGCACCACCTCGCCGCCGCGCTGCACCACCTGGCGCAGTGCGTGCCCGCGCCCGCCAGTGAGTACCGCCCCGCCCCCTGCGGCTGCTGTACGCCCGGCCCGCGCCGCGCCCCGCCTTCCACGCGCTGCAGCGGCGCGCGCACCACCTCGCCGCCGCGCTGCACCACCTGGCGCAGTGCGTGCCCGCGCCCGCCAGTGAGTACCGCCCCGCCCCCTGCGGCTGCTGTACGCCCGGCCCGCGCCGCGCCCCGCCTTCCACGCGCTGCAGCGGCGCGCGCACCACCTCGCCGCCGCGCTGCACCACCTGGCGCAGTGCGTGCCCGCGCCCGCCAGTGAGTACCGCCCCGCCCCCTGCGGCTGCTGTACGCCCGGCCCGCGCCGCGCCCCGCCTTCCACGCGCTGCAGCGGCGCGCGCACCACCTCGCCGCCGCGCTGCACCACCTGGCGCAGTGCGTGCCCGCGCCCGCCAGTGAGTACCGCCCCGCCCCCTGCGGCTGCTGTACGCCCGGCCCGCGCCGCGCCCCGCCTTCCACGCGCTGCAGCGGCGCGCGCACCACCTCGCCGCCGCGCTGCACCACCTGGCGCAGTGCGTGCCCGCGCCCGCCAGTGAGTACCGCCCCGCCCCCTGCGGCTGCTGTACTTAACGCCACTGAGGAACCGCCTTGTGCAGCGCGCACCAACTATATGCCGGCCACCAAGTGCAAGGCCGCACGAGACTGAGCGCACCCGCCCGTCTGATTGCACACCTTAGGCTGACACCGTGAATATGGCCGCCGCGCCGCCTGCCGCACCGCGGACCACGCGGCCGATAGCTGTGGCACACTTCAAACAATTTCCTTTCAATCAATTTCAATTCGCACCGCGGTTCTTACCGCTGCGGGCTGTGGCCACAGCGTGAGACCAACCGGTGAGTTCACATCCTCGCAGCGCCGCTGGTGAGTACGAGGGACGGCGTCTGTGCCTAGCGGTGTGTACTACATGTATTGCGGCCCGGTCACGCGGACATTCACATTGTGTTTTACTCTAAGTTCACGTAACTATACAATACGTTACTTGATGCACTTGCTCTATCAGTGTATAACAAAATATCGTTTCAAATTACAGAAGTGAACGATCCGAAAACGTTCCAATTCAACTTGGACAAGGCGACCATAGACAACCTTATGACGACGATGACGCGGCAGATCGAGCTGAGCAAGTACCTAGCGGCCTGTGAAGCCAGTGGAAGACTGAATGAGCGAGTATTAGCTGAAGTGATTCCGGCGGCGCGGCGGGATGCAGACGACCGGCCTGTGACGTTGTTCGGGTCTAATACGGACAAGATAAGACTGGTCGCTGCCGTGTTGGCTACGGGGCCGTCTATTGAAGCTGGGTTCGACTTAGCCTTCAAGTGAGTAGTCTTGAGGTTTCTTTATTCTTCTTAAGCGTTTTCTAGTGTCGTGCGAGGTGAAACCCGTTACTCTATTCGACCATAGACAAACCTGCAAAGCGTGCCTATCAGTGGCCTACGTTCTTCTTGTACTTATAAACATGATTCTCAATTCATTTATTTTATGCCCAAAGTTATATGTAGGTAGTTCTGGACGACAAGACCGATTACCTGCTAGGTTTATGTCGGTCTATCTTTCTGTCATTAATTATGATTTCAATCACAACTATCTTTGCTCTGAGAAAAAGAAAAATAGTTCTAACGTTTCTTAATTAATAATTTAATCCTATTTCAGGATTATAACGGAACACAAATTGGACTCGATGAACATTTACACCCACGTCGCCAAGTATCTGGTGCACGCCGACAGATTCATGGAAGTCAAAACACTGGCGAAATGTATCCGCCAGTCGAAAGAAACTGCGTCAAAGTGAGTATTATTGCAACAAACATAATTAGTATTATTGCAACAAACATAATCTAAACTTGAACAAATTTATTTATTCTTGGTATTTTATGTAGGTATAAAAATTTATTGAATGCTTCGTGTGATTCCTACTAAGATCTTTTGGATAATACCAATGGATATGATACCACTTTGGTACCGCATCTTTTGCAATCAGGGCTCCTCTTTTGCTTACCATCAGTTCTACCCTGGTAGAACCAATATACCGTACAGGTATAAAGCTTTAAAAACTCGGATGAAATAATAAAAATTACTCGCTCATTTTTCGATATTCATAAAATATCCTTACCTGTATAAATCAAATTAGTCTTTAGCCCTGGAGATTATCGGTAAACAGGTTAAGGTTTTTTTGTTGTGATTTTGTTTAAAATTTTCAGTTTGCGGATTTGACAATTTGAGCCTAACAATTTCCGTAATGACAAGGCCTAAACTGTTTATGTTGATGTAATAACATTGCTGTGTATTTGCAGCCTGATGAGTGACCAGGTGTTGGAAGCTGGCGTGGGCGCGGTGGTGGCGCGCTGCGAGTCGCGCGGGCAGCTGCACGACGAGCAGGCGGAGATACTCATCGCGGACATACATAGCGTCACCATCAAGGTATTTGTTTTATGACAAAAAAAATCGAGGGCTGTATAGTCACAGTTCCCTTTGCCTGTCCTCAAGGACGAAAGTTACTGAAACAAAATTATAGTATCTGTGGCCATGATTTAAGCGATTGACGCGCATAAAGACCCAAGCACAAGCTTAAGTTCGTATTTGGAACCAAAGCTTGCACTTGAGTTTATTTCAAAATTGGAAGCAAGGTAAATCTGCATGACGAGCAGGCGGAGATACTCATCGCCGACATACATAGCGTCACCATCAAGGTAGATGTTGGATCACAAAAAAAAATCGATGGCTGTATATTCAGAATTACCTTTGCCTGTCCTCAAGGACAAAAGTTACCAGAATAAAATTTTATTATCTGTGACCTTGATTGAATGAAGCGATTAAGGCGCTAAGTATCTGATGGAACCAAAGCTTGCACTTGCTTGCTTTTCACAATACTTTCCAGGTAGCCTAGTCTGTATAAAAATGGAACGAATATTTTAATTGGATTAATACAGATTTTTGTTTTACTTACAAATTAGGAGTACTAAAACTTATGGAACCATTTTTAAGGGACAATCTGCCATTAAAATATGAAAGAAAATTTTAAATTTAGAACGCGTTCAGATTATAACCAGCCAGCATCTCACATAAAAACTTTTTCCGCCACAGTTTATAACCCCGTCTGTACGATCCACAGATATCATGCTACCTAGTGTGCCGCAACGTGAGCAGCGCGTACATCCTGGCGGCGCGGCACGAGCGCGCCGGCGACCTGCGCCGCGTGCTCAGCGACGCCGAGCGCCTCGGCAACGACGCCGTGCGCAACGCCTGCCTCAAGCGGCTCACGGCGAGGAACGTACTCTAAGCGAACTTAACCGACTTGAAAAAAAGAGGTGGCTCCTCTTTTAGACGATGGTAGTCTAAAAAATACCTACAGCGATAACACAGGACGCATTACCGACGCCAAGCGCCTCGGCAACGACGCCGTGCGCAACGCCTGCCTCAAGCGGCTCACGGCGAGGAACGTACTCTAAGCGGACTTAACCGATTTAAAAAAGAGGTGGCACCTAATTACGATATAATTCGCGACGATAGCGATAGCTCGTGCCCGCGACGCACAGACCACGGCGAGGAACGTGCTCTAAAAAATATTTTTAAGTATATTTGACGTAGGACATATTTTTTCAGACCTGTAGTGTGTTATCTACTACAAACTTCTTCATTTGTTACACGTGCAAGTATTTCAAGTAGCTCACTTGAATTAGCAGTACTCCTTTCATTCGAGAGATACTGTTTTATTTTAGTAGGTACACTATATTCCTCATATCCTTTACTCTAAAGTTAAATAGAACCGAAATAGCCTCTAGGCGTCCATTCTTTAAAATCCTCGGTCTGGCCCACTGCTTACGCATTGATGAGACATGGCCCCGTTGGATGCATTTTACCCCAATCCATCACGCTATTCCCGACTTGACCGAAACGACCCTATTTTACAACCTATAAATAAGTCTATCTTATAGTTTTACTTAGATAATTGACAATAATGTATGAAAGGTTATGTCAACCAATCCACCTACATAGTAAGCGATAATGGACTTATCTCAGATGATACAACTTGAAAGTAGCATCTGCCAAATTCGTACGCGAAATATTATTAAGTTTAAGCGTATTAACACATTAGGCTGGAATTCCACGAAGTTCTGAAACAATGCATTTTCGATACAAAATTACGCTTCGTAATTTCGGCATCTTCCATTCAAAACACAATGCAGGCGTAGTCAAAAATTCTGCATATATGTTTAAAAATTGCTCAAAAAAGTATAAATAAGAATGTCTTAAAAATCCTTGTTTGAACAATAATAACATTTTGAAATGAGAAACATTTTTCAAGGTTTGAATAATTGTTATTATGAAGAACAGAAGCAAACTAATTTATATTCATTAGTATTCGTTTTTACGAATTTTAAAAGGTGGAA
This sequence comes from Nomophila noctuella, assembly GCA_958496325.1. Classification (NCBI taxonomy): domain Eukaryota; kingdom Metazoa; phylum Arthropoda; class Insecta; order Lepidoptera; family Crambidae; genus Nomophila; species Nomophila noctuella. The sequence goes on along the minus strand of OY292499.1, from coordinate 10,071,521 downwards.
TAAATACCTACTTTGGTTTGACTTTTGATGACTTGAAGTGACTGGAATTTAATTCCAAAGTCTATTTGTTATCAATAAATAGCTGTGTATTGGTATTGAAAAGCCTATTCACTGAAATCGTAATAATTACTCACTTAATATTAATTTTATGTATGGTTAGGTATAATGAATATTTAAATGTAATATGTATTGTAATATAAGTAATCGGCATAAATAAAGGTGCTTGTTTGGACTGATTGTGATGAATTGTGAAAAAAAATATAAATAAAAATGTTTGTGATGTTGATATATTTGTAAATGAATGATTCTGGTAGGATTTCGGGATCAAAAGCTATATGAGAGTGGATCTATTTATTTATATTAGTTATTTGTTTATTATTCATTTAAAATATTTTTATAACCTTGAAGATTTACTATATAAATATTAACATATCCAACCCATTATATGCATTTAGAAACATAGATAACAGTATTATCAAAATCTGAAATGAAAAAATTTCGCCTTTTATTTAATAAGTATTCCAAAAAAATTACTCAAACCAAGCCTCTATATTAAAGCTTTAAAACTTGTTTGATACTTTTGTAAAATTTTTGTTGTGAATATTCACAATGTTTTCAAATCTATTTCGAAAACAATATTGTTATAAGAACAGTCACAATTATGTTATAGTGAAACTGAACTGATATTATTCATTTGTACAGATAATTTATGCTTCATGCTGGTCTCATTTTGTGATATTGAGTACTTTATTAATGCAATGAATTGTAATTATGTTATAAATTTGCCAAATAAATTGATTATATAAAATTTTGTTCAATTAGCAACTACCTAAAACCCCGTTAGAGATCTCACTTCAGAGATAAATTTCTAATGACACTAAGTTATGGGTAAGATCCAGGACTGAAAACAGGACTATTGTAATATCAAATGAATGTCCAAATGATATTAAAAAGTTGAAACTAGCCAAAAATTATTCATGGCTGTATGGTTTCTTGGAAGTTTGCTTTATAATAATGGATAATATGAATTATTATATTGTGAGTAAACAATATTTATTTGCAAATTCTTAAACTTAAAATATGTATGTATACAAAATCGGTTTCCGGACAGATGGTCATCGACTTAACTGTGAGTGCACAGTTAGTGACGGCACGGGGACATCCAACTCTTCAAATCTCACTCACAAGAGAAGAGCACAGTTCAATGGACTGAGTCCCTCACGCTAGAACATCACATTGTTGCACTGAGTTCAAATTTTGTTCATCCACTTAATAGGTCACATAATCTTCAGTCTTGACACATTGCCTTGACATAAATCCTTGTTATTGTGTGGCCATGGCCTTCTTCTTCGGCTTTTTCAAACGTTTCAAACCGTTCACGCTTGTTTTGAGAAGGTTGGAGTAGGCAGTACTGAACTTTTCCACATCTCGCTGCTCTATTACTGTTGAAATCTTTTTGCTCCTAAACTGTGCCCTAATTAAACATTTGTAACTAGGGTTTATGACTGCCGGTGTGCCGTCCCGCGGTTCTGGTTTAGTTCGACCGTCGTCTGAAATGCAACAAGAAAATATTAATGTAATAGGTTAATTTAATCATATAACATCGAGTTACGTCCAATTATCACTTACATCTTTTCATTGTCATAGTCACGGAACCTTCCCCACGAGCTTTTTGAAATAGCTTTGTAAGCTCAGCTAGAAACTGAAAATTAAATTCGAGTCAGTACATAAAACCTGAATGATTGGAATCACGATTCTGGTAAAGGATTATTGGCATACCCACCTCGTCGTTCCCTAATAAAACCATAGTTTTGTAGTGTATGACCTTTTAGTATGAGCTCATCAATGTTTTACTGAGTGTAAATAATTAATTTTAGTACAGTTTCCACATTTTTAGCTAATGAAAAACTAAAACTTAAATCTCCAGGCCAGCGACACGTTGACATACGTCAGTGACGTTTATTGTCACACGAAATGACACTACACTTTTTAACTTGTAATACACTGATAACTTTGATCCTCAGGCTATTATTCTATGTGGAGTTATTCTATTATTATAAATAATTTTACTATTGCTTAATTGGGTTCTAAAAGTATAGAGTAAACGTATAGTATAAATAAATGCACAAAATATAAACGAAATAGTCAAAGACTTCATTCTAGTATTATTGTACTCTATGCTTCATTCCGACCAAATAATTTTGCGCGTACTGTACACCTATTAGATGAATGAATCCCAACAAAAATCTTCATACATAAATAAATTCTACATTCCTACAATGAATTGTACTGAATATAGGTACAATCATACGATTCCTATGAAATGTGTATTAAAGCCGTCAACGTGAAGCATTATTCGCATGAATACAAATCCTTAACCTTAAATAAATAATAAATTAATGAATAATAATATCAAACTACCCCCAGCAGAGATTTTAAATGCTGATTTTTATATTAAACACGTTTGCGTTGAATTATTATTACGTACGACGACGCGCGAATGCGCAGTATTATCTAACTAAATCAACATGAACACTCAGGTTTTTTATGTTAGTATTGTTGTGGCGTGCCCCACGAAACGCACGTGAATCGTGCAAAATTAAAACATTTTTTGTGACCTTACAACAAATGGCCAGTAGTAGATAGATTTAATCTGACTAATAATGTCTTATCAGGGTAAGTTAACTACCGACCGAAATATAAAACATTTTCGATAGATTTTGCAAGAGCTTGTATTACGAAAGTCGTGTTTATTTATGAGTCGAAGCGGTCGCATGGCGGTCAGATAGGTTTCTAGCTACTATGTTAATTGGTAAAATTTGTCTATGCTTGTTATGTATATTTTTCATTACTATTTATATTTACTTTCGTCCACATTGTTATAATTAAGTAGGTAATGAAAAAATATAAATAATAGTAAGGTACACTGTAGGTACCTACCTACCAATATTCATTTTTTAATAGAAAAATTGTTTTACTCTCCCGTTTAATACAGCTGGTTGAAATGAAAACAGATTTCATAAATCAAGTTTTACCATATTGTGGAGCTCGGAACATCACAGGATTTTTTGAATCTTCATTTTTTCTTAGAAGGATGTCAAGGGTTTTTCTCGTTGCTATTGCTTAACTAAGGTGAACTACCCTTAAACATCCGCGTAAAAACTCACCTTTATTTTAATCGTTGGTTCAAATCAGCCTTAAGATAACACATTTTATACTCCACAACACAAAAATGCAATGCGATTTCAGCACAATATGCGACGGCGGCAGTGGCCACAGTCGGCGTGGTCGGAGGAGCGTACTACGCGTACCGCGCCTTCCAGGAGTCGAGGAAGACCAAGCTGCCAGAGGAGTGGACCCACGTGGGCACCTTGAAAGACTTATGCGTGTACCCGGTCAAGTCCTGCGCTCCAGTCAATTTGAAATCGGCCGAGTGTTCGATCCTCGGCTTGAAAGATGGTTGGCTCCGAGACAGGTAAAAATAATGGTCCATAACTTCTATTTATCTCAAACTAAGCTCGAAGGAACGGATATGCATACTTAAATACGCATATAAACATCCATGACTCGAGTACAAATGTCGATGTTCATCACACAAACATTTGCCCCTAGCGTGATTTAAACCCGCGACCCTCGGTTTTGTAGCCAGAGTCTTAAACCACAAGACTTACGTGGGCACCTTGAAAGATATGTTCGTATGCCCGGTCAAATCATGCGCCCCGGTTAATCTCACGACGGCCTAGAGCTCCATCTTCGGCTTGAAAGATGGTTGGTCGCAGGTCGAAAGATCTTAAATTATACCTAATAATAGATAGGTAAAAATTATGGATCATACATAAGCTGCTTTTTTGATGATAAATACATAATGTTTAAATAACTAAAATTTTATCCTGTTTTCGACGATGTTGACGATGATTCTGTGGTAATCTTAATAAGCTATTTTTGTTGTGATAAGAAATTCAAGTTGTTTGTTACCTAAAGTTATAGCCTGATAGTAACCTAGATTGTCCAATACGTCTGATGCCCACAGAGTCCTGATGGTGGTGGACGGGAAGAATAACTTCATCACAGCCCGAGCTTTTCCCGAATTGCTATTGGTGCAGCCTACTGTGAGGAATTCCATTCTGACTTTGAAGCATGAGGACATGGAAACTTTGCACGTCAATTTAGCCGAGGCAAGTACCTATCTAGTCAGTAGTTTTTTTTAAATAATATATAGAGACAAAGATAACTTTTTATTTGGGACTTCTTTTCTTTTAAAGCCGTTTACCTAATAGGTACAATAAGGTACTGGCAGTAATGCTGGCCGGAAGAAGTGTACCCTTTTTTAAATTTAGAACATTTAATTTAACAGTTCTTTTTTTTTAATACAGGTAAACGCACTGAAGGAGGCAAAGACAGCGTTTGTGTGGGGTTGTGAAGTGCCAGTACGTGATTGTGGCTGGGAAGCCAACGAATGGTTCTCCAGGTAGATAATTAAGCGTACTTGCATAAAGTCCGCAATGTGAATTAATTACTAATATTTATTTTATGTTGCATCATTGCTGGTTGATTATAAATAAAAAAAACAATTCTATTTATATCGCTTTTAACGTTATTTATTTGTGTGATATTTCAGGTTAATCAACCGTACTACGACCGACTACCGCTTGGTGTACTACGCATCAGAAAATTCTCGTATTCTTCGAGAATCAACGAACAAAGTTTTTAAATTCACCAAGAATGACACGGTACCTACAAGGCAGCACAATAACTTTAGACCTATTCTTCTATGACGTTTCATTCATTTCATAGGTCTAAAAGTCTAAAGTTATAACAGGTCCTTAATTATCAGTATTTATCTTTTTTGCAGGGTGCATTACCAGATGAAGTACCGTTCAACCTGATCAATCAGGCCTCGGTGGACGATCTTAACAGTCGGTTAACCGATTGCCAGGTCACCCCACGTAATTTCCGACCTAACTTCGTCCTGTCCGGGACCGCGAAAGCATACGACGAAGACAATTGGAAATTTATTAAAATCGGAGAAAACGTTTTCGAGATTATCAAACCATGCACTAGGTAACCACATTTTAAATTGCCTTTAGGGTATCAATATAAGAAAATATGGGTATCGGACTTCATTATTGGCATTTTTTCTTATTTCTAGGTGCATCTTGACTACTATCGATCCGGAGACTGGTGTTCGTAATTCAAAAAGTGAACCGTTAGAGACGCTCAAAAGGTAAATACCGTTTGAAATAAACAAAATAGGACCCAATTGCACAAGTGTTGTTCAAAATGAGTGTAACGGATTTATAGCACTTTATTGTCATGGACATGGCCAGAGGCCTTACTACCAAGTCTTAGAGCGATCTAAAAACTACGCTCGTTTTAAGATTGCTTTATGACCTTATGGTTTGGCCCCAGGTCCATATTTAAAGTGCCAGGTTAGTATCTCTAGATATGTAATTTTATCGTAAAATTATTTACAGCTACCGTCAGATCGAAGACCCAGCGGTTCGTCGGACGACCGGCAACTCGCCAAGGATGGGGGTGCAGATGTCTTTGCGTTCCGGCCCCGGCGGCATTGTCTCCCTTAACGACCCCATATACGTGGCATAGTGGCTGTGGTACAGTTTACGATAAGCAAAAATAAATAAAGTTAAAATTGCTGTATTTTTTCGACTACATCCTTTGCTTAAAACAAAAATATCCATCGAATCGAATCCTCATAAGCAAATAACAATTGTTTGAAACTCAAAATAAGTAGGTAGTTACCTAGGTGCAATAATAATTCGATTATTTGGTGACAATAACAAGGTCAAGGCCAACTTAAAAGACTGAATCCATTTAATGAAACATAACCTCTCTATTCATAAATTCATGAAAACTGAACAAATCTGGTAATCAAGACAGTCACTAACCCTGATCTCTAATTTGGTAACGACTAACGACAGATTATTTGAGTATACGTAGGTATGCACTATGTACACGGGAGAATACAAACAAAATATATGGCCACTTGCTTGACTAGTTGCTACTAGTGATGTGCCGGATTACAAAAAGTGTAGATCCGCGGTTACGCTTCCGGATACTGATACTCGGTGTCAAAATCCGCGGATATGGATCTTTATTTACTGGAATTCAATTGGTAACAGCACGAGACCGCGAGTGACCTTGAAACGATTGTTGACACTACGCTCGTCCCACGCAATGATGTCCATGTTTCGACATGCGTCACGCGGGTAGTACTCTTGTTTTTTTTTTATAGCTTTGTTTGACACTGAGCCGCTTAATATTTTTGATTCTATGCTCATACATCATTTCATACTATAAATTGAAATTTAGTGAAGAAAAGATCCGCGTGAAAAGCATCAGATACCGATACGAATACGATATTTTTCAGGTAGATATCCGCGGTTACGGATACAGATATTCGGAACAACACTAGTTGCTACCCAAAGATATTTGTGTACGTAGTAGGTATCAAGACACTTATTGCGACAAGGTCGCCGGCGCTGTCACACTGATACGTTATTGTTCCGAACGGGTTCACAACAGTTCAAAACACTCGCAAGCTTTTGAAATATTGAAACACTCACAAATTGATGTAGCTTGTATCGAATCATGTCTCAACATGGTAAGTTCAATGTTTAGATATTATGTTTTCGATCTTAATTCCTATATTAAGTATCTTTCGGTCAACTATCGAGTTATTGTGAAAGAAGGATGGGTTAAGACTTTATTTTCCGACGCCTCCCGCCACTGATTTATTTATTTACCCACACTGATCATCGCGACGAAAACACACACAGATGCGATCAAAAAATACATACATGTTGCAAACTGTGTATGTATGCAATATAAATGCTTTTCATATCATATTCATAAGTAATATGTCTTATCTTGGATGTTACGAATTGTAAGAGATAAAGAGTCTATTCCTGTGTTTGTTTACCTTTACCTTAGATTTATCTACATACGTATTTAATGAACACAACTGAACAGTACCTACTTAAAATTCAAAAACGAATTGTAATTGTTGTGATAAATTATTTTCGTTAATTTATTTTTGCCTGAAATACAAAAGCTAAATTACAGAGTGTTGTTTATTTCATTTAGGTCACAGAAGTTACGTAAATAACACTCTTATCAACTGCTCTGCCTTAAACTATATTTTATATGACAACTTTGATAACCAAATAAAATTAACATCTGTAACGTAGAAGTATTTATTTTTCTCATTTATATCTATATGCACTTTGTAATATTAGAAATATCATGCACAGGTTTTAAAGAACGGTTAAATTATAGTATAGAGCTATGCGGCTCGATTAGCGGAATTAAAATATGCAAATCTGATTATTCTTAAGTCAATTTAATCTACGATAATCTCGGTTAGGAGGTTGCCGCTGCCCTACTCTGGGTAGGCCCATGTACCTACATCTATGGAAAGATTTGGTTTCGCAGTCTTCCCTGACGACTATTTACCTAGAGACTTTGGTTTAAGAGACGAACGAATTTCCTTTTGAAAGGCGCCGCCATTTCCCTCGCAGAAGTCTATGGGTGATGATGACCATCATTTGTGGTGAGCCATTCACTCCCACAATAGTCAGGTTAAGCTGTAGAGGTAGCCTTTTGCCTCCGCTAACAGCGAAGTCTCTATCGCCTAAAAAGAAAGGTCCAGTCAAGAGGCAGTTGGCACTTATTGCATTAAAATTAATTAAAAGCCGAATTGTTGCAAATCTAGTAGTCACATGCTTTTTTTTTAATTTCAGGGAATTACGCAACTGCAGCCCTGGCTACAGCTGGAGTGCTAGGCGCCGGTTACTTCGCCTTCCGCTTCTACCAGGAGTCTCGGAAGACCAAGTTGCCAGAGCGCTGGACGCGCGTCGGCACTCTCACGCGCCTGGATATCTACCCGATAAAGTCCTGCCGGGCCATACCGATCGAGAAAGTGGAATGCACCTTCCTGGGATTGAAAGATGGATGGCTGCGAGACAGGTGAATACAGATGCTGTGACAGGTTTAATTTTTAATTAACGTTATGATTGTTTATAATTTTGATAGAGTTACAGTAGCTATTAACGAATACGCGGCCTGTAGCGTATCGAGTGAAAAATAAAAATATCGTAAATGGTACATAATGGATTCTAGTTTTTTTTGTGCTCTGGTTTTTGTTATTCAGAAGTGAAGAAGTAATATCAGAAAACATAAAGAGATAAGATAAGAATCATAAAAAAATTCGAGAGGCGTTTTGTTTTAACTGTTCGCTACTTGATACGATACGATAGGATTCTAGTTGACATAGGTAATGATTACGAGCTGTAGATACCTACATGATTTATGAACGTCTTTAGCTTCGTCTGAGCCTACACAGGTTTGCATGAATCTATTGGACTTAAGTAGGTATTTGCAAAAATATGGGTTAAGCGAGAAATCATGCATACGTCAAATATAGGAAAATTTTAAGAGAGGTAGAGCCTATTATTGTAGGTATCTGTGGTAGAGCTAAGTGGAACTTCCACACGAATGAGCCGCTCGTCTGGGGAAGTACCTCCACCTTACAGAAGACCACAGTGATATAGCACTTTGTAATTGTCGTTCTATGTTTCTGCTGGTGGGTAAGGTCGCCATAGCTTAATTGGGGAGGTTATGGGGTCTCAAAGGCCGGCAACGCATCGGCGACCTGTAGCGGATGTCCATGGGCGGCGGTGATTGCTTACCATCAGCTACCCGCTAGTTCGTTTGCCGCCTCTGCCATAAAAAAAAAACTACATTACCTATTGTGTTTTACCTACAGAATCTTGATGGTGGTGGATGAGGCCAACAACTTCATCACAGCGCGAGTGTACCAGGAGCTATACAGCATACAGCCGTCGATTGAGAACTCCGTGCTGAGTCTATCAGCCCCGGGATTCGGTTCCGTCAAAGTTGATTTAGCTGAAGTAAATATTTTTTAGCTTCTATTGCCTACATACTAACTTTATTGACATCTGCCTTAATAATACTTGCCTTATCTTTTTGATGTTTTTGGAGCTTCTCAGGCGGAACGTCTAAGATATTACCTAAAATGTGCTCAGACTCGGAGAAGCCTCTTGCTGGAACTGAAATAATAAAAATTATCAATAGAAGTACCTATAATATAATTTGGAATTGTATTTATTTTTTCAGATAATAGCGTCAAAAAGTCCGAAAGAGTCCGTTGTATGGGAAATCGAAGTGCCAACATACGACTGCGGGGACGAAATAAGCGAATGGATTACTAAGTAGGTACCTACCTATTATTAGTTTTTGCTTAATGTAGCTTTTGAAATTCAAAATGATGCTCCTTTACGTCAATAACTCTATAGTACGACCTGGATCATTACTAAAGTTTACGTGGTATGTTTCTAACTTAAATGAATGTCGTTTTCTTCTTTAGAGTAATAAACCATCCGCCAAAGAAATTCCGTTTGGCCTATTATGCGACAGAGAGCAGTCGGAAACGAGCTTCTACTGGATTAGCAAAGGCTTATAACGTGACCGAGACAGAAACGGTAAACACAAATCATTCATATAAGTATAGTGATTTATCTTTTATCAAAATAAGAACCTAAATTTACTCAAGTTAGTTTGAGAATGTTGCAAAATTATTCTCGCAGAAGTAGTGGCCAAACAGCGAATAATAAATATATTCTTGTGAATGGAAGAAATAAGGGAAGGGAAAACAAAACGTCTTTAACCCGTTTTAAATAACATACCAACATTGTGGCTTTACAACGATTGGTGTCTAAGGGCCATAGCACACGGCGTATTTTACACGCGCAGACGACGCGCAGATTACACGCGTATACGCGATTCAAACGAGATTCCAACGCAACTTTGTAACTTTTGTATCATGATTGCAAACGCAACAATCAGAATCTACGGCGCCGAAAACGCGCGTTCCTGAAACGCGCGTCGTCTGCGCGTTTAAAATACGCCGTGTGCTATGGCCCTAACTTTTGTCAATTTTATTTTAAGCATTTTTACATGCCAAGTTCCTAAGTAAATATTATTAAACCTTTATCTATAATTTTAAAAACTGTTGTTACTTAGTTAATTTATTAACTTGGTGTTCAGGGGGCGTTTACCGACGACACATCGTACAATATAATAAACGAGGCGTCGGTAGCGGACTTGAATACGCGCCTGAGAGACGGCCAAGTCACTGTCGGTCACTTCAGACCCAACTTCGTCGTCTCAGGAGCGAAGGCATACGACGAAGACAACTGGAAGTTTGTCAAGATCGGAGAAAACATATTCGAAGTTGTGATGCCGTGTGTCAGGTAGGTTTATTGGAAGTTAGTTCTTCTTTAAACGTATTATCACTTATCACTTTTCAAGAGAGGCAGAACTTAGTGGAACTTCCGCTCGAATGAGCTGATCATCTGAGGAAGTACCTCCACCTTACATAAGACCACAGTGAAGTAGCAATTCGTAACTGTTACGCTATGTTTCTGCTGGTGAGTAAGGTCGCCCGAGCTCAATTGGGGAGGGTATGGGGTCTTAAAGGCAGGCAACGCATCGCATGTTTATGTCTATGGACAGCGGTGATCACTTACCATCAGATGTCCATCATGTTTGCTTGCCTCCCTTGACATAAAAGAACATTCCGACTTAAATTAATTGAACTTTTCAAACTCATATTTATCGTAATTGGTAACATGTTTTTTCAGAGAGATAATGCCTCTTATGCAAATAATATAAAAGCGAGTCACATGTGATTTTTGAAAAATCTAATGTTTTCAGATGCGCAATGACGACGATTGATCCTGAAACTGGAGTACGCAACCAAGAAAGTGAACCATTAAAAACTTTAAGAAGGTAAGCATTCTTGTATATTATGTATTATTATTATTAAATATGTAATAGACGATATATTTTACTAGCTGACCCGTGCACTTCGTTGGGAAAATGTCAGTTTCGCAAGAAACGGTTTCATTCGACCGTTTTTTCTCTGATTTTCTTTGCAACACGGACTACTACATAGAAGCCTTTTTTTCATTTTTTATGTAATCTATGACACTTCAATAATGTGGCTTTCTATTGGTGAAATAATTTTTAAAATCGGTTCAGAAGATCCTGAGATTACCCCTTACAATTTAACAAATATACAAACACACAGACTTGACTTCTTTATAATATTAGTATAGATTACATACAGAACATTTTGTTGTTGATTTCAGTTACCGTCTCGTGGAAAGCGAGAAGCACCGTAAGGCGACAGGAATAGCGCCCCGCATGGGATTGCAAATGGCGCTGCGCTCCGGGCCCGGCGGAGTTATAACTCTTAATGATGACATTTATGTTGCGTAAAAAGAATAAAGATTTTTGCATTACTTATTGCAATATACAATTAATTGTACATTGTGTTATGGGCAATAAACAGAACCATTAACAACGTTACAATGTTAATCGTTATTATGTGTGTAAATCTGAAATATTACCCTACGAGAACGAGCCAGTTATATGGTCAAACATTTATCTCGTCGGACACATTTAATCATTAATCGTATAAAAAAATAAGTGACATTTTTCGCTGATACTTTATAACTCAAGGAGAAAGAATAAGAAGCTCACCTATTCAAACCAAAATGTGTGTGGGTTTATGTGAAGTTTGCACAAAATCGGTCAAGTGATTCTTCATGTATTACAAGTTGCGGAGCACGTACCGGGCCGCTAGTTATAAATAAAACAAATAAGTCAAAATGCTTAATTGTATTGTCACTAGAGTATTAAATCCTCAAGATCTGCGCGCATATCTGCTTGGAGTCCTTGTTGGCGGCAACGAGCAGCCGTGCGAACGTGCCGCCGCCCGCGCCCTTGGCCAGGTGCTCCGGGTTCACCACCACGCACCCGTTCACCTCCTGGGTGTGACAACAAAATCGCTATTAAACCAGTTTGTTTTTGAAGATAAACTCTCACACATTTGTAGATTAAAAAAATAAATAAACCTAAAAAAATTACATAGGCATCTTCATCATCTTAGTGCTTTTCTAGTTTACATCCTCGGCCATTGTCGCGGAGCCCAGAGTACTTCGACTATGATCCTGAATTGACTGGCCTGGTTATAACAATAGAGCGACTGTCATCTGACCTCCATAACTCATACAAGATAAACCATGAATCCTAAATAAATTTTAGATTGGTCGCCCGAGCTCAGTTGGAGAGGGTATGGGGTTTTAAAGGCAGGCAACGCCTCTGCGACCCTTGTGTCTTTGATGTTCATGAGCATGCACTATCTGTGCGAAAACTTAAAAAAAAAAAGTTTTTTGTCGGAATGACGTCGCTTATGGCAGCTGAAAGCTACCTCCACATCTTAACCGGACTATGGAGACACAGTCACATTATCCACGTACCTTAACGAAGTACCTGAAGTTAGACGGCAGCACGAGAATGTGCGGCGCGCGCGGCAGCGTTGCGTGCGCCGCCCACAGCGCCGCGTCTGCGGGAGTGGTACCGCCGCCCGCGCGCAGCGGGTAGGCCGTCTGCTGCGCCGACACGTGCGCCGCTAAGCGCGCGAGCCGGTCGCCGCCCATGCCCCTGGACCGGACATTGCAAAATCATTAACATGTTCTCCTCATCATAGCATTTCGCCCCACGCCCCATGGTCCGTTTAGTTTTGAGACGAGCAAAAATCCTTACTTATTTTATAAATGCGAAAGTAACTCTGTCTGTTACGCATTCCCGCTAAAACTCTCAGCCGACTTTGAACATAAGCTACCTATCATTAAGAAAAAAGGAATGCTCAAGACTTGGCTGGGGCACTGCCGTGCCCCTAAATCTGAACACAGAAGAAGTCGCAGGCGGCCACTATATGTCATAAAATCTCCTTTATGTTTAATTTCATTCGTTTTCGTTCTGTCAAACTCATTAAAGTTTGCACTTCCAACGGCCACTTCCAATGATATTCTGAACTAATGACTGACTAATTCTCTTAAACAATTAAATTCATGAGTCAATGTTCTTCATTTTCTTTCTGCTTACAAATATTATCCACAAAAACTAAGAACTAATAAATTCTTTGGACAAACACGCCAATTGCCTAACCCCAATCTAAGCTCGAAGCTTGTTCCTACTATGGATGCTAGGAAATAGATAAACATACTTTAATTCTTTTATAAATATCCATGACTTGTGTATGATGTTCATCACACAAATATTTGCCCCTAGCAGGATTCTAACCTAAACTCACCTACGACCCTAGGTTTTGGTTTTGCAGCCAGGGTCTATGAACACTAGACCAACGACCATGTCGTAATTATTGCATAACTTACAATGATATCTCCTCCTGGCTCAAGTGCATGAGCACGTCCGTACTGGTGGCGGTGACGATTAGCCCGCTGATGTTGATGGTGCAGGGGTCCGGCAGGAAGTGCACGTTGGGAGGTTTCCGTCGACTCGAGTACGGCGGCGTGGGGTAGATGTTCACGTGAAATGCGTCTTTCAGGCTCGACACGATGTATATCTTCGTGTATGGGCTGTAATAGATGTATTTATTTTTTTAATATGTAATATAAAGTGGCTTCCCAAGTCCCTATGTACAAAATATGTAGGTTTTGTAAAGAGCTTATAACAAATTCGGGGGTCTTTTTTTGGTAGGTAGAATTGTATAAATGGAATGTTTTTATGTGTAACATGTGCATTGTGCAATATAGTACAGGAATGCTGATCATTTCTGCCAGTTACTTTCTACACCAATTTTTTAAGTGATCGCCATAGTGATTAGTAATGTTTGTCAATTTGTGCAATTATTAAAACTGCAAGAAGCCGTCTTTGCTTCTCATTGTTAATTGTGAACCATTACCATATCATCTCCATTTTTGTCTTCTCGAAGCCCCATTATATTATCATTCATCATCATCCTAGCGCCTCTGGGCCTCCTGGTTGCATCCTTGGCCATTGCCTTGGAGCCCAGGGTATGCTGCGACTATGATCCTGAATTGACTTACCTGGTTATTACAATGGAGCGACTGTCGTCTGACCTCCATAACCACAAGGGAAATTCAGACCAGTTGGATCATAGACGGGACCAACAAAAGGGAATGGAAAGCCCCATTATATCATTAATAATAGCAAATAGGTACGAACATCTCACCTTATTGTACCCAGCTCCCCTAAGCTGTCAATCAGTTTGTCAAAGAATGCCTTGATTGATTCCGCCACGAAGTTGTCCTTGACTCTGGAATGTTCGCTGTCGAGGAAGGGCCCGGTGAGGAGGACCACGTGAGGCCAGTGTTACTATTTGCGAAGCCAACAGTACGAATTCCTCAAAGTGCACCATTATATCATGCATGATGCCAAATAAGAAACTACATAGATAAGTGTGTATTCTCACCTTATTGTACCTAGGCCCTAGCTCTCCTAAGCTGTCAATCATTTTGTCAAAGAACGCCTTAAAAGACTCCGCCATGGAGTTGTCCTTGACTCTGGAATGTTCGCTGTCGAGGAAGGGCCCAGTGAAGAGGACCACGTGAGGCCTTGATTGCTATTTGCGAAGTCAACAGTACGAATTCCTCTTTGGTTCCTCAAAGTGCACCATTATATCATGCATGATGCCAAATAAGAAACTAGATAAGTGTGTATACTCACCTTATTGTACCTAACTCTCCTAAGCTATCAATCAGTTTGTCAAAGAACGCTTTGAACGACTCCGCTATGGAGTTGTCCTTGACTCTGGAATGTTCGCAGTCGAGGAAGGGCCCGGTGAGGAGGACCACGTGAAGCCTTTATTGCTATTTGCGAAGCCGACAGTACAAATTCCTTTTTGGTTCTTCAAAGTGCACCAATACAAATGCATGATGCCAAATAAGTGTGTATTCTCACCTTATTGTACCTAGCTCTCCTAAGCTGTCAATCAGCTTGTCAAAGAACGCCTTAAACGACTCCGCCATGGAGTTGTCCTTGACTCTGGAATGTTCGCTGTCGAGGAAGGGCCCGGTGAGGAGGACCACGTGAGGCCAGTGTTACTATTTGAGAAGCCAACAGTACAAATTCCTTTTTTGTTCTTCAAAGTGCACCAATATAAATGCATGATGCCAAATAAGTGTGTATTCTCACCTTATTGTACCTAGTTCTCCTAAGCTGTCAATCAGTTTGTCAAAGAACGCCTTGAAAGATTCTGCCATGGAGTTGTCCTTGACTCTGGAATGTTCACTGTCGAGAAAGGGCCCGGTAAGGAGGACCACATGAGGCCGGTGCCGGCCGATATGCGAGACCAGGTCCTTTAGAGGCTCGTAGTTCAAGTTGTCCGATGTGGTGTACGGACCAGATGCTACCAACATTGATAGTGTTCCTGTAAGTATTGAATGTTGTTTTAAACTGGCTGCTATGATAATGATGGGTATTTTAAGTCCTACGGCATGTATTAAAGATATAGATATCTAGCGGTCAGAGACCGTGGCTACAAAACCAAAGGGGGTCGCAGGTTCGAATCCCAGTTGAGGCAAATCTTTGTGTGATGAACACCGGCATTTGTACTTGAGTAATGGATTCTTATATTTCTTATTAAAGTATTTAAGTATGTCTATCCGTTCCCTAGCATCCATAGTACCTACAAGCTTCGAGCTTAGTTTGGGGCTAGGCAATTGATTTGTGAGTCCAAGGAATTTATTTATTTACTAGCGGCCGCCCGCGACTCCGTCCGCGTGGTTTTCGGTTCCCCACCCATAGGTATATACTATAGCCTAAAGCCTCAAATGGACTATCCAACACAAAAGATTTTTTTTTAATCAGACCAGTAGTTCCTGAGATTAGCGCGTTCAAACAAACAAACAAACTCTTCAGCTTTATATATTGGTATAGATATAGATTTATTGTACCTTCAAATGCATTCATGATATCCGCCCTGTGGTCTGGGATGGGCTGCGCGGCGTCGCAAAACACTTCGTACGCGATGAACCGGTCGCCGCGCGGGTTCACGCCCTTCAGCACCACCACTTGGCCCGGGAACAGCGAGTACTGCTTCACGCTGAAGGGATAGTGATTGTAAGTACTACTGGTATGAACATTTCGGTCACCCATCCGATGCCCGGCCTCTGCTAAGGTTGCTGAACTTTAGGAATTAGCAGGCAAGAGCGCGGTAACCTGAAGAACTGGGGCCCGCTCGTGACTCCGTCCGGTGTGGAATTTGGTTTCCAATATCCTATGTGTTATTCTGATGTATAAGCTATATTGTGGTAAAGTTTCATTCAAATCCATTCAGTAGTTTTTACGTGAAAGAGTAACAAACATCCATACATCCATACTTACAAACTTTCGCCTTTATAATAGTAGTAGGATATTTTTTGTTGGTTCTGAGATAAGCTCATTCAAACAAACAAACCCTTCAGCTTTATTAGATTAGTAAGTATAGTAAGTAAAGATACAGTTGAGGTTGAGGTGGTATATGAGGTGCTTGCAAGTGCTAATAGTGGATTTTCTGGAGATCAAAACAGGAGTCCAGACTTTCATTCTGAAAATAACTACATATCCCATTCATTTGTAAACTACCTTTGAAACATTATTTTTCCACTGCAATAGTAAGTTGAAAAGTCACTCAATATCACCGTTTTAGCCCCTCTGATCTTAGTCTTATCTTAATCTTAGCATTTAATTGCAATAAATTTTCTGTTTCCATACTTATCAATATCCACAGGAACGGCCTGACTGAGTGAGTCTTCCCAGGTACCCTGCAGTATCACACATTTCGGGTTTAATCTCGCGTCGGCGTCGCATTCTATTCGTCCAGCTACGTAGACTTCTGTCTGAAAACATAAATATGTATTGTTAACCACCTTTACAGTTTTACTCTAATTAATTTAGTAGACATTGAATTTGCTATAAAAAGAACTATTGATGAATTCACCTTAGATTATAATTAAGGATCAAAACCACTTTTTATACAAACCCAAAGATTCCACTGCTTTTCAGCTATCAATCCATTATTTATTTTATGAGTAATAATACCCTCCGGCCGTATTCGGCCATGGCGGCCAATCTTACGATCAGCCAGGTACGCAGGATATATTATAGTGCACAAGTGAGTGCGCAAGCACAGGTGCACTCCCTATTCCTTCACTCTCATAATTCGGTGGGACAGCAATCTGACACGACCGTAGAGAGATCAGGCGCAGGACCAACGGCTTAACGTGCCTTCCGAAGCACGGAGGAGCTCGAGATGAAATTTTTCGGTCATTTTATGGTCATTTTATGAGTAGTAGTAGCATCAATCAAATCAAGCAAACTAATACATTAAGATGGTTAAAAATGGAACATTACCTGAGTTTTATGTCTAACTGAAACAGTCTCTGTGATGCCAGCCTTCTTCATGATACATTTAGATGTGTAGCTTATGTGATTGTCAAATGTACTCGCTTTTTCATGCAGAAGCTCGAATCCGCACCTATACATCAACAGATCTATTAGCAGAAAGCTTCATACTTAGGGCAACGTCCATCTTTGGTGATTTCCTGCCCAAATAAAGTTCGTTAGACCCCTTAGCATAGACATCGTTGCTATAATATTCGTCTCCAGATACTTTTAATTATGCTAAAAATCAATCCCTTTCACTAATCAGTCAGTGGCAATAAAGGATGACCGTTTGTTATCTCAAGGGGCTTGCTTGAGTGAAGCCTCCTCTATTTATGTTACCAGAGAGAAGCGCGTCTTTTTATAATCTGAAATTGTTTATTTATATGTACCTTAGGTCGTATTATAAAGCTATTCTATAGCTTAGTTCACAAATCAAATATTTTGACTTTTTAAGGTAGTTTTTTAGCTCCATATAGGTAAAGAAAGATCCCCTAGTCAATACTAAAAGTATCAAACAAGATTAATTGAATGAACTGAGCACCCATTCATAAGTACTTACGCAAATTTAGTATAGCAGTCTCCTTCATGATTAGGTACTTGAGTTATGTTAAGATTCAAGATATCGTTGAGGCCATTAGGTTCAGAGATAACTTGCAGTAGCTTCTCGTCTCCGTATGAATGCACTACAGAGCCAGGGTTTGTTCGCGACGCATATTTGCCCGAGTGGTCACTGCAATTATTAAATTGAATAACTCCTGTATATGTATCACAGGTAGAATGAAAAGTTTTAACATCAAAAATTTTGTACATAAACATTGCTCAGTAAATTATTATTTTATTCCATAATTTGGCATTGTACGATGATTACATTCATCAAAAAGCAACCATCAAAGTTTTTCTATGAATGCAAAATATTGAAAAGCCTTTCATGTACAATTTTTTTTTTTTTTAATAAGTACCCACAACATTTTTGTACAGTGAGCAGACATACCCTCGACTCACAAAGTACTTTTATTATTTACTTGTTATCCAGCATTTGCTTAGTTTGTCTAATTTTTACCACTTATAACTGTAAGATTTGGTGACCAATGAATTATATAGACCCAAAACAAACTCTTAACTTAATTCAGTTTGACTTTATTCAATAGGTTTTGTAAATTGTAACTGAATACAATACTTTAGCTTCAATTTTAGTTTATTGGTAACTAACTGTTAGGTTAGTTGATGAACTAAAACATTCAGTCCATTAACCACTTTCAGGGTTGAAATAAAGAAGAATATATGAATAAAATAAAAATGTATCATACAATCTAATTTCTAATGTACTTACACATTCGGGGAGTAAGTAGCTGGTCGTAATTCTTTTTGATGTGATGGGACTGATTCTGTTTCTACTTTAACTCTCTGAAAATATTTACATTATTGGCTTAATGGTACAATTTAAATGTAACATGTACACTTGTAGCGTAGTGAGTGACATCAAATAGTTTATTTTGTTAACTATTCTACCTACCCTATTACAAAATAAATTAATCAACATAGAATGGTAAATGTATAAAACTTGCAAGGGAAAAACAGTGTTGACTGTACAAAACCCATAACACTACTTAAATAATATAGAAAACTTATTAAATAATCTGACTCTTAAAAGGATGTCTACTCACTATTTTATAATTTTATAAAATGTTATAAATTTGGTACAACATGTATTGGAAACATCATGGTTTTCTTATCAAGAAAGCCATATCAAAAGTAGAATGAGTTGATGGCTGCAGACGAGTATGGATCTAGTCATGATGCATAAAAACATGAACCAGACTCAAACTCGCCCACAAATATCATCAAGTCAACCTAACAAAATTGTTTAGATAACTATCAGAAATCTTCAAATTCTTCAAATTATTCAATCTTCTTCCAGTGTCTCGTCAGATAACAATCAATGAGTGTAGATCTAGTCACAGAATGAAGCACTGTGCTCTATAGAAATACACCCATTGATCATCTCTGACGCTTCCAGATATCTTCATTTTAGCTAAGTTGCTGATATCTTCAAGCAAACACACTTTCCAAATTGATGATGTTTTCAGTAAAATAATATTGCATATACGAGTCACAATTTCATTTATCAAATTCCTATATCTATCATTACATTTTGTTGAAATCAGACAATGAATCAATAAATGCATTACACATACGAATCAAAAACATTTGTATATTAAAAACAATACACCCAAAGTCATTGCAGTTAATGATAATAACACTATATCAGTTCAGATATCAATTTATTTTATGCATATGCACTACCTACCCTATTTTTATGAATAAAATATTAGTTACATGTTTCAGTACAGCTGTAAACTAAACGAAAACATACATACATAGTTATCATTATCTTAACATACCTTGGAAGTAGCAGACATGTAATTAGAGAGGACTGCATTGTCTGGCCTGATTATTAAGGTTAAATTATTTGATTACTTTGAATAATACTAAAATACTGTTTTTATAACGATTCCGAAACAAAATAGTCAATTTCAAACAATACAACGTAGGTAAGTGTCAGCAAAACCACATAATTTCTAAACAATTATTACGAAACGAATATAGCTGATATAGCAATACATTTGAAAAACCAATTAAACAATAGAACACGTGGGAGACACGTATAAAAAGGATACTGGGCTGAGACAGGAGCTCCATAAACTGTCAATCCTGTACCGGCACTTTGAGAAGCATCTTTCGCGGTCGCGTTGGTTCGGATAGTTGTCCGTTTGGAAAATTCCTTCCTCGCAAGCGATTCTAAGTTCTCCAATGTCGGCGGTGCACCATTTAGTTTGTTCAGACTAAACGCCATCCATTGCTCGATAAAAGTTTCAGCGTCCACATCATATTCATCGCACAAACTTACACCTAAGAAAAAGGAATGAATAAAGGAACAACCTTGAACATTCATTTTCTAAGCGGTTGGAAATTTACAAACAACTTTCAACTTTTATGGCTAATTGCCAGCGGTATTCATTTGTAATCAATCGACCAATTACTAATTCAATACTTACATTTTGCAACGACTTCTTTTTGAACATCTATACCAAGAAATTGAAATTGCTCAGTCACCAACTCTTCGGTAGCCATTTTCTGTAAAGTTGAAAGAGTGAATGAAAGAACCAAAAGACCGCCAATCAAAAAGTTTGCGTCACAAACTTTAAGCCATAGATTGAAGAGAGTAATTAACCATGGACAATCTATAACTTTTTAAACTGCAATCTTTTGTTTGCATATTGAAGCAAAGATTTATAATTTAATACTACGAATAATATAATTATAATCTTGGTCCAAATAAAATAAAACCGTGCATTATTATGTACTTTTACTGCCAGCCTAAGAGTAAGGTAAACATTTTCATTTTAAACTGATACAAAAAATGGGCTAACAACAGACAAAGAACCCAAAGAAAATAAATAATCAAACACAATTATTTGGCAAATATTATACATTTGACGACCCGCTTGGTGTAATGGTCAAGATGTTGCCTATTACGCAAGAGGTCGCGGGTTCGATCCCCGCACAGGACAAACATTTGTGTGCATGAACATGTCTGTTTGTCCTGGTCTGGGTATTATATGTATCTATTTAAGTATATTTGTAATACCACCGTTGATTCTGATGTCTGTAACACAAGTGCATAAGCTACTTAACACGGGGTCAGATCAATGTATGTGATGATGTTGTGAAATATTTATTACATCTTCTAGCTAAACCAATAATATTGTAGTTACTCAAAGTCATGGTTAGGACAGCATTTGCTCTACACTCCTACCGAGATTTGTAAATCTATAATTGTAGGCAGAGTTGTAGCCAACCGTCTCAGTAACTGTTGAACCACAAGTTTAGTCTCAAAATAAGAATCTGCAAGTTCTCTGAATTTATATCATAGAATAAGGTTCAAGTACCTATTCAGACTGAGTTAACTTTATGAAATTCAAAAATAAGGTATATTAATATAAAATAGGGAATTGGACCTGGGTTTAGTAAATTAAAATATACTACATCAATTTATTTTAAGACATTAAAACAATACACTAAAACAATGAGCTGGATAGTTTTATTTTATGAGTGATAACATTATTTTTATATTATAAATATAATTTATTATATTAACAAAGTCATGTCCTTTGAACATGAATGTGGAATTTGCAAGATGGCATGGACTGGACTTCTGCGGTCACCACACTGTTGATGCAGAGGTTGGCCAGCCCTCCTCTGATGAGACCACAAGTGTAAGCCACATACTGTAATAAAAAAAGGTTTGATTATAACAAATTTAATGAAATTTCAGAAAATATATAATTTGTATGAACATGAATGATAAAATCTCTTATTAATACTTTCCTTACAACAGTTTCAATAATATTCTTAGGGAAAATGTCAATTTATGAATCAAAGACAGATCTGATTATGGCTGAACAACCAAAGGGAAATATTAAATTAAAAAAATATATATTTATTTAGGGATTCAAAGTTTAAGGACTTTGTTTATACAGCAAACTATTAACATTAGCCTGCAATATAAAATAGTAACAACGATGCATACCCTTGGTGCATATTCCAGATACTGATGACCATTAGAAAAGTTAGTGAGGAATCTGAATGCATTATCCTGCAGCACATAAACACCTTGGTGATTTGTTCGTAAGTTGTCAATTTGCTTTTTGTAGATACAGGTCCAGAAGTCTGTACAAATGAACTTCATAGTGTCCAACTCATCTTTGAACCGTGGCCATTCCCTAGTCAGTCTTTCCATTATTTTGTAACCAGCTGCGAAACCTATGTATTCAACAACTGAGAGATCCACCTCCTGAAAGATATCAATAAACATTATCATCTATGGCTAGAAACATGCCATGTTCTAAACAAGGATCCAAAGTTATTTATTTATATTTATATTTAAAAAAAAAAAAAAAAAAAAAAAAGAAAGAAAGAAAGAAAGTCTCATGTGAGCTGTACCTTCTTATCACTGTTGTCCTTAGATTGATCCAATGCATAGTTGATGATTTCAGAATGCAGCAACTCAAATAAAATATCATCCGCCATTATTAAACGTTACAGGTGTAGTTGTAAGTCAAACATAAAAATAATATATCAATTATGTGACAAACTTCTAGCAGTATCAAATTCTTTGAATAATTACAAGATTAAATGAAGTAATTCTGCTGTAATGTCTATTTACAATTTTTACAAGTTTACAACAGCAAGCAAGGTACCAACAAACAGTTGACAAATGTCAGTGTGACACTGACAGTTTCATGTCAATCAGATTTATCTTTACACAGTACGTACGAAATGAATTGGCCGGACCTGTTGGTCACTTGACCAAATAAATTATTCCCGAGTCCAAAAAGTTCAAGATTAGTATTGTATGTAGTGTTGAATTTGATATTCAACACTAACCAACGTAAAAACTCCGTAAAAATTCAGAACTAATAAAAATTTTTCATGTGCTGTTTTTATTTTCTATTCTGAAAGATTTTCTAAAACTAAAACTTAAATATTTTTTCTTTTTCGTTTATTTTCTTTCCTTTTTGAAAAATAAATTATTTAAAAACGACTTATTCTAAAACAGCGTAAGTCAATGTCATGGGATGAACGAACATTTTATCTTTGCTATTTTAAAAAATAAACTTGAATGACAGAAGTTCACACAAATGTTGCCAGGAGACTCTAGGGTAAATTCATGAAAAATGTTGTCCAAGTACCTAAAGTGCCACTTAAGTACCCAGTTCGTACTTTAAACTAACGTAAATAATGTTTTAGTAAGATTTCATAAAGCTATAAAATTAAATCTGGTACATCAACTGAGTTATAATTTTTAAGCAATATTTAAAATCATGGGTTTTCCCCGCTTGGCCAGGAGTTTTGCCAATCCGGCAACATTCTACGATAAATGTACACACACATGCACAGTTTTCTGTCAGTTTGACAAGAAACAGTGTCAACCTTACTTTTCTTTTTTTTTTATTCACGATGGCCAAAGCGAGGCCAAGATTGAATGTGTGAGGATCCGACGAGCATTGAATTTGGAAACTTTTCAAAATATCTTTTTAGTTACTGAATGAATAAAATGAAAAACATTTTTTCTGCGTCAATTTAGCGAAAATCTCGAAATGGTTTTTGAATTATAGTACCTTATAAAAAATTAAATGTTGTCAATTTTCTTTGCACTACCAAACAGTGACGCAACCTACATTTAAAGCGCAACGACGAACGATAATATTCTTACGGCACTAAGCGGCAATACTTTTGTCGGTAGTTAATAAAATTATCGTTCACATTTAACGTGGCCCTTTTTTTGTTATCATCATTAACTAGTACATATCCCGGTTTTATCCTCGGCCATTGCCTCGGTGAATCTCCAGAAAATAATTATTTTGATCATATTTCAATATTATTTTCAACATCAGTTTAAAAAACCGGCCAAAAGCTTGTGTCGGACACGCCCATGAATTGATTCCGTAGCTATGATGGGCCGACCGCTTGACAAACCATTAAGTAATGGCAACTGCACGTCATAAGTTGGTCGAGTTGTATAAAAATAAGTATGTATGATACACGACTTACGATGGGTTAAGTCGATTTTTTTTTCGAATTAACTTTTCTATGTATGGGAGGGAGGGTAAAAAATAAATATTTTAAAAAACAATTCTTGAATTATTAGTATACATCTCGTGGCAATCGGTGCAGAAACGGCAGAGAACGAGCCAGGACAGACAGACAGACAGACATGACGCAACTATAAGGGTTCCTAGTAGACTACGGAACCCTAAAAAGAACTTTTATGTTATGTCAATCTATATTGAATTTCTTGATAAAAACATTTGTTGCGCAACAAATGATTTACTGCGTAAAGATGTAAATTCTATCATATCTTTTATAAATGTCTTAAGAAAGTTTCCACAAGATTATGAAATAATAATATGCATTTAAGTACCTTCAAATTTTTTTTAAATCAAAATATCTTAGATATCTTGGGATTTTTCACTTAAATATAAATAAAATACATTGATTTAAGAAACAAGCTTTTTTTTGAATTGGTTAATATTTTCTGATGATTAGCAATAGGTTAATTTTACTTAAGATTGTGCAATAAAGGAAACCTTGCGCAACGAATGGTTTATTCTTGCACATATTCGATTTGTACACTTTTTATTACCCTTATCCTGAAGTAGCAACATTTATGTTAAAACTAGGCAACATCGGCATTTGACGTGAAAAAATCAAGTATCGAGAAATAAATAAATAAAGATGGCGGAACTGACATCGTCCAGAGCGGAGCTCAGAAGCGTTATCCTGTCTGTGATTGAGTTTTGCTGAAAACCAGTGCCAGAAAAATCCTTATTACAAATAACTTTATTGTGAACTTTGGTGATCTTCATAATTTGTGAGTTTATTTTCCATAATAATTAAATAATGGATGTAAATAACATATTGGAAATAAAAGATGGCGACCCGACGCGACCTTCTTTGGTTGCAACGCCATCTATGATTGAAATGCAGAAGCCTGAACTAGAGGGCACTGCTAAAAAGAAGAGGAGACGCGGGAAAACCAAACGAAAAATAATGAAACCATTTTTGAAGATACCCTGGCAGGAACGTAGGAAATACGACAAAAAGAGAAATAACCGCTTCCGTAAAATCGTTTTAGCCAAAACACGTGCGCCGTTTAACAACAACCAGTTCTTAATGGAAATTCACAAACCCGAACCAGAGAATAATTTCCATATAATGCAAACACCGTCTGCCCGTACTCGTGATTCGAGTTTCAGCATTGATTCCGAAGACAACTACTTTTTTTCTTTACCCGAAGACGAAGAGGAATATTTAACCAAGGAGTTCTCAAGTGTGTACGAAGATGCGCAAAGTGAACGGTTATCTAATATGTCGAAAGATGACCTTATTCAGGAATACCTTCTTTTGGAAGCAAAGTATGATAATCTTGTCAAACGTACTGAACGTTCAAAACCAAAATATACAGACGAGAAAGAAGATGTAGAGACTGACAAAGATACTTCAATGACTGATAAAGATAGCATGTTAACGGACAGGGATACTTCAGGCACTTCAATTGATTCGAATACTGTATACGAACCCACCATTATTGACATGATGCAGCGTTTAAAGGAACAGGAAGACCAAATACGTGACCTAAAATTGGCAAATGAAAAGTTGCAACATGAAAACGAACATTTACGTCATACGTCACAGGGATCAACCAGCGAGGATTCGGAGAGCGATAGCTCGTCTAGCTCGGGCAGTTGCAGCAGCTCCAGCCGCAGTGTGAGTCCCGTCGCCGTCTTAGAGGAAAACCACAATAACACACATGAAAACGGATTAGAAACCAATGGCCAAAACGACGCTCACGAGGAGGAGCCTGCATACCCCCTAGTGAATGGTTTCCACAGTCCAAAAGATCCTACTGGTTAAAAAAACACGGTTGAAGAAGAAAAACAATTATGATAACTGTTATAAGATGTAAATAATTTTAGTACCTAATATTTAATTTTTTTACTTTGTTTACCCCAGTTTTATTATAGTTTATACATGATGAATGGGAACATGTTAAGCACAATGCATTTAGTTACTTGTCTTATATGATATTTTAACACCTCTGTTATTGTAAAATAAGTATCTTTTTATCACTGTGGGAATGTAATTGTGAGATCTCATATTAGGTTTAGTGAAATTATTCTGTGATATCCTTGTGGATATTTTGTGAGTAGAGTGGCTTTTGAGGCATACGAAAGAGAAATAAAATATGTAATATTCCAGTTAAGATCTCACTTTTATGTTTATACAGTGAGCAGTATGCTCTAGTTTAAGAAAAAATGTATGAAGAGTTATTATATTACATAACTAATAGTAATATATTATATTGAAAACTATCATGGATTCAATTTATGTGTGGTTACAAAAACTTCATCATTGGATTTTTTGTGCATGATTGTATGTAAGAATTTTCAAGATTTTATTGAACCAAAATTATGTGTCAACTTATTATGTATGTAGTTCTGTAGATGGTCCATTATTATTAAACTTTGGACATTTCATGTTGTAACAGGATTGTATTAATTTTCCGCTGACCTAATAAACATGGTGAAGTAAATGACTCTTTTTTAATTAATATTCTTTTAATGAATTAATATTTTGTTTAATTAATTAATATTTTTTAAAAATCTGCTTTATTTTACGAGGGTTACAGTCTAATAATTTTTCTGTTTTTTTTTTATACCGCGACTTATAAAGACTAGAATAAAAGTATTCAGGCTAAATATTTTAGTTGGTAGGTAATACCGAAAGGATCTTACCATATTCTTATGAATTGTGTAGAAAGTGTCATGGTCCCAAAGAGTTCCAAAGGTTAAATTGCCATCACGTAGCTTCTCTCGCGGGATCAATTAATTTGGCTAATTAGAATTTTTTTGTTATAAAAAAATAACAATTCACGATTTTGAATCATATTTTTATTAAAAAAGTTTTAAGTCATTGCAATTTATATTTGTTTTACAAAGTGAAAAGGTAATAGTTACGTGTCTATTCAAATGATGCAGTATATCATGTCTTTTTCTTTTTCACCTTTGACTCGGGTGCATTTGGATTCGTCCCTTTGTAGAACTGTTTTAACAAAGACATGGCTTCCTCTGCTTTCACATTTCCTGTCACCACATAACTTTTTTCATAAAACTGACTTACATCTAAGACGGTTTTCCCGCCAAACCTGTCGTTGGCGCAGCCATACACGACTTCTTTTACATTGAGATCATTGAGAGCTGCCGCGCACATAATGCAAGGCTCGACAGTGACGTATACTGAGATATTTTTACAAAAGTCTTGATATTGGATGTTGTTTAATTTACAATGCTGGATGACTTGGTCGATGCAGTTGATTTCGGCGTGTCGGGTCGGGTTGCGAGTGGCGTTCACGCAGTTCCGGGACTCTGCGACGATCGCTCCGTCGACCACGAACACGCATCCCACCGGCACTTCCTGAGCGGCCAACGCTTCTTTAGCCAACTCTAGAGCACGGTCCATTAACTCGACCATTTTAAGAATCGACTTTGAATAAGCGAAAATAAAGCTGAAAAAAATAAAATAAGTTATTTTTTACAAGTTGAAACAAACAATTCGTCGAGATGATTCTGACTCAGGATGTAATAAAAAACAAGATAATGGCGCTGTTTGTTATGTCAAGGCTATGATTACGTAGTACGCAAAACAAATGTGGAACGACTCAACATTTAAGTTTGAAAGTTTTATTTGCATTGTCGTTAATATAAACAAGACAAGTACACAATATTCGATCTCATTTTAATTACTTACAACAATAATGTATTCACGCAGCTGTGGAGTAGAATTTCAAAAGGTCAAGGTTTTTCAAACATTCTACTGCTTTCTGATCCCAGTTTTGATTGTTAACAGTCCGTGGACTTGGATGCGGCAAATATAAAATCTGCAAAAACATTTTATGGGTAGTTTGAGATCCGGTTATTTTCTAGGCGCAATTTATTAATAAGACGTATATACGAGAACGTACGCCGTGAGAATAACAAAACAATACAAAAAATCTTAAAAGTCGTTCGTTTTACAATTCATGCTAATTTACTTTTAATTAACTAGATAAAACTATCTATGACTGCGTAGATATACTTAGTTTAAGTAAATTGATGGTACCTGTATAGAATTTCCGGGCCAATACTTATCAAGTGCTTTTTGTGCCCTAGCCTCACAAAATTTTCCAATTGCGACTATGATCTTCACTTCATATAACTGAAGAACTTTTACAAACACTGGATCACAAATTTCGTAGAGCGACTGCATTTGTGATACCTGGAAAAGCAAGGCATGAAGGTGTTAAAGGAAATAAGGAGACAAATTGTGCAGATATTTCTTTACAAAAGCAAAAAGGTACAATACACATAGTTTATTTATAAGTAACAACCCGCCCTGGCTTCACACTGGTGCAACTAAACTTATCAGTGTTTTTCTGCTACATTATTTTATACATTGCTAGACATTGTTTTATACTATGTAAGCTTTAACAAAATATATATAGAGATACAGTACCCTGAAATCACCAGGTGTAAGGTTACATCCATTCTTCTTCATCCACTGCTGTGGCAAATAATTGTAAACAAAACTACTGTTGAAGAAGTTTTCAGGATTTCCGCATACGTTTTTAAACAGGCCCCAAAACCTTCTCCCGCTTATCTGAAATGATAGCGTTGATAAATAAAAAAAAAAACCGTCAAATAAGAATAATTTCTTTTAAGACTTTTATTTTCTAACAGGATTAATTTATTGTAATGTGTTATATCTATTTATTTCAATAATACTTATTGAAAAACAGTCACTTTTTGATATGAATAAGTTCCTTGGACTAACACACCAATTGCCTAGCCCCAAACTAAGGTCCAGGCTAGTACTATGGACACTAGGGAATGGATAGACATACATGAATACTTTTACAAACATCCATGACTCGAGTACAAACATTTTACCCTAAGGGGATTCAATCCCGCGACTTTTGGTTTTGTAGCCAGGGTCTCTGACGGCTGTTTCCTCGTGGTACCCCTATTTTGTCCACCTGGGGGTACCACGAGGAAATTGAATTCCTCGTGGTACCCCTATTGTGAAACGTCATAATCCAGGGGGACTACGAGGAAATCGATGTCCTCGTGGTACCCCTATTGTATATCAGCCATTGTAGAGGGACCATGAGGTCATCGATGTCCTCCACCTTGTCCACCTATTGTTGAGCGATCCCACTGCTGGGTATAAGCCTCCTCAAAGGATCGCCATGCACGTCTGTCCTGTGTTAATCATAACCAGGAATTTTACGAACGACATTGCATGCAGACAAAAAAAGAAATACCTGGTCTTCAGGCATAGTAGAAACCTCTTCTTCCAAAGAACGTATTCGAGCCTACCAAAAGCTGCCTATCCCAGTTGAATTTCTGGTTAGCAAAGGATAAACGATGTCTAAGGTATAACTATAATTTTTAAGTAAAGCTGTAGTTAGCTAGTTTTACCAGCAGCCATTCAGTGCTTAGAACTTTAAAAAAGTACCAGGATAACATAAAATTGCAAGAGGTGGCTACGAGCCTGAATGATATCTATGAATCCAGCTGTTTCCTTGGTGGCTCTACTAATTTGTACCAGGACAACATAGGTTTGGAAGAGGTGAGAAGGTTATCAAGCGGAAAAATAAGTAAAGAAGGTAAGTGATGTCACATTCATACATTAAAAAATAAAAATTGTAATAAATACATTTTCAGAGAGGTAGAACTTAGAGAAACTTCCACTTGAATGAGCCGCTCATCTAAAGAAAAGCCTGTAACCTGAAACATTATGTAACGGTAATGTGCGATAATTCTGTAAAAGTATACACCATAACCAATTAGTCTTTATTATTATTAATTTAAAATTATTATGATATATGAGTAACATTGAATGTCCTTTGGCAACAGTTATTTTTCTAGATCTTGAGGTAGGAATATTATGATTGTAGTTGGATTCCTTTGTTTGTCTTGGATTATTATTCATCAAAAGTTATGGCACACCATGTCCTTTATGTTTTCTGCAAAAAAACAATAGTAAAATTAGTGACGAATGTATGAGGCTATTATGTAGAATCAATTGGAATTATTCACAAAAAGTAGCTTGCTTACCTTAGGTTGTCCTTGGTTATTATATCTATTCTTAAAATGTTGGTTAAGTGATTTGCAAAGTAAGAACTTTGTTTTAAAACGATATTAGTTGGTTCTTTTGATTCATCGATTTATATGAATAAATCCGTATTTGATTATTTCTATCTATTCTCTAGCTTCCATGGTCGCCAACTAAAAGTCATCATTTTAAAATGTCAGCCGCCTCAATAATAGGATAGAAGAAAAAGTTATTGCAAAACCATTATGTACAAAAAGGTGTTATCCAATCTTCAATACATATTTATTTACAACTAGCGGCCGCCCGCGACTCCGTCCGCGTAGATTTCGATTTTCAATAGCCTAAAACCTTCCTCGTCAAATGGACTATCCAACACAAAAATATTTTTTCAAATCGGTCCAGTAGTTCCTGAGATTAGCGCGTTCAAACAAACAAACATACAAACAAACTCTTCAGCTTTATATATTAGTATAGATAGAGATTAGTATAGATAATTTATTGATTTATTCCCAAAGTAGGTACTAGGGCAACATAAATTTGAAAGAAGTGGGTGCGTGGATGAAAACTACGGTTGCTTGTTTCTTTCGTTTTAAATCAAATAGTATGGAATATGATTACTTATTTACAATAATAATTGAACTCAAAAATAGTACTAGGAGAACATATGTTTGTAAGAGGTGGATTTGCGCCTCAAGTTCGCTCATAAACACTGGTTGCTAAATTCTTTCTTTTTAATAACCAAAAAGTTATAATTTTAAAATGTCAGCTGCCTAGAAATTATTAATAATAACTAGCGGCCCGTCGCAGCTTCGCACGGGTAAACATATTAGAATAGTTTTTTCAAAATGGTACAGTAGTTTCGGAGCCTATTCGAGACAAACAATCAAACATTTCCTCTTTATAATATTAGAGATAATAAGAAAAAGTTCCGTCGCTATATACGTCATATCTATTAAAAAAGTACCAAGACTTCATAGATTTGTAGGAGGTGGCTGTATGCATGAAAAGTACGTGTGTCTGTTATCTTGCTCTAACCCACGTGATTCACAATAAGGAGGAAAAGGATAGCGTATTGACATCATTAATCATAGTGTCTCATTTTTATTTTCCATTTTCTTTTAACCTAAAAGTCCGAAAGAAAAACATTATTTGTAAACTAAGTATGTAAATGAAGTATTATGGTACATGTATTTCAATTAAATTTACCTTTTGAATTTTATGTATTTTAGTCATGTTTGTTTTCATCATATTATGTTTATTTATTATATATTTTGTATAGATATACAAAATAAATATTTAATGTATTTTTAAACTCTTTAAATTAATAAAACTAATCTCTTTCAGACCGCTTTCATCTGACAGACGTTACAAGACAGATGGACCCGTTAATTTCAAATTAAAATGTCATTCGTTTGCTTGCAAAATAAATTATGAAATTTAAACAGTAAAATTTATAATATTTAATATTATTATAATATCGTATTAAAACAAAGTTCTTACTTTGCAAATCACTTAACCAACATTTTAAGAATAGAGATAATAACCAAGGACAACCTAAGGTAAGCAAGCTACTTTTTGTGAATAATTCCAATTGATTCTACATAATAGCCTCATACATTCGTCACTAATTTTACTATTGTTTTTTTGCAGAAAACATAAAGGACATGGTGTGCCATAACTTTTGATGAATAATAATCCAAGACAAACAAAGGAATCCAACTACAATCATAATATTCCTACCTCAAGATCTAGAAAAATAACTGTTGCCAAAGGACATTCAATGTTACTCTTACATCATAATAATTTTAAATTAATAATAATAAAGACTAATTGGTTATGGTGTATACTTTTACAGAATTATCGCACATTACCGTTACATAATGTTTCAGGTTACAGGCTTTTCTTTAGATGAGCGGCTCATTCAAGTGGAAGTTTCTCTAAGTTCTACCTCTCTGAAAATGTATTTATTACAATTTTTATTTTTTAATGTATGAATGTGACATCACTTACCTTCTTTACTTATTTTTCCGCTTGATAACCTTCTCACCTCTTCCAAACCTATGTTGTCCTGGTACAAATTAGTAGAGCCACCAAGGAAACAGCTGGATTCATAGATAGCATTCAGGCTCGTAGCCACCTCTTGCAATTTTATGTTATCCTGGTACTTTTTAGGGTTCCGTAGCCAAAATGGCAAAAAAAACGGAACCCTTATAGATTCGTCATGTCTGTCTGTCTGTCTGTCTGTCTGTCTGTCTGTCTGTCCGCCAGTCTGTCACAGCCACTTTTTTCAGAAACTATAAGTACTATACTATTGAAACTTGGTGAGGGGATGTATTCTGTGAACCGCAACAAGGTTTTCACACGAAAATAGAAAAAAAAAATAAAAAAATGGGGGGTCCCCATAGTTAGAACTGAAACTGAAAATATTTTTTTTCATTGAACATATACGTGTGGGGTATCTATGAATAGGTCTTTAAAAATTATATTGAGGTTTCTAAGCTCATTTTTTTCTTAAGTTAATACTTTGCGTGACAGACTCTTCCAAAGTGGAAAAAAGTGTGTCCCCCCCCCTCTAACTTCTAAAGTAAGAGGATGATAAATCTGAAATAAATATATAATGTACATTACCATAAAAACTACCAACGAAAATTGGTTCGAACGAAATCTATCCAGTAGTTTTTTTAATACGTCAAAAATAGAATTTGTACGGAACCCTCAGTGCGGGAGTCCGACTCGCACTTGGCCAATTTTTTAAAGTTCTAAGCACTGAATGGCTGCTGGTAAAACTAGCTAACTACAGCTTTACTTAAAAATTAAAGTTATACCTTAGACATCGTTTATCCTTTGCTAACCAGAAATTCAACTGGGATAGGCAGCTTTTGGCAGGCTCGAATACGTTCTTTGGAAGAAGAGGTTTCTACTATGCCTGAAGACCAGGCATTTCTTTTTTTGCCTGCATGCAATGTCGTTCGTAAAATTCCTGGTTATGATTAACACAGGACAGACGTGCATGGCGATCCTTTGAGGAGGCTTATACCCAGCAGTGGGATCGCTCAACAATAGGTGGACAAGGTGGAGGACATCGATGACCTCATGGTCCCTCTACAATGGCTGATATACAATAGGGGTACCACGAGGACATCGATTTCCTCGTAGTCCCCCTGGATTATGACGTTTCACAATAGGGGTACCACGAGGAATTCAATTTCCTCGTGGTACCCCCAGGTGGACAAAATAGGGGTACCACGAGGAAACAGCCTCTCTGACCACTAGTCATCTGACTATCTATACTAAGATTTCAATTATTACCTCTGTCCTCGTGCAGTCAAATCCTTTAACTGGCCTTGGTGCTATTTCACAAGGTGGCTTTCCAACAGGCCCTTCTATTTGTAACCAATCTCTAACTGAAGATATTTCACCAAAGGGAACCTGTAATTATGAGAAATTACTTGATCAAAAATAAATCCTATTTAATTACTTTATATAAAGTGGTACAAAAACGGACTAAATGCCTCATGGAATTTTCTGTTAGTCAACCGAGTCCCAGTTACCAAGATTATAAAAGGTGCCATAAAATAATAAAATAATTTCCAACTGTTAATAATAAAGAGTAGAAGCTTGCTTTATACCCAAAATTATAGTAAATATTTGTAAATTCAAAGTGTACATTATAATTAAGGGAAAGTTGATAACTTGCATTCCTAATACTAAGCTAAATTTTGTATCTACATATACATAATACCTACTGAAGTGCTGTGAGAAGCCTAATACTAATTTATTCCCTTGAATTTCAAACATGTTAAACATGAATTTCTTCTTTTTTTCTTTAACTAACAACCTAATACATTTTTGCCAGGGTTTTATCGTTTAACTCTGATGTTTTGTGCACAAGTTAAAGGTATCTTTCACTTGAATCAA
This sequence comes from Nomophila noctuella, assembly GCA_958496325.1. Classification (NCBI taxonomy): domain Eukaryota; kingdom Metazoa; phylum Arthropoda; class Insecta; order Lepidoptera; family Crambidae; genus Nomophila; species Nomophila noctuella. The sequence goes on along the minus strand of OY292499.1, from coordinate 10,037,588 downwards.
TCTATAAATGCAATCCATCAAAGTCCATTGCATTTGTAGTTGTGAAGATCTAAGAAAACATCACGCCACAGGCAGACAGGAAGCAACTTGTTTTATAGTTTGTAAAATTTGTAAATAAACCAAAAGCGGGGTAAAAATTTCAGATACAGACGAATGTTTCGCTCCTGGGGTGGATAATTAAAGGAATGAACAAAAATAATTAAATAGACTTGGACAGCTATGCAAGATAATCCTGATAAAAAATAAAAGTATCTAAAAAATAGCATAAAAAAAGTAAAATTCTAACTACAATAATTAAAATGCATGCAAAATTAAAATTGGCTAAAGTATGCTGTACTGAAGAACATGCCAAATAAATTTTCTGTTCAATTCTACCAGATGATTTAGATTTCTTACTCCAGTCTGAGACATTCCCCATGGGCCTGGATTCATCCCGAAGTACATAATATCTTTCTTTGTATTGCAATATTTTTGAACATATATTTCAAATGTATGTCTAGCATATACAGTTGGATTGTATATACAATGTACTTCTGGAGGAAGTTCAAGTTTCTCTAAAGAATCATTCAGTTCATCCATTAAGTCTAGAAATTTTGTGCTGATGGGTATTTCCAATGAGAAAAATTCTGAGACTACTTTGGGTGTTCCCATAATTAAAGCTGCGCGATTTGTTTGATGACTGATGCGAACCTGTTTTAAGCTATAATCAAATAATTAAATGCATTTAAATTTTGTGCTTCATGTATTATTATAAAATAAATGAATATTTTTGAAGATTTCGTTACCTGAAATGTTTTCACACGTATACGCAAGGTTTAATTGTGTTTAGGTACGAATTACAATTTATAACCACAGCAAAAAGATAATTATTACCTAAGTAAATTAGCTCTCTCCCTGCAGGCCAAGCAACCAACCAAACAATACAAAGTACTCTGTGAACCAAACCTTTAGGGAAATTTTATTTATATATTGTGTTGTGAACCAAACTCACGAAAACAACACCACATGTAATTGACTGACATTGACACTAGACTAGACAGTATGATTGAGAAGATGAAAATAATAAATATTTCGCTTCATCCATGCATGCATGAAACGAAGTTAATTTAAATAGGAAAGATAAAAGGTAAAAAACATATATAAGCTAGTTTAAAGCTATTATGAACAAATCAAATTAATCATTTTATAATACATTTAAAGAAATAATCTACCCGTATTTTATTGAGTTCCTTGAATACTAGCAAAATGTCATCTATTTGACAGAAGCTTTTGACGTTAGATTGTTGACATTTAATAAAATTGCATGTTGCATGAGATGAGTGCACAGTGCACTGCACTTTCAGTTTCAGTTTTAGTTCTGCTGTGTTCAAATATGCGTGCAGATCGTGCTGTATTCAAGTCGTATTTTAGTGAAATGTGGTTCTCTGCCTAATTTGTCGTTACGACAGTCCTGCTGCCTGCTATTCTAACGACGTACTCGGACATCTGAATATTGTGTTTAGACAATTTTGCTATGAAATCTTACAATTTTAATTAGTTTCATTGCACAATTTTTCAGTTGAAGTTTGGTTTCATAACACTCTTTTCTTAGTGTGTTTGCTTGTAGATTAGTGAAAATAGATAATAAGAAATGTCGTCTCTCAATGGCGAGATTATTCGCAGTCTTACTGCTAAAAGTAATGTGCCCTTAGTATTTAGAGGGTTTGTTAAAAACTGGCCGATGTGCCAATGGAGCGTGGAAAAGTGGTGCTCGGAGTTTGGGGATAAAGAAATACCTTTTCGATGTCTGAAGAGGGATATATTATCCGACGAGCCTTGCTGGGAACGCAAGTGCAATGTAAAAAATATGACTTTCAAAAACTTCGTCGACAGTTTGGACAGTAGTGAGGAATGGATGTATTTTGACTATAAATATCTCCATCAATGGTTTGGTGCTACTTCTGAACTGCATAAGGTGAGATGTTAACAATTGTTTTGTACTGTGATATTATGTTGACAATCTGTTTGGTGTAACAGTCAAGAATTTGAACATTAGACCAAGAGGGCGCCGGTTCGATCCCCGCACGAATAAACAATTTTGCACATACATTAGATGTTGTGAGACAATTATTCTTATTAATACTTGGTTAAAGATAAATTACATACCTTCCAAATATAAAACTGGATATATCTACTGTAAAAACTTTATAATAACACATGTGTATGTGCAAAGATAATAATTAAAATGATGTTAGTAGGAGGTGTCATGGAAAGAGTTTGGATACCCAGATAAGGGTGCATCAGACACTACCCTGTGGGTTGGCAGTAAGGGCGCACACACACCGGGACATCAAGACACATACGGGTATAATATTGTGGCCCAAGTGTATGGCAAGTAAGGACTGTATTTACTTTATGCTAATTTAAATCTTTTATTTATAAATTAAGAGATTTTTATCATTAGAGTAAATTATAAGTTTCATTAATACTACAATAAAACACTTTACAAATTACAACCTCTATTTACACAAATTATGAAATTCATTTAGACATTATAAATTTATTATTATAATTGGGTTTTGAACTGTCATTGTTTCAAGTTATTGTGATACCTTTTTCTTCACTTTATTAGACAAGAAGAAAAATTAAACTTCATGTTACAGAAAACGATGGATTCTGTTTCCACCAGAAACGGGAGGACTTAAACCAACCAGAGTTCCCTATGAAGAGTCGAGTGTATACAGTGAACTTAACTTCTACTGTCCCAGTAATCTGGATGCATTCAATGGTAAGAAGCTTTTTTAATATAAATAAATTAATTAGACTAACACACCAATTGCCTAGCCCCCAACTAAGCTTGAAGCTTGTACTATGGATGCTAGGGAACGGATAGACATACTTAAATACATTTATAAATATCCATGAGTCGAGTACAATTGCCAATGTTCATCACACAAACATTTGCCCCTAGCGGGATTCGAACCCAAGACCTTTGGTTTTGTAGTCAGGGTCTCTGACCACTCGACCAACGGGCATGTCAATATTGTAAAATTGAAATTTATATTTAACTTAGTAATACACCTTCCTTATGTTAGAAATGTGCTGCACTTTTTACCAATATTAAAGACCTTTTATGAAACCTATATTTGTGCAAATAAATTAGAACTAGGTTTAATAACACAAAAATACTGTATAATGCGCCATTACTGTTTTTTTTGTAAAAAATAAATGTTCATGTTTATTTTTATTTACTGAATAAAGGATTGTAAAAAATACTTGTGTATAAAACTAAAATTACACCCACATTCATGTAATTTTTCTACAGCCTAATTAAGTCAATGAATCAGCCATAAGGGCAGCTGTTATCTGTAATTAACATTCCTAAGCATAAAGGCAGGAAGAATCTTCTGGTTTGCAATTGAAATTTTCATTGTGAATGGAAAAAAAAAAACATACTTTATGTCATTAAATAAATTCCTTCAACTTGCACACCTAACCCTTAGTGAAGGACCACACAAGGCTGAAATTACGCGACAGAAGTTCGTCGGTAATTCATTTTCTATACAAAATTATGCGACATAAATGCGGCATGGTGTATCATCTTCCATTTAAAATACATTGCAGGCGTAGTTACGCTAAACTTCGGACGCGTTTTTTCCGCCTAGTGTGTTTCTATACTTAGATCACGAGGACGAAGTCGCGGGCGGCCGCTAGTGGAAAGGTAGGCAACGCACTGCGACCCTTGGAGTTGTTAATGTCGATGGGTAGCGGTGATAACTTACCACTATCAGGAGACCCTGTTATTCTTTTGCCTATCTATTAAAAGATTTATAAATCATAAATTCTTTTTTCGAATTCTAAAACTTCAGAGGCCAAGACTCACTTTGGGTCGCTCATCGCAGTAAGTAAGTAAGTAAGTAAATAAGTAAGTAAATAAGTAAGTAAGTAAGTAAGAAAGTAAGTTAGTAAGAAAGAAAGTAAGTCAGTAAGTAAGTAATTCTTCTCGGCAGGTCTGTCAGGAGGGCGCATGGTGGAGCTGGCGGCGGGCGACGCGCTGCTGGTGCCGCGAGGCTGGTGGCACTACGTCCAGAACATGGACGCTCTGAACATCACCCTCAACATCTGGCTGCCACATGTAATTATGATGAAATAGCTCTTAGGGACTCTAACGATAGAGTTAATTACTCGTAGTCATAGTTAACTACTATAGACAGGCTGGTCAATTGAGGAGAATACTTAGTTAAAGCGTAGGTACTCTGGGCTCTGAGGTAATGGCAGAGGAAGAAACCGAGAAAGGCGCTAGTTTGATGATGATGATGCTGGTAACTAATAGTTTAATAAACTCACCTCGAAGCTTGTCTGTACTACTATAATAAAGTAAATAAAGAGAGAATATTAAATTTTTAGCATGCTTTATTTTATTAAATAGGGTACGAAACTTTATAACTGAAATGTATGCTTATTTTTTTCAGGATAGAGACTGTACGACGCGAGTATCAGAAGCATTGATCAAGATACTGGTGGCGCAGGTCTGTAAGGATCTGCCGCAGGAGACGGCCAAGTTGCTTGTTAATCCTAATGAAGTAAGTCACTGTGATATTAAAAAAAATGGCTACTGCGTAAGACATTACTAAGACAAGCAAGACCTTTTAATAGAGATAGGGCTTAGTGAAACTTCCGCTCGAATGAGCATCTCGTCTGGGGAAGTAGTCCCACCTCACAGAAGACCACAGTGAAGTGGCACATCGTGACTGTTTTGCTATGTTTCTGATTGTTAATAGGGTTTCAAGTGCTCAGTTGGGGCGAACATGGGTTTTAAAGGCAGGCAACGTGTCAGGTCAGCAACCCTTGTAGGGTTGTTAATGTCCAAGGGCAGCTGTGATCATTAAATATCAGGTGACACTGCTGAACGTAACTCCCGCTTACGTAAAAAAAAAGTTAAATGTCGCCTGTCATTCTTGTGCCTTAAGTTAATGTATAATATACGATTGATATTCGTCTAATATTCAAATTAAATGTTTGTTTACCGATTGAATTAAGTTCCTTTACGTTTTTAGGTTTAACCTTGACACCAAGTTGACGCAACATTTATTTGTATTAGAATATGATTCATACTTCGTTATAAGCCGCCTATGACACAGTCTGATCTCATAGGTCGCTAAATGATGGCTAAGTGCATTGATGTGTGTAATTTGTATGGAAATTGAGTATTGTCCAAGTGCTATGGGTATATAATGTAAAGCTACTTTTTCTGCTAGTAGGTATAGCATATCAATCACGATATAAATGCATTTATTTGCCGACGCAGCTTATGACTTCAAGATTGCTTTTATGGGGAAATAACGGTTCGTTGCGCAAGTACCAGTACTCCATTGGTTGGAGTTAAAAAATAGCACTTATGTCTAAGACATTTAGACGGTATCAAGTCAAAGTCCATCTGTACATATAAACCGAAAGCAATTGTATGATTTATTTTAGTCCTTCATAAAATGTAATGGAGTGTAAATGTTCATTAAAGGATGACATCGCCGACACGCCTCTGGCTGTATTGTTCCTGCAACTAGAAACAGTCGCGAACATGTACTTGGACAACCGGCGGAAGGCGCGCCGGGTGAAACGCCAGAGGACGTGCGAGGACGACCAATCAGCGACCGCCCTTGAGGAGTACGACTTGAAGACACTCCTGGAGACCGAGACGAACAGTTTGGAAGTAGTTCCGAGTGTGACGAGTGAGGATATCGTGGCTGTGATTAGAAGTAATATTAGAGAGTTTGCGAATAACAACAGGTCGGTTGATGAGGAGGAGGTGGACGGCTCCACAGCCGGGCTGTGCCTCACCAAGGCAGTGATTGACGCTTTCAGTCAGGGGAATGTTATAGAGCTTGTTAAACAAAATCTTTACACTAGACTGAGCCAGTCCTATTAATTTCGAATCTATTTTTCTATTTCTCACATTTTGTTTAAGTTTATATTCTATTTTTGTTTAATTTTATTCTATTAACCTACTTTTTTCTTGTCTTAAATAGTCATTTTATGGACATAATAAACAGTAATAATATATTTTATTAACTTATTTTTTTATATTGTTGTCTTAAAAAGATATTTTATGGACAGATTAGTGGCAATATTTATAGTTCTATCATCTGTAACATTATTTATTTGACATGTTTTATGAAAATTATATGTAAAAGTGTTCCATTGAATTATGTAAGGATACTATCTATTTTGTAATTTAGAGAGACTAAGAGCAATCTCATAGAGTGTATTATGTAGGTTCTTAAGTGGATTCCCACTTTAGTTCCAGACGATAGTGCTATTAAATTAGTTTTAAGTTCTCAGTATCCGTCCATAAAACTCTGGACCATGTAGAAATTAAGTAAATTAATATAAATTACATGAATGTTGAACATAATAAACATCACAATACCAATGTAGGAAGCCAGCTCAAGTACTTAGTGCTTTGAAGTTTTGTAGGATATGGATAGTTGATGATTTCATATAACATTTCATCATGATGATCCTACTACTATTATAAAGGCGAAAGTTTGTATGTGTGGATGTATGGATGTATGGATGTGTGGATGTGTGGATGTATGGATGTTTGTTACTCTTTCACGTAAAAACTACTGAATGGATTTGAATGAAACTTTACCACAATATAGCTTATACATCAGAATAACACATAGGATATTGGAAATCGAAATCCACGCGGACGGAGTCGCGGGCGGCCGCTAGTATGATATATTTTAGACATTTATATTTTAATAAGTAATGGATTATTTTAAAGACTCATGATACAACAAAAGACATGATAACTTATTCTAAATTAGATAGTTCATATTTATGTTTACTAAATGTTGAGATATTAAACGTTTATATGGTGCGATTGTTTCAATCACGTGACCATTATTTAATTTCTCTTAACTGTCTTGTAGTTAGTTTGGAGAAATTAAAGAATGGTATTAAAGAATGGAATTAAAGAATTGGAAACAAAATATTTCACTTAGTTTCCAAGACATTAACGGGCCTCTGACGTAAGATTGATCTTAAAACAATATCATTTGAATTATTTTACCGATACTCAATACTCATATTACATGCTGGCATAATTACTAAATGTATGGAACTTTCATGTTCTTTAAATGAGACATTGTATAAAAAAATATGCGTTATTCGTAATTCGCTACTTTCATCACTTTTAATGTACAAACAATGACTGCAATCAAAACATATTCACCTAACTTGTCTATAATATTGGATTTAAACACTATTTGAGTCAGGAGGAAAATAGTTTTCACAAAGTGTGTTATGTGAAATAAACAAAATGATGTTAATCTATACTTTGTAAAGGCGATCTTGGCAATAAAACTAACCTTATTTAGGAAGGTCAGCTTCTGTTAGATGGTAATGCAATAATAAACCTAGTTCTAGCATAAGTCATAACTGTGTTGATAAGCAAATAAGTGTTCTGTGTTTAGGGGAATTAAAACCAATTTGACTTATGTAGGTACGTAATATGGTAAGAGTTCATTTTCGTACTGAATACTTCCAATAACATATGTTGATAAATAATTAGAATATAGGTATAAAATTTTAGAGGTTTTTATTAATTATTTAGAAGACTACTGTAACATGTATGTACTTAGTTACAATACCATTTGGATTTATTGTCATATAAAATTCTGGGTAGGTACCAAAGAAATTACACACTAAAAATTTATATGTCTGTTGTATGTATTATATTATGTTTTATATGTTTTGGACCGCTTAAAAAAATGTGCCAACCACCCCGTTAAACCGGCGGGCTGTGCCGTTGCACTGGGATGTTGCCAACCACCCCTTTACCGGAGCAGGCCAAAGGGGTCGTTGCTGCTTACCTGTTTTGGACACAGACTTTATTTCAATTTAATGTTATTTTAAATATATAATTTCTTAAGAAAACATCTATTTTTATTTATCCTTTCTTGCGCGTAAACGTAGACAAACTATCAATGATTTTTTGTAGGTTTAGATTTCTTGATGTAAGACTTGTAGTAGAAGTCGCAGAAGAGTATGACCATGAAGAGGTTTTGCGGTATGAGGATGTAGGCCGGCTGCCGCGGGAAGTCGCACTCGCGCGCGACCACTAGCACGAGGAAGTGAATCAGTAACAGGGAGAATTGGACCTGCAAGTAAAAAAATATACGTGTCGAATTGAGAACACTCCTTTTTTGAAGTCGGTTAAAAAGGGCCTCATTAGAAGGCCTGCTTTGTACGTGTTGTAACACTTTCTGAATCACTCTAAAATCGCATATAAATAAGATCCGTATCGCAGCGGCCACACCCCGGGAAACTACGTCGGCTCGTAGGCTAAACCTGGTAGAGGGAGTCTGCACGCTTTTGCGGACAGACTATAGCAGCGGCTACCTTCCGCTTAGTGCATGAAGACTAGCTTGGTGTTGAAGGCGAGTCACCGTTGATAAACAAAGGATACCGGTGGATATGGCAAGCTAGCGCAGCATTGTCGAAGGCTTAGAGCGACAGCAAAGGTCAGAAGAGGCTGTCGGTCAGAGACTACATCCAGCCCCTCTCCAGTCGTAACGGCCTCCGTTCCATTGGGTCAAGAGTGGTATGGACGATAGAGTGCATCTGTATTTGCGCGACTACTCATGCACTTAAATATATCCTGCGTAGATGACTGCTCCACTAAAAGGGACTCCGACACGAAAGTCCTACGGCGATGGATGGAGGTAGAGAGGTCGGGTCGTGATGCAATCTGGCCTTGTCTGAAATCTACACGTGGGCGGCTAGTGGAGAGTGGTCGCTCTTGAGTTGCATTGGGGTGACAACGAAGTTCGGCAGCACCGCTAGCGACGAAGCAGCCCTTTTTAGGGAGGCACTGCTTCCCCCGCCTAGCCGGGGAGGGGACTAGAAAAGGTGTCCCAAACAAATGCTTGCCCCTACATCTAAACAGGGAGGTAGCAACCGCGGCTGCCTAGCATCCCTACCTACGCGGTCGACGTCACAATAAAATACATAAAACTAAAAATTTGATATTTGGAGCTTGGAATGTACGCACTTTACTGGATCGTGAGAATAACCTGTGTCCTGAAAGGAAAACTGCTGTGGTAGCACGCGAACTTTGTCGCTACAGAGTTGATATAGCTGCACTTAGTGAAACGCGTCTAGCTGATGAAGGCGAGCTTATTGAACATGGCGGTGGTTACACTTTTTATTGGAAGGGCAAATCATCATCTGAATCTCGACAGGCTGGGGTAGGCTTCGCGATAAGGAACAGCATTGCGCGGAGACTAGAAGAGTTCCCTGTTTATACATCGGAACGCCTCATTTCGCTGCGCCTACACTTGGATAATTCCAACTATTTAAATATAATCAGCGTGTATGCGCCTACGATGGACAAAGATGACAGCATCAAAGATAGATTCTACGAAGAACTCCGTCAGTATCTCACCACAATTCCTTCCAAGGAGCAAATACTGTTGTTGGGTGACTTCAATGCAAGAGTTGGAAGGGAAATGCATGCATGGCCAAAAGTTTTAGGTCGTCATGGTGTTGGGAACATGAACAGTAACGGCCAATTATTACTGAGCTTTTGCGCAGAATTCGGACTTGCCATAAGTACCACTATGTTCAGATTGCCAGCAAAGTACAAAACTACTTGGATGCATCCCCGATCCAAACATTGGCACTTAATTGATTATGCGATAGTCCGACAAAGGGACATTTCACAGGTAACAATTACGCGTGTTATGCGCGGTGCAAATTGTTGGACAGACCATCGTTTGGTAGTCACAAAGCTCCGTCTTCGTCTTCGGGCCCCGAAAAGATCCTGCAGAATTAAACCAAAAAAAGTAAATCTAGATCAGCTTCAGAACCAAGAAATACGAAGGAAATATGTTCAGTTTCTTCAAGATGCTAATTTAAGCTCCAATGTGGGGTGTGGGGATCACCTTGAAGACTGGAATAAAGTTGCGTCAATTATAAAAGAAGCTGCCACAAGCGTTCTGGGCTTTAAGAAACGTACCAACGAAGATTGGTTTGATGAAAATGATGTAGTCTTGGTAGCAGCTCTTGAGGATCATCGCAAACTCCTACGTAATACACGTAGATTATCAAACACCTCCGAAGAACTTAAGAAAAGTGGAGCCGCTTTGAGAAAACTGACAAGAGAAGTGAAGGACAGGTGGTGGCTAGAAAAGGCACGCTTCATGCAGGACCTGGTAGACACCAACCAACTGGGTGCTTTCTACGGAGAAGTAAGAAAGCTTATAAGACCATGCAAGTTTACCGCTGTACCACTAAAGTCTCTTGACGGTAGACTTCTCAAGACTAAGGAGGAAATAATGATAAGATGGAAAGAGCACTTTCAGATTTTGCTCAATGTTGATCGGACTGCAGATCTTGTCCACATTTCTTCTCTACCTAGTCTCCCGGAACCCCCAGAGCAAGACGAACCACCCACGATTGATGAAGTGATCAGTGCTATTAATCAGCAGCAGAACAAAAGAGCAGTTGGTATGGACGGTATTGCTGGCGAACTCATTAAGTACGGCGGAGAACAGCTACATGGGAGTGTATGGCAGCTTCTTGTACGAATGTGGGAGGAAGAACAACTGCCTTCTAGCTTTACAGCTTCAAAAATATGTGCTTTGTACAAGAATAAGGGCTCTCGCTCCGATTGTAATTCTTTTCGGGGTATATCACTTCTTTCGATGCCAGGGAAGGTCTTCGCTAGAGTTCTGCTGAATCGCCTCACTGTGCTGTCTGAGAGCATTCTACCAGAGACCCAGTTCGGATTTAGGCCTAATAGAGGAACCTGTGATGCTATTTTTGCAATTCGGCAGCTACAGGAGAAGAGTCGAGAGCAGGGTCGGCCCCTGTACCTGTGCTTTGTCGATTTGGAAAAGGCCTTCGATAGTATTCCGCGTGACGCCCTCTGGTTGGTCTTAAGGAAATTCGGATGCTCTGAAAAGTTTGTGCGTATGACAAGACTCCTGCACGATAATATGACATGCTGTGTATCTTGCTATGGCGAAGAGTCAGACTTCTTCTCGGTAACCTGTGGCGTGAAACAGGGGTGTGTTCTCGCGCCCACTTTGTTCGCATTGTATTTTGCAGTCGCAGTCAGAGACGCATTGCAACAGACTTCTGCTGGTATCCGAATCCGCTTTCGTGCCGACGGTAGCATATTTAATCTGGCAAGATTCAGAGCGATCACCAAGGTATCGCATGCACTGATCACGGAGATAATGTATGCCGATGACCTCTGTTTTGTGGCAGAATCCCCCGACGAACTACAACACCTGATGGCAGCTTTTGATGCCTCTTGTCGCAGATTTGGTCTCAAAATAAGCGTGAGCAAGACTGAAGTAATGACAATGGAATCATCGGAAGTTAGAGAACAATTAAATGTTCACATTGGCGATGCCACTTTGAGGCAGGTGGATAAGTTCAAATACCTGGGAAGTATGATTTCATCCAAGTACGACCTCGATGCCGAGGTCAACCAGAGAATTGGTGCTGCTTCTGCAGCTTTTGGAAGGTTAAGACCCAAAGTTTTCCGTTCGCACGATATAAAACTGTCAACGAAAGTTGCGGTGTACATGGCAATCGTTCTCCCAAACCTCCTGTACTCTGCCGAAACGTGGACTGTCTACCGCAGACATATTCAAACCTTAGATAAGTTTCATATGAAGTGCCTCCGAGACATTTTTAATATTAAATGGTCAGATCGTGTCAGAAACACGGAAGTATTACGACGGGCAAATGTCAGTGGCGTAGAGGCTTATCTTATGAGGCGTCAGCTGCGATGGTGTGGGCATGTGTCCAGAATGTCTGAGGAAAGAGTTACGCGCCAAATATTTTTCTCAGAACTGCAGGAAGGAAAACGGAAACAAGGAGGCCAGTTCCTTCGATACAAAGACGTCTTAAAACGTCATATGAAGAGCTGTCAGATTGACCCTTTAGGCTGGGAAGAATGTGCCCAGAATCGCCCCGAATGGAGACGCTTGGTTCATTCAAAGGTGCAAGATTTCGAAGTAGCGAGAACTGCAGCCCTCGATGCCAAGCGAGACAAATTAAAGGCCAGACCAACAGGAGCCACGCATTACAATATTGTTGATGGAGTCTTAAAGTGTCGCCTGTGTGGCCGTGTGTTCAAGAAAAAAATTGGCTACTGGAGCCATATGAAAGCGCATAATAGGGCCGTCAATCAGCGCACTTAGTGATGCAGTCGCCGTGGTCGAATCGATCAAGAGCATCATCATCAAGATCCGTAGTTTTAAAGATTTCAGCATGCTTTTGAGTAATAAGTAGTGAAGTAAGGTGTTCATTGCAAGGAGCGTACTTGCCCACTCTCCTTACTAGGGCGTGGAGCAAACCGGAGGATAGGAGATAGGTTGAGTTGCTTAAGTTGGTTATGATCTGAAGAATTCACTGGATTCTAGTCACTCGCGAGATCGATGGAAAATGAAAAGTGCCTAGGATAATTTAATAGCAATGTTCCGCCTACCAACTCTGATACTCATCAGAGCCATTGAAAGGAATACTTACTATTTGTATTTGTGTGACGTGCCGCTTCCACCATAGAGACTTCTTGTAAGATTCATCCCACGTGCTCAGCAGGTAATAAAGGTACATTATGATGTGCACGAATGAGTTCGCCGTCACCAGGAAAGTCCCGTGACCACCTGTTCAAATATAAATTATTTAGTTAATTTCTTATCATGGATGATGAAGGTGGTATGATGAATGATTGGCCAAGTGAGAGGTAGGCCAAAGAAAAGATGGATGGTGTGAAGGAGGAAAAAGGGTTTGAACGACTCGATGACGAATGAAAGGCCTGTATGGAAGAAGTCAACGTATTGCGCCGACCCCAGATAAACTGGGAACAAGGCAGGCAGATGATGAAAGATCTATTATCTATCTTTACTAAAGATCTATCTATTATACAAACATGAGTTTAATGATAAACACGAGTTTAGGTACCCGTGGCCTTCCCGCGTGGAATTATCAAGAGCCCAGGAGCATAACATCAGGATAGAAGGTATCCTATTAGGTACCTAAGTCAGCCCATATCGTGCTTTGTCTGTTTACCAAATTTCATCAAAATCCGTTCAGTAGTTTCAGCGTGATTGACGGACAAACATCCAAATAAACAAAGTTTCACATTTAATAACATTAGTGTAATTTTACCTGGCACCCATTTGACAATGCCCCAGGAAACTGCAACCATTCCAAAATGATGGTACACGTGAAGAAAAGTTACTTGGTTTTGTTTCTTTCGGAGCACAAAGAAAACCTGGAAAAAATAGGTAAGTGTAATTATCTACTTACTGCATATAGGTATATGTTAGTGTTTCCGTAGAAACAGAAAAATAATTAAATAAAAAAACATGAGCGTTCTAACTATTCTTAGGTAGAAGAAATTAGAAATAGCTTCTTAATTTAAGTAAGTCAAAAGCACTGAAAACAGAAAAAATACTAGCAATCAAAATAGTTACATGGCTAAGGTAGGTACAAGTACAACTACTTTATGATGTGCTCAATCTATGAAGTCAGTACCTACCTTTGTATGTTTTGTGCCAAATGGACATTTTAATTAGTTACCGTATCTAGCAGGTCCACGAGCTTGAGGACGAAGTACATGTAGCAGACGCGCCAAGCGTACTCCACGCCATTGGGCCCTTGGTCCGGCGGCTGGCAGAACAAGGAGTAGTGGCTCAGCCAGCCCAGCACTAAACTCTTAGGACAAAAATAATACAATTAAAACAGTTCACTCGTATGTAAAGGTTTCATCGTAACCAGTCTTGGGCTAAGGGTGGGTTCTCCCGGTATTTTATTGTAACTTGTAAGTAAAAAAAAATTAGATTTGTTTAAAGGCACCTTACAGATCAGGGCCCGTAGCCAAGATGCCACTTTGACGAATTCGCCATAAACTTTCGTCGCAACTTATATTGCCCTCCCGCACACGAACTATTTATGTATGCGGGATGGAGATGTAAGTCGCTACGAAAGCGTCTGGCGAATTCGTCAAAGTGGCATCTTGGCTAGCTTACCTGAGCCAGGGTGGGATAATCGCCCATGTGTATGCCTATAGCGTCCCAACATAGGTACGCTAAACTTATGCCTACTAACGTACGTGATATTGATTTACCTACTCAAGACAATCCCCAATTTTGAGATGTTAACACAAGAGCTTAATATACCATGGACTCAGTTCAATGTATGTTTTATTGTGAATAGCTCACAATTTATAGATTTTATACGTACTTGGTAAAAGACGTAAGAACAGCCGACGATCTGCAAAACGTTATACACCGCTATGAGAGCGCGCAGGTCGTACGCAGGCCTCCGTTCCATAAACTTCGGCAGCCACTTGAACACCGTCACCAGGTACAGGATCATCAGCGCCAGCCCCGGCCACGGGGTTCGCATTAGGAACCAATGTTGCGTTCGAGGGTCTGCAAGCACAGAACACAGTTCTAATGTAACCACTCTAACCACCCGGTTGACGCAGCAACTGATTTTATACTTCGAGGATAAGGTAATGTTTTCTTAGGTTTACGCGACTGTTGCTCATGAAATAATATTTTCATTCCGTTATCACGGTTGAAAAGTAGCTGAAACGTAGCTGTAACGCTGCATGGTCCTAAAACATTGAACGATGTTAAGGCTGACAGCCCCGTGATATCAGCCGTGAGCGCATCGAACGAGTGTCGCTTAGTGATAATTGCATAGCAGATTTGGGACTTACATCCATTTGTTGCAAAACTGGTTAAAGCTGATAATCAATTTCACGTTTTGATTACAGAGTAGGTAGGTATTATTCATCAGAGTGGCCCAATGATGATCACCGAGGTTAAGACAAGCCGAATGTTAACACATGTTATTGAAAAAAGTAGAGTGGCAATCTCCCGATTCACCTACCTGCAATTTCTTCATTTAGGTAATAATATAACTTCAAAGATCCTCTTAATATCACTGACATATTTAAAATTAAGTGAAGTGAGCTTTATGAGCGAATAATTATTTTAATTTAGATTATGATTTTAAATAGCAATACGAGTATATTTCCGCTCCCTTGGGCACTTCAGTCGTCAATGCAAATTGAACGGAAATAGAAAGGACGATTACGTGCGTAAAAGGATTCAAAGTGCACATGAATAAATGAAAACTGATTTGGTTTTTAGAACTCGTGATTATTTTTTGAGCGCGGTTACATTATACTTACAAAACGGCACGATATATTTTCAGCAATTTTGGGACGACTCTTTTAGCACAGCTTTTAGCCTTTATTCCCACCTGCCACCTTGAAATCGCCACCCGGGTGGTGGTTGGCACAAATTGGAAAGAAAATTAACAAAAAAGAAAAAGTACGTATGTTTTAGTTTTTGAAACCCTTTCGTATTAGTAAATAAAAACAGTACATCAAAAAAATTAAATGTTGTCAATTCTGTACCTACATGAAATATTTTTTTAAAATAACCAAAGCGTGTATTCAGTCAGGCTTTTAGTTTTCCATTTCCAGTGATCGTGAGACGACATACATGCGAATAGGGACCCTGTACCTACTATAAACGAAGGGGGCAGATGAGACTAAATCGGTGCTATCGACCACCTGGGTGGTGAAAGCCACATATTAGTGCCAACCACCACCCGGGTGGCGATTTGAAGGTGGCAGGTGGGAATAAAGGGTTCTATTCATTCTACGTGGTTTATAAGTTAAATTTCATAATTATTATTGACATGCATCGTTAAATTCTATGTTGTAGCCATATTGTAGTCGTTTGAGTTCATTTACACACAGACGGATTATTCCACTATTCCCTTTTAATTTTAAATTCCACGCGGGCAAATCAAGCCCTTGGCTTGGCTCGCGGAGGGCTAAATAAATAAGTTCGTTCTTTTTATCTTATTAAAAGAAATAAGTAATTATGATTCTTACATTTGTGTTTTATTTTAAACTAGCGGCCGCCCGCGACTCCGTCCGCGTGGATTTCTTTTTTTTCGAAATAAAAAGTAGCCTATGTTCTGTCTCAGGGTCTAAAGATTGTCTGTACCAAATTTCATCAAAATCGGGAAAGCGTAACAGACAGACAGACAGACAGACAGACAGAGTGAGTTACTTTCGCATTTATAATATTAGTTGGGATGTAATGGGGCTTAACGGACTTTTTATTTAATTAATCCCCGTTGACATTTTTCATCTTAGTTTTTTTGCCATTGACACGGAAAGAAGAAGAAAAATCCTCGTTGTCTTGGATTTTCAACAGGGCTTAGTGGAATATGCCACACAGGACACAACGCAATGTATAATTGCTACTGGCCCTCGTATGTTACTAGGTACCTACCTAAGATATGTCAGGAAGCCTATTTAAAAACTTATTTTATCAGAGATGAAAATTTTCTGTACCTAAGTACATTGGAAATGAATACAGTGGTCAGAGGTCCTTCACACTTCATTAAAATGGGTACAATGTTACAATTTGGTGAATAAATGAATTTGATTATGAAACACCGATTAGGTATAGTATAGGTACAGTCAGCGTCAAAAAGATAGTGACACTCAGGGCAGTCAAAAAATAGACGCAACCAAATAGTCAATTATATCGGTACAATAAAATTTTCTATTTTGTTGACAACATTATATTCGTTGAAAAAGTCGACATACTTAATAAAAAAAAAGGTTCGGTTCAATCAGAACGCCATATGGTTACAGACATAATACTTAATTATCACCAATCACATTTTGAACACTTAGGCTCGTAAGTAGGTATTAATAAATCGCACTCAACTCTGATCTCGATCTTGAGTGGGAACTTGATATGTCATTTTCATACAAAACAGCACCTCAAGTTCGCGTTCAAGTTCGAGCTCAGATTTGAGTGCGATTTATTAATACGCGCCTTAGAATGCTTCAATACCACATGCGCCACGGAACAGAAAAACTGTTCCGTGATTTTCGCGATGTTACAATATTTATGGCGATTTGACGGAACCTATCTAGATCACATTTAGAATTTGTCGACTTTATGAACGATAATTATTTTAAGTACCTATTCTATTTATATGAGAACCCTGAGTGTCACTATCTATCAGACCCTGACTGTACATGTCTTCTACGATACCGTTACTTTATTTTTGTATTAGGTCAATGTTCATAAAACGAATGTAAATTAAAAGAAAATGCAAGTGAGTGTGTAGAAACGTGTTTTATAATTACAACATTTAATATATGTATGACTATTTCTCATAAACCACGTTGATCGAATGACGAGCACATTGCATCTGGTGGCTAGTTTCACGCTACTTCTTGAAAGGGAACTCTGGGTGTTTCTCGATGCCTGGGAAAAAGGTGAAATCGCAGATCCGTCCGTTTTCCCCGCGGTCCAAAGCTCCAAGTTCCTTCATTTCATTCTCCGTCAGCTCGAAATCCCAGAGTGATATATTCTGTGAAGCAAAGAGTTAATAAGATCTACTTAGTTAAAATATAATTTGACGAGCCGTTTGGTGTAATGGTCGAGAAGTCGGCTACTACACCAAAGGTCGCGGGTTCGATACCCGCACGGTACAAACATTTGTGTGCATGAACATGTCTGTTTGTATCAGTCTGGGTGTTTCTATGTATAATAAGTATGTATTTACAAAAAAAGTATATAAGTAATGTTTATCCGTTGTCTGGCATCCATAGCACAAGCTAATGCTTAGTTTGGGGCTAGATGGCGCTGTGTGAATAATGTCCAGAGAATAATGTCCAGAGATATTTATATGTATAAAATCTATAATAGGTACGGTATGAAGGGTATATATATCCAGGTCTAAAAGAATCGCAGCTAAAAAAAGGAGACATATATTATGTATTACATATCATTATTGTTATTTTCTTAAACATGGCCTTTTGCCAAACTGATAGACCACATTGCAGCGTTGGCGATATTTTTATGAAATGACTAGCGGCTATTTCTGAAAAAAATTTAGCTATACTCTGTCCTTTCTCAGAGCCCGAAGATTGTCTGTGCCAAATTTCATCAAGATCGGTTGAGAGGTTTTAGCGGTAAAGCGTAACAGACAGAGTTACTTTCGCCTTTATAAGTAGGGATGCCCCCGCCGTCCATTGTGGCAACTGGGGCAATTTATAAGAAGATCCCTGTTGTCAGTGGAGTGACCAGTTTGGGGGTGACGAGCAAGAACGACTGGTACCTGTTTGATCCTATCGGGGTTGGTGCTCTTCGGTATGGCGGCGATGCCCCGCTGCAAGAGCTGGCGCAGCAGCACCTGCGCGGGCGAGCGCGAGTGCGCCTGCGCCGCGCGACGCACCGCCTCCAGCTGCAGGAGGTCAGGGTACTCGCGGCTACAACAAACCGGTCATCACTAATAAATCTACACATCTGCATCTGCACTAATATTCTTCTTCCTAGCGTTTATCCCGTTTCTATACGGGGTCCGCTTTGACCATGATCCAGGATTTGGCAAGTCTGGTTATTACAGTGAAGAGACTGCCATCAGACCTTCGTAACCCATAGAGGGGAACCAGACAGATTGGATCATGGTTACACATTCGGATCTAACTGAACTAAAGTCAGAAATCACTGAATGTGCAGGTTCCTCACGGTGTTTTCCCTCACCGCCAAGCTAATGGCACAAATCCACACATAGATTTCGAAAAATCCAGAGGTGCGGGCCCGGATTCGAACCGCGGACCTCACGTATGTGAGGCGCCGTCCGTGCCACTAGGCCACCATCGCTCAACATCTACACTAATATTATAAAGAGGAAAGATTTGTATTTTTGTATGTAACGAATAAAACTATTGGACCGATTTAAATAATTCTTTCACTGTTGGCTAGCTACACTATCCCCGGTGAACATAGGGTACTTTTGATTGCGGAAATGTCGGGAGAAGGCCCTCCATGTTCGAACCCGCAACCCTTGGTGTTGTAGCCACGGGCCCGTCACTGAGTCTTCTAAAGACCAATCAAAAGAACCATCATAGGAGCTCGAGCCTTTAAATGAAATCAAGCCTACAAAATGAGCTCGTGCCTTCAAAAAGGGCTCGAGGCTTGAGAAATGCTCGAGCTCTGAAAAAGACTCCTGAATCCTCGGGCGGTCAAACAAACGAGGCGAGCCCAAGGCCAAGAGGACTCGGACGCCTCGAGGCTTGTACGTACATTACTAATCCTCGGCCATGGTACGCTACGCCTATAATCCTGAATTGATAAGCATAGTTATTACACTTGAGCGACTGTCGTCTGACCTCCACAACCCTTACAAGGAAAACCAGACAATTCGGACCATTGTCAGGACCAACGGCTAAACGTGCCTTCCGAAGCACGGAATCATCATTCTTATGGGACAATCAGGTGATTCAAGCCTGCAATGTCCTAAACAAACTGGAAAAACCTACACAAAGTGGTGCTCCCCGCGTATTCGTAACCACGAGCTTCGAGGTTTGAGCCCAGCGCTCTAACCACTACACCACTTACGCAGTTCATCACTGTAATCTGTATGTATTCTCAAATAAATAAGTAAATTGTAGACGGGTTTGTAAGGTGACACTGAGAGATTTTCGGCAGCGTTCCCTGTGTTTTATCGTTCACCATACTGTGACTGGGTATAATTCCTTACGAAAAGTGGCCTGTGCCATAGGCTTATGATGACGCAGCTAATTTCGGTTAGTGAGAAGTTGAAATCCTAAAATTGGTCTAAACAAACATCGAGTAGATTGGGGCAAATTGTTCTGAGAAAAGGAGATATTGATATAGTTACCCAGTCTTAGCTGCAAGTGCGTCGGCCAATGCTTTAGAGCCGAGTGGCGAGTAGGCTACCACAGGCACGCCCAACTTCGCTGCCGCAGCCAACAATGGCTTCTGTTGGCATAGCGCGTGGACCTCCACCTGCCAACATTATTAGGAGTTAGGGTCTAGCCACAGCTACGGCGACGAGCGGCGCGACGTGTGGTGCGATGAGGCCGGCGACGTGATTTGCGGCAATAGTCGCGCATCTCGCCGCCGATAGCTGTGGCATGCTTCATACAATTTCCTTTATTTGTTTTTTTCGCTCGCCACTTTCGCCGGCGCAAGACGCATCGCAATAGTCGCACCGCCGCTGTGGGCTGTGGCCAGGGTGTTAGGCACTTTACATTCGCGGTGTCCGAAAAGTGACCACCGTGCTCTGTGCTCTTCCAATTAAATAAAAAAAAACTGCTCAGTTATTTTAAATAAGATTTTTTTATTTAACACTTCCTATATTTAACTTGTCGTCATTTTCCAATGCTAATTGCGTAAGTGTAGGAACACACTATGCGGCAAAAACGCGACCGAATTTACGAGTACGTTCTTTCGTGATCATGATATGACAGGCATACTTTTAAATGGGAGATGACGCACAACGCAGAAGTTACGTCGCGTTTTTATGCTTTGTCGCCGAACTTCGGTCGCGTATATTTCAGCCTAGTCTGTTCCCACTGTAAGTAATTTTTTGAATTCATACACGGAAATATCTTACAAAAGTAGACTGCTGCCTACTTCTTTTGATGATGATATTCGATGATGATGATGACGGCACATCACAAAATCTGTTTGGGATGTTATCTGTGGTTCGGGATAACATTTCGACAAAAAAAAAGTAAGTTGGAGGTAAACCTGCAACGAGGGTCATCTAATGAAATTAACTTTTAATAAACTTTAATTTATCATCTGGCTCGTATTAATTAGTCGCACTCAACTCTGAGCTCGAACTTGAGCGCGAACTTGAGGTGCTGTTTTGTATGAGAATGACATATCTAGTTCGCACTCAAGATCGAGCTCAGAGTTGAGTGCGATTATTTAATAGGAGCCTTAGTGTGTTTTGAACAATTGAGGTCAATCATAGAGTTCTAGTAGAATAAGGAAGGTGTACCTGTAGACAGGCCGGTTTGGCGATGGCACTCAGCCGCGTCAGCTGCTCCTCATTCAGGTTGGAGAGCCCCACATGGCGCACTCGGCCCGATTCCTTCAGCTTTAGTAGGGCCTGAAATGTCCAAGATGTAATAAGATAAGAATACCTTCACAGCTACGAATGATTGACTGGCGCGACTAATGCTTTAATCTCAAAGAGTAGGACTTCTTAAGTAATTTTTGGATCAAAATAAATAAATGCATACAATATCAACCCCAATAGGATCATTCTTTGGCTGTAAGGATTTTTTTTTTTTTTTTCCTTTCCTGTTTTTATATCAGACTTTTAATATTTTGTGTTTGAATCGGCACTTGCAGTTTTTATTGGTATAAATAAGCAACATGATACAATACAAAGTAATGCTTACTTTATATCCGGGCATGAGTTTCCCCGAAACAGAACTTCTCCCGGCCCGCATATGTTTCTGCGTATGTTATTGACCCGCCCGATTTGCAAAGGCTCATCTCTGATAGTGAGGGGTTTTTCATTTCTGTTATGCGGCTTGTTTATTAAAGCTTCAGTCGAAAAATTTGTCACTCTATTTGGCAGGTGAAGAATTATTACATTCTTTTCGTCACGGTTCAGGAGTGATTTGGTTGCTTTCTTTTTAACATTTGTTTTGAAGGCTAATTTGTACAGTATGTTTTCGAGCGTACGTGGATTCTTATGATGTTTTAAAAACTGAAATTTGCATTTCATATTATGTTGACTGTGTATTGCTGACAGTTGAGACACAGATTTTGTAAGAATATGTGACTTTATTTCCAGACTATAATTCGATTGTAATCTTGACGGACAGCTTGAGTCAGTACTTTTGATAGCTCCTGCACTTATGAGGCGATCTGTTGCCTGTTTCTTGCGTTTAATTAACAATAAATCTGCGCGATTTGAATTCGTTATATTTGACTGAAGATTATCAGAGTTCTTTCTTCGTTTGCTTTTTTTATGTACTATCCAACTCCAAATATTTGCAATTAATCTTGAAACGATTGATCTCTTTTTATGTTTAGTTCCATAAGCTGGCATCGTAATTACGAGGGACTTCAATTATTGATGTTCATCATTAATAAGTCTGTGGTCATCACAAACTTGTTTCCATGTTTAATACCACTTGAATACATAAATGTTAGAAGTACGATTTATATAACCGAGTTTTCGCCGCCGGACCTAACTTTTCTTGAATGAATTTTCTTCGATCTCACAGAATAAGACTTTATTTTCGCTTGACGTTGGAGCACTGCCAGTGCCAGGATCACTTAGTCTTGATACTATATCCTGGTTCACTTTACGTTTGGAACCTTTCTTCCTAGGCCGTCGCTTAATAAATTCAACGAGTTCTTCTCGCCGAGTGATTTTTGTTGGTCGCTTTGGCTTAGGCTTTTTACAGCAAGCAGGTGGATACCTCGTAGGGCATTTATCGATTCTATCCATATCAATTTCGCGCGGTGTAAACTTCCAACACACGTTTGTGGAACATGTGCAATCTTTTGGCTTCCTCCTTCTGTAGCACCACGCATATAGGTCAAGGCAAAAGTTTCGACAGCAGCACCTTCTGGGCCTGCCATCGCCACGGGATTTCCTACGTCTGAACCAACGTTTAATATTCCTTATACATCTTTTTAATTTCCTTTTTGTGTTGCGTAGGCATCGGAGACAACATCTCTTTGTGCCCGGACCACATCGCCGTATCCACTTACATCTTCTTTTACAGAACCCACGATCGTTGGAGCCGGCCATGGCACTTCAGGCTCCAAACGCACGTTTTTATTATGGAGGTCAACATTGGATGGAATAGAATTTGATAGATCTTGCTTGAAGTATTGAAAACTAAAGAAACCATTTATTATTATGCGACATTTTTATATTGCCTTTCTGCTACGTTCTCATAATGGATTTGGAATAGTTACATTGTGTTATTAGACAGACATGGTTCATGTGAAATGTGTCACATTTGACAGCCTTTTTATTTCTTCTACCAAATCCGACAACTTCTTACGTAGCTCTGTAAAGGTTAAGGTACTATATGGTTTGTTTTTACATTTTTTCCCTTCTATATAGCTTTAACTGCCTCAAATATAGATACGGCATTTTTGTAGGTGTTCTTTAAAACAACTTTAATTATTTTAGCATATATCTTTGGAGTTTTCTTTGTTTTCAAGTTGTTGTGCAAGTGTAAAATACTCAATAACGATGGATCCAAACCTAATGAAGGCAAAACCACGTTGGAATCAGCTTTCAGATTTATAGTTTCATACGAATTTGCAGCACTCTCAAAACAATATGGTATCGGCTCCAAGCAGTCGCTCCCGCCCCCTGTGCAGCAAGGACAAGACATTCTCGGGAAGCTGAATTTAAACCAACTCTTCCTCTTTCTGTTAATAGGTCTCAAGAATGACGTCACCGATGTGCCCACTGTTTGAGTCGTCGTGACACAGGGCACTTCGGAGTTAAAAGAGATATTGTCATTCTCTACATTCAGAGGAAACAAAAAATTTATATCAGCTGGTACAAGTGAAGTGTCTTTCACGATTGGATTTGGGGTTTGGAGCTGACGCTTAGTTAGTGGGGACTTGTACACCTTCGACCAAAAGAAACGATCATTGTTTAAATTGCCATTGAGTGCATTTCCCGTCGTATTTTTATTTATTCTCAAAGTGATTTCTTCAGTTTTGCCTTTGAGACTATTTTTTAGGGGGATCTTGAGCACACAACATTCTTTGTAAACTGAATTGTTTCTGTATACAGCGTTCGAAGTTATTTGCTTTACGTCTTGCTTTTTCTTTAATATTTTTGCACTGTCCAAGTGGTTTTCTGTGTATGATACACCCATTTCTTATTTTATTAATGTGATTAAATTTTTCCTTTGTTATGAATTAAGAAGCTGTTTTTAACAGAAATCACATTTAATTTTGCATCTTCTAAAATATTTTGTTCAGTTTGTACTTACCACCCAGATAAACATCTTAATGTGTCATTGTGATCTATCAAGATAATGTC
This sequence comes from Nomophila noctuella, assembly GCA_958496325.1. Lineage (NCBI taxonomy): Eukaryota > Metazoa > Arthropoda > Insecta > Lepidoptera > Crambidae > Nomophila > Nomophila noctuella. The sequence continues at coordinate 10,013,675 of OY292499.1, read as the reverse complement.
ATCTCCGTATGGACAATTAGGCTTTTTTAAACAAAGTGCAATAAGTTTTTACCGTGTAGTTACAACTCATTCAAAAACCGATTATTGTGTCTTGATAAGTTTAGTGAAAAAGTGTCCCATAGACGAAATATAAGATAAAATTATGTCTTGATTTTTGTAACAATAATAGCTTTTTACTAGTTCGATGTAGGTGTCATAAAAAAATACTAGTAAAATAACTGATCTATTAAGTTAATAGATATAGCTTTAAACTTTCGCGTTGCATTATAATTATTTAACATTACAACGGGACTAAACGCGATATTATCACATACATCAAGGCCAAGCCCGTTCAAGTAGACGACGACGCCACGCACCGCCATTCGCTTGTGACCACGGCTGTAGCATCACAGCCGAAACGTCAAGTAGTAAGTAAGTACTCCTTATAAAAATAATATCGCGTTTTGTCCCGTTGTAATGTAAATTAATTATAAGTTAATAGAAATTTAACTAACTTTCCAAACGGCTGCAAGGTCGGTGGTTAGGTCTGCCCTGATGCTGCCGTCAGGGTTCTTTGGGTGCAGGTCCCCGGGAACGTGGTCGAAGGCGAACGGCGTGTGCATAAGATAGAGGTCGATGTACTCCAGGTTCAAATCTCGAAGGGACGCGTCGAAGTATTCCTGTACTAACTCTGGGCGATTGCCTGGAATTAAAAAATAAACAATGTGATTGTTTTTATTTTGAAAACAATTATGCTACAAATGAGTAGTAAAATTAATTTTTCAAAATGCGTAATGAAATTAATTATTCATAACTTTTACGAAACAATTTTTTTCCGCATATTATCAGAAACAACGCAAAAAGTTTAGTACGTCAACTACCTACATTTCGCTTTAAGTAGGATTAAGTTAAGTGAGAAACCAATAAAATTTACCTATATAATATTAGGTACTTTAAGGCACTCAATTTGTCACGAAATCGGGCAAAACATAAGCACATCCTGTAGTGTGAAAATTATGGGTACCGTTACGGCTGTTGACTTTAAATATCTCATTATGGGGCCTCTCTGTTCCCCTGGGCACAAAGGGCTCTGGGGCCCCGCTTGCGATTGGGGCTAAGGTATCAGGGCCCCACGATTACCAAACCAGAGGTTTAAAGGCCCATGTGCCCAGGGCCTCTGATAGGCGAAAGACAGCCCTGCTCATTATACACTACGACGATAATTCTGGCGTATAGGTACTGTACAAATATTTATTGTCATCAATAAAAACTCTTTTGAAAATAAATTGATTAGGTACTGACCTCCCGGAGGAAGCTTTGTGACGACAAAGAGTTGCTTCCTCTTAGCCGGGTCGCCGCCGATCCATCGGTTGAGCGCGCGGCCCAAAGCTGCTTCATTTTCGTAGGCTCGAGCTGTATCGAAATGTCTGTAGCCGGCTTCCAGCGCCGCCTCTACTGCCTTCTCTAGCACTTCATCTGAAGCCTAAAACATAAGTTGTGATTTTTTTTTAATTTTTGTTTTAGACCTACCATTACTCTTAATAGTACGACCCGCTTGGTGTAATGGTCAAGATGTTGCCTATTACGCAAGAGGTCGCGGGTTCGATCCCCGCACTGGATAAACATTTGTATGCATGAACATGTCTGTTTGTCCTGGTCTGGGTGTTATATGTATCTGTTTAAGAAATTTTGTAATACCACTGTTGATTCTGATGTCTGTAATACAAGTGCTCAAGTTATTTAACACGGGGTCAGATCAATGTATGTGATGTTGTGAAATATTTATTTATTTATTTAATAGTGTGAGCTTATGCATGCTTTTGTCATCTTACTTGTATCTTATTAGCGAAGTTTAGTGATTTTCAGCGGAGATAATATACCTGCTTCATTGTGCAGTTGATGCGGTTTTAGAAATCACAATCCTACTTTATGAAAGTAAAATGGAAATGATGCCAAAAGAAAGACATGATAATATCTGTGGTCAGGGTAGAAGAAATCACGTCAAAGTTTAGTACCAAAACTATATGCGTCAAAGACTGTCAATATGCCGAGTAATCTGAGAATACAATGCTGATAACATCCAAATAATGTGCTCATACAATGAATTCCAATTAACGAACTTATCAACCATGCCGTCACGTCTCAGTTTACCCAGAATGTAGGTAAAGAATGTCCAATCAGTCATCGCGGCAGTGCATCGACAGTAAAGTTGCACTGCTGGCTCGAGAATGGTCGTGTGACAGCAACTGCCGCGCGTCGACCTCGCGGGGCCTCCGGTCGCGCTCCAGCGGAGACTGCGATGTCCCCGAGCCCTGCTGCAGCCGCTGCGGCTCACAACTCACCATCTCCGACTATTACATGCACGCCCCGTTAGCAATACTAGACTCGGCCACTAAACTGAACAGATCTAAATGGAAAAACTTCAAAAAGTTTGTCAAACGCCACTTGAAGCCGAAGAGGAAAAAGCACAACAAAAAAATGGAAAATAAGGATGTCGTTGAAACAGCAGGAAATGCCACAAAAGATGAAGCGAACACTAAATAACGCTCATACTTACAAATCGCAAATTCCTTCTGTTCTACGGTCAGGTAGAAAATGAGATGGCTACTGTACTGATGGATCACGAAGCCGAACAAATCCAAATATGCACGTCAAACGCCACTATTTGGGCTAAGGAAGTGAAAATGAAAATGATTTGTTCTAAGAAATCAAATAACCAGATCAAAATAAAGATTCACATGTTATCTTGATAATCAATAAGTGTTAACCCACAACTGTTGCCTGCCTTTATCTAGAAGGTACACCTTCGACTTTAAAGATTTTATAAAAGAGGAATAAAAAAAATATTCAACAGGTATTTAATGAGCAGTGCCGTAAATAGGGCGGTGCCAGCGGTGCCCAGGCACAGGGCGCAGACCCGGGAGGGGCGCAGAAATGCCAGAAATGACCGACTTTCAAGTAAAAAAAAAAAAAAGGTCGCAGTTTTGTGAGCTCGCACCCTGGAGGGGCGCAGAAATGACCGACTTTCAAGTAAAAAAAAACAAAAAGGGGCGCAGTTTTGTGAACTCGCACCGGGCGCATATAAGGCTATTTACGGCACTGTTAATGAGGCAACTATTGTGCAGCTAATTTGTTCTCGAGCTAAAAGCTCTATTCATTTTAAACGACTAAATTTTCACACGAGTGCAGTGATCTTACATTTACCGTTTTCGGCCATTTTTTGGAATTTTATTTATTGTTTGTTATTGAACAAGACGCATAATTATACAAATATGTATTAGGTAAATCAACTTTTTATTCAATGCCTACCGTGTTTGTTGTATATAGGTAGGTAAGAGTCATTTTTCGGCCCCGAACTTTATAAATAGGGAAATAAGGATCACATAAAGCCGCTAAGCTACACTCTGCTTTCAGAAAATCCAGTCCAAGATTTTTTAAACTACAACTGTTAAATACCTTCCTACTGATTCAACATTATTACTTAACTTGCAATAATATCGGTTTAATGGAGTTATAATCGTTTAACTTTTTGTCAATTCACCAGGAAGGAAAAATTTAATGCCGAATCAAACAACGTTCTATTAATAAAGTAGATTTTACAGTGTTATAGCCCAAAGATACCCCTTACCTGCCATGTTCCAAAGCCAATACGCGGCATGCGATCGCCGCCTTCCAATGTGAAAAATTTCGTATTCGCCATTATTAAACTGTTGTTGTTTACTGTTTATTATGAGTCTATGACCTAGGCACCGCTTCGCTTGACCGACAACACAACACTGCAATGGGACAGGCGCCCGCGCAGCCACTGGCGATTGTAATCAGGTAGGTAGGTACCGGTTTCCGCAGATCAACCGTTACCTCATAACAACAATCGCTTTATTACGAGGTGAATATGCTCGCACCTAAATAAGAGACAAGAATGAATAAACACTCTTTAGCGCCAGGTAATAACAGTGATTGTAGATATTTAATTTAATAAGAAAATGTCTCGAGTACCTCCCTAGACAAGTCGATAAATAATATGACTAATATGAACAGATGATGGCAATTATACTGCGGAATATTCGCACAATTACTTAGGTACTTTTGTATAATGTATGAACAGTCATCTTTTTACCAAATTCGAACTTTTTAAAACGAAGTCGATTTGGAAGTCATCATTTGGAGAACTTGTTAAACTGGTCGCATTTCTGTTTTGAATGCGGGCAAAAAGTATGCGGTAAAATCTCGACTGCGGTCATATCTACATTAGGTAGGTACTCGTACATATGGGCTTATTAATATTTTAAGTAAATCTGAATTCAAAGAGCAGTTTCTGCAACGTAAAAAGAACATTAACGTGTTATTCAATTTGGTAAGAAACTGGTGTTACTAGGTATAACGCATATAAGATATTCAACAAAAAAAAAAACTGTAAAATAATGTAAGGACCGATTAACAGTACCTAATTTGTACTATCTCTGCGGTTATCTACAAAGGCCGCAATGGTTACACAAAGTGGGTAAGCTGAAGGAGCAATGTTTGTCCTGCGTCTATTGTGGCGATGTTGACAATAAAACGATGTGCCACTTGAGCACTAACAGGGGACGCAATTACAAACGAATGGAGGCTAATTATACGCTGCTGTACGATAAAAATATATTGAAGTGCCAGAGTAATTGTTATAAATCTATTTGCGGATAAATTGTTATCTATTTGCTATACAACAGATTTAACTGATAGTCAGTAGAATTGGTATTTAAAAACCTTCTCTGTCTTTTTGTAGTGAATTAAACATGTCTGTTACCGTTGCGCTGTTTTGCGCGTTTAACAATAACAAATGATATTGAATTTGTACCAAATAAATTATATTCTATTCTTATTACTACTCAGTTTCATACAAAATAATTTAAGACATCATCAAACTAATCTTCATCGACCTTACCAGTGACTCCACATATCTCCAGATATATGGAGCAACAGATTCCACATATCCCTACCTGTAGCTATAATTGAAAAAAAAAACTTGTATTCCTACCAATGGTAGATAAATAAGCAGAAAATATGCGTATCTCTAATAATTTGCGTCTGAATAACCTGCGTGATTGCTTGGCATCAGTAGGAATGTAGGTATACCTAATTACATCGTGCGATGACTGCGAAGCCCAAGGCTAATAAAACTATTTGTGATTGTGATGTAGGTAAACGTAATCATATAAGTTCATCTGCGATTTGATTACATAAAATGCATTCAAATATAGTATAAGTTGAGAAAACACTGAAGTGTAAAAACTAAACTGCTAACAACAATATTATAAAAGCTATGTTTGTAAAGGTAAGAGCACAGCTTAGAGTAGCTAATATTCAGAAACACACCTGGAACATAAAAATTTAATATCATTATCACAAACCTAGCTACCTACAATGATCTGATTCCGTGTTATGAATTTAAATATCAGATACATAAGAACAATAATGTTTGCATATTGAATAATACATTTCAAACATTAGTTACAATAAGAATAGCAAGCAATCAAATAGTCATTATAAGAAATAAAAACCCATTACGAACGACGGAAAACGCAATTATATTTTAATACGTTTCTACTCATCGGTATCATGTTACATAAGCCCATAGGTTAATATCCACAACAAAAGCTTAACATTTGTGTTACAAATTAATTTTCCCACATCCCCTTAAAGTAATATCATCCTTTTGTGTGCAAACAGTATCCATTTCTTATTCAATTCGCTAAACGTATGAATGAATGAGCCGGCGTCACAACACTCGTAAGATCATTGGTGCGTGCGGTCCATTGATGGCGGGTGTAGATAAACATCTCTGGAGGGTTGATCATCCCTTATCCAGGGGCGGGGCTAGGGAAGGGCCCTCCCCTGTAGCGGCGGTGGAAAGGAAATCCCTTTTATCTGTGGCTTGTGGTCAGTGCCATCATGGACGTGTCACCAGTAAGGTCCAGTGCTAAGTGCGGGTCGGATTTTAGTATAGAGCGGATACTGAGTGACGAGCCTGGGAGAAGGCAGACCAGTGACGCCCCGAGTTGGCTGTGTTGCACCCGGTATCAGCCTCCCCGTCTGCCACGTTAGTATTTTCTGCTTCATTTTAATTTCACACAACTTTGCACAAGTTTCATTGCATTCATTTCGCTCTAGGCGGCAACCTGTGTTTCTTGGATTCTCCTTCACCTTGTTAAACCTTCGGCTAACCGAAAATGTTCAGGTGTGTTTCATGTGTTTCATGTCTTGCATATTTTATCTGCATAATTTCAAAATATGTAGTCTGTATTACTCGGGACGGTGCCAACATTAGGAAATGTGTTCTACAAAGTCAACACCCACCTTAACATTCATCCTGGGTTAAGCTTTATTGTGAAGTAATTGTCGATAGCATGGATGGAGCAGAATAAAGGTATATACCAACAAACAAAAGCATTAATGCACACACAGACATTAAGGACATCAAATCAATCAATCGTTCAATCAGGAAACGCCTGGGCGAACTTTAGAAAAAACTTAGAGGTAAAAACAAATTGCCGTGACCTTCGTTTCTGTATGTTTCGTTGATTCGATCCTGGTGCACTAGCCGACTTCAATTGATGACATGCTATCACGCAAGATTTCGCCGTTCAAAACATCAACTAAGAATTCAGTATAAATATATTAGGATCCTGATCCTCCTGGGTCTATTCATATTAAACCGTGTCATCCGAGATCACTAATCGCCACAGTGTGTAGTGTAGTGACCTGTTAGGAAACAATCTAAGTAGTACCTACTTATTGTAATGTCTGATAAAGCGTATTTCTTTATTGATAGGTGCATCGAACAGCGCTTGCAGAGCCCGGCGGTCGGGCCACCACGCACGGGTGCCGTTCACGGCTGCGCAGGCGGCCGCCCTGGAGGCCGCATATGCACGCGCACCCTACCTTGCGCCGCCGGCATTACGAGCACTCGCCGCCGCCTTACAGCTACGCGATGATAGAGTAAGTCCACATCACATACCTACCTACATATAGTTAGATAGTATTCGGCGGTCAGGCAACCACGCGCGGGTGCCGTTCATGGCTGCTCAGGCGGTGGCCCTGGAGGCCGCATAATATGCGCGCGCACCGTATCTTGCTCCGCCGGCCTTACGTGCACTCGCCGCCGCCTTACAGCTACGCGATGATAGAGTAAGAACCATAGCTATCTATAGTTAGTATTCGGCGGTCGGTCCACCACGCGCAGGTGCCGTTCATGGCTGCGCAGGCGGCGCCTTGAAGCTACGTGATAATAGAGTAAGAAGAACACATCTCATACCTATAAGTAGTTAGCATTCGGCGGTCGGGGCACCACATAAGGGTGCCGTTCACGGTTGCGCAGCCGGCAGCTCATCATTTCCCATTTAAAAGTATGTCTCACACATCATGAACACGACGACGGAACGTAAATTCAGCCGCGCAAATTCGGTCGCGTTTTTTAGTGTGATCCTACACTAAGGCTTGGCTTTCGTAAACGGCTGTAAACTTTTAATATTGCGAATACGTTTAAGGAGTTACATCCGTATACTTATCTACCCAAGTATCCGCTTTGAAGGTCGTTGGAACGACAATCACTGCAATTTGTTTTTACATGTACCTAACAGCTACAATCACGTAAACAGTGTTCGCATTAAGAATACTTACTCAATTATTTTGATATCGGTGTCCTGGTGTATCGTGAACTTTTCCGTTATCTTAGGTAACTACATACATAGTTAACGTTTAATAGGAATATAATTCCATTAATTACCAAAAGAAAAACCGGCCAAGAGCGTGTCGGACACGCCCATGAAAGGGTTCCGTAGCTAAAAGATGGCCCGACTGCTTAAGACACCATTTAGTAAGGGCAACTGCACGTCATAAGTTGGTCGAGTTGTATAAAAATAACTATGTATGATACAGAGTTCGCTATAGTTTTCGTTGAAAGTACTTACTTGGAGGTATACAGGACATTTTTTTCAGAATTATTATAATAGTATTTCAAAAGTTAAGGGGGGGGGACGCTCTAATTTTAACTTTGTATTAATATATCTCGAGACTGGGGTGTTTGATCCACATAGTTTCAAGGCAAGTTTTATTGTATTTAAAAATACCTTTTTAACGATACCCCACACGATGGGGTAAGTCGAATTTTGTTTTTCGGATTTACTTTTCGATGTATGGGAGGGGGGGTAAAAATAATTATTTTTCGATTATTTTAAAAACCGATTCTTGAATTATCACTATACATCTCTCCACCAATTTTCGTGGCAATCGGTTCAGAAACAGCGGAGAACGAGCCAGGACAGACAGACAGACAGACAGACAGACATGACGAAACTATAAGGGTTCCGTTTTTTGCCATTTGGCTACGGAACCCTAAAAATTAAGAAAAAACCGGCCAAGAGCGTGTCGGACACGCCCATGAAAGGGTTCCGTAGCTAAAAGATGGCCCGACTGCTTAAGACACCATTTAGTAAGGGCAACTGCACGTCATAAGTTGGTCGAGTTGTATAAAAATAACTATGTATGATACAGAGTTCGCTATAGTTTTCGTTGAAAGTACTTACTTGGAGGTATACAGGACATTTTTTTCAGAATTATTATAATAGTATTTCAAAAGTTAAGGGGGGGGGACGCTCTAATTTTAACTTTGTATTAATATATCTCGAGACTGGGGTGTTTGATCCACATAGTTTCAAGGCAAGTTTTATTGTATTTAAAAATACCTTTTTAACGATACCCCACACGATGGGGTAAGTCGAATTTTGTTTTTCGGATTTACTTTTCGATGTATGGGAGGGGGGGTAAAAATAATTATTTTTCGATTATTTTAAAAACCGATTCTTGAATTATCACTATACATCTCTCCACCAATTTTCGTGGCAATCGGTTCAGAAACAGCGGAGAACGAGCCAGGACAGACAGACAGACAGACAGACAGACATGACGAAACTATAAGGGTTCCGTTTTTTGCCATTTGGCTACGGAACCCTAAAAAGCGTTTGAAACTCTCCTTATATTAAAAAAATAAATACCGTTCTTGAATTATCCAAAATTAGTATGATTTGGATTGTAAAATACCAATTACGTTTTATTTAATAATAATACAATTAACTACGTTGGCAATTAAAGGCAGGCAATTAATCCGACTCGTGTGGAGATGTTGATGCCCATGATTCTCTTGTTCGATTACCTACCTCCTGACATTAACGTTTAGTTCGTCTTTTACAGATAAAAATATGGTTTCAAAACCGCCGAGCACGTGAAAGAAGAGAAAAAAGCGCCACCATAGCTCCACCACGAGAGGTGACATTGCCGCCTACTCCTCACTTTAGACCCCAAACAATACCCACTACCACACCACCGTCGCACCACACATGGAGTTACACGGACACAATGCCACTAAAAGTGCACTCTCCAACATTCACCGAAGGAAATATTGTGACATTTAATGATTTCACACTAGATTGTCCGAGAGATCTAAGAGTAGCGGCGACTTCGACAAATATGAGATCTTCTAGCGCAAAATCAGAGGAAGAAAGATCAGAAACACCGTTAGATGTCGAAACTATAGAAGACTGATTATTACTAATTATGGCACTAAAAATTGTACAAAAGGCTGACTTTAGCCTTACGGCATTTTCTACCTTTAGTATAGAAAGGTACTAGGCTAAGAAAACGCGTCCGAAGTTCGAAGGCAATGCATTTTCTCTACAAAATTACGCGACGTAATTTCGGGATGGTGTGTCATCAATTTTTAAAAAATACATATCAAGCGTAGTCAAGCCGAACTTCATCGCGTATTTTCAGCATATGTGTTCGTACATTTATTATCTCCTACGGTTGGTTACAATCATGAAGAACTGACAATTGACAAGAAATATGAGAAACGATATATGGCGCACCACAGAACATAGAGAATTGTTCTGTGGTACTTAATTGTAAATTATTTTAAGTATCCAACAGTTACTCTCTGGGAACTCTAGTTATAAGGTACATTCAAATTTCTACGCTGAGGTTCGGTTCAACGTTGGTCTTTAGTATTTTCTACTTTTGTCTTAACAAAGGGTAATAAATGAGAAAGGTGCCGTGGGAACCTGGTTTAATCAAAGTTTTACTGTTCGACTTGTACGTCTCGCGTCGGTCGGTCGTCGCAAGCCTTAAGAATTAAAATCTGAATTAGTTAAAGATAGAATGTAGAAATGATTGATAGAATGTAGAAAAGCGAATTTTCATAAGTCGTAATTGTGATGCATCAGAAATCGGTTTTAGGACTGAATGTATACAATTTTTATCCCCCCACAGGTATTAATTATAAAACATGAATGAAAATGCTGTGATAAATTACTAATATGAAGACGAATACATGTAGGCACCTATTTATATGTGTAGGTGCTTTTAAATTTAGGAAAAGTATTATTGTAATATAATTTATGAAATAAAGTAATTTTATAAACCAGTATTTTACTACTCCACCCAATCAATAAACAAACATAGATAAATTCAAATGTCTTAAGTGAAACAACGTCATTACATGAATCGATGGACAGAACTATAAATATTATTACGAATATGATAGGTGCAGAATGATTAGGAAATAAAAAAATTATTGTTATTTTTCGATTACCCATTTATTTTCATGCTGTTTTAATTGATTTTCCATATTCTGTCAATATTTTTTCTAATTCAATACAAAAATATAAATAATACACGGTTATATAACCATTCAGCGGAAAACACTTTCAAAAATAACAATTAAATAAAAACTAAATCGTGTATAAAAATATTATAGCTATTCTATCTGTGAAATAAGTGAAGGGTTGCTAAGGTCGGGATCATCGGGAAAATCGGGTTAAATAAAAATTAATTGGAATAAACTGTTCTTCAAGTAAAAAAAAGTTTAGTGCAGCTGGCTACTCATTCAGACATCATTGCAGACAAGATTCCATTAGGTGTTTGGTGTGAAAAAATACAATTCCTACTAACTAACACTTAAATTGACCTTAAAATCCATTTATACTAAAGTGGAAATGAATTAAGCGTAACATTTTCAAGAGTGGCATATATTCTTATGTCTTATTTATTCGGTAAAAACTTGAACCTATTCCGTCGGATACCTTCTGCTACACTGTACTTCAAAATGTATCCAGAAATAACTAAAGGAATGGACCTACATAAAATCTCTCGAAAAAGAAAAATCTTCCGTGTACCAGGAAGAGTAATATATAATATACTATGTATTTTTTCAATTCGAACCAGTGGTTGCTGAGATTAACGCGTTCAAAAAAACACATACAAAAAAACTCTTCAGCTTAGTTATATCAGTATAGTAGAACCAGTAGTTCCTGAGATTAGCGCGTTTAAAAATACAAACATAGAAATTACGAAACTCTTCAGCTTTATTATATTAGTATACTCGTAGATATAAATCTTTGCAGTCACCTGGTATACGGCTGGTTTAAGTATAAAGTCTTAATCCAAGTAACGCTATGAGACTACGCTTGCGACTGTGACGGCGCGCATACCGTCGCTGAGAGTGCACTGGTCCGACTGTTCCGAGGGTTGGTCTTCAGTCGCCTGCGTTGTCGAATTGCTTTTTTTTTGTGCGGGCGGCCGCTATTTGTACTTTACTCCGTCCGCGTGGTGATCGGTTTCTGCACACAGTGTTATTATACTAAAGCATCAAATAGACTATCCAACACAAATTAAATCAATTCGAACCAGTAGTTCCTGAGATTAGCACGTTCAAATAAACATACAAAAATCTCTTTAGCTTTAATCAATTTAGTCCTCCTAGCCGTATTCGGCTATGGCGACCCCTGCTGGTTACGAGCATGTGCTTATATGATGCCGGTATATGGATGCGAGGAGCTTTAATCAATTAGTAAACATTTAAATCTATCAAGTCAACTGGTACACAGTTGGCATAAGTTAAAGGTTTAATCCAAGTACCGCTATGAGACTGCGCTGGCAACGGTGACCGCTCGCATACTGTCACTGAGAGTGCACTGGTCCGACTGTTCCGGCTGGTCTTCAGTCGCCTTGCTCAAGATCTCGTAGTGAGCTGCTTCTTCCTTGGGAGGGCTCGTCTCGTCTAAGCTGTACCTGAAATTAAATATTTTTGGTCAATGTCTGTAATGGTTTTGTATTTATAAATTAGGTTTTTGAAAGCAGCAATTCTAAGCACGAACTTAAGTGCTTGATTAAATCATATCATACTTTATTTACGTAGATCAGAGTTAGGCACTTATTAAAATGAATATAACGTTTCGTCCCGTTTTAACGCTGTCTCGCATGTATTTTGAAATTGGGGAACACAAACGATTTTTTTTTTTCATAAAAGTTGATACTCTTACTGACTTGCCTAACTCATAACACAATACCATTCAAGTCAATATTTTAAATCACTTTGGACTATGACTAAGACTTTTATTACGACTTAGATTATCGTAATAAGTTTTTGAATTCTTGATTATAAATCGCGGATAATACGGTCTTGTCAGTTATAACTATCACTTTTAAACTACTTTGACAAAACAAATAATTTAATTAATTCACCAAGGCAAAGAGAAAAATTGTACTATACTGTATATCTAGGAAATGTTATCATTTTAATTATTACAACTATGGCCGGAGGAGGCCCCCCAGCTAAGGTTATAACGCGTGATAATAGCTACAAAGATTAGATGTTTAATTACATTTGAACTCTTTGCGCTAATCCACACATTTAGTAATTAATCTCCAACAAAGTTGCAGGCTTATTCTGCGTATTCATGGTATTTTCTGATAACTCACGTAAGTATTAGCTGATGGAACATTTTGAACAATTGTTCAGAAATCAAATACGGCAAGGAAAACAATTGGTGTTTCCCTCATTATCGATTTTATTTATGGACAATATTTGACAAACCACGAAAAAATATTTTATGACTAACAACCGATTTGTAGGAATATCTCAATTAGAATAGGTTAGAATTCATCATCATCATCATGCTAGACTACGTCTATGATCCTGACTGTACCAGCCTGGTTATTACAAATGTTTGAATGGTAGAAAAATAGCGATGGTGGCCTAGTGGTCAGGTCCGCGCCTCGTGGTCCGAATTCAGGCCCACAGCTCTGGACTTTTCTAAAATCAATGTGTGGATTTGTGCCATGAGCTCGGCGATGAGGGTAAACACCGTGAAGAAACCTGCACTATCAGTTATATTCTGACTTATTCTTTCAGTAAGATCTGAAAGTGTAACCATGATCCAATATGTCTGTCACTCAGGGTTACGAAGGTCTGATGGCAGTCGCTTCACTGTAATAACCAGACCCGCCAAATCCCGGATCATTGTCAAATCGGGCCCCACACAGAAACAGGATGAACGCTAGTAGCTTCCTACTACTACATAAGCATAAATGATAGAAAACGAACTAGAAATGTTATTATTACCAGATAATGACAAGTGCGTCTGCTAGCCGGACTATGAACTGATCTTGAACTTTATCTTCTTGTTTTTTCTGGCATTTCACAGATGGTCAGAGGCTATTAAACTCTAGCCACGCTTACGTAGTTTGGGTATCAACTAGTTTCATATAATAAAAATATCGTCCATAGATAAAAGTACCAAGAACGCCTTCGGTGCAATAAATGTTTACAAATCAAGTGCAATATGTTGAAGGTTATGCATGCCGCACAATGAACAAAAACATCGTTCACCCAATTACCTTATTAGTAGGATCATTATTTCGGCTGCATAATGTGCACCTGGATGGCCAAATAGAACTTTTGGGATTGTTTCCTTACAACATGGACAAGGAATAATATAATAATATTATATACCCATTTATACATCTTCCTAAATGTTATGTTGTTTTAATAAAATCCAGAAAACTTTCTACAATAAAATATTTTTTAGACAAGAGAATTAAAAAATATATTTCGAAAGGCCACATACGTTAATTGTTACTGGCGTTACAAAACAAGTTTAAAATCGTAAATTTAAGTCATTATTACAGATAAGTATGACTTCATTAAGCTTCAGCATTCTTCACCTAAGAGGACAACGGCATCTACCCTATCAGCTCGTTACTAAGTGCAGTAGGTACTGATAAAGTTCAAGAAGAATTATGACAATATTTTGTACGCTTTTGATTTCATTATCAAAACAATGAATAAAAACTATGAACGATTGTCTTGTCAATAATACCGTCAGTCAAAGGGCCATTCTGGGGAGATGGGCAGAAGCCAACAACACTCTCCTGTTTTATCGTCCAACATACTGAGGTCACCAACACGCCTGCCAAACAGCAGTCCAGCAGATGACGCGGATGAAGACAAAACACACTTAAAAAATAGCCAGTCGAGGGCAGACAGAGTCTTTAAACACATATCTAAACTGGGTTACTCAGTCCTCTCTTGCTGGGTTACAGGGGTGTGGTCCAAGCGATGGTGCGGACGACATCACATAATGCGAGGCGTTCGCTCTATGTCTCGGATCCCTTGTAGTTATGTGATTTGCCTGGAATCACCCGCGTGCTAGGTAGAGAGCCGCACGTAGCGCATGCGCGTGGAGTGCGCCAGCTTCTCGAGCACGTGTAGCACGCGCTGTCCGAGAGTGTCCTTAACACACTAGATCGAACAAAGATGGCCGTCTCTCTCACCCGCAAGCTCAAAAGAAGGCGGACGCGGCGGGGTTGTGCGTGAGCGCCGTGAGCCGCACGTAGCGCATGCGCGTCGAGTGCGCCAGCTTCTCGAGCACGTGTAGCACGCGCTGCCCGAGAGATGTCTAACATCACTGCATCGAACAAAGATGGCGTCCCACTCACCCGCAAGCTCGGAAGAAGGCGGACGCGGCGGGGTTGTGCGTGAGCGCCGTGAGCCGCACGTAGCGCATGCGCGTGGAGTGCGCCAGCTTCTCGAGCACGTGTAGCACGCGCTGCCCGAGCCCGCGCCGCCGCCCCTCCGCCTCTACTTGCACCTCGTAGCTGGGGACAAAGAATTGTTACAACTTTAGTAACTAAATTAAAAAAAAAACCGATGCCTAGCTCCACACTACGCTTAAAACTTGTACCATAGATGCTAGGGAACGGACAGTATAGTGGTTAGAGCCACAAAACACAATGGCAGCGAAACCCGCTAATGGCAAATGTATGTGTGATAAACATCGGCAATTTATGGACTCCAATCATGGATGGATGATTACCATAAGGATCTTTGAAATGTACCTACGTATTATATGTTACGCGCTAGTCACGTGCGTCGCAGTTTGAGTGAATCTTGTTGTCAATTCAATATTGAGCTATCAACCTTAGGCAAGTATAAAAAATATCAGGCATTTACATATAAAAGATAACTGACAATTAGTAGCTTAGTGATCTCATAAAAGAGTAACGTGCGATATAACATCGTTCTTGCCCGTGATGACAAACGCGAGACCGGCGTGATGATTGTTCTTTTAGGGTCACGATAACAGCGGACACCGGAGTGGCGTGTAGTAAACGGAACTACGGCGATTAGAGACTGAAGTGTTACGTTACACGGAATAAGCTGTGCCGAATTTAGAATTTTGCTATAAGATAGCATACATAGAAGAATTAGAACACCATCGATCAGATTATGAACAGGACAAACAGTTTTACGCGCGCCGTCTTCACGGAAATATTGGCAGTTGGCATGTTAGGGTGTCACCAGACCAACCGATTGATCGACAATGCAATCGACGGCATCAATCCATGTCGATAAAGTTAAATCGATTGACGTCGACTTAGCCGTTCTACAAATACCATCGATTTATGAATTCGATTATCGTTCTGGCCCTTAACCACACTATCGTTAACCGCCATCGCCCATTTCAAATTCCAAAATGCAGAGATATACTGGATTCCACCCAGATTCGGCCGGCTATAAGCAGTCGCTACGCATGTAATGAAATGTGATTTACTGGGAACTGCTACTGTGCGCAACATGACCCCCGGCTAGGTCGGAACAATGTGACAGTGTCATTCGCTACTACGACTATAATGAAAACATCCGATAATGACCAATAATAAAAATTAATTGGTTAGATATCGGCATCATCGGTGCTGCATCAAGCGAATTCGCGTGTACTGATTTAATTGGGTATTTGACTGCATTTAAAATAAATTATGAAACTCATACATTAAATACGAAATTTAAAAATAATCACAAATCATTATGTCACAGTTACAGTTTCGCTTTTAAAAAATTATCATAGTTAATCGAAACTAAAAAAGTATTGATTTGACAATATTAGCTTGTGACGTCATATGCTTGTATTTCATACAGTTTTCCCTACAATGTTGCGTTTTTGACATTTAATAAAAGTGAGTGATTTGACCTGTCAGTCAAATACCGGATTGCTAATGTTGAGATATCGTCCAATTACTACGCTCATCCTGTTACAGATGAAATTATTTACGCAATGATTTTTTACTCATTAATTAAGCAACTGTAAACGATAATGATAAACGGTATAGCAACACGTATCCTAGTATATTATTACGTACGACAAAAATAACTGTAGATTGCAGGCATACTTTTTTTGACGACTGATTTTGATTTTGACTTATGCACAAAAAAATATACATACGGTATGCTATGTCTAGTTTTCTATTTTACGAAGTAAGGAAGAATTCTATATGTACAAAGACAGTTTTTTCGAAATGAATAAAAAATAAGTCTAATTTTATTAAAAAAGCATAGCGGTTTTGATAATAGTGTACCTGTTTAAAATAGTTTTTAGAAATTTAGCTAACATTTTTTTTTCTTGTTCCCTAAGTCATTAGGAGATCTTAGCTTTTCAACCTCTAAAAATTTGTTATCATAATTGAACTGTTCGGGCATGATCTTTGTTGTTAAATACAGATAAGCGTAGAGTTCATTGAGCTCGTCGGGTGTTTGTAGGCATAACGAAAAGTCGTAGTTAGATGTGGAAATTTTACTCATAAAAGTTGGAAAACCAAGACACACATAAAAGTAAATTTATTTCACTAACTCACCGATTGCCTAGGCCCATACTAAGCTTGTGGCTCGTACTATGGATGCTAGCTAGCGAATGGATACGTAAAAACTTTTATAAATGTTCATCATCAACCACTCCAGTACAAATGCTGAGGGTTATCACACAAACATTTGTTTCAGTTGGGATTCGAATCCACGACCCTTGGTTTTGAACCCGAACCGGAACTGATCCTACCCGAATGGACCCGACATCGGGTCCATACAGGATTGTAGTACAGAAATTATTATTTAAACCTAAGATCATCGATGTTCATTGATCTGAGATTTCAAATGTCTCCGCCTCGTGTAAATTGCACAGTTCATTGTCAGATACTAAGATCAATGGATAGACCTGAGGTTGAAGCCAGATATTGATTTGTTTCAAATCGAATGAAATCAAATCAAAAAGTTTTTTATTTACGAAGCCTTCAAAGATGCATTTATCGTCAGAAAATATTACAATACACTAAGATTCTACCACCGACTTCCGAAAGCAGTCATCTTAAGAGAAGAAGCGGCAAGAACATTTGACAATGATGATGTTATGGTCAGACGTGGAAAGCTTGCCCTCAAGGGGGGAATCTGCTCGTTTAACGAGAAGACACAAATATCAAATGCAGTTATATTGACCCTGGTGGGGCAGATTACACTTACTTTTTAAGCAGTGGAATTTGCCCAACTAAATCGATTCTGTGAGGCATTTTCTACTGCAAATTATGAAGGAGTGGAATTTGCCCCACCAGTGGGGCGCCTTGGTGGGGCAAAGTGGAATAATCCTTTTATAGCACAGTCCGGATTTCATGTATTTACGCATACGCGCGTTGCTTCGCGGAAAATAATCGAATTAGAATCCCGTTGCACATAAATATAATTTAAACATGTTATTTTAATTATAATGGCAAGACATTCATTATAAAAATCGAAAGGAAGTAATAATTAATAATAGAAATATAAGCATAAGTAGGCTTAACCCTCCATCGCGCATTGTCGGACCAATTTATTTATTTGATAGATTTAATTTTGTAGTTAAATAAAAATTTCAAGCGCAGTTAAATAATTATTCGCAAAACTGTAAAGTATTAAAATATAAATGAGTCCAACGTTTGAACTCGACATAAGATGATACCTAATACATTAGTACGTTTAACCGACTTCTGCATCCGTTGATCTAATTTTTATTTGAGCTTAATTATCTAAGCAGAAAAATAAATTATATTTTTTGCGACTCGTAGCTATTTCGGTAACTTTACTGTCAAAATATTTTTTGGGTATAATCGGATTCTTCGGACGTGTTTGGATGGTGTTATTGCTTATAAATATATTTATAAAACTTACATTTCCAAATTCCAGAGGCAATATCATTTCAGGGATGATACATGTACTCGATTGCATTCAGGATACCAATCCTCCGATATCATTAGGCGTACGATCATACGCAAAAATGTGGGGAAAGTTTTACTACGAAAGCTCCACATAGTGAACATAAAGCTCAAAGTTTTTAAAATAGCCTTCCAGTTGCATTGGTTGTAATAAAACCAGAATTATTAAAATTAACACTTATTTAGCTCTAATATTTAGGAAGGCAACTATTGTATTGAAAAAGTTGTGAAACAATTGAAAGTGATGTTAAGCTGGGAGCTTATTTGATTACCGTTAAAAGGACGAAATAGGTTATAGTAACAATAATACTGATTGGTTATTGAAATTACATAATAATTAATGTGTTATGCGTATTAGAAAAGATGGTTTTTTACGAGTAGGTACAACAAATATTTCCTCATATTTATCATTATTATCACTATCCCGAAGAAATTCCGTCGCAATGGAGAAAACTAAACACTGAACTTGCAAAGATTCAACAAATGACTGAGGAAAGTTTGACACCCCAGGCGGGGTGGCAGCGGGGGCGGTGACGTCACGCGCGTTATCGGAGCAGCCGGTAAGGGTGCCGGCGCCGCCCGAGCCGGCGCACACGAGACCGAGCGGCTACGGGATGCAGGTGCGGCTGTGGCTGATGTTGTGGAGCTCGCTGGCGGCCGCCCACGCGGCGCGACTGCTCGTCGTCCTGCCAACCAACACGAGGAGCCACTACGCCATGTACGGCCGGCTGGTCGACGCCTTGGCCCGGAGGGACCACCAGCTCACCGTCATTAGCCATTTCCCAATGGTAAGTATTTACTCATTTATATGCCCCTGGACCATTCATGAACTGCGGATAGTGCTCCTTGTCGAAAATTGGTTTGTAAACCCTGGTATTGGTCAGTCCTAACCGGTGACTTGATTGTTCTGTTATATTCTTCGAAAAATAATCAATCACTTAAAGTGTGGATTTTAGTTTTAAATAAGACTTCATAAGAATATGACTTCATAAAATAAAGTTAATAATATAATTTTCTTATTATAAAAACTACTCCCCCTAATCAAAGAAAGGAAAACAATAAATAACCAATTCAGGAAAAGGTA
Organism: Nomophila noctuella; assembly: GCA_958496325.1. NCBI lineage: Eukaryota > Metazoa > Arthropoda > Insecta > Lepidoptera > Crambidae > Nomophila > Nomophila noctuella. Next base: position 9,994,228 of record OY292499.1, on the reverse strand, counting down.
ATAAAAAGGAAGCCAATTTAACTTACATAAAATAATTTTGATTTATAAAAAGATTCTTCTTATTAAAAACATTAAATTGCATCAAGTTACAAGCATGACTCACTTTATAAAAAGCATAATACGATATATGATAACTTGTTTTGTCTTTTTTAATTGCTCTTACGACCTTCCGAATTGTCCAGTGTTATCGTAAAGTATTATAAAGTATGCAATAGTGTAAGTTTTCGAGGCCAGAAAATTTTATTTATCAAGCTAAAGAGATCAAGACAAACAATTTTTATATACAAACGAGCTTTATATATTATACATATAGAAACATTAACAGAAAAAAGGAAAAATATTAAGCTTTCAATGTGTTCGCCTACTCTTTCCTGCATGTTATGTAACAATAATAAATTATTTATGGAATAAGAAAAGTGATTTCGTTTATTAAGATATAACCATAATAATCTGGGCTATTTGGTCTGAAAAATATGAAATAAATACATAAATTGAATGAAATTAGCCGCATGCAAAAGTTATTTTAATAAGTACTAGCGGCCCGCCCCGGCTTCGCCCGTGGTACTTGTCCACTATTTATACATAAAAACCTTCCTCATGAGTTACTCTATCTATTAAAAAAAACCGCATCAAAATCCGTTGCGTAGTTTTAAAGATTTAAGCGTTCATAGGGACAACATGACAGAAAAAGCGACTTTGTTTTATACTATGTAGTGAAGTAGCATGAAATACAAATATTACAATACTCATAACATTCATCCTGATATACTAGTCCTTATTATATTGTCCTAGCGTTTATCCCGTTTCTGTGCGGGGTCCGCTTTTACCATGATCCAGGATTTGGCAAGCCTGGTAATTACAGTAAAGTGACTGCCATCAGACCTTCGTAACTCTTATATGGGAACCAGTCAGATTGAATCATGGTTAGACATTCAGATCTATCTGGGGATTTCTCTCACCACACATACATTTTAGAAAAATTCAGAGGTTTTGACGACCCGCTTGGTGTAATGGTCAAGATATTGCCTATTACGCAAGAGGTCGCGGGTTCGATCCCCGCGCAGGACAAACATTTGTGTGCATGAACATGTCTGTTTGTCCTGGTCTGGGTGTTATGTGCATCTATTTAAGTATATTTGTAATACCACTGTTGATTCTGATGTCTGTAACACAAGTGCTCAAGCTACTTAACACGGGGTCAGATCAATGTATGTGATGTTGTGAAATATTTAGAGGTGTGGGCCCGCATTCGAACCACGGACCTCACGTCCTCACGTCACCATCGCTCTTCCCCACTCTACCCTCTACACAACTAATAGTATAAATGCGAAAGTAACTCTGTCTGTCTGTCTGTTACACTTAAACCTTTCAACCGATTTTGATGGAACTTGGCACAGACAATTTTAGACCATGATAATGTCTCAGATCATGGCTCTACCCCATTTGAGTACTCATATATTTTCCTTGGACAACAATAAAAAAAAGTGAAGAAGACTCTAACATTACAATTTATTTGTAACCGGACAGTATGTCGAAAAGCTTGAATGTTAGCTCGATTGCTCGCCTGCCCGAAACAGACAACAGCTTGACATTAAAATTGGTATCCACAAATGTTAACCTGAAAACCTTGAACCAAAGCTCAATGAACCTTTGTTATGACTTACATATTATGAAACAAAGATTAACAAAAAATATCACGTATAAAACGTTATTCTATTACATTGTCGTTGGTTGTTTTATCGCAAAGTTTGTGTATACTAAATATTTTGTCTTACGAGTTCATCCACTTTTTAATAAAATCGTAAACACAATAACTATGATAATTCGGCAGTCAATGTATTCTAGAGCATGCATAGACCGAGTGATGTGAATTTGTAGGTCCGCTTCTGTCACAATCTGAGGGCATTGATAACTGTGATGAAAATTGACCCTTTCAATTGGTTGAACACAAAGTGGCAAACGCTATCTTACATGTGATTGGGTTAGAATTCAGACTGACTGGGTGGATGATTACGATTTGTTTCATCAAATTGTTAAGTTTAAAAGGTACATTGGTAGCCTCAACCTTATATCAACTTATTTCATTATGAGTACCTACGTGAAGAACTTGGAAGGTACTATTTACAATTTGTCCTAGATTCTAAATTGTCAAGGTTCAGAATATCTGCACCAGGGGATTCCAAGAACTTAAGCTTAAATGTTTATGGAAGTAGTGGGCAGTAGGCGAAGGATTTGACTGATAATAACGTACTGATACCTCAAATCGGGGGTTTTTCACATTACGTATGCCATCTCAGATTTTGTAGTATGTACTCAGATATTTTGACTATACATATCGTTTGTATAAAATTATGTTATTTTATTCAATAAAGGCATCAACAACAATGTTATCAGAACGCGATGCAAAAAAAATCGTAAACAAAATGGGTTTCTTTCCTCTTAAGTAATTGGAAATAAACATGACATAAGTTGTTTACTGCAGAAAAAATATCCATCATCAGTCCTAATTCTTCATATTACATTGAATTTAACGATTGCCTCAATATCCTGAAGCGTGTGGTGAGCGAGCGAAGCTTACAACTCTGATTAGTCAACCGACTTTTTTGTTATCAAGTGTACCTATGTAAATTTTGAGAGCTGTGCCTGTATACACACTTGTTTAAAGTTGTCATATCTAGAAGGTGGGATGACAAGGAGGGGCTGGTGGGATAGCCGGATTTACTGATGAATTTACTATTTTGCGGCGCTCAAAGTTAGAGGAATCTGCTACTTTAGTCTCATTGTTGGTCCTAGGTTCCTTCGATTTACGGTTACCTATCTTCACGGGGGAATATGAATGGGATGAATGGGCATTTACAACGGCCATTAACCAGGGCTATAATACATGAGTTAATTTGTCATGACCGGCGCAGTGTGTTACAGACTGCTTGTGCGCTGCCCTCTAACCCCGTCTGCGCTTTATCGCGCACGCGCCGCCTACTCGCCTACGATGCGCTCGTTTTTAAACAACGCTGCAATATAGAACCGATTAGAAAACCATTACAGATAGGCTTTGCTTTTCACGTGGCCGCGGCATGGTCGAATGTACTATTGGTACGGAATGGTGTTTTCAATTTGTTAAGTATTCTAAGAACGTAGTTATTGACGTCATATCATGAATGACCTACAATGTAACTCTACGAGCTTTCGTAGTAAATTGGACGGACAATCCGGACAAGCTGTTCATATCGTTAACCTTTGAAAAATTATTGTTACAGAAAAATCGCCCGTCAAATGTTGAAGAAATCAGCTTAGCGGGAACGATACCAGAGATAGCAAACAATCTGACAAAACGGCAGTACAACATAAAGCCCGACTTCGTCCGGAATCTTGAGCAGATAATGGAAGAGTGCGTGGTTGCTTGCGACACCGTATCTCGGATGCCGGCCGTGAAGGCGCTCATCAACTCCACAGTTGCATACGACATGGTCATAGTAGAAGTGTTCGGGAGCGACTGCTTCCTCCCACTGGGTCAAAGGTTCCAAGCTCCTGTAGTAGGCCTGCTCTCCAGCGTGCCCGTTCCTTGGTTCAACGAGCAAATAGGAAACCCAGAAGCAACGTCGTATGTGCCAGCGTACATGACCAGTTACGGACAACACATGACGTTATGGGAGAGATTGGCGAACACAGTTTCTGTTTTATGGGCAAAGATCTTATACAGGCACAAATCGCAGATTCCGTCACAAGTATGTAAAATATTATTTGAAATATCTACCTATTATACATTTAACGATTGTAAAATGATGAATGAACTAATTAACTTATCTGGGTTCCAGATGATAGCAGATCGTCTATTCGGCCCCGGACCAAAATTGGAAACGCTAGCACAAAACTACAGCTTGGTGCTTTCAAACAGTCATTTCAGTATAAATGAAGTGCGCCCCATTGTTCCTGCAATGGTGGAGGTTGGAGGCTTGCACTTAGACGACTCTCAAAAGCTTACAAAGGTGAGAAAAATCTCTCAATAATCATCATAATCAAAGTGTTGCAGTACATTACTGGACATAGGCCTCTCCAATGTTCTTCCACTTCGTTCGATTCAGGGCCACCATGGTATGGTTACCTATAATACGCAGGGAAACAGTCCTGATCACATGGCCTTCTTTCACCTATTAGAGGCCTTGGTCACACGGGCCTTTAAAGCTCTGGTTTGGTAATCGTGGGGCCAGGAACATGCCCTTTGTGCCCAGTGGGAAACAGGGGTCTGGGCGTCTGGCTGCTCATGCATCCCATCGGGTAGTAGTACTATTCTAGCCCGGCATTGGACGGCACATTAGTTATATGTTAAAAAGTATTTTTGTAAAGAAGATCACTTGGAATTCGCGTAAACTTAAGTCTTAAAGAGAACTTTCTTCTGAATTTATTATATTCCGTTCCGATTCACAGAAAAACACGAAAAACAATTACTAAAGGTTGAATGAGTTCATATTTGTTAGGTAAAAATTAGAACAAGCACGATCCATTTACAATGAAGTTAAAGATAAAGACGATGTACAATTTCCAGTACGTAATTACGTAATAGACTAGACGTATCTAGCAAAATCTAGAATTGATGAAACATAATCAATAATAATAGTTTCTCTCATATGCAGCTTTATCTCTTCCATGTATTGTAGAAGTACGCGGTTGATATCGTACGTAAGTCACTGGGTCATCTCATTTACTAGATGCCAGTTATATTGAACCCTTATTTCTACCAATGTTTTATTATTGCATCTGGATTTTCCTGTTTACCTTTGCAGTCGTCAAAGCAAAATTATGTGTAACTACTTCTAAGAACTCTCTAGATTGTCAACTATCTGAAGATCTGAACTTCCGGATAGAGTTAGGGAATATTTTAAAACATGTAGGTATTATAACCTCGTGTAATAATCTTACCACCTATAAATTAAGCTTAGAGAAGTTTTGATAAATGCTATTAATGCTTAAAGTTTTGAAATGTTGCTAGCCAATCTAAAACGCCGCATTTATGAAAAGCTCTTTTGTTAGATATCTTTCATTACTTTTCGTTTATTGAATCGAATATTGACAAAGAATAAATGAAAATGTTAGGATCAGGTCTTTTTTTTATTTTATATATTTATGATCCATATAAGTATATAAAATCAACTGCCTCCGTGGTGTAGTGGTTAAAGCGCTGTGCTCAAAAACTACGAACTCGGAGGTCGTGGGTTCGAATCCCGCGGGGAACACTTTCACTTTGTGTTGTTTTCCCAGTTTGGTTAGGACATTGCAGGCTTGAATCACCTGATTGTCCGATAAGAATGATGATTCCGTGCTTCGGAAGGCACGTTAAGCCGTTGGTCCCGACTATGATCCAACTTGTCTGGTTTCCCTTGTGGTTACGGAGGTCAGACGACAGTCGCTCCATTGTAATAACCGGGCATGTCAATTCTGGATCACAGTCGCAGCGTACCCTGGGCTCCAAGGCAATGGCCGAAGATGCAACCGGGAGAGGCGCTAAGATGATGATGATAAGTATATAAAATCAAATGTTACGTAAAGGGCTTTAGAATCACATTAAAAATGATAAACATACTTTTACAGTGTTTATCGAAATTGTACTGCGGCAGCGGCAGCCGCGAGTTCAAAGTAGGCTGTTAATTTATGCTATTAACCCATATTAAATGAACATATGGAAATCCGACTATCTGATAGATCCAGGACCTAAGACCCTTGTACGCAGATAGTGTCAAATGAATCACGTTTATTAGTTCCAAATTACCATTAAGTTTCTCTGGTAAAGTTCACGTAAACAATCGGCGACCTACTTCGTTAAAAATGATTTCTCTCTTTGTTAGTTTATAAAGTAGTGTTGTCAACACAATTGTTTTAATTAACGATGATATGCATATTTTTTTTTCAATCAGGGTAAAATATTACTTTGTGATATGATTATGTGGCCTCCTGCGTTGATTTTTGAATAACAATAAGTCACGTTGTAAATATTGAATCTCTGGGTGTACTAAAAGAAAGATTCTTTGCAAAAATACTAACAAAGCTATATTAGATAGAGAATAATTAAACAGGTCTATTATCCCACCTAATACAAGATAATTTTTATCTTTTTTTTAACTAAGCAGACCTTTAATATCCAATGTTCCAGGAACTACAGGCGCTTCTCGACGCATCCAACGAAGGTGTAATCTATTGGAGTTTCGGTTCCATGTCACGCATCGAAACGATACCGAGCGAGGAGTTGGCGAAGATATTCGGCGCGATATCCGGGCTCAGCCAGACGGTGCTGGTGAAGATGAACAGAAGGCGCCTCGCGACAAACCTCACAGTACCGGACAATGTTTACACCATGGACTGGATACCGCAGTACGCGACTTTGTGTGAGTACAATAAAATACATAAGGCCCATCGCCTTTTTTGAAGTCGGAGATTATTGCGATATTGCTTGTCAAGTCGTGTTAATAGGGCCACGGATGCCCAATGTATTACCAGACTCGTTAATTCAGGATCATAGTCGTAGCTACCCTGGGTTCTGAGGCAATGGCCGAGGGTGCAACCGGGAGAAGCGCTAAGATGATGATGGAATTATAGGGCCACGGATATCAAAAAAATACGAGAATGTTACACTTTTTCACTATAGGTATTCATGAAGGCTCAAGTATGTTCATAGTTAACAACCTAGATCCTTATTAAAACCAATAAATATATTGTTTGACTAGAATTTCTGAAGACTCAATCATCATCCTATCACATGTCCCGGTTGCATCTCGGCATTCTGATGACTCCATACTTATTCATTTGCTTGCGTGAAAAGACACGCAACGAAATGCGTCTTCGCAAAAAAACTTATTCAATAAAGAAGTCCACGTTTGTTTCCAGGTCATCCAAACGTGAAACTGTTCATATCCCACGGAGGTCTCCTGGGCACGCAAGAGGCCGTGGCCTGTGGGGTTCCAATGCTGACGGTGCCGCTGTACGCAGACCAAGCTCTCAACGCGCGCGCAATGGCCGACCGCGGGGTCGCCAAGATAATGTCCCTCAGAGGAGCGTCGAAATACGCCTGGCAACAAGCTATGCTCGAGCTACTTATGAATCCTAGGTAATCTTTAACGATGATCGAAAGATTTGGTATTTTATAATCTAGTACCAGCGGCCGCACGCGACTCCGGCTACGTAGATTTTTGTTTTCGCACACATAGTGTAATTTTGTAAGCTTAAAGCCTTCCTGGACCAATGGACTATCAAACACAAAAATATTTGTTCAATTCGAACCAGTAGTTTTTGGGATGAGCGCGAACAAATAAACACTTCGGCTTTAGTATCGAAAATTAAACGAAAACAATTCGAACTTTAATGTGTGTGAGCTGTCAAAAGACGCTTCATAAAGTGGACATAGTATAGATTAATCAAGAGAAAGCGTAGTCAGTACAGAAAAAGATTCGTAAAAAGAAAAGAACAACAGTCAAGCTAGCCAGTATCAAACGGTTGAGAAAACGGTTTAATTGTCGGTTTTTCTATTAAACTCGGATAAAATTAGAAAGAACTATTTGCGACTATTTAGGAATAACGCTATTTTCCTCAATTTTCGAGATGCTGTCCAATAATTTGTGATAAATTCATTATTTTTTACAGGTACAAAGAAAACATGTTGAAATTAAGGGACATATTCCTTGACCGACCTCTCCCAGCGTTGGAGACAGGGGTGTATTGGATAGAATATGTTCTACGTCACAAAGGCGCCTATCACTTGCGGTCCCCAGCTCTGGACCTCACTGTCGCACAATATCTGCTATTAGATGTAGCAGTTCTCAGTATAGCATTAGTTTTAATGACAGCATTCATACTCTACAAGCTGTTTAGATACCTCTGCACTAGATGTATCAAATGGTGGCCAAAGGAGAAACTTGTCTTCGAAAAAAGGCTTTTTAGAAACTTTAGCGTGTTCCTTTGCTTACTGTGGAAGTACAAAGCAAAACCAAACTGACTGGTTGGTACAAATTAGATGCATTTATGTGTAAGTATGTTATGAATGTGAATAATTTAACTGTATTATGTAGGTGTAAATAAATATAAAATAAGTGTAAGATATTTATGAATATAAAAGGAATATTTTTATGTGAAGTGTTATTTATTATTAAGACTCATTTACCTTTTTTGTTTTTGTACCTATTTCTAAGTAATTAATATTTTTTAATTTTCTGCCAATGAATACTGATCCCTAACTAGCTTGGAGCAAGCTCCAGCAAAGTACACTGGTCTTTGGTTGTTGCACAAGGATCTGTGTGTTTTTTCCCCGCTTAAACTATTTTATCAGTTGATTTTGATACTACAAAGGACAGGATCCATTTTGGGCTTGATTGTGCATGGATAAATTATATACCAAAAAAACTGTATATTTTCGTTAATTAACCTCTATAAATAACAACGGAATAGGCTTTGGCCAACTTAAGTTAATTGCATAATTATATATTTTTCATTATCAAACACACTTTATAAACGACATTGCACTATATTTTTTAATTTTTAACTGTCTTCAAAAACGCACCTAATAACATAACAGATTAAATAATCGATTAGAGAAAATCGATAAGCGGAGATTAAATGAAATGCATCATGTTTCAGTGTCTTTTTGCTAAGTTTTGAAAAACTACAATCATTTATTATTGGTAATATTCGTTATATCTTAATAATGATCTACTTTTTACGTCTTCATAATAAAGATAATAATAAAATCAAACAATTGATCGATTAAACGATCAGTATCAATTGAAATGGAGCCATTTTGGCACTGACCTATATCTTGTCTATAGGGTCAGTGCATTTTGGTTTTACGTCATACGTCAATGTCAGTCCTGTCACTTGATGTCATTCGCTTTATGTTTATATAGATACGGCAATAATTATGAATATTCATGCATGATTTTAACATATTTGGCCATTGTTTTCAGCTATAAAAATTGGGCAAATGTAATCTTTTGAAGTGTACTATTTGGTGACCAATTTCTAGCCGTGCACATCCAGACCCAAGTTTGTATGAGAAACGGATTTCTCCTTTAAGTTTTTAAGATACTTTCTGTAATGTTATCTAATATTTTCAAATAGCAGCTTATTTCCGTTTTTTCAGCCTACTAAAATCTTATTAGAATGGAAATAAAGACTTTTGGCAACTTATGCATATTTTACCACCATAGAAATGACAAAAAAACTTACCAGTACAAAACTGGGTCGCCAAAATCCATATCAAATCTGAAGTGAGAGAAGGCTAAGAGTGTTCCACTTTTAGACTTGGCTATGAGGTACCAGGCGTGGTCATCGGACATCTCCTCCACCTTGCGCTCCTTGTTCCAGCCCCATGCGCACGTTTCATACCTAAAAACAAAGTTTTAGATAATGACTGTGAAAATATTATCGATCTACAAATCAAAAGTACGCTTACTGAATAAACTCATCAACATGTTAGCGCTTCCCCTAGTTGCAACCACTGCCTATGTCTTATTGCTTAGTTAGAGTATGCTTCGACTATGATCCTGAATTGACCAGCCTGGTTATTTCATTGCTAACTGAATAAACTATGACAAGTCAAATAATTATGTCTTTAAAACTGACATCTTCAGAAGGCTGTTGTGATCGCAAGCAGTAAAGTTAATTAAGTACTATTACTTAGTCTGATATAAAGACTATTACGTTTCTTTAAAAATGTACACTACAGAATAAATATCACGGTTGATCCCATTACTTAGAGTAAGTTCATTCATAGTTGTTTGTTATTATTGCCATTACAATATGCGGAATACTTACAACTTCTTCATATTCCTCTCCGTAAGGTCAATAGCCCACTGTAATACATTTTTGTCCAGTTCCACGACCCGCTGTATGTACATATCCACCTCCAGATCATTGTTCCGGTATATAAGGAGCTCTTTGCACAGTGCAGCCAAGTCCGTCAGTTTGTTGGCCGAGGTCACATATGTCATGCCATCAGCAATACGCCGCTGCTCCTGCTTCCTAGCTTGCCGTTTCTCTTTGCTTTTATTAGAGGATGATGTTGTCTTTTTCTGAAAAAACAAATTGCTTCATTGTACAACATAACCTATGAGACACATAAGAACGAATCAATATTAGATCTTTGAATCATTTCCATATACAGAATGAACGTAGTTGAGCAGAATTTTAGGTATATTTTATCTGTTCATGATAATTTTATCAGGTCTTCACAAAAGAAGAGGCCAAATACAGTAAACGGTATCGATTAAAACTCTTTTGATACTTACTCCCATTTTATAAGTTGTTGTTATTCAAGAATTCCTGGTATATTTTTTGTTACTTTGACGAAGTGTTTATTTATAATTGCTAAGAAATAAGAAAATATTAACGTTAAAAATCAAGGTCTAAAACGTAAACAAACAAGCGTCACTGAACTCGCGGGCGGGAAACGATTTGTTCTCTATTTCAATATGTCATTACAGAATTTGCATATTAGCCAATGAAATCAAAAACATTCAAGTACTTCTTAAATGTACCCGGTTCTGATTGGATGGAAAATTATTTCAATGAAACAAGTCATAGGGGGCGTTTGGCTAACAATCACCATTTTGTTTACAAACGCTTGCAAACGCTTTTTTCTGCCAAACGCCCCCATAGCAAACATACTTGTGTTGCGTTCTGAAATAGCAGATAGGTATTTTTAAGGTACTGTAGTAAACTTAATTTTAAGATCATTTTGAAAAAAAAAACAAATTTAATTATATTGATATATTTTAACAAAAGGAAAAATAAACATAATTCACAGAACATTTGAGCAAAGGGACAATTAAACATGTTTTTAAACGGACACATTAATGCCCGCGAAATTCAAAATAAAGAATTACGTCATTGAAAAATCAATATCACATGTCTGAACAAAAACCATGTTTTAGTCTTGAAACTGTGATAAATATTAATTTTATACGAGCAGAAAAAATTCTGGACGTTTTCTTAGTTTATTTGGCTGTTTGCCAAGGTTTCACGTCTGATACGTTTTACTTCAGTCGAAATTTATGAACTGTAGTTTCAGAGTGCGATACATTTTCAATATTTCGTTTAGGCTCTATCACAAAAACATCAGAAACATGAAATTCGTGAAACTTTCACAGACTGGTGATCTAATGCCCACATTGGGATTAGGAACTTGGCAGGTTAGTAAGAACTTACTACACTTATTATCCATTACCTAATTTGATCTCGGCGAGTATTTTAATATCTCGCATAGGTTTGGGCTACTATAAAAGCTATTATCGCGATATGATACGAACGAAATACGTTGGTAATGGAATATTATGTTTCAACAGCAAAAGTCGAATAATAAAAACGATATTTCTCATGTATTTTTCATTCACTGTAGATATAATAATTACGATTAAGCCGTTTTCGACCATGGCGGCCGATCTTACGATCAGCCAGGCATGCTGGATATATTATAGTGCACAAGTAAGTGCGCAAGTACAGGTGCATTCCCTATTCCCTCACTCTCATAGTTCGGTGAGACAGCTATCTGACACGACCGTAGAGAGATACGGTGCAGAACCATCGGCTTAACAAGCCATCGAGCTACTTAAGTACCTACCGTAAAATGGTAATATTTTAATTTATAATTATTTGCTGTTGCAGGCTCCTCCAGAAGTGATTGAGTCCACGGTATACAAGGCTTTAGATCTAGGATACCGGCACATTGACACGGCTTTTAACTATAACAACGAGGAAGCCATTGGAAACGCTGTGAAGAAATGGATTAGCGACGGAAAGGGCACAAGAAAAGATTTATTCATCACTACGAAGGTATTAGCTTCGTTTTAATTTAGTAACTTAGTTTTTTTCATTGAAGAGGTGCTTTTTGGCCCGACTGATTGATTTGACATTTGAAGGATTTCCGTGGTCAAGCAACTGGTGTCGTATTTATTTACCAATCCGCACTTGGCAAGATAATCTCTCTATTGGCAACAATATCATTATTTCAATGATGCGAGACCCTGTAGTGGTAATAAGTAGACTTTTTATTTAGACCATCAGCAGTGCCATGCCATTTCTAAGGCGCTAGGTAGGGGGCGCCTTAGATATGGCAGCGACTAAGTAAACTTCGAACTATAAGAATAGGTCGAGGGCGCCTGGGACTCCCCTTTTATCTGGCGTCCCGGCATGTCGCCAAACCGCGCCCTATTCTTAAACCGCTACTGTCCATCAGTAATTATTTTTTTTCAGCTTCCTCACGTCGGAAATAGGGCATCAGATGTACTGAAGTTCGTAGATCTCCAACTGTGTCGCCTGCAGACGGATTACGTCGACTTATACTTGATTCACGTACCGTTCGGATTCCACTGTGATCCTGAGACCCTCACGCCGGTCGTCAAAGAGTCGGGCGAATATGACTTAGATATGGAAACTAATCATGTGACAACTTGGAAGGTTAGTGTTTATTGTATCATTATTGACAGGCCCAATGGTCTAGTGGACGGAGGCCCTGGCTACAAAACCAAGGGTCGCGGGTTCGTATCGGCATTTGTACTCGAGTCATGGAAGTTTATAAATGAAATAGCGGCCGCCCGCAATTTCGTCCCCGTGGCTTTCGGTTTAAGCTAGTTTTTCTTGACTAAAGGAACGTCGAACACATTTTTTTTTTTCAATTCAAACCTGAGATAGAATAGAATATTAGTAATGTGTTGAACTGATTGCCAATCTTCACAACAAAACCGTCGTCGATTGAATCAATCGTAAAATTTTACATCATCAAACAAATTTCATTTAACATTGTAGCAAAAAGGTGCTACAAATAATATTTTAATTTGAAAATGAATTGTAAATATTTCACACATATATTTCACAGTAATCCTTTTTATGTATTTTTTTCACTTATTATGCTAAATAAGAACAAAAAACATAAAAATGACTACTGAACATAGCTAGAGACTGTAGAGTAGAGACCTATCTAAATTCTTCAGCTAAGATAGGTATTTATTTATTTTCTGTGTTAACGCATAACAGAAAATGGAGGAATGCAAAAACAAAGGTCTCGTCCGTAACCTCGGTCTGTCCAACTTCAACGAGAATCAAATAAAGAAGATCATGTCTGCTGCCGAGGTGAAGCCGCAGGTGTTGCAGGTCGAGTTGCACGCCAACTTCCAGCAGCAACAGTTGCGCAAGTTCTGCGCGGACAACGACATCGTGGTGACGGCCTACGCGCCGCTGGGGAGCCCTGGCGCGAAGAACCACTTTGTCACCAAGTATAAGTATAGGTGGGTTTAAAAGTATCAGTATTAATATCCCACTGCAGGGCAAATTCCTCTATCATTTGATTTAAACCAAGTTTTCGTCACAAAGGTGGTAAGTACCACGCTAGCCAATTCCGGATTGGTGTTCACAAACTCGGGCTGTGTTCGGAAAAACCGCCATTTTTGCCCGTCCCCGCAATAATAAAACATACCTAGTATATTAAAACTGTAACTGATCGGCATATGCACAGTGAACAGCACATCAGACTGCAGAAATTGTTAACCGTAACTGTTCAACATTGAAGTAAAAATCGATTGCAGAAATTAGACAGATATGTATGTGTACTTTGATATGCTGTTGTCCGTAAAAAAATGCTCGAGATTTGGCTGGGGCACTGCCGTGCCACCAGACAACATTACCAAAATGATGTATTGACTTTACTTCACACTACACCATCTAAAAAGAGACATAAAGACGTTTTTAAATCATTGATAATGAAACATTTCATTCACTTATTTTTTCTTTCAGTCCTGACGCTTTTCCTGATCTCCTGGGCCATGAAGATGTGACAGATATTGCTACGAAGCACGGCAAAACACCAGCACAAGTACTGCTTCACTTCTTAGTACAACAAAATATTGTTGTCATTCCTAAAAGTACCAGTGAACATAGATTAAAGGTGTGTTACTTTTTACAGTGATTATTACATCGTATGTATAAAATATACCTCAACCAGATTCTTAAAAATATATATTACACATGTGCAGAAGCTTCAACCAAGTGTGATTTGTGTTTTTTTTGCAGGAAAATATGGAAATATATGATTTTGAATTATCACCCCAAGAATCCAATCGTCTTTTGAAATTAGATAGAGGAGAGGAAGGGCGCATCTTTAACTTCTTGTTTTGGAAAGGCGTCGAGAGGCATCCCGAGTATCCATTTAAACTGCCCATAACCGAAATAGCAGAATAAAAAAATTGGCCAAGTGCGAGTCGGACTCCCGCACTGAGGGTTCCGTACAAATTCTTTTTTTGACGTATTAAAAAAACTACTGAATAGATTTCGTTCGAACCAATTTTCGTTGGTAGTTTTTATGGTTATGTACATTATATATGTATTTCAGTTTTATCATCCTCTTATTTTAGAAGTTAGAGGGGGGGGACACACTTTTTTCCACTTTGAAAGGGTCCGTCACACAAAATATTCACTTTAGAAAAAAGTGATATTAGAAACCTTAATATAACTTTTAAAGACCTATCCATAGATACCCCACACATATATGTTTAATGAAAAAAAATATTTCGAGTTTCAGTTCTGACTATGGGGACCCCCCACCTTTTTTATTTTTTTTCTATTTTCGTGTAAAAACCTTGTTGCGGTTCACAGAATACATCCCCTCACCAAGTTTCAACAGTATAGTACTTATAGTTTCGGAAAAAAGTGGCTGTGACAGACTGGCGGACAGACAGACAGACAGACAGACAGACAGACAGACAGACAGACATGACGAATCTATAAGGGTTCCGTTTTTTTGCCATTTTGGCTACGGAACCCTAAAAATGGAGCAATATCCAGCCATGTTCTCTACAAGAGGACATGAAATACGAGACCAAAGTTTGCTGTGGTTTGAAACGCAATTCACTCAAGACTTAGCTTTAATATTACATGAATCAGTGAAACTGATATTTTTCTTTGCTTTGAGCTTAAATTATTGTAGTAATTTATTTTATTTCAATAAAATTGAATGAAAAATAAAAAGATGTTTTCAATGTTTTATCAAAAACTTTAATTTTAGTCGGCTTACTTTTAACAAAATGTCAGATCCGGCTGTGATAATCAATATAAAAACATAATAAACCTTAATTACATACTTAACTGTGATCACAAGTTCTGAACACGAATATTAATCAGAAGGAAAATGTAGGTATATCTTCCTTTGCCTCCCGTATTTAACAAAAAGAAAAAAGTTTTAATCTCAGTGTTCCGCATTCTGAACCTATAGTCTATTAAAATACGTCACCACTGGTAATAATCGCGAAAATATTTTTCCTATTCATCCCCAGTGGTGACGACTGGGTATAGACGGGTATACAGCAGCAAGCATCAAGACAATCTGTAGAGCATTTTCCTCTGCAGCCTGTGCTGTAGCTCGCCTCGCCTGATCATCGTGTGGATGACCTTGTGGATGGCGCGCTCCGGGTACTTCTGCCGCAGGAAGTCCTGGATGATGGTCGCCTCTGACACCTGCGAGCCTACAGCGAACCGTCGTTTGAGCTGCTTCTCGATGCGCGAGAGCATTTCGTGGTCTTCTTCTGTGGTGAAACCTTCAGCTCCTGAAAGAATATCATCAGTAAGATTGGTTTATTGTGATGCTAAAGTTCAAACAAATCTCTGACATCTAAAAACTCCCTTTATGACGTCATCATAATTATTGGGATTTGATTGTGGTAATAATCCTGTTGGTTGAAATAAATATATTCATTCATTCAATAATATGATTTTACCAGTGCTTACAAAATGTTTATACTGTCATTTAGTTCAATAATTTGCAGGAATAAATTCAAATCAAGATAAGTGGATCGAAATAGTGGATCCTAATGGTCTGAGGGTAAATTTATATTAACATACCAGATAATTACAATAATTACAAAATGAATGTTAATAAATAGGGGGGCGTTCTGACTCACCAGCGAGACTGCCCGTCATGGCGGCGTCGAGGGTCGACACCTGGAACAGACGGAGCGCCTCGCTCACGTGCGCCTCGGTCGCGAACGGCTGCAGCTGCATCTTGGCGAGGGACTCCGATATGCGGACGATGGCTTCCAGTTGTCTACAAAAAGAAAAAAAAAATAGTATATAATAGGATGATGATGACTTATATAACAAAAGCAGTAGAAGAGTATGTTTGTTTGACAACTACTGGTTCGTATTGTACAACAACAAAATTTTGCATAACATTAGTTTTTTGATATCACTAGCGGCCGCCCGCGACTTCGTCCGCGTGGTTTTCGGTTTCCAGTAGTTCCAGATATTAGCGCGTTCAAATAAAAAAATTGGCCAAGTGCGAGTCGGACTCCCGCACTGAGGATTCCGTACAAATTCTATTTTTGATATTAAAAAAACTACTGAATAGATTTCGTTCGAACCAATTTTCGTTGGTAGTTTTTATGGTAAGTACATTATATAATTATTTCAGTTTTATCATCATCTTATTTTAAAAGTTAGAGGGGGGGGGGGGGGGACACTTTTTTCCATTTTGGAAGGGTCTGTCACGCAAAGTATTCACTTTAGAAAAAAGTGATGTTAAAAACCTTAACATAATTTTTAAAGACCTATCCATAGATACCCAACACGTATATGTTCAATGAAAAAAAATATTTCGAGTTTCAGTTCTGACTATGGGTACCCCCCACTTTTTTAATTTTTTTTTTCTATTTTCGTGTGAAAACCTTGTTGCGGTTCACAGGATACATCCACTCACCAAGTTTCAACAGTGTAGGACTAATAGTTTCGGAGAAAAGTGGCTGTGACAGACTGGCGGACAGACAGACAGACATGACGAATCTATAAGGGTTCCGTTTTTTTGCCATTTTGGCTATGGAACCCTAAAAAGATTATGTAGTATAGAGGCACCGCCGCGTGTGCGCTATGCACCTCATTACCGTGTTGGCGAAACAAATTCCTTATAGGCAACGTGCAGAAACTAAAGAGGGCGCTAAAATCCCGATTTTTTTCTGTGGTTTGACAGTAAAATTGGACATGTAGCTTGTAAGTTTCGAATATGAGTCACTAGATGGCAGAATAAGGCACCGTGTTTTCCCGTGGTTAAACAGTAGAATTACCGACATTGAGACTTAAAAGGTTTGAATATGAGTCACGAGATGGCAGAGTAATCGATACGCACGGTGCCTATATATGTTAGAAGAAGGAGTTGCTACATAGTTGCCTGGCAGTACGACGTACCTGACGGTAATAGGTATGGAGAGTCGCTTGTCAGCACTGCGCTCGTGCCTGTCGGCGCCGCTGCGCATGAGCACGTAGCGCGCGCGCAGGCGCTCGGCGGCGGGCGCGGCCAGGCGCGGCCCGCAGCGCAGGCGGCAGTACGCCGCGTAGCGCCGCAGCAGCGCCAGCGGCAGCTCGCCCGCCGTCACCGGCCGCTCCGCCGAGTCGCCGCCCATGTGCACTGAGATTATGTGCTTCGCCAGCGTCTGCGGGGGACGGGGGAATATAGAATTTTGATATTATTTATGCCGTCTTTCACCTATTAGGGGTCCAAGTTTCATACAAACGTCAATCCCCTATTAAATCCCCTTGGGGATAGAATTGATCAAAATCCTTTCTTAGCCTTTCATAACATCTATCTGCATAAGAATTCGGTCATAGTTGCCGTCACTCGGATTTAGCATATTTAACTACCTCTAGAGCCTGGACTTCTGGATTCACTTTTGTCATTTCGAAATCGAATATTTACTGTAAATTGTATCTACAAGCACAAGTAGGTTCTAAAATTAATCACTGCAGTCAATTCTCACTTTGATGATGCAAATTGCCTGACTGGCAAATAAAGGCCGGACTATGATCTAAATGAAATGTTTACGTTAGTACAAAAATTGAAATCCAATAGATAATTCTCAGTACCTATAAGATTTAAACAACTCCCGGGGTTTGTTTCAATGGGGGGGTTTAGACAATTTGAAAAATAAAATTGTTACCAATACTCACAATATCTCTGTTCTGGTCGTGCTCGTCCTTGACGATGAAGATCATGTCGAAACGCGACAGGATCGTGGGCATGAAGTCGATGTTGTCGTCCGCCTTGGTGTCGTCCCAGCGCCCGAACACGGAGTTCGCCGCCGCTAGCACCGAGCAGCGCGAGTTGAGCGTTGTGGTGATGCCAGCCTAAAATAAATAAAGAAAATTATTATTTATTTTATAAAAACTTAACATGACTTATTGGCGTCATTGTCGCCTATAAACATTTTTTTTAATTATACTTGTAACACTAAAACGATCTTACGCAGGAGACGTAGCGGTTTTAGGGTAGGGCGCGGTTAGGCCACGGCCCGAGGCGCCGGATAAAACCTATCCTTCTAGTTTGAAGTTTTCTTTGTCCTAGAGGCGCCGTAGAAATCTCGCCCATGGCGCTAGTCGAGTTAAAGCCGACACTGATTTACCTGTAATTTTGCTGTCCTTAATTGAGCTCTGGAAACATTACTCACTTACTTCAACAGTTATGATATGGTACTTACCGGTATCCTCTAAGGTATGAAAGACAGCACAGCAAGTCATGCAAAAACTTACGCACCTGATCGATCTTCCCCGTACCAGCGCATAATGAGAGATGAAGTTGTTTGTCTGTTGTTTTGATGGCGTAAGCGGCAAATGAGCTAGCGTGTCGCCTGATGGTAAGCAATCACCGCCGCCCATGGACATCCGCGACACCAGAGATACCGCCAATGCATTGCCGGCCTTTAAGACTTCCTTCAATATAAGATCTTGTATTGATCATCATACCTTCGCAATGGATATGGTCTGCTGCTCCATAGCTTCGTGTATGGCGACGCGGTCGTCCTCCCGCATCTTGTCGAACTCGTCGATGCACACCACGCCGCCGTCGGCCAGCACCATCGCTCCGCCCTCCATCACGAAGTTGCGCTGGGGCACAAAGCATTATCTTTATAAAATGGTTGCCCTCAATCCCATAGGATCCACTATTTCGATCCACCAGTGGATTGAATAGCACGCCGGAGTTCACTTTGATCCACCAACGGTCTCGGTGGATCCTGTGATACTTGGATCTTCTAATATGCTCCACCAGTGGATCGAATATAGTTCTGGGAGTTTCTTGACATCCACCACTGATTGACGTTATACACATAGAATATCGTACTGCTAAAGAATTTTAAGGTTTTGTTCTAGATTCATTGGTATCAAAGGGAAATGTTGGGAAATCGGGAGAAATTCGCATTATAAAAGAACTATTGCTAAAACACATACATACTTTAATTAATACATTAAGACCATACAAATGTATCCCCAAACGGACTGACGAATGAAATCGAACCCAAGTCTCTGTCTGCAAGAGTAAAGTTCACTACCTAATGTAATCAAGTCCATTGATATGTGTAAAACAAATAATTTGGAAACATGCATAAAACTTACAAAACAAAACATATTTTAAATATGACTTACGCTTCCTGGATCCCTAATAACAGAAGCTGTAAGACCAGCGGCACTGGATCCTTTGCCAGAGGTGTACACTCCAATGGGAGCGACCTTCTCTACAAACTTCAGCAGCTGGGACTTGGCTGTACCAGGATCACCGAGCAACAAGATATTGATGTCCCCACGTCTTGTCAAGCCGTCTGGCAGTCGTTTGCGCGACCCTGTTGAGATAGAGAAAAAAGTGTTAGCCAAAATTGCCAGATCTGACTCCTATAGGTTGCAGAGATGATTATTTTCCCTAAGCAATTCAGTTTAAAATCATGAAGAGTTTCTGAACTTAACTCAAAGAAATGATAATGAGGACTAATGATCTTAACATTTTCCTAGCATTTTTTATTAATAAACCACAGCGGCCGCCCGTGTCTTCGTCCCCGTGGATTTCGGATCCCTTTTGTTTTCAATAAAAGATAGCCTATTTTCTTACTCAGGCTCTAAGTCCGTGCCAAATTTCATCAAAATCTAAATGTAATTAAAATCGCGTTTAGGGGACTAACGAGAGTTAACAAATATCATTATTTCATCAAAATCGGTTGATTGGTCAAAGAGGGAAAGCGTAACAGACAGACAGAGTTACTTTCATTGAGTAAGGATAACTTACCTCCAAAAAGGAGAGTGGCGATAGCTTTCTTCATATCGACAGCGCCGAAGACACTGGGTGCAATAGAGCTGGCAATGCGTTCGTATATGTCGGGCGCGGCTGCAAGGCGCCGGAACTGCTCTTCTTCTTCCGCCGTGAACGGTCGCAGGCCACCCGTGACTCCCTCTTCAGCTGTCAGGCCCACGGCGCGGAGATATGACGAACGAACTCCCACGGAACCTTTGTCACGATTTTCTCGCTACAAATAGAAGAGCTATTATGAAATCTTCTAAATATGTAAAACATATGTAAGGTACTGGAAAAGTGAGAATCTGTGATACCAAGAGGTTATTACCACTACTGAAAACTTGTGCACACCAAATGATTATCAAATTATTAGGATTTTTTTACAAAGGATTATCAAACTGGTGTTATAATACAGACAGATTGATTTCTGAAAGTTGTAGTCAGGAGGATGGTAACTGTCTACCACAATAAAGAATATGAGTATAATTATTAACATCTTTGAAATAATTAACCGTCTTCAAGGTTATTAAGTAAACATCAGTATCTGCACTCACCCCGATCTTAGCAATCTTCTTAATTGAGTATATGCCGAGCACGGTGACTCGCGCGCCGGGCGCCACTCGCTCGCACAGCACACGTTCACAGTACACAGTCAAGTGACGAGGCATCTCTCCCTGTGGAATGTTCTCCGGCGCCTCTTGTAGCTTGAGCACCTGTAATTTTAATGAAATTGTCAGATATGTCACTAATGACATAAAAAATAAGAAAAATCACATGCTCACCATCAACACCCATAGCTAAAAATCTTTCTCTTGAAATGGAACTATCCAACACAAAAATAATGTTTCCATTTGTACCGGTAGTTCCTGAGATTTGCGCTTTCAAACAAACAAGCTCTTCAGCTTTATTACATGAGTAAGTATTTAATATTATATAGAGGTATATTATTATATTAATTGCTAATTAATTACCTGATAATCTATGCACTTGCATTTGTCTGGAATGATGAAATATGGATCCAATGGACATTTAGGCCTACCAGCCTGTTCTCTGAAAGATACAATTCAAATTAATAACATTTTTAATACTATTTTAATTGCATTCTTCTTTTATTTCTTTCCTTCTTATTTCTATAAGAATGATCATTTAGGTATATAATAACCAACTTACGTGTTGCATTTTCGTGGCATTACATATCCTTCTAAACCAGGTCGGACGGGTAGATTGGGAATGATATTGCGGCATGACCTGCACTGAATTGATATCTTTGTTGCTTTAGCTTTAATTCCAGATGCAGATATAACAATGCCAGGGATTTTCACTAGGCGAGATACTGTTTCAGACTGAAAGAAAAGGAAATCACTGATGTTATGACTAATTTGACTTTTTCTTTAACAAGTCACCTTATCTGATTGGAAGCTTGATGAAAGTTATACTAATTTTCTCCAATAGCATTGTATATGTTCAGACGCCTCTTTTCCACTGGGCACAATGGTCATGTGCCTAGGGCCCCGCAATAGATTGGGGCCCCAGACCAGGGTCTGCGGGCCCCACAAATTATCAATCTAGAGGTTAAAAGGCACATGTGCCCACGGCCTCTAACAGGTGAAAGACGGCCCCATATGGTTTTTTTACTAGACTCTATACTCAAGATAAATAAAGATTAAGATTTGAGTAAATTGTCCTAGTCCGATATAAATGATAACTAACCTTAAGTTCTCGCAGGTCAGCAGCATGAGAATCTGATGTCAACAACACTTGTATGTCTTCCACTTTTTCTTCCCCTTCTGGTCTTGGGGCTGTCAATTCATCAGCCAACTGCAATTGATTTTTTATTTATTTTTATTAAAACATAACATTTTTAACAAATTTGTTAGTCAGGAATTCAGTATGGAACAAAACACTTACGTCTTTGGCTGCTTCTTCTAAAATAGGCAAATGTTCAGTAGGCTTCTTGTAAAGTTTCTCAGCCAAAATTTCATCAAAACTGGACAGATCCTCAATATTGATTTCCACCCAGTACTGGCCTAAGTTGTAATTACGTTTGAGTGCATCTCTGGAAGTAATTTGAATCACATTAATAAAAGCTTAGTAAAAGCTAATGTATGCTTAGATTCTAACCACGTAAGAAGATAATGAAGAATACCCCGTCTATACTTGTTATAATTAGTCGGTTTATAAACTAAACAGCATGTTACCTGTATTTGTAGTTAAAGTTTCCTGTGTGAAATTGTCGAATGAATTCTTTAAACTTTTTCTTTACGGCTTGGAGGTTAACCTGATCCTGCGATTCGTTTTCTTCCACTCCAAAATTATCAGAAAAGAAAACACCAGGGTCGTCAAAGCCCTCCATTATTCAGTTTTTTTTATCAATAATACAGTGAAAAATGAGAGATTATTAAATTAATTAAAATGCCTTTAAATACACAACACCACAACAACAAAAGCGCTTCAATAAAATTTTGGCGCGTAAAATTGGCAGATGGGGAATGACAGTTGACAGTAGTTATAGCTCGTCGTGTTTGTTCAAAGAACCGTATCATATACAGCCAAATAAAAAAAAAGCATAGTACTGAATAGGATTTATAAACTTCATCGCTTCTCGGCCTTTTGGCTAAGATCAAAGTGTAGTAGGATTTATAAACTTAATAATCTGAATCTCAACAGAATAAAAAAAAAGTAGAAAAGATGGGTTCGAAATTTAAAAAATTATTTCAATAAATAAAGTTTCCATGACAACAATTTCTTGTTATCAAACAAGAAATAAGATTGTGTAAAATGAGAAAAATAAATATTTATTTTATTATTTCGTTACTGCAGTGATTTTACTAATCTAATAATTGTAACAGTATAGAAAATAATAAATCATGGGAGATGTAAGTAGATTTATTATGATCATGCTCAATGAACAACTGAAAAATATCTTCTCATTGAACATAAAAATGATTTTTCCGGTTATAACGACTTATTTTTATTTATTTTAGAAAGATGATGTTGATCTTCGATTAGAGTTTATGAGCGAATATATTCTTAAGGCACTTAAGCAAAAGATTGAAAAATGGACAAAATTCATCACAGGAGACGAAAGGGTAAGTTATGTAATTTAGTTCATCGATTGTAGTTAGACATAGACGCCTGCAAGTCTGGGCAGCCTTTAGAGCTGCTCATTTTAGAGGTTCATCAAAACAATTACTGTAATGGTAAAACTGTACTTTGCTGTACCTATCCCCGTGCTTATTTTTATTTATTTATTTATTTAAACTTTATTGCACAAAGTAAAATTGGTACAAAAGGCGGACTTAATGCCTCATGGCATTCTCTACCAGTTTAAAAATGTGATTGGGATGGTTGCTTACTACGTCTGCATGCAGACCCATCTTTCCCTTACCCCTGGGCACAATGGACACGTGCCCTAGGCCCCGTGCTCAATTGGGGCCCGTAGGCCAGGTCATAGACTAAACATATGCCCAGGTTCTGGGGGCCCCACATTTACACAACAAGAAGTTAAAAGGCCCATGTGCCTAGGACTTTAATAGGTGAACGTCGGCCCAGTCAGCATGTTTGCCTACTGTCAGACGTGGTATGCTTCAAATATGAAGCATTTCGTTTATGTTAACTATTGCCTGTATTTCCAGCATGTCCTATACCGCTACTTCGACTTGCCGAAGTACGATATCATAGTGTTCCGTATGAACACGGCCGGACTTCTCACTTGCGCTACGGCTTTCCCTCCCATCAGCAGGGGGAAGATGGTTTACTTCCTGAGGAATTCGGAAGAGAAAATCACGGCGGCAAATTTTCGTAAGGTTTGTATGTGAGAAGAGAGGATATTATTTTTGCCTAAAGACTCACAATAGTCTGAAATCATTATAAATTAACGAGGTTCAGTCAAATCTTGAATGTTATTTGCTGTCTTTTGGCTCATCAAAAATGTCTTCTTTCTATAACACGATTTTTTTTAGTAGGGGACCCGTGCGTTATATGGTAGGTACTTAGACTTGTTGTAAAGTGCCTTTTTGTCTTTTGATTAGGTATATTTTAGCTTACTCAAGTTTCTAGCTGCCTCTTCTCTACTTTGAAATCTGTATCACTTTTAAGTACTTACTATTCAAGTAAAACACCAACCTTTGGTCATGCGACTTAGGCTCTAAAACGTGATACTTCTCATTCATAGATAACAACGATTGGCGAAATGTCCGGCAATGTCCTCATGGATATCAGTTTGATGGCAGACGAAGTGATCGGGCCGCTGCTCTGCAACCCTGACAACCAGCGCGGCTGGCCCAAGATCGTGCGCAACGATATGCAGCGACATATTAACGATTTGAGGAATTTGATGCACCAGGTTTGTTATAAATGTTCTCTATAAACTTAGGCCAAAGTTTAGAAGAATTTTCTCACTATTAATACTTTGATTGATTTCCCAAATCGAACCATGACTTCTTTAATATTCGTGACTGGTCAACTATGTATACGGAAGATGGCGCCCTTTAAGGCATTTCGAAATAACCTCTTTTTGTTAAGGCCCTTGGTTTTGGCCCCTCAAGACTATGGCGCCCGGGGGGTCTTGGCTCCACTCCATTATGTTGAGCAGTGTGTCCCACGCACAAAACTTATGTTTGCAACTACCGGATCTTTAGAAATGTAATTTATTAATCGTTTGTTTAGCTGAAAGGAGAAATGTCTAATCAAGTGATGCTGCCAATGCCGGCTGGTGTTGAAAATATCTACCACGCTGAAGTGAGATTGAGAGAAAGGTATTTTACAGCTTTACATACAAATTAACCTTTCCTGATTTCTGGTCCTCGATGGCGACTTTTTTTTCATTTTGCAGCGAGGGTGAAGATGTTGACTTATACTTGAAGACCAACATTGAAGGGGCTGTAATAAAATGGGCCCAACAAGTGCACGATTTGCTGCAAGAAGACTCTTATATTGGTGAGTATTATAACAACATGACTGTTTAAAGCATTAATCATGAAACAAGTAGGCTCTTATTCGATTATTAATGGCTCATTTATGTGAATAAAATATTTTTCTCTCTTTTATTCTCTTTAGCCTTCAAGAAGACTAAATTCCCTCTGCCAATCATGGACATCGATTTCTACGTGAATCGTCTCCGCAACCTGGAAGGCATATACTCACAGCTGCGTGACCCTCGGGTCAAACGCATGGCCCACTATTTGGAAGATACTCGCAGTGTGTACCTCAGCTGCTTCAAGACGATGCTCACCAACGTTGTTGCTGGCAAGTATTTGACAAATCTTTTCCCTCTTCAGCTTAAAAGGTCCACAGCAGTCCTTTAACACTTCTCATTCAAGCGTTTATGTCAATTACATGCATTGGGGACCCCTGGCCACGCCTCGATTGTCGGAATCATCTCAATCAGGATTTGTTGAATAGATTTTAGTACAATGTATCCTTGTATCGTTCAAACTCATAGATTCAAAATCAAAAATCATATATACATATGTACGTATTAGACCTACAGGTAACGTTTAACGCTCTAGTTTTTGCAATAGGTACCTAATTAAATAATAACTCTTTAATTCCAGCAATTGTTGAATGTCGCGACATTTATATTTACCAGAGGCCATTGCAACTCCACTTTGAATCATTTGAAGGGACCGACTTTTCTGATGCAAAGTACCTCATCAGGCCAATGTTTCATTGCATTGGCCTTTTATGGGGCAATTCGAGATATTATTGCAGTGTTGAAAAACTAATACGTAAGTTGTTGCATAGTTTAGCTTTGAATATTATTGAAACTTTCAAACTATGTTACTTGTAGGAAGACTAACTTTTATAATTGTCTTTAGCGCTGCTACGCGAGGTCTGCAATCTCGTAATCCAGCAGTGTACGAATTCTATCGACCCATCCTCTATATTTCAAGGGGATGCTGATGAGAACTTGATAAAAGTTAGGAGAGCAATATCAAATTTAAAGCACTTTATGTAAGTTCCTGCTTTAAGAGAAATAACTGCTTAATCATGAACACATATAAAAATCTCTGTAAGACTTTACTAATTATTATAATATTTTAGAGACACTTACGAACTGAATCGAGATAAAGTGCACACGTTTTTTCCACCTGGTGTGATGCCAGTGAGATGGTCTTTCGATTTCGATCGCGTTTTCATGAGATTTAACATATACTCGAAGCGACTCACCATGATCGAAAATATTCTTGAAGCCACAGTAGAAATACTTAAGTTGGAGAAAGTGGAATTTTGTGGACTGAGGGGGAAGACCCTTAGTAGTGAATGTATGAAGGTAATGTTATCAACATGATAATACTAGAACCGTGTAGTAGATTCAGGCCTTACAGTAGATTAGATTCAGGCATACTTAAAACATTTTGATCTCTCCATAGTGAGAGCCTATGGTTTTTGCGCGATTCAAGTATGGTTAGCTCAAGACAAGACCTTTTGCTACCGAGGCAGGCAACTAGCTGACCGTACTGTACGTTTTGAATGATATCCCTTTCTTTATTTGTAGGTGTTAGAAGATTACTCGCTAAAGTACGTCCACCTGGGGAATATAACTTATGATCCAGCGGACCCGGAAGATAATAGTTTTTTCGCAGACTATGACAGGCACATGAAAGTATTGGAGGATATCGATAGAAGGCTTGCTTCATTGTTCTCACAGGGTTTGGATGAATGTCATAATTTGGAACACTTCTTTAAGGTACATATCATTATTAATATGGTTGTCTACCGTTTCTATCAAGTCTCTAATCTAAAGTAAGTCATTTTCTATTGACAGTTCTTCCAAATAATGGGTGACTTATTCCATCGACCAATAATAAAAAATGAGCTGAAACCTAAACTGACGAAACTCTTAGATTTTATGCACTCCAATTTGGATGCAGTCAAAGAAATATTTGATGAAGAGATTGCAGTAAGTGATACACTTAAAATAGTTTGAATGTTTTGATAAATTTCAAGTTTTAGTGTCTTACTATGAGTTTTGATAATGAAAACTGCTTCTTTTCTTCTCCTAAAGAAACTGACCAAGGGTCCCGAAAGGCCTATGGTAGATCCGTATTTGCCACCGATCGCTGGTACAATTTGGTGGATATACAAACTGCGTCGTCGGCTCCAAAACCCAATGGAGGAATTCATATTGTTTGAGGATCCGTAAGTAAATCTTAAAATTATACTACTGCAAGAGTGAGACGATACTGTTTATGAAACCTGTGCTATGTTGTGTGATCAAGTAACTCAGTCCATCACATGCCGCTTCCTACACGCCGCTCTAACCCATAAGCCGAGTAGTACTGACTTAAAAACTCAATCTTCTTAACTACTCATATGTACATATATCAAGTGAGTTATGCTCTTCTAATTCCAGGATCATAGAAACAGAATACGCTATCTATATGAAGCAGAAGCATAACGAGATGATGACGTATTTGAACCAGCTGGAAGACAGGCAGTTCAAAGCGTGGTGCACGACGGTGCCGGGCATATGCAAGCTGCATCTGGCTAAGAACCTCATCTATAGGGACCCTCCGTTTGTTAGGAACAACTTTAGCCCTGAGGTATTCAATAGTGATAATTAGTTATAGTATTCAGGCTCGATTGAAGTGAAGGAAGTTTTGAAATACAATTCTGATTACAAGATTTACATAACTCTTTTACTTGATGACAATGTGTCGATGGCACATTGTTCTATCAATGGTTTTTTTGAACATATTTC
Organism: Nomophila noctuella; assembly: GCA_958496325.1. Classification (NCBI taxonomy): domain Eukaryota; kingdom Metazoa; phylum Arthropoda; class Insecta; order Lepidoptera; family Crambidae; genus Nomophila; species Nomophila noctuella. Next base: position 9,966,455 of record OY292499.1, on the reverse strand, counting down.
AGCTAGTGATGCTGTTGCGTGAAATTCGTTACATGAAGTACTTGGATAAACAAGGCATTCCTCCAGATGGCCTGGAGCTGTACGCACGAAATGAAAAATTGCAGGTACGTGCAAAGAAAATGTCTCAGCATTATAGTTCCTTTTGGGAGCATGCAGCAGTCATTACAACACCTCTTTATATTAATGATGAAATATTTTCGTAGTACGATATGAACCGGTTAAATAGAGCAATATCGTGGTACAACGCTATCCGTGAAGGCAGCCATGAAACTGAAGTGGCACTGATTGAGAAGGAGATCTCTGCTATCGATCAGCTATTGGGACGCGGAGTTGAAGAGCTCACGTGGAATGACGACTGTGAGTATTTATTAACATATTTTTTATCAAAAGAATTTTTCAATTTACTGCATCATCATAGCCATCCCTTGAGTGTTCGTGAGTAGCAATGTTCCTCTTTGTTTTTGTGACTTCAGACTGTGTCTTTAGACATACTAGTCTAGTATTCAACTGGGGGAGGCCTACTTCCAGCAGTGGACTGCAACAAGGCAGTTGACAACTATAGATTGCTATGATCGCCTCGTTTATAATTTCTCTTGTACAACTATCAGTTACAGAGTGGATGGCTGAAGTGTACGCCGCCATCAATACTTTACAAGAGCGCGTGCTGACTGCACAGAACAATGTGAAGCGCGGTTTGGCCAATATAGCCGCGTGGGGCGACAAGCCTCTCCATAACCGCAAGGATAATCCTGACAAGATGGAGCTACTAGATGTGTCTGGACGGCATCCTAGATTCGTGCGCAGGTAGATGTCCTTAATTGATAATTTTTAAATGTTTCCGGAAGGATAAAATAAGGATTACTTACCTATTAAAGCTACTTGAAAAATCATTTTTTACTTCGTTACTATCAATGAATTTAAGCTATTACGATTTAGAATTTTAAAATAAGGACAATTTAATTTTATACAATAATAAGAATTATATAACATTCGCAGACGAAATAAAATTCTGGAAAGTCATATGGAGTTCCTCGATATACTGGAGCGGAACTATAAACTATTTTTCAATATAATGGACGAAGAGGAGGTATACAAATAAAGCTTTTATATTTATCTAAATATAAGGTGCTATCAAAGAGTTATTACCTTGATTGGACGACCACCTTGGTGTAATGGTCAAGAAGTCTATTACTAGACTAAGGGGTTGCGGTTTCGATCCCCACCCACACTGGGAAAAATAAGTATAAATGTAATACCACTGTTGATTCTGATATCTGTAACAAAATTTCATTAGCTACGTTCTTAACACGAAGTCAGATAAACGTATGTGATATTGTGCAATATTAATAATTAATATCTCTAGGAAGAAGAAGAGGAAGAAGACCTCGAGGATGTAGATGAGACCACTCTTGACGAAGACGAGAAAATAGCTCGTGCAGCGAAGATAGCGGAAATTTTGCAGCGACGAGAAGAGAGGCAGCTGGCGAGAGAGGAACGGGAACGAGAGAAGGAAGAGGCCGCTCAAATCAAGTTCGAGCGCAGAGAAGCTAGACGGATTAAGCGAGAGGCTAAGGAAGCAGAAAGGCGGGAAAGACAGGAGCGCAGAGATGCTGGTGCGTGAATAACGATTTAAAATATTGTTATAATAATCTACCTTTTCATGCAGGTTTTTAGCTGCGGTGCTCCAGCTTTACGAACAGATCAAATAGAGTACTTTCATTTAGTAGAGTAGAGATCGTTATATATTTAAATGGTTAATAACTAAACATGACACGTAAGATGCTCAATCATCATTTTTAGGGGAAGAAGTTGATTCGCCAGCTGAAGAGGAAGAGGAATTAGATCCCGAAGAGTTGGCAGACATCGAAGAAGAAAGACGGGAAATGGAAGAAGAAGCGTTTAGGGCTGCGCGTTGGCCAGCTTATGTTAAATACGTAGATTCATTGGTAAGGAACATAAGCTTGCTATTCGTAATTAAATATGTACGTTTCTCTCCATTTAATTATTTCGTGAATTGATGGATTTCATTATTTAACATTACAACGGGACTAAACGCGATATTATTTTCATAATTACCTGAGAACTTACTGCTTGACGTTTCGGCTGTGATGCTACAGCCGTGGTCACAAGTGAACTTCATGTACTGACATATAAATCTTGTTACTAAATTTTATTTTTAGGTGTCAAAACAGATTATGAAAGCAATTCAGACAAGCTTGGATTTATTCGAGAAGCAGACAAATCTTGAGAAGGGTCCAAGAGTTGCTTTTGTTGAAATTATTGCTGAATTAAAAGATCCTGGTGAGGTTCAAGATTATAACCGTGGAGTCTTTGTATTTTTACTGCACGTATATTTGTATTGATAATATTTATAACAACTATTGCAGATATTTTCTTTTCTCCATCTTTGGACAAGGACGACAGTGGTGGCTTGTATGACACACTTAGAGAAATGATGAAAGATATGTTTTTGCAAGCAACGCTCTTCCCAAGGATTGATCCTATTGTAACAATTGCATCGTATGAGGGTAATAAATGACTAAATGTTGAAAATGGATGAATATTGAAACTTTTTGCTTAAGGAAACCTTTTGCTGAATGTTACATTTCATGATTTTAGATGATATTGAACAAGAGGAGGCCATGATTGATCTTTACCATGAGATATTGAAGCGTGTCGACAACGGTATCAATGATATCGTGTCCTATGCTTCGGTACGAGTTTTTCCCTTTGACTGATCTTCTTTTTGGTTCCCTTTGTGTTCTGTATAATAAATTACTCTTGTTTTTAGAAATATGAAAAATACACGCCGCTTTGGATTGAAGACAGACAAGAAGTGTTGGCTGGATTTCTGAAATATGGGCGCGTGATACCTCCAGAAGAGTTTGATAAGTACAAATATGAAAATGGTGCCGATCCTCCCGAAATGAAGCCGAAGCTGGAACAATACCAGAAAGAGGTATGTGTTAATATTACAGAGGCTCCTACGTATATCTGTGTAAGCACCATCAAATTTTATGTGCTTCTCGTTGATTTCGTAATTATCCTTATATGATAAACATTAAATATTTTTCTACAACACAGATTGACAAATACAACGCAATGTACGACGAAGTAGCTGCTTTGCCATCTGTTTATCTCTGCAATGGCTGGTTGAAGTTAGATTTGAAGCGTCTTAACCAGGCAATTATGAACATCATCTGCAAATGGAGTAATCTGTATAAACAAAATCTTAAGGATCACGTGCAGACAAGGTAAGCAGGTGTCGCCGTGTTACTTACTTCCAACGTTCTGCTATTGTATCTGTATTATAAGTGCCCCAGGTGGGCTAGCCAAGATGCCATTTCGTGAGAGCGAAATATAGCTTTCGTCGCGACTTACATCTCCATCCCGCTCACACAAATACTTCGTGTGCGGGATGGAGATATAATTTGCAACATTGCTAGCCCACCAGTTGCAAAATTTACAATTTGAGAAGTACACAAGATGGGAAGTGCATCAATTGAGTATATTGTACAATTTGCAAACAGAACCATTTGCGGCAAACCCTTTTATAAATATTAGCAAAATTCACCAAATAAGCCTTGCGATCTCATCTACCTACATTAAACAGCTTGGATGACCTGGAGCAGTTCATCAAATACGCTACCAAAGAACTATCAGTGGAACTGGGTGAAGATGATTACGAGGGCTTGCTGCAAGTCATGCGCGTGCTTAACGAGGTGAAGGCGAAGCAAGATGCCGGCACTGACACCATGTTCGAGCCGCTTCGAGACATCATCGATGTTCTCAAAGAGTATGGCGTCGACTTCCCCGAGGAGACTTATGAGCAGGTTTGAGACCCACCATAAGCTTTAAGTACAAGTTGCCGGTAAGTGTCGTTGTATACCGCAACAGCAACAGTAACGTTTCTTACAACAACATATGTAGCAAGCATTATCATTGCGTTTGAATCAAATCTATTATCGCTTTTTAATTTACGAATTAAAATTGGTACGCTGTATTCATTTTCAATTTCTCATTTTCTCCACTTGCTTTCTTTCGGAAATTCGCAGTCAAATACTGACCATCAGTATTCTGTTCATACTTTGGTAAGTACAATTCATTCCGGTTATTGTCCATATCCTTATTTTGCACTGTTACTATGGCTCGTATTAATAAATCGCACTCAACTCTGAGCTCGAAATTGAGCGCGAACTTGAGGTGCTGTTTCGTATGAGAATGACATCTATTTCGCACACAATATCAAGCTCAGAGCTGAGTGCGATTTATTAATACGAGCCGAAGTATGACATAACAAGAAAGTGTTGTGTTTAGCTGGACGTTCTGCCCGAGCGATGGAGGAACGTGGTGAAGATGGCGACGGTGATGAAGAACACGGTGGCGCCGCTGCAAGCCGCGCAGGCGGCGCTCATCGCCAAGCGCGTGGCGCTTATCAACCTGCGTCTTACTATGTACCGCGAGCAATTCAAACTCAAAGAGGTAGTTATGCTTCTAACTATACTATTACTTCAAGGCTCACTAACGTATTTTAATGAGGATTTGTTACCAAATAACCTAACATACATTTGAGTAACAACAAGCACACAAAGAAACTATTTTTATTCTAGACACAGAATCTAAACGTAGTAAACTATAGTTAGTTAAGAACGAAATAATAGGGTACTTGGATATTTAGTGCTTTCCTTTTAAGCACACACAAAGGAAGAGTCAAAGATTTACGTGACAATTTCCAGATGTTCCTAGAATCGTGTAGAGAGCCGTACAGACAGATAGACAAGGTTAATGTCGAGTTATGTGGATTCGAAGAAATTGTTGAGACTTTAAAGAAATCTTGTAGTCTATTCGACATTCAACCGCCGGATGAGAAGAATTTGAAGACATGCCGCAGAGAGTTGAAATTAATAAAAGTGAGTATTACAATTTACAACACAGTTTCATGAATACTTATATGATTTTAAACGAAATGCGATAGGAATAATAACTCGTATGCACATATTTTAGCAACTGTGGGATTATTATGCACTAGTCATGGGCACGATTGAGTTCTGGAAGAAGTCTCCCTGGAAAAAGATCGACGCTGATGGTATGGATCAAGAATGCAAACGATTCACTAAAGATCTGCGTCAGTTGGATAAAGATATGAGAGTATGGTGTGTATCATGCTTAGAATAGTTGAGGAGTTTCATTTTCAAATGTTTTGTCATTGATCGTTTTTTATTTAGGGAGCCGTACATTGTCATTGAGGGCACTATAAAGAACTTGATGACTTCTCTACGAGCGGTGACAGATCTGCAGAACCCTGCTATCAAGGATAGGCACTGGATTGAGCTCATGATGGCGACCAAAGTAAAGAACATTAATAACCAACTTATCATTATGTGCAATATCTAATAGTTGTAGTTGCAATTTCATAGATTTTTCATCATTATGTAAATAAATGTTTATGTTTTTTTTTTTTCATTTAGCAAGCCGTTCACTCTCATCTTATGTCCATCACAATCCATCAATATCATCTAACACCTTATTTAGTGAAACATCGGGTTCCTAGTCAAATATCTTTTGAAGAAATATTGCAAGACTTCAAGTCCTTGGAAGATGGTGCTCCGACAGAATTCGAAAATAAGAGTAAACACTTCGAAAACACATCATATGCTGAGAAATTTCTCCAGATACTGGATTACAGAAGACCGAAAATGCAAGAGAACGCATCAAGTGGGAGCAAGTATAGGAAACTGAATAGATCATATTCTATGCAAGAAATAAAAGAAATTGGATTCGAGTTGAAGTCGCCTAGAAGAGGATCACAGCAAAAGTCTTCCGAACATCCCTTGATTTTATCTGAATTTATAGTGTAGATAATAAGAAGTAAAATCGTACTTAGTATCTTTATTTCTTAAGTAAGTAGTTCATCCATCATACATTACATTAGAGTATCAGGTTAGTGTTAAAGGTTTAGATTTACATGGGAATCAAATAAAATATTGTAGAGACTGGACAAGGATACCGCTGATGTACGAATAAACGATTGCAGGTCAAGTTCCACATTGATGATGACACAACCCTTGCAGACTTATTGGCACTTAATCTTCACAAGTATGAAGAGGAGGTCAAAACTATTGTCGATAAATCTGTCAAAGAAGCTGCTATGGATAAAACACTTAAGTATGAAAATCGAAATATTATGACAATAATACGTCCAATAAAAAAGAAAAACATGATTTCAACCCTCTTATGCCTTTTTATCTAGGGAACTGGAGCTTACGTGGGCTGTAATGGAGTTTGACTACTCGACCCATGATAGAACTGGAATTAAACTACCGAAAGCTAGTGAAGAACTGGTTGAGACTCTTGAAGATAATCAGGTACTTGGGAATAGAGAATCGTAAAAGTTGTCGCATAAATGGAAGAAATTTAATTTATATTAAGAACTTACTAATATTATTCATGTATTTTGTGTAGAATCAAGTGCAAACGATGATGTCGTCCAAGTTCATTGGATTCTACGAGGCAGAGGTAACGGCGTGGCAAAAGAAGCTGGGAATGGCAGATGCAGTTATCGCTATCTGGTTTGAGGTGCAGCGCAAGTGGCAATACTTGGAGAGTATCTTCGTAGGTTCTGATGATATCCGAGCCCAGCTGCCGGAAGATTCCAGGAGATTCGATCATATTGATAAAACTTTTAAGGTATTATGTACTTTTATGTCATAATGGGTATTAACTAAAATAAAATAAATATAGATCTTTTTGCAAGATGTTACAGTAAAAAAAATTGAACAAGTATAAGAAAAAATTATTAGTTGGGTGGATTAATATTATTATGTAACACTAGCGTTTGCCCGCGACTCCATCCGCATGGATTTCGATTTCCAATATCATATGTGTTATTCTGATGTATAAGCTATATTGTGGTAAAGTTTCATTCAAATCGATTCAGTAGTTTTTACGTGAAAGAGTAACAAACATCCATACATCCATACATACAAACTTTCGCCATTATAATAGTAGTAGGATATGTGATCACACGAAGCGTCCTTCTTATGTAATCACAGGAGTTGCTGAAAGACATTGAAAAAACACCAAATGTGGTTCAAGCAACGAACAAACCGGGGTTGCTGGATAAGCTGGAAGAACTGATGGCGGCGCTCAATCTTTGCGAGAAAGCGCTCAACGACTACTTGGAGACCAAGCGTCTCGCTTATCCTCGCTTTTACTTCGTGTCCTCGGCAGATTTGCTCGGTAAATTTTAAGATAATTTTTTCTATATTTTTAAGTTGTTACTTAAGTAGTCATCAGAAGTTTTTTTATTTGTTTTGAATGCGAAGTTACAATGTGACACTGTTAAAAGACATATTTTATTCGACTAATTATGTACGATTATTTCCAGACATTTTGTCAAATGGAAACAATCCTCCAGCCGTGTGTCGCCATCTCACAAAACTGTACGACAATCTGGCAAAGTTGGTCTTTCCTAAAGCGGGCAGCAAGCAAGCATTCGAGATGATCTCCAAGGAGAACGAGGAGCATGTGCCTTTCAAAGCACCTTGTCTCGATTGTTCTGGAAAGGTGAGCAAAGAATCTTGATAGTTAAGTAATAGTTAATCATATTCATCAACAACAGTTACTAGTCATAGTCCTCTGCTGGACGTAGACATCTCGAAGTCGAGGGTTTATGCCCATTTCACTTAACTCGGTAGAAGTGTTAGTGACGTGTATAGTCATCGATAAAGCATAAGCGACCGGTTGCTGCTACCGCCATTCAACCCATTGCATCTTCAGGTGGAAATATGGTTGAACCGTGTCACGGACTGCATGCGTTACACACTGCGCGATATTTTTGAGCACAGCGTAAAGTCTTACGAGGAGAAGCCTAGAGATGAATGGGTGTTCGACTGGCCTGCGCAGCCTGCTCTGGTCGGGACCCAGATCTGGTGGACTACTGAGACTAACCAGGCGTTTGAGAAGCTGGAAGAAGGTTGGTTTTATAGATCATCGAACTGATCATACTGGGAATGTATTTTACACTTATTCTTATCTGGCAGTAGACGTGTGTCCTGTTCTATAAATCTATAAATGTTCTTCAAAAACTATATCTGATCCTAATTAGAATAAAAATTGTAGGTTATGAAAACGCTTTGAAAGACTATCAGAAGAAACAGATTGCTCAATTGAATGCCTTGATTGTCCTTTTATTGGGAGATTTGTCCGTTGGCGACCGACAGAAGATCATGACAATCTGTACCATTGATGTCCACTCGCGAGATGTTGTTGCTAAACTTATCGTTTCTAAGGTAGAGAATAGCCAAGCATTCCAGTGGCAAAGTCAGCTGAGGTAAATATCATTCGGAACATTTTCCTTATTTTTATATCATTTTGTAATTTTTTGATGATCAATAAGAGCTTCTATGAAGTCTTATTTAATAAATATTCCCGGTGTTTACGCTTTGTACGTATTTAATATTGCTATACTTTGTTATTATTTAAAACCAACAGGCATCGTTGGGACATGAACTTGAACAATTGCTATGCTAATATCTGCGACGCGCAGTTTCTTTACGATTATGAGTACCTAGGAAATACTCCTCGACTTGTGATTACGCCTTTGACTGATCGCTGTTATATTACTTTAACTCAGGTATTTATAGAGATAACTTCTTCACCTACAAAGAATTTCGAAATGAAATAATAAGTTACCTATGTGTGTATGTTAAAACTTTTAAATTAGTTTTTTTAATGATTTTGACAGAGTCTCCATTTGATAATGGGTGGGGCTCCTGCTGGACCTGCCGGGACCGGTAAGACTGAGACCACCAAGGATTTAGGTCGAGCTCTTGGCATCATGGTGTATGTGTTCAATTGTTCTGAACAAATGGACTACAAGTCCTGTGGTAACATTTACAAAGGTTTGCACTTCTTTTTATATTAGTGTGGTTTTGTGACTGTATTAGTAAGTTATGTACTCGTTAATCACGTATTAACTTTAGTGTCGTGCGCGATGAACTTTTTCTGGAAAAAAGAAACGTTTGTTAATTTAATTGTAGTAGTGGGATCTTAGAAACTTTGGTTCTGTTCGTTACAGGATTAGCCCAGACTGGCGCTTGGGGCTGCTTTGATGAGTTCAATAGAATCTCAGTAGAAGTATTGTCCGTGGTGTCAGTTCAAGTGAAGAGCGTATTAGACGCGATCAAGAACAAAAAGAAGAAGTTCGACTTCATGGGCGAATACATTACGCTCATTCCTACCATTGGCATGTTTATCACTATGAATCCTGGTTATGCAGGAAGGACTGAATTGCCTGAGAATTTGAAGGCCTTGTTCAGGTATTTTCATCTTCATTACAATGTTTATTCTATAAAACTTTGATAGAAATCAAAAATAAAAAGTTCTTTTTTAATTTCATCGCAGACCGTGTGCCATGGTGGTGCCAGATTTCGAGCTGATCTGCGAAATCATGTTGGTTGCTGAGGGCTTCCAAGAGGCACGTCTGTTGGCGCGCAAGTTTATCACGCTATACACATTGTGTAAGGAGTTGCTGTCAAAGCAAGACCACTATGATTGGGGTTTGAGAGCTATCAAGTCTGTGTTGGTGGTAGCAGGTTCTTTGAAGGTTTGATATCTTAGCAAAATAAATATCGAAATTCATTTTACTGTTGACGACAAAATATTTACACAACTGCCTTTTCCAGCGTGGAGATCGACTAAGACCAGAAGATCAAGTGCTCATGAGAGCTCTGAGAGATTTCAACGTCCCCAAAATTGTAACTGATGACACCCCTGTCTTCATGGGTTTGATTGGCGACTTGTTCCCGGCCCTTGACGTGCCGAGGAAGAGAGATTTTGATTTTGAGAAGAGCTTAGTTGATGGTGCTTTATCTATGAGCTTGCAACCGGAACCAGGATTTATTCTAAAGGTTTGATATTTATTCCAAAATATGTGCACTCTATTCTTGGGTAATTTGGAATTGACTTAAATTAATGATTTTGTTTCAGATGGTCCAACTTGTGGAGCTGTTTGCTGTGCGACACTCTGTCTTTATCATTGGGTTTGCAGGCACTGGCAAGTCAATGGTGTGGCAATGTCTCCATAAGACCTACCACATGATGAAATTGAAACCCTTCTACAACGATCTAGATCCCAAGGCTGTAACCAATGATGAGCTCTTTGGTGTCATTAACCCAGCTACCAGAGAGTGGAAAGATGGACTTTTCTCAACGATCATGAGAGATATGGCTAACATGCCTGGTGATGGACCTAAGTGGATCGTTTTAGACGGCGATATCGATCCTATGTGGATTGAGAGTTTGAATACCCTGATGGATGATAATAAAGTTAGCATATTTTTTAAATTACGGTTATTTAATATGGTTTGATATTGCACATGTATAAATGCTCGGAACAGAGCCCTTTATATGTATTTACATTACGTAGGTGCTGACGTTGGCGAGTAACGAACGAATTGCGCTGAACAAAACGATGCGGTTGCTGTTCGAGATTTCCAATTTGCGTACCGCCACGCCGGCTACGGTCTCACGGGCCGGTATCTTATACATTAATCCACAGGATTTAGGTTGGAATCCGTGAGTATTAGCACTATAAGTACTATAGTTACAAAAGTAATAATGAGTATTTTAGCGGATTCAAATGTCGAGAATAGGTAAGTATGTAAATTCATGTTTACATGCGTTCTATCATAATAAAAAATTACAATATTTCAACAGCTTCGTAGCATCATGGATAGAAACAACAAGAGATGACGAGTCAGAAAAGGCGATGTTGACGGTATTCTTCGACAAGTACATCCCCTCGCTGCTGGAGTCTTGCAAGAAGTACAAGCGAGTCACTCCGCTAACCGAGCTTCAGCAGATACAGCTGACTTGTTACTTACTGGAGTGTTTTCTCAACAAAACGCTACTGCCAAGTGATTGTCCAAAGGAATGGTAAGTGCAAATTCAGATGTTTCTCTCATTCATTGTCACTGAATGTGATAGCTTAAGTGTTTTTTTCCATGCGAGTTAAGTATTTATTTTGTTTCATAAAAAATAGGTATGTATATATTTTTGTATTATTTTATGAGAAACCCTGCAGATTTTGGTCAAATCTTTTTACTTATTTTCGTTAGGTACGAAACCTACTTTGTCTTCTGCATCGTATGGGGCTTCGGTTCAGCGCTCTTCCAAGATCAGTTGGTTGACTGGCGTAATGAGTTTAGCAAGTGGTTCTGCAACGAGTTCAAGCAGATCAAGTTCCCGTCCACGGGGAATGTGTTCAGCTTCTTCATCGACCCCGAGACTAAGAAGTGGCTGCCGTGGTCGGAACGAGTGGAGACTTTTGAATTGGACCCCGATTTGCCATTGCAGGTAAATATTTTTCACTAACATCATTTATAATTGGACGTATTCACATAAAAGGATCCAAGCTACAAAATTGCCAAAAAATGAGTAGGTAATGCCAAATTGCAGTGAGGACTGCGGCGTAGTCAACTGCAACTAAGTAGCCTAGTATGACAAATATAATATTCTTGCACTCTCTTGTCCGGATTCGAAATGGCAATCTCATTCAGGTTCCATGAGGAGCTGACTTCAGAACTTACCTGGCATCTTTGTATTCCAGTCGTGCCTGGTGTCAACCTCAGAGACGACCCGCATCAAGTTCTTCATGGACCTGCTGCTCGCGAAGCAGAAGCCGGTGATGCTGGTGGGCAGCGCGGGCAGCGGCAAGACCGTCAGCGTGGCGGCTAAGCTCAACTCTTTGCCGGACTCATATGCCATCACTAATGTGCCGCTCAACTTTTATACTACCTCTGGTGAGGGATACATAAAGTTTTGGTGTTAAGAATTGAAGTACCTATAGCATGGTGTACGGTAGTGGACGTAACAAGTATGTTACTTCCGCTGCGAAAGTACAGAGACTAACTCTGAACCATACCCGCAAAAGCCACCATTTTTTTCTTGGTCCAAGCTCCATACATTCTTAAGGAGGAAGTTACAGTTATTTTCTTAATGTTAAAGCAAATCAAAGGCCAAGCAATCTACTATCCGACTTACTCGGGTTACAAATATCTGTTCAAGTCTCAGTTTCTCCGATTATTTGTCTCAGAAATGATTCAGAAAGTTCTGGAGAAGCCACTGGAAAAGAAATCGGGACGAAACTTCGGTCCGCCCGGCAGCAAGTTTATGATCTACTTCGTGGACGACTTTAACATGCCCGAGGTGGACACGTACGGCACTGTGCAGCCGCACACGCTCATCAGACAGTTCATGGATTACAAACACTGGTACGTGATTATTACCATATTGGCTTTGGTGAAAACGATTATAAAGATCACTTCGTCGTCTACACAGTTAATTTCTTTATGAAGTTCCAGTTAATGAAAGTATCTTCTGATTGCTAACTCTATTAGTGCAAGTCCATTTTGCAGACATTGTTGATTAATTCGGAGAGTATTTTTTTTATTTCATAACAACCAAATTTATGTCCAACGAACCGTGATGACTTAGGGAGCTAGGGTATATTTAAATGAGACTTTTAACGTTAATATTTTATATTTAAAGGTACGACCGACAGAAGCTGTCACTAAAGGAAATATCGAATTGCATGTTTGTGTCGTGCATGAACCCAACTGCTGGCTCCTTCACAATAGATCCGCGCCTCCAGAGACATTTCTGCACTTTTGCTGTGAGGTTTGTAACCCTTGGTTTTTATAACATTATTCCATCGGTCGTCACCAGGCAGCCTGCCTACTGACGATGTGCATAAACCCATATGGTATTGGTCTACGTCCAAGAAGGGACAGATATAGGTAAATTGATGTTTTTAAAAATATTTTTAGCCTTTAAACTCCTCCTCCTTGCGTCGTATGCCTCAAGAATGAGGGTCATGACCTTCCTCCTACATGCCTTTTTTGTGGACGGTATTCCACTAGAATTTATTAAACGAAGCTTTAGATCTAGATTAATCTATTAAGCTTAGCTTATGTGATCTCTACATACACAATTAATGATTTGACTGGTTTCAAAATTTTCTCTAATGAGTTGCCAATGCTTGGCATTGCAAGCGTTGTAATATGTCATAGACAGATTTTCTAATTATTCAAGGCCAAACGTTAGAAATGAAAAAGGTCTTTGCTGACTTGCTTTTTTATTGCTATCTCCAGTTTCCCCGGTCTGGACGCGTGCTTCTGGATCTACAAGCAGATCCTGTCGCAGCACGTGAACAACCCGCTCAACAAGTTCGGTATAGCCGTGCAGCGGTACGTCGAGCCGCTCGTCAACGCCGCGCTGGCATTGCACACCAAGCTGGCGACCATGTTCCTGCCGACTGCAATCAAGTTCCACTACATATTCAATTTGAGAGATTTGTCTAATATCTTCCAGGTTTGGATCTGCTATTTTATTTTTCCTGTATGAAAAATAAACATTGGTGAAATTTATAAGTGTTATCTTTAAACACATTTTAATTTTGCTGTTGCCTGTAACGAATCTAATATCACGCATTTTTTTCATTCTCTCATCTGCACCTACTTTCTTCTTCATGCAAAGAGGTGGGCAATTATTTAAGGTCCGAACCTTAATACTTACCCATCTCAAGTCCCTTCGTAAATTCTTCGTTCAGATCAGCTCATATTGATTTAACTATACCGTTGTGTTTATTATATCCTAGGGCATCCTATTCACGACGGGAGACGCTATCAAGCAACAATCGGAGCTGATCCGGCTGTGGATGCACGAGGCCACGCGCGTGTACTCCGACAAGCTCGTCGACTCGACCGACAACGAGACATTCCAGAAGCTCATCGTCGACGTCATCAAGAAGAACTGCGAGGTGACCATGATCTGTTATATAACAATGTGCTAGGTAATACTGTTCACGACGTGAGACGCTATCAAGCAGCAGTTAGAGCTGATCCGGCTGTGGATGCCCGAGGCCACGCGCGTGTACTCCGACAAGCTCGTCGACTCGACCGACAACGAGACATTCCAGAAGCTCATCGTCGACGTCATCAAGAAGAACTGCGAGGTGACCATGATCTCTTACAGGACAATGTGCTAGGTAATACTGTTCAAGATGTGACACGCTATCAAGCAGCAGTCGGAGCTGATCCGGCTGTGGATGCACGAGGCCACGCGCGTGTACTCCGACAAGCTCGTCGACTCGACCGACAACGAGACATTCCAGAAGCTCATCGTCGACGTCATCAAGAAGAACTGCGAGGTGACCATGATTTGTTATAAAATAATGTGTAAGAGACATCAGTTCAATGTGTCAGAGAAATGCGTTAGCATAAAAAAAATCGAAAAGAAAAACTTTGATTATAAACATTGACGCGTTGATGTCTTTTACATCATTGAGATATTGCTACTACGTGACACGTAAATGCCGTCTTGTGTTTTGGGCGAAACATAAAGCTAGTGGCGTGTCATTTCATAGTTTAAAAGACAAAGAATATCTAAATTAACCACCCCCTTCCCTCCAAGTCGAAGCATAGATTTTGTTCTCGATGTCTTCCCTATACATAGTAGTAACCTCAATGTTGTAACTTCAATGAGACATTGAAGAATATTTCACCTACATAGATAATGCCTGACAGGTGTACTTTTTTAGGGTTCCGTAGCCAAATGGCAAAAAAACGGAACCCTTATAGATTCGTCATGTCTGTCTGTCCGCCAGTCTGTCACAGCCACTTTTTTCCGAAAGTATAAGTACTATACTGTTGAAACTTGGTGAGTTGATGTATTCTGTGAACCGCAACAAGGTTTTCACACGAAAATAGAAAAAAAATAGAAAATATGGGGGTTCCCCATAGTTAGAACTGAAACTGAAAATATTTTTTTTCATTGAACATATACGTGTGGGGTATCTATGGATAGGTCTTTTAAAATGATATTGAGGTTTCTAACATTATTTTTTTCTAAAGTGAATACTTTGCGTGACAGACCCTTCCAAAGTGGAAAAATGTGTGTCCCCCCCCTCTAACTTCTAAAATAAGAGGATGATAAAACTGAAATAAATATATAATGTACATTACTATAAAAACTACCAACGAAAATTGGTTTGAACGAAATCCAGTCAGTAGTTTTCTTTTAATACGTCAAAAATAAAATTTCTAAAATTCTACGGAACCCTCAGTGCGTGAGTCCGACTCGCACTTGGCCGATTTTTTTCAACTATGTTTCAAGGAAATAAAGCTCACGAGCTGTTTTTATGATTTTCCATAAGGTTCTGATTTCTTTCCAACAGTGTCGATTTTCCTTTGAAGGCAGACTATCACCGGAATTATCTTAGATACTAGAACCATGCGTATTTTTTTTTTGACAATTTTTTTTTGTGGGAGTTAATTGTACACCCCTGGTTATTTATTCGCAAGCGGGAATAAAATTATTCCGTGTGCAGGACTTCGACGAGAACGTGGTGTTCGAGAAGCCGTTGATATACTGCCACTTCGCGGAGGGCGTGGGCGACCCCAAGTACTTCCCCATCCGCGACTGGCCGCAGATCAAGAAGCTGCTGGAGGAGTCGCTTTCGTCTTACAACGACCTCGTCGCCACCATGAACCTGGTGCTATTTGAAGACGCTATGTACCACATATGCAGGTTTGCACCTTATAAGATACTAGCGACCGCCCGCGATTCCGACGGCGTGGATTTCGGTTATACTATAGCCTAAAGCCTTCCTCGTCGCATGGATTATAGAACACAAACATTTTTTATTTCAATTCCAACCTGTAGTTTCTGAGGTTAGCACGTTCAAACAAACTAACAAACAAAAAAACTCTTCAGCTCTATATTCTTTGTATAGATTTGTTGAAGGAGAATGCATTTATTCACCGTAGTCCTAGGTTAGATAAAACGTATGCGGCCTTGTGTGGGAGCAGCGAGGACAGGAACAAGCAACAAACTTGCCCGAGATCCAACGATTCTCATTAGACGACCTTTGATATCTGCTCTGCGCAAAAACCACATCCACTGTCCTCAGCGCGGTGTTTTTGTTACACAAGCTAATAAGCATTTAGTTGTTATAATTGTGTTGTGAAAACTATTTGTGGGTTTTTATCAGGATCAACCGCATTCTGGAAGCGCCACGAGGCAACGCTTTGCTGGTGGGCGTGGGCGGGTCCGGCAAGCAGTCGCTGTCGCGGCTGTCAGCGTTCATCTCCTCGCTCGAGGTGTTCCAGGTCCAGCTGCGCAAGGGCTACAGCATCAACGACCTCAAGCTCGACCTCGGTAACTATCACGACTTTCGACAACTTGATAGATGAAGAGCTTAGCGGCATAAGTAGAGCGTAGGTAGTTCCGGCTAGGCGTAGCTGTCACGGCTGTCGGCGTTCATCTCCTCGCTCGAGGTGTTCCAGGTGCAGCTACGCAAGGGATACAGCATCAACGACTTCAAGCTCGATCTCGGTAACTATTCATATCTAGAGCATAGCAGAATTACCACTGGAATGAGGATCTCGTCTAGTGTAGTGCGTATCCTTACAGTGGAGTATACTCGTACATGAAGTAGTACAACTTGACTGTTGTTTCTTGATTCTGCCGGTGATTAAGGTCTTTAGGCATACGCGTTTATCGGGCACATGCTCTCTTATCTAGTGCTAATGTTCTTTCGTTCTCCTTCTCTTTGCAATACTTACGAGTTAAACTATCCTTCATATACCTACAATTTATTTGAGTATGTGCGTTTTGTCTTCCAGCCGGGCTATACGTAAAGGCCGGTCTGAAGAATATCGGCAACGTGTTCCTGATGACGGACGCACAGGTAGCCGAGGAGCGGTTCCTGGTGCTGATTAACGACCTGCTGGCATCTGGAGAGATCCCTGAGCTATTCGCAGATGATGAGATTGAGAACCTCATCAATGGCGTCCGGGGTGAGGTGGGTAATCTAGAACCATCTGCTGTGATGATTTGATTAGCTGTATGGCGCCCATAAAGTGCTGTGTACTGAATCCATACATTTTATATGCAAGATGAAATGTTTGCGAGTAAGTAGCCCGTCAACTTAGCAACATATTAGCGCTAATAAAAATAATACTAGGAAAAACTCAGGAACACAATAACTACTCTTATTTGAGAGTAAAGCAATCAAATTTAATTTGTTCAGACGAAAGCTTCTGGAGTCCCGGACACACGAGAAAATTGCTGGAGATTCTTCATCAACAGAGTGCGGACCATGCTGAAGGCCAGTATAATTCCACTTTTCAAATATTTTACTCAGAATAGTTAAACTATTTTATTCATCTCACTATCTTAGAATGAATTCGTATTTTGTAATTTAATCGAATATGTGTAGTTGTTTTTTTTTTTATTCTAAATATGTACCTATTTTTGCCTTTTTGTCGATAGAATTGAATGAAAGTATTTCCAAACCAGGTGGTCCTATGCTTCTCCCCGGTGGGAGCGACGCTGCGTATCCGCGCTCGTAAGTTCCCGTCCATCGTGAACTGCACGGCTATCAACTGGTTCCACGAGTGGCCGCAGGAGGCGCTGCGCTCTGTCTCTAAGAGGTTCATCGCTGAAGTCGAGTCACTACCGGTAGGTACTAGGTATAAGAGACGCATGTCTTCTTGTTAAGTAACAGTAGTCAACAAACTACTTTTTGACTTCTTTTTCCAGTGAAACTTTGATTAACTAGGTACTTTGCTAAAATTAAATAAAAACTTTCCTGACTGCAACTGTAAATTCAAGTCTCATGGTATATCTTTATGTGCTATTTGTAGCATAACCTTATCCTTCCACCACCCTCCTAACTTCCCGCTGGGCAAAACTTCCCTATATAAGTAGTAAGGATCATCTGCGCGTAGACTGGCACGTGCCAGATGCTGGAGATTCTTCTATCTAAACTACCTAATTTTTCTTCTCTCAGAAACATTTAGTAGACGCCGTTGCCGTGTTCATGGCTCACGTCCACCAGAGCGTGAACGCTATGTCGGCGGTGTACTTCACCAACGAGCGCCGGTACAACTACACCACGCCGAAGACCTTCCTCGAACAGATCACTCTGTACTCCAAGCTGCTCAACGAGAAGACTAAGAACCTCATAATGATGATTGCCAGGCTTGAGAACGGACTCGAGAAGTTGGCCTCGTGTGCTGCCGACGTCGCCGTTTTAAAAGTAAGATGAATAACGTGTACACTCTTTGCCGTTTTGTGTGTTAGAAACATAATTGTTTGATATTGAAATCACAACAATAATGGAAATTATTTTAAGGTAACTCTAGCAGAACAAGAGATAGATTTGAAAATAAAGAACAAAGCAGCCGAAGAACTCATTGAAGTGGTCGGTGCTGAGAGTGACAAAGTGTCAAAGGAGAAGG
The DNA here is from genome assembly GCA_958496325.1 of Nomophila noctuella. Lineage (NCBI taxonomy): Eukaryota > Metazoa > Arthropoda > Insecta > Lepidoptera > Crambidae > Nomophila > Nomophila noctuella. Next base: position 9,948,147 of record OY292499.1, on the reverse strand, counting down.
CGTTTGGTAAGTCGCAGTAATCATTATTTTGTATTAAAACACGAATAATTCCATATTTTAATAAAGACTTGGCAGTAACGCCATGCTTTATTCCGACCAACAGCGGCCGAGGAAGAGAAGAAAGTCAAAGTGATTGAAGAAGACGTGACGATCAAAGCCAAGATTTGCGCGGACGACTTGGCCAAGGCGGAGCCGGCGCTGATGGCGGCTCAGGAAGCGTTGAACACACTCAACAAGAACAATCTCACGGAACTGAAGGCCTTCGGCTCGCCGCCCGACGCTGTCGTCACCGTCGTCGCAGCTGTGCTAGTGCTGTTCTCCAAGAAGGGGAAGATACCGAAGGACAGGAGCTGGAAGGCTTGCAAGGTAAGTGGATTAACCGTCCTGGCCAAAGCGGAGCCGGGCTTGGAGGCGCTCAACACTTTCAACAAGAACAACCTCACCGAGCTCAGGTCGTTCGGCTCGCCGACGACGCCGCGCCGACGGCGTCAGGCGGCGGGACGATACCTAAAGACATGAGTTGGAAAAGTTTAGTGGTTTAACTAGATATTTATGTCAAATATAAGGTATTAATGAAGTTCCTGTTTTCAGATTATGATGGCAAAAGTGGATCAGTTCTTGTACGACCTCGTCTACTACGACAAAGAAAATATACACCCGGACGTCATCAAGGTTTGTTTATTCAAGTCCATCTTTTAATAAGCGCATGGCAAATATTAAAATATCCAAATTGAAATTATTAACAGTGACCACCAGCCATTTAGAATTTCGACTTCACAATTTAATTGTGAATTCCTAAATATCCTTAAAAATCGTTTTGGTTATTAAGGAAAGTTCAACTCTGAAAAGAAGTTGATGATATCAAGGTAAATGTAAAGAGGCCGATTGTAACATTTATCCACAGGCGGTCCAGCCGTACATCAAAAACCCGGACTTCAACGCGGAGTTCATAATGTCCAAGTCGGCTGCGGCGGCGGGGCTGTGCTCGTGGGTGATCAACATCTGCAAGTTCTACGACGTGTACGTGGTGGTGGAGCCCAAGCGACGCGCGCTCAACGCCGCCAATGCAGAACTGCAGGCCGCCAGGGACAAGCTCGGATTCCTGACTGAACAGATTAGGGTTAGAGAATAAGAAATATTTATGTCTCAAACTGTGTACATACGAGATGGTTCAATTACTTGTGCTTGTGGAGATGGGTAGATTGCTTTAAGACCAGGAGTGAGGCCGCCAGGGACAAGCTCGGATTCCTGACTGAACAGATTAGGGTAAGAGCATAAGAGAATAAGAAATATTTATTGCTCATACTGTTTGCTTACGAGATGGTACAATTACTTGTCCTTTTAGAGATGGGTAGATGGCTTTAAGACCAGCAGGAGTGAGGCATCGAGGGGCAAGCTCGGATTCCTGACTGAACAGATTAGGGTAAGAGAATAGGAGAATTAGAAATCTTTATTGCTCAAACTGTGTACATACGAGATGGTACAATTACTTGTTTTTGTGGAGATGGGTAGATTGCTTTAAGACCAGGAGGAGTGAGGCTCTGAGAGACAGAGCTCGGGTTCCTGACTGAACACATTAGGGTACAATTACTTGTCTTGCGGAGATGAGTAGATTGCATTAAGATCAGGAAGATAGAGGCCGCAAGGGACAAGCTCGGCTTCCTGACTGAACAGATTAGGGTACGCTTACTTGTCCCTGGACATGGGAAGATTGCTTCTAAGAGGGTTCTTTAGGATAAGTGAGAGTTAGAAGGGTAGTTATAACGATATGCAAAATTATATCTGCATCAGAAAAATATATATTTAAAGCGATGCTAAGACGTCATCTGCAAGGGACTGTTTCAGCTAAAATGAAATAAACATCTTGGTTTCGGTTTGTAATAGATACAATAGGAACTTCCTATTAGGAAGCTTTAAATAATAAATGAATAGCATATGTACAACTTTCACGCTGCTTGTAAAATTGTTTAACAAAATATTTTTTTTACCCAAAATTAGGAACTCGAAGAAAAACTGGAAGTGCTACTAAAAGCCTTCCAAGAAGCTGTAAACGAAAAGATGAAGTGTCAAGCTGAAGCCGACGCGACCAATGCTACAATCGACTTGGCGAATAGGCTTGTCAACGGACTGGCTTCAGAGAAAATCAGGTACACTCCAAAAGATTAAATCTCCTCGCCATCTATGAACAGCGATGATTACTTACCTTCTTGTAAGACTAGGGATTTTGTTATCGAGATAAGCTGCAGGCTCAACATTGTTTCTGGTTACTGTCGTTCCGGTTCATTCTTGGTGCAGAGGCTGGCCATTGCTATTCAGCGTGGGAATGCGGCGAGTGTAATGGACACCTTTATAATGGGAATGAACGGGAGTGGGTAGTTGATTGTATGTTTTCTTGCGATAAGAATAAGAAGGTCTTGTTGACACTTTTTTGTGTATTGTTATTTTCTTGTAATTATCAGCTTGCACTCATGATGATTGCATTTACTTACCTGCCTACTTACTCTCTTTTGAATCCAATTTCAGGAGAGCTAGCGCATATTTTCGAAACTGAGCCGAAAGATATCCTCGATTTAATCGAATCTCATACTAATAGTTGCACAAAAATTGACACTGCTGTTTTGTTTTCCTACAGATGGACAGCGACCGTAGCGAATCTAAAAGAATCAGGCAAGATGCTGCCCGGCGACGTGTTGCTCATCACTGCGTTCATATCGTACGTGGGCTGCTTCATGCGCCGCTACCGCCAGCAGCTCATGAACGAGGACTGGCTGCCGATGCTCGATAAGACTACTGTAAGAACTAGATACCGCTCAATAATTTATAATTATAGACGAAGACAAATTCATCTGGTCTCCATGGAGACCCTTGCTGCACTATCGATACTACTCATTCATCATCATTATAACCAGCCTTTTAAGTGCTCCCGCTGCAGGGTTCAAGTTCAGGGACAATCCTCCACTTTTTAAACGCTCTACTGGAATAATTTTTCAACACATCCTACCTTCTCTACATTACAAGTATTTATTATTTCTAATTTCCACTTCTTATTGGGTTAAACGTTTTTTTAACTATTTAAAATCACAATGTTAGCTGGTGTGCTAACCAAGCCATTTCGCGATGATAGCAATATTTCGCTCTCGCGACATGGCATCTTGGCTAGTCCACCTGAACTCTGAGTTGAACAGTAGGTTATAAGGATTTAGTTAATTTCCTTTTCCTTTCAAAACTTCGCTTCCACATTTTACAGCCAAAAATAGAAATGACAGAAGGCTTAGATCCATTGTCAATGTTGACGGATGACGCGCAAGTGGCGACTTGGAACAACGAAGGTCTGCCGACGGACACGATGAGTACGGAGAACGCAACCATTCTCACTAACTCAGCGCGCTGGCCGCTCATGATCGATCCACAGCTGTGAGTAAATCAGTATATTGCTATCTCTTATTGAGTTGATGTAATTTTAAACATAAACATAATTGGTATATTGTAGTGGTACTGTCTATAAATCGATTAAGTATAGGTATTTCTTTCTGTCTAGACTAATTAAGCATATATATCATACTTAAATTAACTGTATTCAAAACAGCCTTTAAGTTTAATCTTTTACTTTATACATATTATTATTACATACCTATTGTAACGAACATATCAATGTTATTACGTGTAAGTTATTCGTTCGTAAGCGCCACTTGACAGGAAATCTTGTTTCAGACAAGGCATAAAGTGGATAAAGTCGAAGTACGGCGACGCCCTAGTCACAATCCGCCTGACGATGCGCAACTACATGGACCGCATCGAGCGCGGAGTCAGCAACGGCGACGTGGTACTGATGGAGAACATTGGCGAGACCGTCGACGCGGTGCTCGAGCCGTTGCTCGGGCGTGTGCTCATACGCAAGGGTCGCGTGCTTAAGGTGAGAACTGTTATCCGGCTCGAAGGACCATAAAATGTTCAAATTATTCGATGAAAGTAAGAACTTCATGATGTAACTGGGGAGTACTGGAACACCCTGTGCTTTAATTAATACAGCAAAGCAAACCCGATTTCTTTAGTTTTTGTGTGATTAGATCATAGGTTAGCCAGAATGTATGTTACATGAGCTTGTTTCATTACTCTAAGTAACCAATATTTTATTTCAATGCAGATTGGTGACCGCGAAATTGATTACAATCCGCATTTCCGCCTTATTATTCAAACGAAACTGGCGAACCCTCATTATCAGCCTGAGATGCAGGCGCAGTGTACACTTATCAACTTTACTGTCACCAGAGATGGGTAAGTCCAACATTATTACCCACAGTCTCAACCCAATTCTAACTAAACTAGTGTTAGTTTAGTAAAAGAGTGAAAAAACATTAAAAATACTTATTAATTCAACAGTCTCGAAGAACAGCTGCTAGGTGAAGTGGTGAAGGCTGAGAGACCGGACTTGGAAGCTCTACGATCAGGTCTCACCAAGCAACAGAACGACTTCAAGATCACACTGAAGACTCTTGAGGATGACCTACTGAAACGCTTGTCATCGGCCGGGCCGGATATTCTCAGCGATTCAGCTCTGGTGATTAACTTGGAAACCACTAAGAAGACGGCTGCTGATATTGAAATCAAAGTCGAGGAGGGTAAAATAACGGCGGTGAAAATTGACGAAGCTAGAGAAAGATACAGGTACAGTTTTTCACATTTACAAAGCCAATACGGGTACATGTCACTGTAGTATTTTATTGAGCTATCCAACTGTTCTACTAGTTAGAAGAATTTTATATCCAGTTAGTTTACACTAACTATATTGAAAGCATTAACTTTGTGAATTTTATGACCAATTTAACATGATCCAATAAAGAACACGGCTTAATAATGGTATTACTCACCCCAGTATTTGCCGTTACTTAATTCGCTTAAAAGCATCGTCTCTTTATTTAAGGTGATCTAAATTTAGAAAGAAGTAATTTGTTTTTATGAATTAGTTACTTAATTTTCTCAATTTCAGTAAACTGCCCAGGTGGTCTAGCCAATTTGCTATCATATCTCCATCCCGCGCACGAAGTAATTAACTGTGTATATTATCGTCGACAATAGTCAAAGTGGCAACTTAGCTAGACCACCAGGGGTTGTGAGTTCAACTTATGCTTACGCACATTGTTACACCCCCAGACGAGCAGCGACCCGCGCGTCCCTCCTCTACTTCATCCTGAACGACCTGTACCGCATCAACATGATGTACCAGTTCTCGCTGAAGGCGTACAGCGTGGTGTTCAAGGACGCGCTCGCGCACGCCGACCCCGCCGACGAGCTCGAGGCGCGCGTACGCAACCTCCTCGATAGCATCACGTTTGCGGTCTTCGTGTATACTTGTAGGGGCCTGTTTGAGAGGGACAAGCTGGTCTTCCTATTCCTCATTACCGTTCAGGTATAAATTATGTTACAAAATTACTACTTAAGAAGAGTTTCCATCAGATGAACCAAATGAGGTTTTTCGCAAATAAAGAAGTGATGGCAGTTCGTAGAAGTAGGGACTACCTGGTATGTGAATTATGTTATTAATGAATTTTGACATGACATTAACAGAGATGTCAAAATTCTCATTTCTAAATACATAGCAGTTAGACCTCACGCCTACGTATTGCCATGTAGCGGATTTTTCAATCGCAAACACCCTCGTTGTCAAAATTCCTTTCTCGCGGTAATTGACTGCTAGACCCTATATTAGTCACATATATTATGGCAAAAAAACACCAGATTAAGAAGGCCAAAAATCACTAGATTTCTTACAAATCCTTGTGTTCATGGTGGCCGTAGGTGATACAAGGAGAAGGTAAAGCGGACCCGCGTGAGCTTGACTTCCTGCTGAAGTACGCGGTGGCGCCCGAGGTGTCGCCATACTCGTGGCTCACGAACAACTCCTGGGGCGGCATCATAGCGCTCTCCAAGATGGACGCGTTTGAGAACATCGATAAGGATATCGAGGGTGCAACTAAGAGGTTAGTAGACTTGTCTTCTATACTTATAATAAATCTGTAGAGAGGTCAATTCTGTACCTTAAATATTTTTCAAAAATAACTATCAGGGGGTGTTTAGTGATCGATACTGATACCAAAAATGCAATCAGTAAAGGTTTTAGGTTTACTGAATCTCAGCATCAGCATCGGTCTAATGCTCTGCGATCTGTACGCCCGCCTTTGATGACCCAAAAACATAAAACAGTGAGCTTCACCGGCAGTTTCCGTTACCATGCGACTAAATGCTGGAACAATATTCCACCTCCAATGAGATCAATCACCTCTAAATATACGTTCAAAAAACGCCTAAGGTGTGCCTTATTGGAAAGTCAAAAATCCAGTGAAGGATATTATGGTCGCATGGGTGACGGTTGCTTGCTATAGCCCTAATATCTTGTATTTATACCTTACTGAGTTATTATTTACACCTACATTACACCTTTGTAATCATTTATACCTTCCAAATTTATTCTTCCTATAAATGTTATCTATTTGCTACCGCACTGCTTTTTGACTTTTATGTATATTTATTATTATCAACTGTATGTATTTATCGCGTCCTTTGCGTCTGTCACATGGGTGGCAGCTGAAAATCAGTGGTTTGCACTTTGCGCAAACGAATCGCTGAGCTGTTAACCCGTTTGTGTCGTTGCAACGCACATACCGCATGTATTAATGCACCTCATGTTAACGTAATTATTTACGTTTTTGTTTAATATTTTTGTTTGTGCATTTTATTGTATGTTTTCTCTGTTATTGTAACATTACTGTGTGTTGTATGATGCAAATAAATGATTTATCTATCTATCTATCTATCTATTTACTCCATTTCTTAAGCTTCAGTCGCGTGTGCAGCCTTAATGGTTAAAGTCACATAGAAATCATGTATGACGGAAACATTCTACATAAAATTGCCTAAAAAATATCCCCCAACAGCATATGTCTATCTTTTATGGTTGACTCACAATAACACGTGCAACTCAAGATTCAAATTGGTTTGAACGCGCTAAGCTCAGGAACTACTGGTTCGAATTGACAAAACATTTTGTGTTGGATAGTCCACTTACCATTTGTCGAGGTAGGCTTTAAGCTATTCTATATTCCTATAATTTATCATTGTATATTGTGATATCGAACTATTTAGTTCTAAAACGTGCCGATAGATGGCGCACCTCGCTAAAGGCGCGGCCGCGGATCTGAATCGCGGTGAACAGATGATTTCTCAAATGTATAAGGTCTCCAGATAATTGTTAATATTGATGAGCGTTTTCCGACACTTAATTTGACCATTATTTCTACCCTTAATATTCCTACCTGAGTAATTAGTCCCATAAAAGTGTGCAAGTTGACTGCAAGCATATAGACCGTTGTTTTATTCAGCCATTTTTAAGTAAGACTGTGTGCGGAAATCGTAAGACCCACGCGGACGGAGTCGCTGGCGGCCGCTAGTTTTTAATATAATAGTAACTCGTATAATGTCAATCCTAAAGTGAACGAGAAGAATAAATCCCGTAACTCTAAAGATAATGCTCTAAATTTAGGAAATCATCTATATATTTAAGTCAGTGTGGTATAAAAATGAACATAAGATGAATAATATACATTCAAAAAACAAAGGAACATGCTGATATAAGGTATAATATTGCATTGTGTCTTGTGCAGATGGCAGAAGTACACAGACGGCGAAGCCCCGGAGCGTGATAAGCTGCCGGGCGAGTGGAAGAACAAGACGCCGCTGCAGCGCCTCTGCATCATGCGCGCCTTGCGGCCTGACCGCATGTCTTATGCCTCTAGGTCACTACACTTTATCACAACACACGAATATTATATGACTTCTAATATTATAACTTTGCATCTGCCTTTCATCCGGCTCGAAGGACCACCCACTCAAACATATACTCACGAGTCATCCACCTTAGCTATCATGCTAGACTTTTAGTAGAATTAGACGTCTAGTTTTGCTTTATGTACAGCACAGTTTTGAAGTTGATATGTTTTTAAAACCATGTTCTTAATTCGTAGTGCTTTCTGTGAGGAGAATCTTGGTACTAAATACGTTGAAGCGAGAACTCCTCCACTGGATATATCTTACAAGGAGAGTACATCCACCACTCCGATGTTCTTCATTCTCTCCGCTGGCGTCGACCCCTTGAAGGTATACCTACCCAAAACAAATTAAAAATGATCTCAATGTAAATAAAAGAAGGAAACTTTTACAAAGGTATTTTGAATGTTTTAGGATCTTGAGAAACTGGGCCGAAAGATTGGCTTCTCGACGGATAAGAAGAACTTCCATATCGTATCTCTCGGCCAGGGCCAAGAGGTGGTGGCCGAGGAGGCCATGGCGGTGGCTTCGGTCAACGGCCACTGGGTCATTTTGCAGAACATCCACTTGGTGGCCAAGTGGCTGGCAACGTTGGAAAAGAAAATGGAGGAGTCATTTGAGAATCCATTGCCGGAGTATAGGTAAACGACATCATCAGTTTCCTATAATTAGTAGTTCTCAATCTGAGGTCTGTGGTCCATCCCAAGCCGTCCCAAGTGGTCTGAAGACCGCGAACGTAAATAAGAGACCTTTAAGAAACCTTATTTACAATTATGTAAGAACTGTATACCTACCGTTACTAATAAACCAACTCGGTGGTCCCTGGAATGACAGAAATATGCTAAAATGAAATAGTTAGAAACAACTGCCATAAACTGATTTATTGAAACTTTTTCGGTAATAAATTGTTCATTAAGTATATAATGTGAAAATATTCCCCTTCTCTTTGTGTAAAAGATTATACCTGAGCGCCGAACCGGCTCCGTCTGCACAGTACCATATCATTCCCCAAGGAATCCTGGAATCTGCTATTAAGATTACCAACGAGCCACCTATCGGAATGTGGGCCAACTTACACAAGGTAAGCTTTGCTATTTTGCTAAATTATATTATTATTAAATTATTAACTTGATTTAACTATAACACTTAGTGCATGGAGCCATTTAGTTCGTAATTTTGTACACCACAACCAATAAAACGAGCCTCAAAGCTAGTTTCTAGATTTAAAGCTTAGCAATGAACGCTTAGTAATTATTACCGACCAACTAATTGTTGTGTATTGGTCATTCTGATATGTTAATTTGCAGTCTCTGGACAACTTCAGTCAGGAAACGCTTGAGATGTGCAGCAAGGAAGCTGAATTCAAATCCGTTTTATTCGCATTATGCTATTTCCACGCAGTGGTGGCTGAAAGACGTAAATTCGGGCCACAGGGTTGGAACAGGTAAACGCATTTTTAATTCAAGAAAGATAAAACTTGCCGTGTTGACCATTCTGTTGACTTTATTTTTTTTTCTGTTAAAACGATTTCTAAAAATGAAGTTTATAAGTAGATCATCAACTATGACTTCCCCTACTTTTGAAGCTTACAGAGAATTTACTTCTTAAGTTTGTTATAATGTATAGTTTGAGTATAGTAGTAATGTATATGGTAATATTTTCTTTGTTTCAGAGTATATCCGTTCAATTTCGGTGACCTGACGATCTGCGTGTATGTCTTGTACAACTATCTGGAAGCGAACCCGCGTGTTCCTTGGGAGGACTTGCGCTATCTCTTCGGAGAGATCATGTATGGCGGGCATATCACTGACGACTGGGATCGTCGACTCTGTCGTACCTTCCTACTGGAATACATGCAACCCGAATTGGTATGACTTTCTATATCGATCTCTTTGGGTATTTAGTTCAATAAAATGAAATAATTTATTCAGCGGTTTGATTAGCTTATTAAATGATTTTGCACGTCACAATTTTTTTAGCCCTACCAGCGGCTCGATGTGAATGGCATGCTGAGGAGAGACACTGGAAACTCATGTCATGAGGCTCTTCAATTAGTCTTTTCTCTTATACTTATTTAATATAACTTCTTCATTAAGCCTGTCGCTAAAGCCATTTTGCCTACAAAAAATAAACTGAGGAGACTTTGCCTGTACATAACATTTCTATGTAACTTATCTATAGGTGGATGGAGAATGCCAGTTGGCTCCAGGTTTCATATCTCCGCCAAACTCGGATTATGTCGGCTACCACGCATATATCGACGACTTCTTACCGGATGAGACTCCATACTTGTACGGATTGCATCCAAATGCGGAAATTGGATATTTGACGACTGTATCGGAGCGACTATTCAAGGTGTTGTAATGAATTTAATCGAATAATCTATTTAATCGAAAAATGATGTAACTACTTACATTTTATTCTATGGTTTAGGTTGTGTTTGAAATGCAACCACGTGACACCGGTGCCCAAGCTGGTGGAGGAGCTACCAAAGAAGAAATGGTACAGTTAATTTTAATTATTATCAAATGTTTCATAAAAATTTAAACTTTTTTTATCATCGAAACATTTTCTGCTTCTAGGTTCGGTACATATTAGACGACATTCTAGACAGGGTGCCGGAACCGTTCAATCTGCAAGAACTAATGGGGAAGGTGGAAGAATTGACACCCTACACGATCGTGGCTCTGCAAGAATGCGAACGGATGAACCGTCTTATGGGCGAGATTCGCAGGTCATTGAAGGAACTGGAACTCGGGCTCAAGGTATACCAGAGCGTTATCAAGTATTGCAGACTGAGGATTACCCAGAATCATGTCGATGAGATGCGATGGTCCAAGATTTTTTTTTACTGACTACACATTGTTTGAACTTTTAGATTACACTTGCTCTGAATTTGTTGTATTACTGTGACCCAAAGATCATAAACTTTTTGGCGATTAAAGCTGAATGAGCAGATGAATCTGCTGAGCTTCATTGTAATATTATAGCTAAGCAGAATTCCTTACGCTTCTACATATTTATAATCAACCTTCAATTGTAATTGTCATTATTTTATTTTCTAAGAAGAAGCTTGTTAAAAACCTGCCAATTCACTTTCTGCCAGGGTGAGCTGACAATAAGCAGCGACATGGAGAAGCTGATGGAGTCGCTGTTCATGGACAACGTGCCGGACGCATGGACGAAGCTCGCCTACCCCAGCCTGCTCGGGCTAGCCGCTTGGTTCTCCGACCTCTGCCTCCGGCTGACTGAGCTCGAGAACTGGTCCGGAGATTTCAATGTATGTGCTTTAAGCGAATCTTTGGTGTTTATTGCTTATTTACCATTTCGGCCGAAATTGTTTTTAAAAAGTTACGCTTATATTTTTGTTTTACGAAATTTTATGGATCCATGGTTTCTTTTTCATTGAAATTGCTCCCTGCTAAAGTAATGCATGGTCAGCCGCACGTCAAGGTTAACATTTGTTGTTCTAAAGTAGAGCTTATGCCTTTGACATAAGAGCGGTTCACAGTCCATGTTTTTTTCGATATGATGTTGTCTGTACAATCGTTATGCATGTGACATGTTTAGCGTGCTGATGACTGCAATATCGTTATGCATGTGACGTGTGTACTTGTGTAGCTGCCTCCGGCGGTGTGGCTTGCGGGCTTCTTCAACCCGCAGTCGTTCCTGACGGCGATCATGCAGCAGACGGCGCGCAAGAACGAATGGCCGCTCGACAAGATGTGCCTCAACTGCGACGTCACCAAGAAGAGCCGCGGCGACTTCAAGTATTTAAACCTTTAGTTTCTTAACCCGTTTTTATAAGACAGTGTCTAAGATTTTTTTACCATACATGACAGAGAAAGTAAACGTTGCCGAATAGTGGGTTCGCCCAACTTGGTCGATCAGATTTTCATCAAAGGGTTTCAGCTTCATCAAATCTGACAAATATTTACTGTTGGTATATCCGAAGTTCATGACATATTACGGAACTTTACATGGTTCCTAAGGACATTCCGTTTATTCCATTACTTTGATTTGTCCTAAAATTGTTTCCAACCACAGCGCCCCGCCGCGTGAGGGCGCCAACATCCACGGGCTGTACATGGAAGGCGCGCGCTGGGACACGACGGTGGGCGGCATCGTGGAGTCGCGCATGATGGAGCTGTTCCCCGTCATGCCCGTCATCTACATCAAGGCCGTCACGCAGGACAAGCAGGACACGCGCAACGTCTACGAGTGCCCCGTGTACAAGATCCGGTATGCAGCACTGTTGCATCAGTTACAGTATTGTAGAGACTCGCCGCTAGAGGGCGCCACATCCACGGGCTGTACATGGAGGGCGCGCGCTGGGACACGACGGTGGGCGGCATCGTGGAGTCGCGCATGATGGAGCTGTTCCCCGTCATGCCCGTCATCTACATCAAGGCCGTCACGCAGGACAAGCAGGACACGCGCAACGTCTACGAGTGCCCCGTGTACAAGATCCGGTATGCAGCACTGTTGCATCAGTTACAGTATTGTAGAGACTCGCCGCTAGAGGGCGCCACATCCACGGGCTGTACATGGAGGGCGCGCGCTGGGACACGACGGTGGGCGGCATCGTGGAGTCGCGCATGATGGAGCTGTTCCCCGTCATGCCCGTCATCTACATCAAGGCCGTCACGCAGGACAAGCAGGACACGCGCAACGTCTACGAGTGCCCCGTGTACAAGATCCGGTATGCAGCACTGTTGCATCAGTTTACAGTATTGTAGCCACTCGCCGCTAGAGGGCGCCACATCCACGGACTGTACATGGAGGGCGCGACGGTGGGCGGCATCGAGATCCGGTATGGACCACCATGGTGTCAGAAACAGTATTAGATGGCAGAAAGCAAAGCGGACCCTGCTACAGGGATAGGTATAATACTTGAATGATGGAAATGACAGATATCTCTTGTTAGGGTTCCGTAGCCAAAAGGGCAAAAAAACGGAACCCTTATAGATTCGTCATGTCTGTCTGTCTGTCTGTCTGTCCGCCAGTCTGTCACAGCCACTTTTTTCCGAAACTATAAGTACTATACTATTGAAACTTGGTGAGTAGATGTATTCTGTGAACCGCAACAAGGTTTTCACACGAAAATAGAAAAAAAAAAATGGGGGGTCCCCATAGTCAGAACTGAAACTCGAAATTTTTTTTTCATACGTGTGGGGTATCTATAGATAGGTCTTTGAAAATGAAATTGAGGTTTCTAAGCTCATTTTTTTCTTAAGTGAATACTTTGCGTGAAAGACTCTTCCAAAGTGGAAAAAAGTGTGTCCCCCCCCTCTAATTTCTAAAGTAAGAGGATGATAAATCTGAAATAAATATATAATGTACATTACCATAAAAACTACCAACGAAAATTGGTTCGAACGAAATCTATTCAGTAGTTTTTTTAATTCGTCAAAAATAGAATTTGTACGGAACCCTCAGTGCGGGAGTCCAACTCGCACTTGGCCAATTTTTTTACATAATATCCTCCGTTCCTAAGATGTAAAGGAACTGACTGACATGATTAATAGTTGTTGATTTCTATCATTAGCCATTATATTCAAGAAATTACCTGGAAATTATTTTAAGTAGGTACTATTGTATCTTTTTACTGGTGATGCTCTTTGTTGTTTGATTGCTAGTATCCTTCAGTGCCAAACGTAGGATTTATGGCTAGCTCTCGGTTTTAGTGGCCACAATTTCATACTAATGCTCAGTTTACTTCACAGAATGCGTGGTCCGACTTTCGTATGGACTTTCAACTTGAAGACGAAGGACAAACCGACGCGCTGGACCCTCGCCGGCGTAGCCTTACTGCTCGGAGTGTGACTGCTTCACTGCCTTGCTTGCTTACAGTATGCCTATGCCCCATTTATTTGTATGATAGTTTTAATTTATTATGCTATTTTATTAGTCTATTAAAAGTTTATAAATATAAAAGACACTTTGTTTTCAAATTTTTAATATCCATCTACACTGCTGAGTATTTTTGTTCAAAAATGTATAGTGCTAACAACAAGGGCAGAATTAGTTCTAAACAATAATTTTGTGCATTATAGTTAACATTTCAACAGGAAGACTACACAATTCATGGTATTGAATAGAAAATTATTTGGAGAAAAATACTTTAAAATTGTTTCTTTCCGGATCGGATCTACTATACATTTAAAAAAATAAATATATCCTGCCGCAGGGCTTGGAATTTGGACGGCTTCTCTCAGTCTAATATATAATTGATATAATATATATTTATTTATTATACAATATCAACAAAGTGCACACTAACTAACAATAAAAGTAGGTATTTTTTAATATACCTAATAATCGCTTTTGACTTCGCCATTTTAATTCTTTGATGTGGCAGTGAGTAGAGAATTAGGTACAGACGTATACCAAAATACCCCTCACTTGAGAATAATACTTGTGAAAATACTGTAATATCCTGTATGAATTGAAAATATTAGCCACTTCTAACACTTTTAGAATTTAGTGTAGCACTCGGCGAGTTGTTGTCATTATCTGACGGAGGCTCGGATCCTTTCACTGTAAATGTGACGTAGTACCTTTTATTTTTGTCTAGTCTTTCCGCGGGTAGAGCTATCAGCTGTTTTTCGGTGCCATGGGATACTTCCAAAGTTACGTGCGCTTTACCAGACCCCAGAGGAGGCTTAGCGTTAATCTTCGGCAAGAAGCCCTTCGATTTTGTACTAGGACCGGCGGTTGCTGGTTTCGGCATAGTGTGATGATCCCATTTATATGGAACTGAAACGTAAACATTTTGTCCGTGAATTTCGGTTCACCCAATATCTTACGTGCGTTCGTATATATGTGCAATTTATTGTGTAGCGCTAAAATACTTTATAACAATTTGTGCTTGGATTCGTCATTTCAAAAGTGCAAGATTGTTTAGAAATATTAAAAACTTACGGTATGCAGCGCATGGTATGCCAGTATACGCATGTACGGCGTGGAAGCATCGATGGGTTTTGCTGGTACACAGGCAGGGATTGTCAGGTATGGCACTCATCTTGTACAACTCACTCTCGCCGTAGTCAAAGTCCACAGGCGGCTTCTCGGGCAAATTATCCAAATGTCTCTTGCCGCTTTTTTGTAATTTTCTTAAACTATCATAAAGAAATTTTTCGAAGCTGCTAAATGAAAAGTCTGGATTATTATAAGGACCCAATCCAACGCTTGCCAAGCTAGATTTATTATACTCGTCAATGGCTCTTTTCACTAAGACAGATTCATTAGTTTTACTCGTTCTTATTTGCAACCTTTTGAGTTCTAATAAATGCTGGAAGATCTTTCTTTCACAGTAGTACCTGAAATCAAACAATGAAATAAGGAGAATTACATATTACAGCACTATTCGAGTAAAATAATATTTTACTCGAATTTTTACAATAAAAATATATATGTTTCGGTTGAGGAATAGACCGATAAAAATTACATTACAGCTTACCTGCGCATATTAGATTGAATTCTTTGAGTAACCGACTTCATGTCGACAGCGCGTTTATCACCTGGTTTTCTTACGGGTATTCTGCTATCTGACTTTCCAGAGTATCTTCCACTGGCATTTCTTTGCTGATAGTAAGCTGCAAGACGAGGACTCATAATGCGTCGTTGAAGAGCTCTTGGGCTCGGCTCAAACCCTGAATCCATCAATCCACTAGACTCATATCCTCTTTCAGAATTCTCACTTTTAGATCTTACTGTAGTTCTACTTTTAGTGCGTCCTTTTTTACGAAATCGTTTTCTACGTCCGTTTGCTTCAGATTGGCCATATAATTCGTTGTCACTAACACTTGGTACTCTTCCATATGAACTATCTTTTGTCATTTCTCTTTCAAATGTGTCTCCATCGTCTTCCAAAGATGCATCTTCAACTTTACTAGGCTTCTTTAGTATACCTGTCGTTACTTCTGGTGCACTTGCTACATCTGACAACACTTTATAACTCTCAGTTTCATAGATACTGCTTTTTCTGCTACTGACTTGACTATCTCTGGAAGACTTTCGTTTTGGTGATTCTGACAAAGGCAACTGAACATCATATTCCTCAGATAGTTTTTCCATAATAACTTGTTGAACGGCACGCTCCATCGTTGTAATTTTATCACCTTCATCGATTACAGTAACCAGGCCTTTATCGACACTCTGACTTATTTCTGTACTACTACCCGTTGTTGAAGCATATTCTTTTCGTTTTTCTTCGGAGCTTAATGCGTTACTTTCACTACTTTCTTTGTTCGCTTCATCTCGGACTAAAGTTTCCAAACCTGGAGGAACATCAGAATGGTCAACGTGTTCTCCCATTAAGTGATCAGATAGCTTATCGGAGGAATCTTTACTCTCAAAAACTTCGTCTCTGTTTGCAAAAGACACCACTGCTGAGCTTTTCTCTTGAGATTCAGATTGTTCAAAGCTTGGAGCATCTAAACTAGTTTTTAATTCACCCGACATATCTTTACTTTGAATTAATGCTTCATCTGGGCCAGATAAAACTTGAAATGACCTTTTTCGCTTTTTGTCCACTGAGGGTGTGCTCATCGCATCACTTGTCTTTCCATCAATTCCATTTGAAGAGGGTTCGGTATTATTATTTGATTCCTGTGATGGGATTCCACCTTCGTCTTCTTTTGATGCGCTTTCAGTTTCCTGAGATTTGGATGAAGCTGCGGCTACTTCCTTTTCCTCTGTTGGACTTTGGACTGCTGAGGTTTTTGTTTGTTCCTTTTTAGTTTCCTCTTCTCCATCTACTGAAGTCTTTGCTTTCGAATCACTTAAAACTGGTTCGCCCGAAACTTCCGATTTTTCACTCGCACTGGGTTGCGCATCTTGTTTCACCTCATCGGGTTTATCTTCAGATGACTTTTTTTCTTCATCCAGATCTTTGTGTGTAACTGATAAGTTGGATGTTTCAATTGACACATTATTTGAAGAGTCCACTGTTACTGTAAGCTCAGAGCTACCATGCTGGCTTGATTCCCGTTCCATGTGTATTTGAGCTTCGGTTACTACCATATTAGTCTTCACGGAGAGTGTATCTGTTTCAGTTTCACTTAGTGTCTTGCTTTTTACAGGTTGAACTTCTTCCTTTACTTGATCAGGTTTCTCATCTACAATTGGGGTTCCTGGTGTAACTGGTACAGTATCGCCTTTCTCAGCGCTTGTATTTTTGTATTTAACTATATTAACACTTTGTTTTTCATCATCATTTTCAATATGAATTGAAGTTTTCTTTCCTTTTCTCTTTGTACTACGCCGTTCACTGGACTCTGAGCTACTACTTTCCGAAGGAGAACTTGTCTTTCGTTTGCTGCGTTTCCTATGTCTCTTATGTTTCTTCTTTTCTGAATAACTCTCCGTTTCTGATGAACTTTCTGTACCTGACCTATAACGGCGATGATGTTTTGCACTATCATGACCTCTAGACGGTTCACTTTTTGATCTGTTCTTCTTGGAATTACGTTTATATCTTGGACTGTGAGTTTTCTTGTTGTATGCATCGATTTCACTATCGTATCCATCACTAAAACTTTTTTGACTTTCCATAAGTTTTTTTCTGCGGCCGTGGTGGTGTCTCTCCGAATATTTGTTTTCCGATCTTCTCTTTGATTTTTTTCTGTCCAAGGATGAGGATTCATCAGTTGATTCACTCTCGCTTCTATCTTTGATAGTACGCCTCTCGGTTATCGGACTTGACAATTCTACTACTTCTTTTTTTTCTATCCTTATCCTGTCTCGAACATCAATTTTAGTACTTGTAACCCTTCGAGTTGGGAGTGCTGTTATGGGTGCTCCGTCAATTACAATTTGAGTATTAGCTAACTTAGATGCTGGCATGCCTCCGTGCATTTGTAAATATTTTGCTGTTGACCTATGACCGCGGCTGGTCGCACAGTCCAAAGGAGTTAATGGTTCGTTCTTTGAAGACCTTGCTACGGGGTTTACTTCGGCGCCTCGATCTAATAATAGTCGGCAAAGATCAGCATTGTCTGTGGCAGCTGCTATGTGTAGTGGAGTACGGCCCTCGTGGTTGGTAGCATTAACTTGTGATGGCCTGCCGTCTAACAACCATTTTACTAATTCTCTCCTGCCCGATGCGACAGCTTCATGTAACGGTAAATCACCCTTTGAATTGCGCAACCATAAATTAGTACCCCGAGCACCTGAAAAAAATATAAGTTCCTTGAGACTACATTCATGATAATTAAGCTTAGACTAAATTCTTAAATCAGACAGGTCCTACCTAAAATTCGCACAGTCTCGATCTGCCCTTTAGCAGCAGCAGTGTGCGCTGGACTTCGCCCCCTCCGGTCTTGGCGATGTGAGTCAGCGCCGTGCTGCAGAAGAGCTGCAGTAGCATCAGCGTGGCCTAACGCCGCTGCGTAATGCAGGGGTGTGCAGCCGTGAGAGTCGGCTACGTCCACCCTGGCCCCGCATAGGCCGACCAGTGTTTCAAGAGCTTCTGTGTGACCGCGTGCAGCGGCACAGTGGAGTGCAGTGAGTCCATCCCTAAGCAAACAAGACAGATTCACAAATACAGGTAAACAGTAATTTCACAGTAATGGGACGACCTCAATACGAATACTTGCTGATAAAACTAAGGGGTCCACTGCAGAACGGCATTCCGTTTATTCGCAAACGAGTTGCACCGATTCGTGTCACACTAGGACTAGTTGAAACAAATATTAGTTTCGAGTAACTCGCATGGAGCCTCGATATGAAAATTTGTTCTCATCTAGCAACATAGCCGGTACCTGTCAGCATCATCAACTTTAGCGCCGGCTTGGTGCAGCGCTAGCACGGCCGCAGCAGAGCCAGCAGAAGCAGCCCACAGCAATGGCGTTCTGCCGTCTGCGTCGCGGACCTCGACGCTCGCACCGCCCTCCTTCACCAGAGCGCGGAGGACCTCCAACGCCGCTCCGCGACTCTGTCGGTAATATACGCGATTGATCAGTTCCGAATGGAACTTATATGCTCCTAAAGGGCAGTTGGCGCTACATGCATTGTAGCATCGTAGCGTAAAATAATTATATTTTTTTACCTAGCTTTTACTTTTGATTACTAATTACCTAAAATGCCATGGAACTTCTTGAACGATTTCATAAAAAATCAAAGGTACCTTTTTACTACTATTACACGTACAGCACAGTTCGCCTAATGAATCTATCATAACAGGTGAATGAATAGCAAACAACTTAAAAGCTATTTAGTTAAGCTGTCATTCCATCTTTACCATACCAAATGATATGGGCGAATACTGAATTCAATATTATTGTCGTTTTGTTCGGGAATGATTTGGTAGTATACCTGGTGGTCAGTGGCTGCGGGCGCGCCACACATCTGCGCGGCGTAGTGCAGCGGGTACCCGCCGTGCTGGTCCGACGTGGCCGGATCTGCGCCGGCCGCCAGTACCGCACGCAGGGCTCCAACTTCCCCACAGACTATAAGCACAGAATATTACCGTGTTAAAAGTCTTACGCAATAGTTAGATTGGTTAGATAAGAAGACTGGTTGAAAGTTAACTATTATTAGAACCAGATAGATTAGAAGAAAGCCAACAGTAAAGTTTTAAGCAACTTGAAGAAGTTGTCGTAATCCCTAGAACTCCGATTTTGAAATCAGTTAATAACATCATTTGAAATCCAACATATCTATTGTTCATGAAAGCAGCAGTTCCTACAACACGTTTGAAGCATTAATGCGAAAAACTATTAGCGGTGACTACGTACAAAATTGCACTGTACATGCCGCCCTCCAGCCAACCTCGACCTTATGTATAGTCTTGCATAAAACATTGACTCCTCCGGCTGACGCGACCTTTGGCGGGGTGCTCCTAATAAATGAGTCCTAGATACGCAGCCGTCGGACAGTTCAAGGGCGGGACCTTGCTGGTCGTTCAATAGTGGGGGACACCCGGCCGCCCAGTGCCCACCGTTCTAATAATACCTAGGCTAGGCAGTCCACTAGTCATAATGCGACAATCTAACAACGCTCTAACATAAGCTTCATTTGTTTCAAAATCAAATCTGATTGCAGGAATTGAAACGAGTAATTTGACTTTGCGGACTAGTGCAAGAAATCTATAATAACAAGGCATTAAGAAGTAAATCGCTAGTTAGGTAATATAAAGAAAATTACCCGTGAATATCGCATTTTCCGAGATTTCATGGTTTAAAAATACAGGGTGGTCCAACTAGTGACGTCAACAATTTTTTTTTAGGTTCCTCGCACCTGTGCCTTTCCAAAAATACCCCATGTATGTTCCGTGATTTTTCTTGGTTTTTGAATTATAATCTTAGTAAAATAAAATTAAGTTTAAATTTTTCAGCCTTTTTTGAAGCTGCGCTATTTTTTAATAAAATACACATTTAAGACAGTCATATCACAAAAAGAATACTGCAAAATACCGACTACAAAAAAAAATATGAATTTTTCAAACCTTTTTTGAAATTCACAAAATAATTTATAACTCGAAAACTAAGAAAAATCGCGTAACATACATGGGGTATTTTCGGATAGCACGAGGTGCGAGGAACCTAAAAAATATTTGTTGACGTCACTAGTTGGACCACCCTGTATATGGATTTGGGTGAGTGTGAGTCGAAGCAGCAATCAGCATAGCCTATATGGTAACTGGGTCGCCAGTTACTCGGCAATTATTTCGTTTATTATGAATCAAAGTTTTTGTTGAATAAAGATTTAAGAGATTCATAAGATACTCGTATACCTGTAACGTAGGTATTATCTTGAGGTGATCTGCTGAAATCAAGACTTTACGAAAACAAACAATCATTCAACTATCGATGTTGTATGATAAAAATATTTATAAACTCTCCACTCAGGTTCTCCAAATTTACCTTAAGTATCACTTTTGTTATAATTTTGAATGAGAATGTCACTTGCTTTTACGTAAAACAAAAGGATAAATAAAAAGAAATGTAATATCTCTACAATAAAGTTAACTATTATCGATAAACGATATTAAACGATAACCATTAGAATACCACAAACCAATTTAAGATTCATTATAGGTACCAAACCTGTTATTTGGCTTCGATTGCCAATATAGTATATAAAAGCGTTTTTATTTTGCGACCCATAACGTTAAGGATTGTAGGACTAACCGTAGGATTGCATGTTTTGCAGAGTAGGCAATAAAACTCTGCTAATTTGAATATAAAAGAAGTTTCGTTTTTATCATCATACCAGTGTACACAACGGTCAGTCTTGCGGATTCTTAGCTAAACTTATTTTTGTTCCAAGGAAAAACCTCCGGTGATGTGAGGAAGGAAAGCAAAGGTCAAATGGAAGGCGGATGTCCGATGAGGGTTCTGACGAGCGGAAGGAAAGTTGACCTCCGACCTCGAATAACATCGTCTGTCCTTGAGAATTACTTGCTTGCAATCATTTGTAGCTGTAATAAACCTCACTAATCCCATATTATTATAACGTCATGTACATAACCACTATAGGCACGGCTGTTGCAAATAGAGGAAGTAGGTATAATAATAACTAACGTCACCAAGTTCAGAGAGTGTAATTTAGATAAAACGCTCAAAAGGCGTAGCGATTAGACTTTAAAAATAGAAACTTACAATCTTTGTGTGATGGTTAAAGATTTGAGACTGATGAAGCAGTTAAAAAATAAACATCGACTTTTTGAACTTAAAAAAAACATACTATTATGAAACTCCTTTTTCGTCGTCGGTTGCAATTTATAATGATGCACCAGTAGGTTGGTCACCGCTTCATATACCTAACCATATTTATGCCCGTAGTGCTCAATACAATTTTAAAATAATAGCGCATTATAAATAATAACTTAATGGTTAACTATTTTACTTTACTATTTTTCCAGGAATGAAGTGGTTTTGATATAACACGTTTAACAATAGTGACATATCTTAGAAAATGTGTCTTATCTAGGTACATTATTATTAATCAAAACATTTCGAAAAGAAAAATAGCGCAACTAAATAACCCTCATGTCTTGGGTGTGCAATAAATTTGGTGATCGAACAAGATAAGTATCATGAACGCTTATGACTTTAAGGTAACCAGACATCTACAGGACACACGTAGGTATAGAGCCATTAAATGACTATAAATAGCCTGCGTTTATTATCTTGCAACTGGTTAGACAATTATAAATCGATATGATCTTATCTCACGTAGGTACTTTCAACCGCAAGCGAAGAGGATGCCTTTCATTCTTATCAAATAATTAAAAAGGAAAATTAAGATAACAATTTTCAAAAGCGTAAAAATACGAATCTTTCCTTTTTTTGCAAAATTTTATGCACGTGAGCTTTTGATCGTTTGTGACTTACGTGCAAATGACGAGGGCGAAAATGAGGAACGTCTTCTTTGAAATCTTTCCGCCTTATTGAATGCTACCCTTTTCTCGCTATGAATTTGATAACTTTTCATTGTTTCATGATGCAAATGTTTATTATTTTATCAAATAGAACCTTGTTCGGCACACATAGTTTCTCTGCTCATTAACCTTTACATTTTTTTTAATGATATAGGGAGGCAAACGAACAAGAGGGTCACCTGATGGGAAGTGATCACCGCTACCCATGAGAGCTCTGGCAACCTTGCTCACCAGCAGAAACATAGCAAAACAGTTACGAAGTGCTATTTCACTGTGATCTTCTGAAAGGTGGAGGTACTTCCCCAGACGAACGGCTCATTCGAGTGGAAGTTCCACTAAGCTGACATAGCTTATTCCAGTCCATTTTTTTCATGTTGGTAATAGCGCTGTTTGCAAGATCATTTATTAAAATCCCAAAGAGTCCTTCAGCAGTCTAACAAGAGCCCTGTGCAAGATGATTTACGAGTATACCATCACACAGCGTACGAGTAAGTTGAGGCAACCGTCTAATTGGTCGCGTCGCGTGCGCGCGGCCGATGCGCCGATAACCGCCAAGGCAACACACCAGCGCGCTTACGGTTACCTTACCACTCTTGTTTGTTTGGAAAATAAGGACTGACGAGCTATACTGCCATAAATTGAATCATAAAAGAAGCTATGTTAATGAAACCCGTCTCAATAATTGAATTTTAATTGCCTTCTAAACCCGATGTCGTCCATTTCAGACTTTCTTAATTAAGAGTTGCAGAATATATTTCGTCGTCTAAATGATTTGCATCAAATGTATGAGTATGGAAGGAATGTGCCTCAAATAAAACATATTATTAACCTATAAGTTTCTTCGTTTGTTTGTGTTTGTTTTTGTTTTGGTTGTTGCCCTCCCATTAGTGTTTTGTGAATGCATTTCCGTGACTACAGAATTACTAAAACATTCATCATAGCTTCCAAATGTCTTCCATTAAAAAGGCATCGTCGCTCATTTTAATTGTCATCTTTATACCTATAGGTAATTTTTTGATCTTCATAACAACATAGAACATTTATCCACACATTTTCTCACAAGTGGAAACCCTAACCCGCCACAGAGTGACACCGGTTAGATAACGGCTGCCTGGCGCCTAATGCGCGCGGCCGCAGATAGAGCCCTCACTCATTAATTGTTCTTGATTTACTTACGCACCATTAAAGGAATACCAAGATAAGAAAACGAACTGGTCGGACCGCAATAAAAGTTTGTTTTTTCCTCAAAGCTTGAAATTAATTTATTGCATTGATGCCTAACTCGACTTTGGGGTATAATATAATCCTTTTACGCACTTCAAATCTTAACAGTATCGTAAGAGTGTTTCCCTTTCTCTTTTTATCTAAGTATAAACTCAGAATACAGACAGAACAAACTGTTTTCTGATGGTATAAATAACAAGAACATACATTCGATAGATCTAGTTAACATTCAAAGGAGGAAAGAATTCTAAAAAACTTCAACATTGCCAATAACACATTAAGTGTGAGGTGTCAGGTTGTCACTCTGTTCATATAGCCATAAATCAAATATTGTAACTACATGCGGGTGTTATTTGTCAAATACAAGACTAGAGATTAGATTACTAACTAAAGTGGGCTAATACTTGTAGTGACAGTAGACTCTAAATACCAAACTTCACTTTGAAGATAGGTAGGTAGGTACTTAGAGAAGTACCAAGTCTAGAGTAGAGACTCTACCTATACCTACGTAGGTACCTACATAGCCCGCCCGCCTGACAGTAAGCGGCCCGATTCTCGATCTAATGAATCTTTAATTTTAAGTCCCCACATTATCGGTACTGTACAGAATTTATTACCATGACCGTAATATCGTTTGTGGGCTCGATGCCACATTCGGTGCCATACTCGGTGTAAAAAGGAACGATACCTACCTACAAACTGTACCTAAACATTCCTAAAGTGTAATAACGAGCAGTGAAACAGTGTATGTCAAGGTTGAAAATTTAAATAACTGTGTAAAATGTAAAAACCCCTAATAGAAATGACCACTACAGGGGCTGTCGAGTTATGTGATTCTGTTGACACATTCATACGAGTACCTACATGCAGTGGAGAATGGGACGAACCTAGACCTACTCGTTTGTCACGCTTCTCTTTATAACAAGACGTGACGAGTAAGTCATAATATCGGTTGTATAATCACAGAATTGAATGTGTTGTATGTAAAAGGAATACGATCTGCGATGACTTCTTTAATAACAACAGAAGCGCAGCAGTTGCCTGACATTGACCTGATACTTGGGCGATTGTAACAGTAAAACAAAGAAGGTGCTGTAGTAACTACTAACACGGCCGATTCTATCGCTTTTCTTACACCTATCAACTGCAGTAGTGTAGTAAAAAGAGTTATCATAGACATAGAAAATGGCAGTAATACCGGTAGAGCTTCGTTGGGGTGGGTATGGAGTCTCAAAGGCAGGAAACACATATGCAACCCTTGTGGACTTGTTGTTCATGGGCAGCGGTGATCACTTATCAGGTGACCCTCTTTGTTATTTTGTATTTGGTTAACTCGATAAAAAGTTAACGCGGGCTAGAAAGGTGCTCAACAGGGGCTTGTGCCAATGTACGCCAGTGTGATGTGGTATTGTGCAGGTTTGCCAGCGTTGGCAGTATCGTATTTCGCCGTCTCTCGGCACATGACCAATGTGCCCAGTGGGAAAGACGGATCTGAGCACTGGCAACAACTCACCAGTGGCCCAGTGCACGACGGTGTGATGCTCGTCGTCCCTCGCGTTGACGTCGGCCCCGGCGGCCAGCAGCGTCTGCACGAGCGGCACGTTCCCGTGCACGACGGCGAGGTGCAGCGGCGTGAGGCCGTCGGCGTCGCGCGCGTCCGCCAGCGCCGGCGCCGCCATCAGCACGCGGTCGGCGCAGGCCGCGCGCGCCGCCGCCGCTGCGCCCGCGCCGCTCGACGCGCAGTAGTGCAGCGCGCACCGCAGCCCGCGGTCACGCACGCGCACCGACGATGGCTACCGACAACAAACGGCTTAATCCTTTTTGGTCCTCATACTGTCGAAGTTGATTGCAATAATAACTTGCCATGTCATAGATCATGGTCAAAGCGGACCCCGCACGGAAACAGGATAAACGCTAGGAAGATGATGATTGTTTAAGTTTCCTACCAGAAGGTAGGAAAAAAAAGAGTTAGAACTCTAAGGTATTGACTTTGTTCGTAGATGGACAAACAAGCAGCTTCTTACGAGTATTGCAACTGCAAGCTACGAGTAAGAACATTACGCACAACTAAATTATCTGGCCCGCGGCACCGCAAGACTTTATCCTAGCTAAAGCTAGATATAGATTTGTACAGATACAACAGTCTAGAAAACACCAATACGTTATTTCTGTACTAATGTTATTATATTAATATGGAATTGAGTATGCATTTGCAAAAAATCATTTTGTGTCAAACTGTTTTGCCAATTTTTGCAGTGGGCTTTGTTGGTAGATGTGTACAAAGTTTGATTGCAAGCGGAGCCATTATTTCTATGATTCTGCTGGCAGTCCATCTAAGAAACGCACCTTGAGTAACCGATTTAAATAATAATATTATTGCCTTCTACGATACAGCATTCGTAAGTTACAATATCTGCAATTCTGTATGCTTCACTTGCAAAAATCACCTACGTCACCTACAGAATGGCTGCACTAATAATATGGTCACTGATTTGCTGGATCTAACGACTCATTCCTCTAAGATCCCACTCCCAGCGAAGAGGTATTATCATATTTATAAAAAATATATTTAATCATTTAGCTGAAAATAATGTGACAATGGGTTGCGCTATGTTATTCGTCGGGTCAGCCAGTTTAAATAAACTAAATACTAGATTGATATCTAATCAAAAGGTCAAATGTATTCAACCTAAAAGCACCATGTACTTAGTTCGGTTAAAAATTCATAAGAACTAGATAAGTCTAGGACTCTAGGTAATGGTAAAAAGTTAAATGTATGAGTAATGAGAGGCGTATGTCGAGCATTGTTCGACGATGTAGGCGAGAGTCGTAAATTGTTAACAAGACAAACAGGTTGATGAAGCGCCGCGAGGGAAGCACGTGCTGTACGCGTCGATAAATCAACATTACGCACACGTGGCGAGGGCTCCCTGTGTGAGCCAGTTCCACTCGACACACCTATTGATTGGTTATTACCCCCTGTAAAATGAACACCCCACATCCTGTGCATTTACCTAAATGTATCAATTTCAATGAACATACATAAGGCGTGTGTAGGGAAAGCTCTGTCTCTTTGTTTACCTTAAATAAACTTGTCGACAGGTTTTATAACAAATTCGATGAAAACGAATTCCCCTGCAATGTTTCCACGAATAGTGTTACTTGTGACAACGGTCCAAGGTAAAGGCTTTGACAACAACCGTCTGCTTAGTCACGAATCAGCATGTGTCTCGCAGTACGTAATTGATGGGAAAATATTGACGGAAGCATTACAGTGCAGTTTGTCGGCGTCGAGTTGTTTACAAGCGAGCGATCTTGGAGCGATCGCCGGCGATCGCGTGCCCGCTCGGTGCGCTCCGCTAAGCTTTCCTGATTTCATATTCTAACACCTTCCATAATAGGAACGTGCTACGGCCTAAAATTAAATTCGTTTCTAAAGAAACTGGTTTTCTACGGAAGAAGCTTAAGCTTTAGGTGAATTTTAGTTGTGAATCAGCTAGGTGGTATGATTTTGAAGTCTTAAAAGACGTCTAGGTGCTTCTGATGGTATGACACATTCTGCTGTTCATCAGACAATCTGACGAGCTGCTGTCACCGATAATGGAGAATGAGTATCGCCGATGTGCAATAAACTCACGTCCTTGTTGAGATTTTCGACGACAGCTTTGTAGTCAGCTTGTTGGCAAGCGTACATGAGCGGCGTGCAGCCCTGCGGGAGCGGAGCGCTGGCATCACCCCCCTTCTTGGAGCCCTCCACCTTCTCCCGCTTGATCTTAGTGCTCTTGTCGACCAGGTCGCCCTTGCGGCGGCTCTTGGGCTTCTTGAGGATGCTTGGGATGGGCTCGCCCCGGCCGCTGGTCGCGCGCTTGTCCATAACAAATAGTTTAAGTCGGCGTGCGGGCCATGTGTGTCGGCGCGGGGCGCAGCGCGAGCGCGGCGGGCGGGCGCGGAGGGCGCGAGGCTCCGACTGGCCGCGCTGCCCGCTGGCGCTGGACAGGCGCGCTGGGCGGCGACACGCAACGCCCGCCCTACACCTAATCTATTACCTCATTGCACAAAAGCAGGTCACCGCTTCATTCTCGTAACTAAATTCGATTGTAAGCCAAATATACGATTGACACCGTTAACATGAAAAAGCTCCATCGTCAGAAAGAAATTAATCAAGTTGTTTGGTAGACTAACGGCTTCAAAAACGCTTATAATTTTATTAATTAAGCACTCACCGACTTTTTACGGCCAATTTGGTTTATTGTTGCAAAGGGTCTAAGTATTACTAGGTTTTTCAGGGTTCTAATATCTTTGGGTTTTACTTTTATTAATAAAAATAATTACAGCTCATATACAGCTTTTCTGTTTGAGACTTGATGGCGTAGTGTGAAATAACTTAGGTAATTTTCATTATCTAATAGCTCTTAAGTATTCAAATTACAAACAAACACTAGTTAACTGTCAACTCGTACAAGAAAAGCACATTAGACGGTATTCGACCTTCGACTTTCGTAACCTTGAGGTGGACACACTTAGCACGCATGTAAGGGTGGACTTCTCCCGAACATTAGTCATCACAACACCGCGCGCCATGAAATCATGAAAAGAGCCAGTTGAAGTCACCAATGTTTTTGGTTGTGCAAAACCACGCTAAAGGGAGCTTTACAATAGAAGGGTTCTCAAAGGCATTTGTGATTTACAAGGATCAAGTTCGTATGGCTGTATATCATTATGGGGGCTATTAAGTGGTTGTGAGGCGCGGGTGGGGGGTTAGTTTGGGCACCGTAACACGTTACGTGAGGCGCGTGACGTCACCGAGGCACGCCACCCTCACGGCTGGCCCGCCAGCGCCATACCCGCTGATCGTAATCACCCTAATATAATTTAAGGCAGAAACATAAAAAAGTACAAAATGTCAATCGGTTCATTACAAACTATACAAACTACAAACAAACTTTGACTAATTACAATTAAGGTTGGTTTAGGTCAGTGATTTAAGAAAATGACTCATATATACTTATTATATAGGTATACTATTGCCATATCTTTCATAACAAAGAAGAGTATCCATATATATCCCCTTGCTTTTTCTAGTGCCTATTTATTAACATTTTATACCTACGAGTATAAATAATACCTACAACATTAAAGAGTTATGTATTGATAAACGATACTGTTCAATGGTTCTGTGTTCCAACTGTAACCTCCCAGCGTAGCCTTTGTAGGCTCTTCTTGACCCCGATGGTAGAGGACTCCGGAAGCGATCTTCGGTATCCCTAACGCCTATGATCCAATCGGTTGGACGGAAAGTTTGGACCACTAACTTGGACTAACTACTAGTAAATTACCGACCACTATATGAAACTATTGAAAAAAACCGAGGATTATAACCTATTACCAATTCAAATAATTTAACATTATTTTCGGGGTAATTATTGCGTTCCAAATATTTTGTTGTTACGAGTTATATTTGTGTTTCAGCATTGCGTGGACTCACGCACTCGCATTGGCCCACTTGAGGAATTAAAAGGAGCCCTTTCTCGTGCCTTTCCGTAGTTCCCCGCTGATCTGAAGTCAATCTGACCCACTGCCCCACATCGGCTGGCCCTTCGCTAATGTTAGCGAAAACTTTACTTAAGTACTTACAATACCCTCTACATAACACATATTTAACTACAAAATGGTATGTAATGGTTAAAAGCGTCTCATTAACCTTGTTCATAATAGACAATTAATTATAATACCTAAATAACGCTTCTGTTCTGAGATTGTTTTTAACGAGTTTGAGTGGGTAAATGAGCATATTATAATCATTCGAATCAAGCAATTTATCTCTTAATTAAAACACTTAAGTTGACCATTGAAAATCGCCGTGACTGACTTTTGATTAAAACAATCTATTGTTATATCTTCTTGCTTGCGATTAAAATAAATTTAGAATGTTACATCATGTCTTTTTATATATATCCACGGTTTCTTTCTAGGGGTTAGGTTTAGTCATTCCATCTTACGAAATCAATTTGTGATGAAAGCTTTTTCTGCGTTTACGAAACATGTGTTCGTTATAGAACAAAGCGTTGTCTCCGACACGCACAATTAATATTTCACTGTTTACTTCAGTCTTATAAAGTTACTGAAAGCAGCAAAATTTCAATTTATTCCCAGTCATTCATCAAT
Organism: Nomophila noctuella; assembly: GCA_958496325.1. Taxonomy (NCBI): domain Eukaryota; kingdom Metazoa; phylum Arthropoda; class Insecta; order Lepidoptera; family Crambidae; genus Nomophila; species Nomophila noctuella. The sequence goes on along the minus strand of OY292499.1, from coordinate 9,918,548 downwards.
CATGAAGTATGCTTAGGCTTCCTAGGGATAAAAACAAAAGCTACACGTTTGCGTGCGAGCTTATAAAGCCCGTTTGCTAGACGTCACTGGTCGCAACACACGATATCTTTGTTCCTTCACTTATTCCACTCGTAAAACATTGTTTTGTATTACTTTGCTTCTACTTATTCCGTCTACAGTACCTACATTGACTTGCAGGTTTCGTAATTACAAAGCCCTGTAAAAAGCATTTACTGCATAATCCACTATCTGATGAATATTAATAAAATATAGAGTTTATTTTTAAATATAACAGTTAGGCAAACCAGCCAGCGAGCTTCTAACCTGATGGGGTAAGTGATCACCACCAACCATGGACATCAAAAATTCTACAAGGGTCGCTGATGCGTTGAATTGAAAGTTTTATAAACTGATGATCCCTGTCACATTATGGATAGAAAACATTCATTAACGTACTTACAAATACTGATTACAATCATTCGAGCCTTCAAAAAGTTTCAAACCAATGAAATATCTCTTGCATTTAACAGTTTCATTAACAGTGTTCCTATCTGTGGGCAAAGATGAAGGGCAATCAACTCGACGTTACCAATTAGAAGTAGCTAAGTGTGAGTAGATAACTATATTGAATGTCGGCTAATAAACGTTCTGACTAGGTCGGTACACAACAATTTGTTTCATACTGCAGCTATTAAGATTACAGGTAAACTAATGATGTTTTCTTTAAGCCGCTGCGCTGTCGATAAGGCAGGCCCTCCGATCTAGTTCACGCCTCGGTGCCTTTTTTAATAATATATTTTAATAGTAAAGCGCGTAATTTGTATGCAAAGTAGGCCATGTGCCGACCTACTTCCACTCACGATATTTGCTCCTGCACTTTGCAAACATTAAGATTTGACGCGTCATGGCCCACGTTCCTGGTATACACTTTCTTACATAAATACTGTCTTATGTGTGTACCTACTGTAAGTCTTTATGTTTAACTATTTCACGAGAGTCAACACTAAATCTATACTTCTTTAGTAATATAATAAAGCTGAAGAGCTTGTTTGTTTGTTTGAACGCGCTAATCACAGGAAGTTCAAGTAGGATTGAAGAAAATATTTTTGCATTGGATAGTCCATTAGTCGAGTAAATCTTTAATTAAGCTCTAGTATGTTACCCTATGTGTGTGGAAACCGAATTACACGTGGAAAGTTATTTTTAAAAATGTTAATTTGAATCGAGTTTTTTGTCGATACCTATAAATATCTCCTTTGGTATCTAACTGAAAACAAAATGTTTCAAAGCACGGCCGCAAATTCCGGAAGTGAATCTGTTAAAACAAAGTTTGGAATTTAGATTCTTACTTAAGTTTAAAGTTCAAAAGTTACAAGGTAATCTGAGCTTTTACTTTCAAATTCACCGAATATCACTTAACTTAAACTTTTGCTTGCCTAATTCCACCGCTTTTTGTCGTGGATATTTTCCATCCAATAATAGGTTTTATGTATCTTATCTTGCAAATGCGAAAGTATGCGTAGATTGTATGTTTCTCTTTCTTGAAAAACACCTTACAGTATTGGATGATTTTAAAAAGTAGGTACCTAGGTAGTAGGATAGATGTCCCATTAGTATAACACAAGTGATTATACTCGTATACATATAGTATTTATATAAGTATAGTTATATGGTTATGTAATGTAGTGCTGATGTATTGAAAAATGAAAACAGACTGAAGTAGGTACCTATTATAACTTTTTACTTCTCGTGCATGCATCCGAGTATGCAGTCGCCATCAATCGCAGCAACGTCAATGACGGTTTACTAAGAACGGAATCTTCTGTTCGCACGCTAAATGTTTTGGAATTATTTACTGCCAATGGGAACATTGATAAATCATTTTAATATAGCAAGGAAAAATATATACGTAAATGTTATTAAACTTGGTTGTATGTAAGTCATTGGGTATTTAAAAGTAAATAACAATGTCATGAGATACGATAATACGCACCGCAATGAATGCGAAGGTCAATAGCTAACTAATCGTCTAGGTATTTAATTTAGATTGCTAATAAGGCCATCCTAAGATAGGCCATTGAAGATGAATTAGTACGACGTACGAATATTAAATAGGTGCTATTATTGATTATGTGGTTGCACCTAATGAATTACTATCAAGATCATGTCAACTTATTCATATTAAATGTTATTTATAACACTACTATTCGACGGATTCGTTGGTCAAGCAAGAGATTCTTTATTTATTGGTTACTAGCGCCCGCCGTGGAGTAAAACTATAGGTTCATAGCAAGAATCCGCTAATGCGTTTTTGTTTCTATAGATATTTAAGTCGCTTGGTAAACAATGTTGCTCGAAGGTCTATGAACCTATTTCGAAATGTGTACCTCTAACACGTGTCATTGTACCATCTGTACAAGCAAAGGGTCAAATTTTAGATCTGTATTACATTTCGGTGGGATGTCAAGGTCATGGCTCTAATCAGTTAAGTTATTGGCGGTGGTCAGGGCGATGTGGGTCAGCGACCAATCGCGATAGTGGACCCGGGGCGAGCTTGCTGCCCTGATTTTCATGATATATAGTAGTTTCAAAACGTCTTAATACTCATGCTTACATAGTAGGTATACCTACTACAACCAAATTGACGTGCCGGTAAGTAGAAGTAGCCCATTGTATATTTAATAACCTTCAACACCTATCGTCGCCATCAGACACAACAGGTAAAAAATTGATTCGTAAAAGCTTTCAATTTATTTGGAAATACCTACATGATGTTTAGGTTTGATAGCTGATAGCACAGCAGGGCTGTAATTATAAATGTAGGTAAGTCGAATGGAAAGTGACGAAAATTTTTCCGTTATCCGAACGGAAAGAGATCTCTAACTTGGCCTTTTCTGTTTCTTCTATGTTCAAAGTTTGTAGCTTAAACTTGGAGTCTGTTATGTTGCTTCAAGTAAAAGCTCACCAATTTGGAAAGCACATCAGCCATAGGCACGAAATCCTATTGCCTGAGGTTGTGCCCCACAGGTATCAAGCGTAACATCAAGTCATAAAGAAATACCTGAAGGTCACCAAGTGGCAGCAGAGCTGGTCAGCGATGTGGGTCAGACCCAGCGATCAATCGCGATAGCCGTGCGCGAGCTTGGCGCCCCGATTATATGGAAATTAAACCATCACCTGCCGTCGCCGTGCCTCTAACGGCTGCCAGTAGAGCATTTTAAATTTATAATGTACAGAACATTCACAACTCCAAGTGGGTCGACTGAGAACACGTTAACCTATCAACGGAATACCTACGCATTATTTATCATTGGTTTTAAGTTCATTCGTAGAAAAAAGGGCTTGAGAATTAAACGAGCGTTAGATACCTAAGGGTAGGTATTTATCTGTCTTACTCACCAATATGGTTCACCATCAGCCTATTGCAGTCCACTGCTAGATATAGGCCATAGGCACCTATATGCTTATTTTTTATAATTATTCTAGTAGGTATTTTGCTAAATTACGCATATAGGAGTTAGTTCCTTAATATGAGACCTGATAAGTTTATATTAATAATTTTCTAAAAAATTATAGGTAAATAGACCTTATTGCGTGCTAAAAAGACATTTAAAACCCCAAGTACCTAGGTGCCTACTCCAAAGCCGGCAAATATTATTATAACGATTAAGTATTCTAATTAATACGCCTTATGAGGTTAGTTAGCCTTAAGATACCTACTTACCTAAAGCAATTAACATATTCTTCTTAACCACTAAACACTTCCAGCTGGTTTAATAAACGTTGTCATAATCATTGTTATCGCCAACTTTTTACTGAGAGAACAGCGTACCTAGTTCACTTTAAAAATAATATTTATTTTACCACAATTTATCCCATGTTTTATACGGTGTAATATTAAATTCACTGCTTTAAAATACACACACGTGTGGACATTTCCATGTCCTGTGGATTAATTGGTAAATAAACGGTGTGACAGCTTGCAAGTACAACGGTTGCCATGGTTACTGTGTGGGACGCTTCATTTCCAAACTATCAACCCCACGAAGCTTTCTATGGATAATGTTCAATAATTGCTTTAGGTTTGTGTGTAGCCAGGAAGGACATCAATCAACTTTTATTACCTAGCAGGCTAGGGGTAAATGGCCGAATGTAATTTACATTTCCAATAAACTACGGAAAAAGTTTCTTTACAGTAAAATCGACGGCATTTTTCCCTACTGGCCTCTTGAAGGGAGTAAAGATTTCACTAAAATTATCGCCAATAAAATTATGGCAGTTGACTTGTACATTTTAGGAAGCTTTAATTAAAGTTCATATAAATACAATTTCCTATAAAAACTTTGTTTCCACAAACATTTAACTACCAAATCACTAGTTTTCTAGATTAATATGCTCCCTTAGGTTTGGAATTTGATGATTGATGGTTAATTATTGCAATGATTAGACACGAATAGCCGTCTAAATGAATCGATTATTTTATTATTTCGTCAACGATAATATCAGTCACTTTCCGGTATTGTTACACTTGTTATTCACACTCAACTTCGACCCTGGCTTGCACGGCACATTGGTTGCCGGGTCATCGTCGCTGCCGAACCGCGTCTCCAACTTTAGATTGACGCAGCCAAGTTCCAGCGTGGTGGCGTTGACCCCGAGGGCAGCGACAGTGGGGAACAAGTGAGTGCAAGAGGATATCGTCCCCAGCCGCTCGCACTTCCCACCGTAGTAGACGTATGAGTCTGCGTTGCATGGGTTCTTTTCGCAGACGGGGATGACGGAGTCTCGCGGCAGGATCAGGTACTCGCCGAATGCGCACGGTCCTCGCTGGAAGGCCGCCCAGCAGGAATCCGAATTGGGGTGGTATAAATAAGCTGAAAAATAAAGAGAAGTTGTTTAAGAAGATTTTTTTTTTCTTATGCTTGAGGAACAAAAAGAAGTAAGTAGGTACCTAAGTACATAAACATTTTGGTTGATCTATCTATATAAAAGTTAACGCCTCGATGGGCTAGTGGTTTAAGTACCTGGCCGTGGTCTCGAGGATCGATTCCTAGATCGGGCAAAATTATTTATTTATTTATTTATTTATTTAAACTTTATTGCACGAAATAAAATTTGTACAAAAGGCGGACTTAATGCCTCATGGCATTCTCTACCAGTCAACCTTAGGGCAAAACAGAAAGTGAATAGTAGGTAGGTAGTGCTATTAAAATAAAATAATTTACTCTTATTAATAATAATAATTACTCTTATTAACTAGTTAACATATAACAGACTACATAAAAAATACACATATAACTTTATATAAAAATATATATACTTTATAATAAAATACAACTATACATAAATATAATATATTATAAAGAAAATAAGTATAACTGATAAATGATGCTAGATTAAGTACTGGAAACGGTGGACGATGAAGCGCAAGAATTAGTTAGGAAGTGATGGACAAGAAACTTAAATGCTCTTCTACTCGGCGCCTGCCTAATATTTTCCGGAAGAGTGTTCCATAATCTGATAGCACTTACTGTGAAGGAGTTCGCTACAAAACCGGATCGGTGGGAGGGAGTGGCAAGCGTTAACCTGTTGGCAGATCGCAACTGCCGCTCATGTGTCGAACTTAGGAGTTGGAAATTAGATTTAAGGTAAGGAGGGGCATTAGGATCATTGAGAAGAGAATACAGTGTAGAAAGGATTCTGGCATTACGACGAAGTGAAATAGGCAACCATTTAAGTTGAGAGCGAAAGGAGGAAACGTGATCAAATTTACGTAGATTAAAAATGAAACGTATGCCAGAATTAAGTAAACGGTCCAATTTGGCGAGGAGGTCACAATTTAAATCGGTAGTACATACATCCGCGTAATCAATTATAGGTAAGATGAGAGTTTGCACAAGGGTAATTTTAGTAGGAATAGGAAGGAAATTCTTGAATCTATAGAGAGCACGCAGACACGAAGTAACTTTACGGCAGACCTCGCTCACGTGGCTAGACCAACTAAGTGTTTTATCGACGTGCAGACCCAGGTCCTTAACACTGCTACAAAAGGGAATAGGTACACCATCAAATAAAACTGGGGAAATGGAGCCCTCATCCAGCAAACGCATAAAATGGTGACTGCCCACAATTATGGCCTGACATTTGCTCGGGTTAACTGCCACACCAAACCGAGCAGACCACGCCGCAACAGAAGATAAATCACTGTTAAGACTCGCTATGGTCGAGTCGACGTCACTGATGTGGCATTGACGATACAGTTGGAGGTCGTCAGCATACAGATGGTAAGAGGAATCAAGGAGGACAGTAATAGAGTTAATGAAGATTGAAAAGAGTAGAGGAGATAAAATACCACCCTGAGGAACGCCCGTGGGGATATCACACCAGCTCGAAAGGGTTTGATTCACTTTCACCGCCTGCTGACGGTTCCGAAGATAAGAAGAAAACCACTGCACTGTTAAAGAGGACAGACATAAATGAGACAGCAAAGATAGCAGGATGTCATGATCAACCGTGTTGAAGGCGTTGGAGAAATCAATTAGGACAAGCACAGTGATCAAGCCCTTCTCCATGCCATCTCTGATTATTGTTATTGATTATTGTTTATTTTCTGAACATAGCCCGGGTTTGTGATCACCAACCTGTACTTCGTGAGCGGGGTGATTAAGCCAAAACCCATGGTTTTAAATGATGGAGGCCTTTGCCCTGCATAGGGTCATGAATAGGCTGATACTTCATAGGTACCTTATAGATAGTAACCTATTGCATATTTTAAGAGGACTCGTACCTACATATATGTACGGGTTTAATACCAAAGACTGAAGCCCTGTGTAGTTTCTGTCGTACTGGGGATAATTTTAACTTCAATCACTATCTAACATATTCAGAGTAACTACATATGTATTAACAATTCATTATCTTCAGAACTCACAGGGCCTGCAATCGCAAATCCAGTCATCTGCTTGGTCTCCAGGATAATACAACTCGTTGACAGCACACTGAGAAGGCAGGTACACTGGCTGTCGATTCTGTGAAGAGAAATTAACGACTCGTTTTTATTATTAGAACGAGGCAAGCAGTAGGATATCTTGATGATATGTCGGGGCTGTTCATGAATCTCGTAGTCTCATCACGGCACTACATATGGCAGAGGGAGTATCGCGGAGGTTTTTAGTGGGTATAGGTAGGTACTCCACTCCCACTCTCACTGGGGGTGGAGCAGCGTCCTTTTCAGGATGGGAGTTCCACACACGCCCTGATTTCAGTAAGGTGTAAAAGTTTTTTCCTTAGCGTAAATAAAAAAGGGATATCATGATGATAATTACCTAAATATCAGGATATTAAGATATTAAGATATCCTTGAAATAACAATTTGGAAACTGAATAAGTGTAATTAAATTTAGCAATACAGTAATAGTTCGATAATAGCTTTGTAACGCTATTATTTTTTTGTACACCCACCAGTGAAACAAAAACAAGGAAAATGTTTTACCATCACACATAAAATCTACAAAACTGTTAACAAAAACACACATTCACTGTAAACAAGATAGACAAATCAGTGACTTTACTTATGATTGTTATATGATTTTAATGGTCCTACGTTGTATTTTGATTAGGTACCTAAGTGTGCTTTTGCCCAGCAGTGGGACAATATTGGTTAATTAAAAAAAACAGTTTGTCAGAAAAGATTTGTGTATTTCTTGAACTAGGTATTTAATAATATTATCTTAGTAGGACCAGTCACGTAGGGCATAAAATAATTAAGAAATATAAAGAAATGGACCCCAAAATATACATGTAAAGAATCCAGCCAGTAAAATATTAACACCCTATCCCCTTGAACCCATACACTAAGGTTTTCGAGCGCTTATAGATAAACTGTAAGGGCAGACATAAACGAGATAACATAATGCCAATGTCTTGAAATTATTTATATTGCTAAGTCAAGTTTATCTTACATGGAGTTATGTTAAGTAAAATGTTAAATTAAAATAATGTCTTTTTGGTTTCCTACTTACACCTAATCTTAAAGGAACAAACTTACATCTTTGTTTTTTGAATTTGTGTCTTCTTCTACCTCAGGAAATCCAATGGAATTTTGCATGTCATCCTTTTTTTGGCCAAACGTTGCGGCGAGCAGTAAGCACCCAACCAACAAATTAAATAAACGTTGCATTATGTCTATTTATTAACTTTAATTAAAAACACTTAATAAACACCCACGTATCATTTAAGTCACAGTCACAAAAATGGTGTCCGTAAAATAATATCACTAAAGTTAACTAACTGTTCGACTAGATGAACACTCACGTACGAGTGTGTAAATACGAATCTTGTGGTAAACTAAAGAGCGCTCAACTCTGATTAATAATGACCAAGCGACGTCATCCAGTCAATTCAAAACAAGTTTGTGATAAAAAACCTGTGGGTAAACGTTACTTACATATTTCTGTCTGCGTATTTATTTTAATCAATACCTTTGTGACCATTTTAGGAAACTTGTAATTTCTTATAGGTGGTTCCCAAGATGAGGTATCTACCCTCAACATAAGGGTAATGTTAAAATCATGATAATGATATACCTAGGAAAATAAATTGATGATTAGCTGAGTAGTGACTGAATTGACTGATTCATTGTTCTCAAGTTAGACAGAACTCGTCGTTTTAATTTCCAATGTCAAATCTCTCGGCTAGAAACCATACCTACCCTCTAGTAATTAGGTAAGTACGCTACCTATTTATAAGTAATTATTATGAGTACCTATAATTGTAAATGCAATAATAAATTAAACTTTACTACTATGTTATGTTGCTTCTATTATCTTATCTGTGCTACTAGGTACCACGATTTCGTTTAAGGAATATCAAACAGGAAAAACCCAAAACCACAAACTATATTTAATATTGTTTGCAATGTGAGTTCCATTCCACCTCTTATGATTGAAAACATCATGCGGTAATAATTTAAAAGGTGATAGATGATGTCGTTAGAGTTTCCTGTTTGTACAATTAAGATTGTTTAGGATACTTTTCCTGTAGTGTTTCCGCTAATTCGTCCCGTATACATAAAACATGGTTGCGAGTGACACAGAGCGCCCGGCCCTTGACCTGGGGATGTCCCTGATGGGTCATCTGGTTGATGCGAAAAAGATGGATTAGCAATCTTCCGGGGTTTGAGTTTGCTTTTTATGGTTGTGGTTTGTGTTCAGGAATTTTTAAGCCACGTTTATAAATGATCCTTTATTTAGAAGAATAATATTGAGAAAAAAAAATTTTGAGGAGCTCGATGGCGCAGTGGTTAGCGCACTCGGCCTGCGGTTGCTAAAGTTAAGCAACGTTCGCAGATGCCAGTCATCGGATGGGTGACCGAAAAATTTCATCTCGAGCTCCTCCGTGCTTCGGAAGGCACGTTAAGCCGTTGGTCCTGCGCCTGATCTCTCTACGGTCGTGTCAGATTGCTGTCCCACCGAATTATGAGAGTGAAGGAATAGAGAGTGCACCTGTGCTTGCGCACACACTTGTGCACTATAATATATCCTGCGTACCTGGCTGATCGTAAGATCGGCCGCCATGGCCGAATACGGCCGGAGGGTATTAATATTGAGAAAAAGCTACACACGCATGTTCTCACTTCTTATGATACCTACATAATAGAGTAACTATTTATGAATGTACGTACCTATTACCTATAAATATATCTATACTTATACTACTAAAATATAAAGCTAAAGAGTTTGTTGGTATGTTTGTTTGAACGCGCTAATCTCAGGAACTACTGGTTCGATTTGAAAAATTATTTTTGTGTTGGATAGTCCCTTTGAAGAGGAAGGCTTTAGGCTATCGGAAATCGAAATACACGCGGACGGAGTCGCGGGTAATTAGTAATTAATCTCAATAAAGGAGAAACTGACTGATTGCCATATCATCGCCCAGCCTAAACCGCTAAACGTAGGCACTTGAAATTTGGAATGGACGTAGCCTAGGTACCGTAGACGTGCACAAAGAAAATAATTCCCGAAATTCCCTCGGGAACGGGAGTTAGCAGGAAAAATCATTGTATGAAAAGTCGAAACCGTAAGCGTTTAAAGTCTGTTCCGAGTTCTCCTCTGTGTCCAAAAAAGGAAAATTGTGCTACCCTGAATTGAACGCGAGCAAAGCCGCGGGCAAAAGCTAGTGAATGATATGAGCTCTGTTCTACTTCAATAACAAATCATTATTAATATTGAGATACGTACCAGAAACGCCTGCCAAAAAATTCATAGTTTTACTTAATGAGAATAAGCGCATTATTCATTTTATAGGAGTATACAAAAACAATGGATGGCGTTCTTTTGAAACGTGTTGTACCTACCCATTCACTTTACATTTAAACTGAGGTTTTACTTTTATTTACAGAGTAATGTGTCGCGTTTTAGCTGTACAAAACTTTCGGTTGGATATGTTTTTTTATAATAATAAAAAAACAATATATTTTCATTTTGGAGTATCATTTTCTGAATACATTAGTATTGTTCCTTTTAATAAATGGTGTTTATTATTAAATGCTTCATTTATGAACTCATGTTTTTTTACGTAGTTGTTAGGTCTTGCGTTTCTGAACGTAGTGGCAGTTAAGTTACATGTCTTGGAGTAAAAAAAAAATAAAGCTGTTTACGTCAACTTGAAATTTTTGTGTGAACGAAATGTCAAAATGGGAGTGAAAACTCAAGAAAACAATGTGAAAATATCCTTCATTAATAACTAAAAATGAGACAAAAGTGCGTTATGACCGTATAATATCGTTATCGACATGTTTACCAAAAAATCTCATCAAGATGTTAAAAAATCAACGGTTAAAATACAGGATTCGAAGAAGGATTCTGCGACTCGTTTAAAACACCTTAAAATTGTCCTAGGTGAGCTATTTTCCTTCCTTTTGCCAGTTTTTATCTTTCTGATGTTGTCTCGATCGATTATATACTTTTAGCTATCAATGGTTTGATCGACAACTCTACTTTCTGTACAACATGCTAATTAGTTGAGAATAACTGTAGTTGTTAGGTCTTGCTTAACGACGCTTATTTCTCTTAGAAAACTACTATGTTAATCACTGCGTTGCGACGAAGCAGGACTGATTGCGTTTTTAAACGAATAGAACCCTCTCCCTAACTTTAAATAAAGTCTTGAGTTATTAATTGGACTACATCATAATTTTACATTGGAAACTACTAAGCGAATGTAATCACTTGTTTCAGAACATTTTGATGCAGATGAAGCAAAAACATATTTTGAGAATAATTTTAGTCATGTTTACTTTATATTGTATGACAACTTTATACAGGCAGAGAATAATCTACGGCAAAGAGGTATGTTTCATTATTATATGTAGCTTGTTGTTCTATTATGCTTAAAGTATATTCAAGTTATCTTTAAATATGTATTATTCTAATACAATTCTATGTTGAATATGAAATAGTTTGGTGTATTAAAAGTTATAGAATGTTAACTTTTACCTACAAATATGTAATGATTAGCCACAATAAAATTAAATAAATAGTATGTTAGAAAATTGCTACTAATATTGTCATATTTGATCTATAATATATTGATTTTAATGTTCAAGTAGTTTATATAAGAATCTTGCATTGGCCAAGTCTTGATGTAGCAAAATTATACTTTCTAAGATACTGGTATGATTTGATATAGTCTAAGATCCCGCCATACAAGGACCTTCATCGAGCTGGTTATTGGATGAAACATTTTTTATACACAATTTTACATGCCAATAATTATATTGCATATGGGTTGCCTAGTAAATTTCAGTCCAGGATAAAAAAAATAAAAAATAATACAAAAAATTAAAAAGTTATTGAATCAAAGTTAAATGAAAATGAAGATTATTTTATTATGAACACGGTGGTACAGGGTTGCCTCCGAAAAATCAGTCCAGAATTAGGGTTGCCGCATTTTGAAAAGTGAAATATTGCTGCTATGAAAAGAGAGTGCGCGTGCTATTTGATAGTGCAAATGACAAGGATAACGATAGACTTGGATATTCTGTGTATCATTTTGAAGTAATTAATTACTAAACTGGAAGAATAGTGTTGTAATTAAATTTTTAATTTTTTAAGTCCAAATTAATCACATCCTGGACTGAAATTTACTAGGCAACCCATATGCAATATAATGATTGGCATGTAAAATTGTGTATAAAAAAGGTTTCATCCAATAACCAGCTCGATGAAGGTCCTTGTATGGCGGGATCTTAGACCAATACATAGATAGATAATAAACCAAAAAGTTAATTAGCCCTTTATATGACACCATTTATCCCACATTTGATTGCATTATTTTTGTTACCAACTTTCATTATGTAATTGGAGTAGTCAATCTAAAAAATAAAACTATAACTCATGTATTATTTTTTTGTTTTTGCTGTACAGAACTACCGTTTCACCTTGGTGAGTTATGGGTATTTGGCACATCAGAAAAGTCATGAACTATCATAAACCATATCATTTTATCCCTTTTTATCCAGTATTAGTATTGTTTGAAATCCGGTAGATGACACTATCTTATCATACATCATAGAGCTTGCTTATCCATTGGCACTGGATTTATCATGGCACTTTAAGTGAGAACAAATATTGGTCAAACCATTAAAACAGTGTTTTTCAAAGAGCTTTTGACTGTTGTTGAGTGTTAATAGTTGCTCATCAAATAATTATTTCATAACATAATCTTACTACAAAGGTCACAATTATAGAATTAATAAAAATCATAATGCTTTATTGTTGTTTACTTTTCTTTAGTGTTATGCACTTTGAAGAACACTGTGTTAAACTTAGATAGAATTATTTATTTATTTGACATATTAACAGTTTCAGTATAAAATGTTTTTCAGTGTTACCCATGGGATTAGTTAAACATCTGAATTGTTAAATCAAAACTCAATACATTATTAACCTTCTTTGGCTAAATCATTGGTAAAAATAATATTGGTACAAGCATGCTCAGAGACAAATATAACTGCAACCAAAGTAATTTATTCAATTGTTGGATGGTTACTTAAAATATATTAATATGTAATTGGGATTAAATTTGCTTTGCATATTGCAAATATTTTGGGTCTTAAAGGAATAATATTAGGCTCCTAAAAAACAAATTAATATACCCCTGAATACTCATAAACCCTACATATTAACTTTGATTGTTCCGCCCTGGCCATACTAAAGTTGAATGGCTTGTTTAACAAATACTAATACTAACATTTTATTTAAGATGGCATGCTTATTTGCATTTTATTTTAGTTCACAAAGCCGGAAGAGAAGAATTAGAGGGAGCTTTGTCCCTCTTAGAAAAAGTATTATGTCTCCTGCCAGAGCTGATTGGGAAAAGATGGCAGCTACATTCACTGACCAGGATATTCTCAAAGCTCCTCCATAGCTGGAACTCACAAAAATTAAGGGCAGAGGCCATAAGGTAAACATTAATATACCTGATTAATCAATCTATGAAAGATAGCCTATGTTCTTTCTTAGGTTCTAGAGATTATCTGTGCCAAATTTCATCAAAATGGGTTAAGAGGTTTAAGCGGGACAAAGTTACTTTTGCATTTATAATATTCATACTAGGGATTCCAGATTGTTTTATTTAATTTCACGTTAATGGTTTTCAGATATTTCCTGTTATGGTATCAAGCCCTCGGTGACAATGCGCCTGTGGAGGTTCACCGCATGTTCGCGTCGCTCGTGCCCGCGCTGCCCGAGCCCAGCATACCGCCGACTGGAACCCCAGTCAAACCAAAACCATTTGATATAGCTGCGAATGTCTCCCATGAATCTGGCGATTTCAGTATGGAAGACATCATGCAACATCCTAATTTCAGTACAGCAACAGATAACGCGAAAAAAGTTGTAGTTGAACAAACTCCGGCTGGCATAATAGGGAAAATAGCAAATGTTTCAGCATCAATATTCCATGACACCAATGCCCTAAATCCAGTTCAGACTGTTGAGATTCAGCCGCTACTCCCGGCCAGTACCAATGAAAGGGTTGTTGACAATGAAACAAAGTATTTTTTCGAAATTCTACTAGACAGCATGGCATCGTCGGTCACAAAGATCCAGTGGAGAGATCGTTCACATACAAAGGCTATGCGATGTTTCGCTTTTTTACTGGAAAAGTTTAAGTTGTATTACTTGCCCATTATTTGTCCACAATTTAATCATAAAAATTCTCTCTATAAACCAAATCTTGGTGAGTACTAATGAATTCGGATTTTATGTTTGTATTTTTTCAATTATATTGCCTGTATTGGCCTGTATTGTCAAAACTATAATCATTATTTATTTTCAGAACTGCCCGTACAACACAACATACTAGAAGACGACTTCGTCCTATGCCGAGTGACCCTTATAAAATGGGTGGCGAGCTACGCCCACTTCATGAAGAAGGCGCCTAGCGACGGCGGGCAGCCGTCGTCCATGACGAGCACGGGCTCGCACGCGCCGCACTCGGGCACGCCCACGCCGGCCGCGTCGCTGCACCACGAGGAGGAGACGTCATTCACGGTCGGACACCCCTCGGATTCAAGCAGGGCGTCCTCGCATGACTCTGCGTCGAATACGCCTCATCCTAGTTTGGAATTGGGTGAGTTTTCTTAGACGTGAATCGTCGACAAAATAATATGATCTGAGCTATGTTTTGCAGATATTATGTAACTAGAACAAGAGCAAACAAGAGTGGAGTTGAAGCTAAAACTTAATTGTGAACATTAAATAAGTTTAGCTTTGGTATTTCATCAACTCATCACGTCCTGTATAGAATATTTACATGAGTAACTTTTATCCTTTTAGGGACTGATACAACCTTCACACCTTCAAAAAAGAGCGTACTACCTCTTAAAAGGCTCTTGTGACTCCTCTGGTGTTACAGGTGTCCAAGGGCGGCGCTGATTGCTTACCATCAGGCAATCCGATTGCCCATTTGCCAACTATTTCTACTAAAAAAAAAATGCGCTGTTTTAAAAATCTTAGTATAATATGACGACCCGCTTGGTGTAATGGTCAAGATGTTGGCTATTACGCAAAAGGTCGCGGGTTCGATCCCCGCACAGGACAAACATTTGTGTGCATGAACATGTCTGTTTGTCCTGGTCTGGGTGTTATATGTATCTATTTAAGTATATTTGTAATACCACTGTTGATTCTGATGTCTGTAACACAAGTGCTTAAGCTACTTAACACGGGGTCAGATCAATGTATGTGATGTTGTGAAATATTTAAAAAAAAAAATATATTATATTATTAAAATATGGTCCTTCGAGCCGGATCCTACTGTCTGTTTTAACAATCGTCGTTCCGCTTAGGGTCGGGCCTGTACGAGGAGTTGAGCGCCGAGCTGGTGGTGCGCGACGTGCTGTGCTGCTGGTCGCGCGAGCACGTGGACTTCACCGTGGAGGTGCTGCGCCAGGCCTTCCTGCTGCCGTTCGCACACGCCGCCGCCGTGAGACGCGTCATCGCGCTGTACAAGGACTGGATACAGATGAACGTCAGTACCGTAGCTAGCCTAGCTTACTCTTTACAAGTTATTTATGTGAGCGAATTTGAATGTAATTTAATGCGAAATGAAGGTAAGCAGACCGTACTAGAACTTCTTTTGGCTAAGGGGAAGTTCCTCCACCTTTCGGATGGGCATTGGAAAATAGCACTTAGCAGTTGGTTCGTAGTGGCTTAATTCTAGAGGGTGGGGAGCGATGCATTTGTTTTAACTTAATGTTGTCAAAAGGTTCAATAATTAACGGTAACCTAATTAATCCTCATCAAGCTGGCTGAAGGATGGTTTTTGTCATCATCATCCTAGCGCTTGTCCCGGTCGCATCCTCGGCCATTGCCTTGGAGTTCAGGGTCCGCAGGAAGGATGGTTTTTGTAAAAGTGGTATAAAAAAGCTGTAGTTTACTAGGACGAAATATTTATGTATGTTATACCATTGTGTACATAACAGGTGGCAGAGATACCTCCGTTCCTGATGGAGACGACGTACGAGCATCAGCAACCGGGCGAGCCGCTGGCCCCGCCGCGACGCCTACGCAACGACTCATACCTCGGTGCCGTGGGAAGAGACAACGTGATGGTGCGCGCTGGATTGCAGGTTAACCATATTCTTTAATTTAAAATCTAGCGGGCCTGTGAGATATGTACTAGATAAAAAAGTATCTAACCCTGGCATTTTTCAATTTATTATGTACTACAATCTACAAGACAATAGGCGTAAATAATAAGATTTTGAAAACATGCATTAGTCTTCACATCTTCAAATTTCTGACTGATAAATTCATGCAAGTTACTTTGTGAATAGCCGAAATACTCCTGCTTAAACTAGTATTGTTGGATTTAGCTTTTAAATTAAGTGTAGTTTAGTCATGAGATTACAACCATTGAGCCCTTGAAAAGTTTCAGGATAGAGGACATGAATGTGACGAGACGGGAGGGTCGTAGATTTAAGTTCTTTTTTCAAATCAGACTGTTGGTGCCTAATTAAAAAAAAACTACTCACCAAAAGCACTTCAACTTCTTCCCACTCAGAACGTAGTGCAAGTGTTCATGACGCAAGCGGCGAACGTGTTCCTCGCGTCGCCGTCGCCGGTGGCGCCGCCTGGTGCGCTCAGCCAGCAACAGCTGCTGGACGAGCAGACAGACACGTGCAAGCGAGTGCTCAACATCTACCGGTACATGGTCATGCACGTCGCCATGGATGATAACTCGTGGTATGTATTATCTACTAGCCTTCTGCCCGCGACTTCAACTGCGTCCCGTCGTCCCATCCCTTAGTTTAGACTTTTTTCTTGCCTAAAAACCATCCCAGAACATAGAAGAACAATTTAAAAAAAGAATTGACCAAATTGGTCCAGGCGTTATTGAGTTATGCGCTTACCAACAAATTTTGCGATCGATTATTAAATATTAGATTACTACCTACTAATAAGTAAAATAAACTAAAAACAAATGCTATTGAAGTTTTGAAAGACCATATGAAACATGTTTTTTAACGTGTTGCCTCCGCGCTATGGACAATGACGGAGTGCCATAGGGGTTTTTAGTGGGTATTTCAAAGGGGAGCCACACGTAAACCGTCTGCCTTCAAGTGACAGGTATGCTGAAGGCTGACGGAATAACACCTGCCACAAAAAAAACATGTCTCGTCTTGCTACGAAGTCTTTTTCTGTTGTTCAAAGTTCAAACCAAAACTACACTAATAATAATTTCCTTTCTTTTACACAGGGAACAACTCCTGTTGGTGTTGTTGCAAATAACTTCACTAGTGCTAACAAAAGTACCGCCAAAAAGGAAACAGGATTCCTTAGGTAAATATAACCATTTTTCAAATACTTACCTTGCGAAATCTTGGTATGTTTTTTGATATAAAAATATTATGTACGTTACGGTCGAGTGGTTTAAGTGCCGGGTCGTGAAAAACGGCATATTTTTTGTCGGTTTTTCTGAACACAGCCCGGGTTCGTAATCACCAATTCATTTTTGGAACGTTCGCTTTGCTCTTACTTGACTTTCCCATTTATATTTTCATAGGTGGATTCCTGGCGCCAGCGCTGTTCCAGACGTTGATAGTGACGTGGATCAAGGCCAACCTGAACGTGGCCGTCAAGCCGGAGCTCTGGCAGAACTTCATGGAGCTGCTGTCACGACTCACGCACTGGGAGGATCTCATCAAGGAGTGGGCGGTAAGATTGTTTTCACTTGTAATCCATCGTGTACGAGATGGTTTTTAGTTGGCAATGCGTGAATGACATTAGCATTTCAAAATATCAATTATGTGTCTACTTTCAAGATGCTAGTAGGTAAAACATTATATGACGTGCAATAAATTTATATGAATTTGACTTTGACTCTGCTTACTGAATCTTCTCTTTTCTCCATCTGCATTAAGATTCCTCATTTTACATGTATGGCGAGTACACCTCTTATTTTAAACTCAAGATAATCATGATAATTAATTCAATGCGTATCAGCTAAGACGTTTTGCATCATAATAATCACCTTAATATTTCTTATATTTTCTTGTTGTTAAAAAGAACGAGGCGGGAAATCTCGACGTTTATTGTATACGAGGTATATTGTCCATCAGAAAACGATGGAGACGTTAACCCGCGTGCTGGCGCGGCACGTGTACTCGCTGGACCTGTCGGAGGCGGCGGCGGCGGCGGACGCGCGGCGCGCTCGCCGGCCCGCGCCCGCGCCGCTGCCGCAGCCGCGCCCCGCGCCCGCGCTCTCTGCGCTCGCCACGCTCGCGCAGCAGCCGAGGGACTCGAGAACTCCTGGTACGTACTAATGATTGGATCGTCATCTTATTGGTGATGATTTTCACCGAGAAACGATGACTAAGTCGCAGCAGGCCACCTCCCAATTTTAAAGATTCGATCTTTACGTTAATATAGTTGCAGTACCCTCCACCTTTAAGTGTTATTAATTTATCCAGATTTTCTTTCTTCGCCGGCTGTTCTAAATTAACTGTTTAAAACAAATCCCTTCTTCTGTTTACAAAATATATTCTACAGCTTTCAAATCCTAATAATGGGGATGTTGTTTTTTTTATTTTACTGTAGAAACGATTCCAAACTTGAAATTTGTATGGAAATAGCACACTATGACGTTTGAAGTTCTTTCATTATTTTGAAGTCAACTAAGAGTTAGCTAGATAAATTGTATTTATTAAAAATCCTCATCTTACATATAAACGAAAGCAAACCAATACATTAGATACTAAAAGCGTCTTCTTTTTGTAGAGAAGTGTTTTATTAACAGTGGTTATGTGTCAACGCCTCTATTCTGCATACTAATTCAAGCGTACGTTCTCAGGCAAATCACCAAAGGGAGGACACGAAGCGCACCCGCGCAAGGAGGGCGCGCGGCGACAACTGGCGCGCTGTCGCAGCGACCCGCATCTCGGCAAAGCCGCCGCAGCTATCGCGCTCGCGCCCGGTACGTACACGTGCACGTACACGTACATAAATGGATATGGCTGTATGGAAGATATATGTTTTTATATTCTTTGATTATATTTATTTATTTAAACGATATTATATAGATAGTTAATTGTGCTAAATTCAATTAAATATCTTACTTAAATTATAGAACAATTGCATATTAAATTGACAAGCATAATAATACGAGCCTGTTTCAATGCTTAAGATAATTTGTCTTCCTTAGAGTGACTTTTTGTTAAATGTGATTCATTTGTTTGTAACAGAAGAAACCAAAGAACCAGTAAATAACAAACCAAGGAGATGGTACTCTCTCGACTCGCTGAGGCAGTCGACTCATCACGAGGAACGCGACTCCGCCAGCGGTACGTAAACTTTCCCTTTAAAGGTGTGGGTACTAGCTTGAAAACCCTACTGAAACTACTGTCACTCACTTGGTACTTCATACCATTGTCATCTGTGTTCATAAGACCGTATGCCAAATTAAATGTCGCTTATGTCACGGTTCAGGATCTCGATCACCATCACCAGCCCCATCTAGCGGAGTGGAAAGCAGTTCAATCAAAGATTCTCCCTTGCAAATTGATTTGGCATCAGACGGCGGGAATGTCGGTAAGTCTACGATTTGTATTCAAAATTATATTCTGTCCTACATTTTTACTTATTTAGGGCTCAACATTACGAAATCGTCGTAAAATTTGTAAAGAGTACATTTTATCCTTACATTCTAGTGTTGTTTGTGGGCTAAAGATCTAAGTTGAATGCTACCAGAAGCTATCTATTTTTTTTTACCGTGCTGTGTTGTACAGCTATATTATGTGAGATAACTAGCAATTAGCTAGTTCAGCGAAAAATGAATGTCGAAGTTTTATTACTATCTTACTTCAAAGATTTGAAAGAAAATCTCAATTGACCCGAGTATAAGAAGAAGGTGGATGTTAGCAAACTAGAAAAGAACATGATTCTCAAGAAAACTTTGATGACAGAATGGTCGGAGAACGACTCGGGCAGCGGCGGCGGATCGGGGTTCGGGGGCGCGGCGGGCGTGGGCAGCGGGGGCGGGGGCGCGGGCGGGGCGGGGGCGGGCGACGCGGGCGTGGGCGTGGTGCTGGGCGGCGCGGCGCGCGGCTGGCTGCCGGACGTGGCGGCGCTGCTGTGGCGGCGCATGCTGGGCGCGCTGGGCGACCCCAACCTGCTGCGCGACCCGCACGCGCACCACCACCTCTACAACTACCTCATCCACCTCAACACCACGCTGCTCAAGGTAGGATATCGACATAGGCACCGTGCGTAGCGATGACTCTGCCATCTCGTGACTCATATTCAAAACTTTTACTCTCAATGTCGAGAATTCTACTGTAAAAACACGGTGCCTTATTCTGCCATCTAGTGACTCATATTCGAAACTTTTACGCTAAATGTCAAATTTTACTGTCAAACCATAGAAAAAAAATCGTGATTTTAGCGCCCTCTATAGTTTTTGCACGGTGCCTATACCCGCCATCGCTGACCACGACAGTTGCAGTTATGCCGTTCACGCCACTTGTGATATGACGTCACTCAAGAACGTGACAAAGGGTATACGTTGTCAACGTTGCTTCGAGGGCGACTCCGCGGCGCGGTAAGCTTAAAGGAATGATGACGCGCATTCTGAAGATAGCCGGGAGCAGAGAGAATGTAGCTTTATCCTGAGTTTTTAAACATGTGTATTGTGTATGTGTGACTTCGAATAAAATAAAATTATTAAAACGAAATATTTAGTTCGAACAGGACAATATCCAAATCACTGTACCTAATGTGTTGGAACATTTTTTCGTACTGTAGGTAACTATCGCATATACTTATGAGGAGCTGAAGGTGAAGGTCCTTCGTAGTTTTTAGACTTTGACCTTCGCATACGTCTTGTGTAACTGTCAGTGTAAATAGCTCTCTAAAAGAAATGATCACAGATATTTTGTATCTTACGTCAAATGAAAAAGGAATATAATATTTTGTCTTAAAATAAAAGGACAAAACAAAAACATTATTTTATTTTTACAGAAACGATTGGATTATCTGTTTAACATTATGTAGCCGCAATTACATTCTTGTAATTAATATGAAATACCTACTTTGGCGGACACGCGTTTTGAATTCAATAAATTATAATATAAATTAATATTTTACAATAATTACAACCAGCGTTATGTGGAAATATCCTACGTCATTGGTCTATCGTTTGAGCTAATCTTAAAACATTCAGCACAACGAATCAATTGACTACACTCTAACGAGTTTTCTTTTCCACTTCATTCCCAGTACGGTCGCGCAAAGTCGTGAAATTCAAGAAAATAGAAAATAATATTTTAAATACAGTTCACCCACCTTCGGTCTAAACGTAAACAACAAAGTTATTCACGCCGATATATCTTCCGGTGTGTACGTAACAAAATCGTGTCATCTATAGGTATTGGGCATCTGTTAATTTTTATCACAAATATTGCACAGTTTAAACTTATCACTCGATATCTCGACATCTGGCGCGCTATGGTATTTCACAATCGTAACTGTTTTGTCATTCGCAGTGTTGGCCCTTTGTGTTTATATTTATAAATTAAATTCTTTTCCGAGATATTGTTTTGTATTTTCCGTCGAGTATAAACTATTGGAATCATAAACCAAGTGGGTTTCGTGTATGGTTCTCCTCACGCTGTGCGAACTGTTGTCCAAGTCGAAGGTTTTCAAGGACTGCCAATGCGAAAGAAGAGCAGGAAAAAGAAGGCTTCTCAGGAGGCGCAAAAAGGTTTAAATCATTTTATTTAGAATCTATTAAAAAAAATCACTTAATCCAGTCGATTACGTTAACAATAAATCCATCGCGTATCTAACGCCTCGATGGTCTAGTGGTTAAAATATGGGTGGTCGCGGTGTCGAGGTCATGGGTTCGTTTCCTAGTCGGGCAAAATTTGTATCGATTTTACTGTACACACCCCGGGTCTGTGATCACCAACGCGCATTTGGCAAGCGTGATGATTAAGCCAAAACCTATCCTTGTAACGAAAACATGATTTCAATGGGTGAGTCCTTTGCCCTGCGGTGGGACATTATTAAGCTGATGACATGTAGAAAAACAAATTATTCAGTGGGTAGTTTAAACTAATATTTAATTATTTTTCAACACTTACCTTTATTTACTGTCAATTGCTCATTGACATGTTAGTTAGACGTCTTTTAATGAAATATGTCATTTCCTACACTAAACGTGGTTTATAACTGTGATTTTAAAAGTTCTTTAAGTGAGAATGATTTGTCAAAGTACCGAAAGGTAGGAAAGTAGGTAAACTATACCTGTTGTTACAATGTTGTGATGGTTGTTGTTGACAAAAACAATTTTATGTGTTCATTCAATGTTCCTTGAGACTAGAGAGCAGCTAGCCTTTTGTATCATACAATGTGTAATGTTATGCACTCTATAGGTCTTAATTACTTACAGTTATTTTGTTATTATAATTTTAATTGTAAGACTGTTGTAGACAAAGTAGAAACTTAAGTCGTGACTGGCCAGAACTGTAGTGTGTGCGTCACCTTACCCTCACATATGTACGTATCGATGGTAGGTATATAAGGCTTCGCGTCCTGTTATTAAGGCATTACACGTCTAACATACAGAACCTGTGTTTATTTGACTCGTCCACTAAGTCCCATCCTTACATGGCGACCCTGCCAGTGCTGCCTGAGGGCAGTGCTGCGCATTAATAGTGAATAAACAGTACGAATTTTGTGGAAAACATTATGGACTAATATATTTTGTGAGAGTGACAATTTATCATCGAACGTGAAAATGGGGAACGAGTATAGCCAAGAAACATAGCAGCAGTGGCTCCCGAAACCTATTCTTTGCCTGAAGCCATTCGCAAGATCTCCAGACTGCTGAAGGCAATGGAGTGTTGGTTGCTGGGCGCGCCTACGGGCAGGCGCCAAATACATAGAAGAAAATGCTGTGGATGGCGGCCGCGCGATAAAGGCGCCAGAGTAGCGGATGAGGAAGTTGTAGAAGAGGATTGAAGATGATGGAAGAAGACGTTTTTTTAAGGTTTTTCGAGTATCCAAAAGGGCTCAAGTTTTTTTTTTCTTATATTTTTATATTGTTTGGACAGGCGCGCTGTCAATGTAACCAGTTTATTTTAGTCTTTATATAATATACATTTTTTGTAGTAAAAGTTAAATTATGCGTAGACGGGTTAGTTGTTAATTACTTTAAATAACGTAGAAATACCTTTTATTCAATATTGTTTGATCTTTCTAATATTCTTACTGTAAAACAGTCAAACTTAGAATACTAGCCATTAGAATATTTCGTTACCATTTTCGCAACAATCAATGAAGAAACACTTTTAAATTTGGAAAATTTTCATCATCACGTTGAAGCTGTTTTATATTTATACCACTAGTTTAATTATAATGTTAAATATTATATTGGATCGATTTTATTAGGTCACATAAACGTAAAAGATCGTTTCATATGTAATTGTTTGAAAACTTGTTTATTTTTTCACAACAAACGTAAACAGCAGACACTAACATGTCTAGTTGTTTTGTATTCGCTTTTGCTCTTGGTTAAGGCCTGTGTGCTCCATTGGACACCTTTCTATTACGATAAGAATCTCGTTTTTTTGTTATTATAAACAAAGATAGGTTTATCTCAGTTTATTTTCTGCAACGTAGAAAGGTTACAAGTGCTATCTTTATCTCACAAGCTCAATCTTTTCCAGATAAGCGCAAATCAGACTCTAAATGGGAACACGGAGATACATGTCCCGTTCAATCTGGTCGCAGGATGGTGCCTGGAAGCAGAAGCGCTGCCGCCCTCTCACAGGTCAGTCTTGCAACAATGCTCTTAGCAATTGTGTGATGTTTCCTTAGATTTACGCGACTATTAATAGTAGTAGTAGATGTACAAGGCTCGAGGTGGAGCTCGGGTTCGTTAACAGGGCTCGCGTCCTATACTACATAGGTACACACATGTCGTTCGTAAGAAAAATATCTTGATCTATTTTTTTGTAATCTTAAGGTACTTTAGTCATAATAATATAAAGCAAGGTTAGATTGAGAAAATTATTTCTTTTCCAACAATAAAATAACGTTGGTTGCCTTAATTACTAACACAACATTGACCGATTGCTATATATTCATATGAAAGTAAGTTATTGAGTAAAACAATCAGCTTAATGAGGTCAGGGTATCTGTTTATTGTCATGGTAATAAATGAGGCTAACATATTTTACGGTCTTTACAATTTATTTAACAGGCATTCAAATGAATAGAAGAACAACAACTTGATTTATTCCAGCTTCTAGTAATCTCAAATGAAATAAATACCTTTTGTGATTAGAATAAAAACCGACTTCAAAAAAACCGTGAACACAAAAATAAACTAAAAATTCAAAAATAATTCCTTATATCTATTACCTCATACTGTAATTTTCCTAAACTATGTTAAAGTAATCTTAAACATACTAACTGAAGTCGGTGCTTCTTCTCTTCTGTTTTTGGGCAGGCACCGACTTCAGTTAGTATGTTTAAGATAACTTTAACATAGTTTAGGAAAATTACAGTATGAGGTAATAGATATAAGGAATTATTTTTTAATTTTTAGTTTATTTTTGTGTTCACGGTTTTTTTGAAGTCGGTTTAACTTTTTTTAAAAAGTCAGTTTATTTCATGATTTTTAGTTGTGTTAAAGCGTTGTGAACTTAAATATTAATAGGAACTTAGTTGTTGTTAAAAGTAAATGAGAGTGTGGATAAATTACTTGTTCTCGCGAGAAGGCCCAGCGAGACTTCTCGGCGAGATTTCTCGCCGTGGGTCTGGATGTAATATACACAAGTATCACGTTAGCCCTACATACATTCGATCGACCAATTGCAGTTCTGCCTTCCAACTCCTAACCGTTAAGGAGTACTGTAGCATCATCATCAGGACAGCATCATCAAATGTTGACACCCTGAAGCATATACCTGAGTAAGACATGATTACGTAACAAAAACACCATACGAGCATACAATTTTCGGTGGTTGCCCTCGATTTCTCCTGGATTCCATCATCAGATCCTGGACTGGTGAAAATGGGACCACCTCAGAACTGAACTCTATCCAACAAAAAAAAAAAATTTGAAATCCGTCCATAATTGACGAAATTATCGGTGAACATACAAAAAAAAAAAACATACAGACGAATTGAGAACCTCCTCCTTTTTTGAAGTCGGTTAAAAAAGAAGAAAAATATGTTCAACTTTTTTGATTATTAGATCGAAACTAGTATGGAATTTATTCTTGAAAAGTTTTATAACAGTATTTAAGTAGATATGTCTGGCATCCATATTACATTCTGCGAACTCGATGTGAAATGTAAAAATCAATTGCCATTTTTACATTTTACCCTTTTCATAGTGTTCCAACTTTATTTGAGTTTAAATTTTATATGTTTATGACCAGGGCTGGCAAGCTGCTCGCGCTGCGCCTGCTGTGCGAGTCGACGCAGGCGCAGGGCCCGGGCGCGCCGTCCTCCTGCAACAACCGACTGCATCTGGCGCACCTCAACCTGTACCAGAGGGCGCTGCATCATGGTAATATATATCACTCAGATAATATATTTAGGCTCGTATTAATAAATCGCACTCAACTCTGAGCTCGATCTTGAGCGCGAAATTGAAGTGATGTTTTGTATGAGAATGACATATCTAGTTCGCACTCAACATCGAGAGTTAAGTGCGATTTGTTAATAAGAGCCTTAGTTACCTAGTTTGAAAGTTGGCGGGGAAATTTCACAGCCGCCGTGCCCTAGAAACGCTAAGCCGTTGTACCTATCTACGCCTGATCGGTCGTGTCAAGTCCTGATCGGGGACGGTCAAGCGCCTAACATGGGGGACACCGATCCTTTCTTGCTAGGGTGTGAAGGAAACCGCAGGAATTTAGTGGGTTGTGGGACGAACGACTTTAGTTCTGAGCCCCATACACGGCTGCAGGCTTAGCTAGCCTGTATGCTATGGGGCGTGAAAGCATTCTCTTGCGACAAAAAAAAAAGATGATGATGATGATACGTACGTATTTAATACTTTGTATGTTTGTTCAGGGTTGACGGGCGAGGACCGTTCCGTGGTGGACGTGCTGGTCGAGTACGCGGCGCCGCGCTACCTGTCGCTGGCTCTCGACGGCTACTCGCTGCTGCTGCTCGACTTTGTGCACGCCTCCACAGTCGTCCTCAACTCCTCAGACATGGGCGCTTCGGTGAGTAACAAAGCAATCACTTATTTCACCATGCCTGTGACAGAGAACCTATCTTTCAATGTTATGTTCTTGTTTACAGTGTCCTCGTACGGCAGCAGTGACATTTCTGGGGTCCCTACTATCTTTACCTGATGGACTGATGAATGCGCCAATGCTGCAGCCTTATCCTCACCAATATAACACAGTCTCCTGTCCTGATTTGAAGGTAAGCCGCTTTAAATATCTTTAGTAGGAGGGACGGGGAGGCGGTCGTCCGACGGTAGACTAGAACATGCTGATGACAATTGACAACATTCAATTTTTTATAAGGTACTATAATTCAAAAACCATTTCGAGATTTTCGTTAAATTGACACAGAAAAAAATATTTTAATTTTTTTCATTCAGTAACTAAAAAGATATTTTGAAAAGTTTCCAAATTCAATGCTCGTCGGATCCACACACAGTCAATCTTGGTCTCGCTTTGGCCATCGTGAATTAAAAAAAAGAAACGTAAGTTTGACACTGTTTCTTGTCAAACTGACAGAAAACTGTGCATGTGTGTGTACATTTATCATACAGTGTTGCCGGTTTTGTAAAACTCCTGGCCAATCGGGGAAAAACTCATGTTTTTGAATATTGCGAAAAAAATTAAAATCACTTAATGTACCAAACTTTTTTTTATAGCTTCATGAAGTATTACTAACACATTTTTTACGTTAATTTAAAGCACAAAAAGGGTACCTAAGTTGCACTAAAGCTACTTGGACAACTTTTATCCATGAATTTTCCCTAGAGTCTCCTGGCAACATTGATTTGAACTTCCGTCATTCAAGTTTATTTTTTTAACTAGCAAAGATAAAATGTTCGTTCAGCCGACGACATTGACATACGCCCTTTTAGAATAAGTCGTTTTTAATTAATTTATTTTACGAAAAGGAAAGAAAATAAACAAAAAAGAAAACATACGTATGTTTTAGTTTTTGAAAATCTTTCGTATTAGTAAATAAAAACAGTACATGAAAAAAATTACATGTTGTCAATTCTGATATTAATGGCTTAACTGTGAAGTGGACAACTGAATATCAGCGTGTATTGCTGTTAACGTGTATTCACCGAAGCACGCTACGCTTCATTTTATAACCGATCTAATGTAGGAAAACACTTTGCGGAAAAAACGCGACCGAAGTTCGGTGTGACCACGCGTGACATGTATGCAATGGAAGAAGACACTCTATGCCGAAATTACGTCGTGCCATTTCCTATTGAGAATGAATTGCCGCTGAACTTCGGTCGCGTTACTTCAGCCTAGTATATTCCTACACGAATCAACTGTTTTCCCTCGTCAGGAGCACGTGCTGAACATAGTGGTCCGCGTGTGCCGGCGCGAGGGCGCGGCGGCGGCGCGCTGCGCGGGCGCGTGCGCACTGACCGCGCACGTGGCGCACGTGCTCGCCGCGCGCCTCGCCTGCCCGCGCCTGCCCGCCTACGTCACCTGCCTGCTGCAGATGCTGCAGGTAACAGACACACACCTGTTCACGTTCAAGAACACATGGACTCGTAGGGTTGACGACGCCTTCAGCCGTGATGAGCTTGGTTCACCAAGCACGTGCTGAACATAGTGGTCCGCGTGTGCCGGCGCGTGCGCGTGCGCTCACGCAGATACTTCGTGTGCGGGATGGCAATTTTAGTCGAAGCGATGGTAATCGCTATAGTGGCAACTTGGCTAGACTACCAGAGGCGTTATGAGCGTCTATTGGTTAGAACGTTGCAGACTTTTTGTGACGATTATTGTTTAAAATGTTTTCTAATTTTTACTGCAAATACTCCAGTCAAAATAGACAAAATTAAGACTCAAGTTTGCATTAATTCCCAACAAGCTGGATTTTTGTGCAGGCCTTGAATACGTCATAACAAATGATATGTCAAAAGTCCCCATCGATCCCGCTTGTGCGTTGTTTTTTATTCGTGGTCAAAGGGCCCAAATTTGCAATTTTTGCTTGTATCTCTGAAACTAAGAGAGCTTTCGAAAAATGGTTCAGGTAAAGTTTGTAGATCGTGAAATTATCTACCTAAAAGATCTCTACACTTTTCTTGTACAAAGCAGCGATGTCGAGATATCGTGACTTTAAGCCGCAGGAAAGTCGTATTTTCGAGTAGCCCACATTATGCAATTACAATAAATTGAGTTAAGTAGTTTATCTGGAGCAGGTGGCAGTTAAGTATGGATTGGCTTTAAACTATTATTTACCAATTTCCAGCACCAACTTTCAGGATTTAGATCATTGAAGTCAAAAAAGACAAAATGATGTATCAAACTTGCATTCATTCCCAACAAGCGGGACTTTTGTGCAGGGCTCGAATACGTCATTACAAATGATATGTCAAAAGTCCCCATCGATCCCGCTTGTGCGTTGTTCTTTATCTGTATTGAAAATCTTCGGATCCTATTTCTAACCTTTCTCGTTGTCAAACCTCAATGGTACCCATAGAGATTTTTACTCCTTACATGAAATAGGAACGATTGGCGCGAAAAAAAATATTTGTAATTTTCAGTACAAAATGCTCAAACAGTCAAAAATTTTTTTTCATGCCAATCGATCCTATTACATGTTAGGATTAAAAACTTTTTGGGACCATTTGAGGTTTGAGTACTAGAAATGTCAAAAATCGCAAAAAACTTTTCCCATACATTTTGTACTTAAAATTCCAAATTTTTTTTTCGGGCCAATCGATCCTATTTCATGTAAGGAGTAAAAATCTCTATGGGTACCATTGAGGTTTGACAACCAGGAAGGTTAGAAATAGGATCCGAAGATTTTCAATACAGATAAAAAACACCGCACAAGCGGGATCGGTGGGGACTTTTGACATATCATTTGTAATGACGTATTCAAGCCCTGCACAAAAGTCCCGCTTGTTGGGAATGAATGCAAGCTTGATACATCATTTTGTCTTTTTTGACTTCAATGATCTAAATCCTGAAAGTTGGTGCTGGAAATTGGCAAATAATAGTTTGAAGCCAATCCATACTTAACTGCCACCTGCTCCAGATAAACTACTCAACTCAATTTATTGTAATTGCATAATGTGGGCTACTCGAAAATACGACTTTCCTGCGGCTTAAAGTCACGATATCTCGACAGCGCTGCTTTGTACAAGAAAAGAGTAGAAATCTTTTAGGTAGACAATTCCGCGATCTACAAACTTTACCTGAACCATTTTTCGATAGCTCTCTTAGTTTCAGAGATATAAGCAAAAAACGCCAATTTGGGCCCTTTGACCACGAATAAAAAACAACGCACAAGCGGGATCGATGGGGACTTTTGACATATCATTTGTAATGATCTATTCAAGGCCTGCACAAAAATCCAGCTTGTTGGGAATTAATGCAAACTGGAATGTCTATTTTGACTGGAGTAAAATTATTTTACTGCCCTAAGCAAAATTTGTTGCCGCTTACAAAGTATTTCCTTTGTTACAATACTTCAGGTTACAAACTTCTGTCGGCTAATTTTAAATTTTGTTTCAGATGAAAAATAAACTTATTGCGAAAGTTGTCAGTGACTGTATCATGGTGCTAGCTGATTATACAGATCGAATCGTGGAGTTGTATCCTGGTTTGGCAGGTTAGTCAAATATTTTGTTACTTTGATCTGTTTTAAGATATTCCGCTCACCCTGTACAAATGATCAGCAACACTCGTACGGAGTAATTTAATTTGTTATTAATTTTGGTCCTTCGAGCCAGATAACTAATTGTGAAGCCGTCTCTGCTGGCTGCACCAAAACATTATTGTTCATTCCGCCCAGCCTATTCCTTTCCAGAAATTATGTACTAAGTAGAGGGTTTTATTCGCACAGGTAAAATAATAAGATGGATTTGCGCGTGTCTGGCGCAGCTGTCGGGCAGCAGCGGGCGCGAGGCGGTACGGCCGCTGGCGGGGTCACTGCTGCTGTGCTTGGCCGAGTTCGCAGTGCGGTGCGGGCCGCAGTACCTCATGGCTGAGGTCGAGGCGGGGCAGACGCTGCTGCTAATTATATTCAAGGTATTATACATAGCTAGACGAGTGCTCACTACACTAGTCTTAAGGCGAAACTTCCCGAGAGGCGGTGTGGCTTCTGGCGGTGTCGCTGCTGCTTTGCTTGGCCGAGTTCGCAGTGCGGTGCGGGCCGCAGTACCTCATGGCTGAGGTCGAGGCGGGGTAGACCCTGCTGCTGATTATATTCAAGGTATTATACATAGCTAGACGAGTGCTCACTACACTAGTCTTAAGGCTAAACTTCCCGAGAGGCGGTGTGGCTTCTGGCGGTGTCGCTGCTGCTTTGCTTGGCCGAGTTCGCAGTGCGGTGCGGGCCGCAGTACCTCATGGCTGAGGTCGAGGCGGGGTAGACCCTGCTGCTGATTATATTCAAGGTATTATACATAGCTAGACGAGTGCTCACTACACTAGTCTTAAGGCTAAACTTCCCGAGAGGCGGTGTGGCTTCTGGCGGTGTCGCTGCTGCTGTGCTTGGCCGAGTTCGCAGTGCGGTGCGGGCCGCAGTACCTCATGGCCGAGGTTGAGGCGGGGCAGACGCTGCTGCTGATTATATTCAAGGTATTGTGATGTGATCAGTTATACTCTGTCCATTTTATTAAACTCATTTTGACAGGTTGTCGATTGACAAAGTTGGTAATGTCCAAAAGTATATCATTACATACCACTATTAGCAACATATTTTGAAGAAGTTTAGTTTTATTCGTAGCATTGATTTCCACCGATGAATTGTTATCTGTGGCACAATCAAAGCAATCGTTATGCGTAGCCCATCACTAAGTGGGCGGTAACCGTCCATGAAATACACTATTATTTGTTAGAAAATTTAACTTAAACAATAAAAAACTTCATAGACGCGAGCTGTCAAAAGATGGTTAATAAAATGGACAAAGTATAGTAGCAAGTGGTTAAAATGTTAACTTCTGCTGCTGTCTACGACTTTTTATAAAAAAAGCACGCAGCCAACTGTGGACTTTTTTTGCCACCTACGACTTGGCACAATGTTTTTTTCTGTCCCGGCTTGCTGTAAAATGACTTTACAGTGAATGACAGTAGAATTTATAAGCTGGTGAGGGAATGATGTTGCAATATTATAATAATAACAACTAACCAAACGTTACACAAAAATCTGTGTCGCTTTCCATCATGCTACAACTACAACATATCTCGCAGAATGTTGCTATTTTTAGCATCTTTCTGCGTGATATATTTTAGCATTTTAGGTATTGCAAGAATGTTGTATGTGTGAATGGTGTTGTAATTGGACTAAAATAGTTTTATTTTAATAGAAATCATTTATTTTATTCACAAAAATTTACAAAGCATACAAAAACATCTGTATAAAAAATAGAAGTAAAAAAATTGCGTAGTAAAACCTACACAATATGATCTGCAACCCTTCTCTGGGGTTTGCGAATTGTTATTAAAACTAATCAATAACTTTAAATTTTGTTGTTAAGCAAAATGAAACAAAAACATCATGATTTAAAAGTGACGAATCGCACATACTCATTTAAATGAGTTATTTTAAAAGCGAAAACGTGTGACGTCATATAACATTATAAAAATGTAGATTGAAGAAACGGGACGAAAGTTGTTAATACTTGTCACGACGTCACTAGTGCAGTGCTATGGTAGCCGTAGCTGGCCGGCGACGGTGAAGACGAGGTAGTTGCTTCGCTCCTCGATGGTATATGATGACGTCACAAGTGTCCGTCGGGCGGTACCGGTAGCTGCCCTACGCCTCGATGATTTTGGTCACGTCACGTGATGTGAAGTGCGGATGTTACTGCTGCACAAGTGGACGTCGAGCGTCAGCCGCCCTTCGCCATGGGGATGTTGATGACGTCACAATTGATGGTGTAGAGTGTTTACTGCTGACCGGGATGCTCGACGTGCTCCTGCGGCTGGTAGCCATGCTGGCCGGCGACGTAGGTTACGGTGTAGACGAGCCCGTCGGGCGCGGTGTACCGGTAGCTGCCATGCACCTCGCTAATGTTGGTTGCGTCACGTGAGGTGATGTGCGGATGTTACTGCTGCACAATGTTGATGACGTCACAAGGGATGATGTAGCATGTTTACTGCTGACCGGGATGCTCGACGTGCTCCTGCGGCTGGTAGCCGTGCTGTCCGGCGACGTATGTGACGGTGTAGACGAGCCCGTCGGGCGCGGTGTACCGGTAGCTGCCCTGCACCTCGATAATGTTGGTTACGTCACGTGAGATGAAGTGCGGATGTTACTGCTGCACAATATTGATGACGTCACAAGGGATGGCGTAGTGTGTTTACTGCTGACCGGGGTGCTCGACGTGCTCCTGCGGCTGGTAGCCGTGCTGCCCAGCGACGTATGTGACGGTGTAGACGAGCCCGTCGGGCGCGGTGTACCGGTAGCTGCCCTGCACCTCGATAGCTTTGTGGTCCTCGCTCACTTGCTTGAGCGTGCCTTGCTCTTGACGGGAGGTGCCGTCGCTCGTCTCGAACCTGGGGGGTTATGGTTCGTTGTAATGTGGGGCCAAACTGTAGTGTTAGGCTTCGGTTGCCAAATTATTTTTAGGAATGATTATGGTCTGCAAAAACTGCTGCAAATTTTCATAAATAAAAATGAACTAAGGTTAACAATCCAACTCTTATTTAACCCCAAAATTCCAGTACGTTTTTTAACCATAATGCTAAATGGCCTAAGGCGTACACAAATAAGTTGAAATAAAGTAAGAGAGTAAGAGGTATAAGGGTAGAAACATCTTTGTGACCATTTAGGAAACAAAGCAAATAGTCTTAAAGATTTAGACACGCATTCGGTAAGGAAACTAGTGTTTGGATGTTCTTACTGGAATTGGTATCCCTCCGGGTTGACGTCAGCCTCCTGCTTCAAGATGTAGGACTGGCTGTGGTCTTGCTGCGGCGCGGCGAGGGCCACGGCTACCAGGGCGAAGGCACAGATGATCTAGCGAAATACAAGTAAAGATAAATCAGAAATCGTTGAAATGTAACAGAAAATCAGTTAAAAGTTTGCTTTTCCATCACAGTAAGTGATCTTCAAAAAGGTACATCGCATCTCTAAATATATATTTTTTCGTGAACTTTTTGTGCCAGTGATACATAAAAATAAGTGCGTTTAAAATATCTACATAGCTAACCATCTTCAAATTAAGAAAGTCAAAGACAATGTACCGACGTGGTTGATAAAGTTACACTTTTTATATTTTGACTGAATATTGTTCTTGTACTTACGATTTTGTTCATTTTGATGAGAATAAGTTTCTTCTACTGAAGTAGTAGATGCTGAAGACAGATGTAGACTGTACCGATGCCGGCCGATGCGTCCGTTATAAATGCAAACTGTAATTGGTGTCAAAAGTGCCGTGTGCGCCGGCGCAACCGCAACGCCATGGTGCTAATCAAATGAGAGGCGATTCGACACCTTTCGTTACATAAACTAGGCAAAAATGATCCGACATTCGAAAGCCTTGAGGATGTTTTATATGGATGTGTTAGTTTATGAAATGTTCGACCTATTAATTTATTTGACAGCGTTCCATTGTGTTTGCTAATGCACGCGAGTTTTAGTTTGACATTTCTCAAAGAGCGGGAATTGTTTTGACAGAATAATTACACTTTATTGACCTGTTTTATTACTGTTTGTTTAATTAACATTCCAAACATTTAAAAGATCTTAGTAATTTCTTTGTAATACTCTGACCGTCCTTTGTCTATCTTGTATTTCTATTTTTCAGGAATTTTAATTAATTTTAATATGGCTCTCCGTGTACATAATATATTCAAACAACATTATTATAATCATTTATATAAAATAAAAAACTTAATATGAAAACATTGTTTGCAGGTGCTTTATGCTGTAATGAAAGGAACAAATGGATCTGAAATAGAAGGACTCTCACTGCCGGTCGATGAGGACTTCGACCCAAATATTCAACTTGACAACTTAGGACCAAAGACAGCTCCAGCTTCTACCATTGACGTCAAACTTTGGGCACAAACGGTGAGAAATGGCAATATTATGCATAAATTATGGGTGATGAAAATTGTCACAATATAGACTTTGTTGTGATCAACTCTAAAGTATATTTTAATCAATTTTTATATTTAATTTATATCATCATCGAGTGTGACCTCATAATTCTGATACTACGCTGTTATGTTGCAGATATGCACGCAACTAGTGGTGTTTCTGGGACACTGGCCGCTGTGGAGCGGCTGCCAGGTGTCGTCCAGCGTGTGCGAGCAGCACGACAGCCCGGCGCTGGGCGGCGAGCTGGGCCCGGCGGTGTTGCGAGCGCCTCACGTGCAGCTCATGCGCCTGGGGGCGGGCCAGCTCGCGTCCTTCGTCGAGCTGCCCGCCCTCGACGCGCCCGCCACCACGCCCGGTAAGTGACGTGCACACACGCAACTAGCAGCTGCCAGGTGTCGTCCAGCGTGTGCGAGCAGCACGACAGCCCGGCGCTGGGCGGCGAGCTGGGCCCGGCGGTGTTGCGAGCGCCTCACGTGCAGCTCATGCGCCTGGGGGCGGGCCAGCTCGCGTCCTTCGTCGAGCTGCCCGCCCTCGACGCGCCCGCCACCACGCCCGGTAAGTGACGTGCACACACGCAACTAGCAGCTGCCAGGTGTCGTCCAGCGTGTGCGAGCAGCACGACAGCCCGGCGCTGGGCGGCGAGCTGGGCCCGGCGGTGTTGCGAGCGCCTCACGTGCAGCTCATGCGCCTGGGGGCGGGCCAGCTCGCGTCCTTCGTCGAGCTGCCCGCCCTCGACGCGCCCGCCACCACGCCCGGTGAGTGACGTGCACACACGCAACTAGCAGCTGCCAGGTGTCGTCCAGCGTGTGCGAGCAGCACGACAGCCCGGCGCTGGGCGGCGAGCTGGGCCCGGCGGTGTTGCGAGCGCCTCACG
Organism: Nomophila noctuella; assembly: GCA_958496325.1. NCBI lineage: Eukaryota > Metazoa > Arthropoda > Insecta > Lepidoptera > Crambidae > Nomophila > Nomophila noctuella. The sequence goes on along the minus strand of OY292499.1, from coordinate 9,883,379 downwards.
TGCAGCTCATGCGCCTGGGGGCGGGCCAGCTCGCGTCCTTCGTCGAGCTGCCCGCCCTCGACGCGCCCGCCACCACGCCCGGTGAGTGACGTGCACACACGCAACTAGCAGCTGCCAGGTGTCGTCCAGCGTGTGCGAGCAGCACGACAGCCCGGCGCTGGGCGGCGAGCTGGGCCCGGCGGTGTTGCGAGCGCCTCACGTGCAGCTCATGCGCCTGGGGGCGGGCCAGCTCGCGTCCTTCGTCGAGCTGCCCGCCCTCGACGCGCCCGCCACCACGCCCGGTAAGTGACGTGCACGCACGCAACTAGCAGCTGCCAGGTGTCGTCCAGCGTGTGCGAGCAGCACGACAGCCCGGCGCTGGGCGGCGAGCTGGGCCCGGCGGTGTTGCGAGCGCCTCACGTGCAGCTCATGCGCCTGGGGGCGGGCCAGCTCGCGTCCTTCGTCGAGCTGCCCGCCCTCGACGCGCCCGCCACCACGCCCGGTAAGTGACGTGCACACACGCAACTAGCAGCTGCCAGGTGTCGTCCAGCGTGTGCGAGCAGCACGACAGCCCGGCGCTGGGCGGCGAGCTGGGCCCGGCGGTGTTGCGAGCGCCTCACGTGCAGCTCATGCGCCTGGGGGCGGGCCAGCTCGCGTCCTTCGTCGAGCTGCCCGCCCTCGACGCGCCCGCCACCACGCCCGGTGAGTGACGTGCACACACGCAACTAGCAGCTGCCAGGTGTCGTCCAGCGTGTGCGAGCAGCACGACAGCCCGGCGCTGGGCGGCGAGCTGGGCCCGGCGGTGTTGCGAGCGCCTCACGTGCAGCTCATGCGCCTGGGGGCGGGCCAGCTCGCGTCCTTCGTCGAGCTGCCCGCCCTCGACGCGCCCGCCACCAAGCCCGGTGAGTGACGTGCACACACGCAACTAGCAGCTGCCAGGTGTCGTCCAGCGTGTGCGAGCAGCACGACAGCCCGGCGCTGGGCGGCGAGCTGGGCCCGGCGGTGTTGCGAGCGCCTCACGTGCAGCTCATGCGCCTGGGGGCGGGCCAGCTCGCGTCCTTCGTCGAGCTGCCCGCCCTCGACGCGCCCGCCACCACGCCCGGTAAGTGACGTGCACGCACACGTGTGAGGCAGTATCGCAAAGGTTTTTAGTGGATATATCCGGCCATCATTTTTCGCTGAGGGCGGAGCATTGCCATACTCACGATACAGGGAATCCCATTTACCGCCCTGACTCCCGCAAAGTTACCTCCGCTTTAAACCAACAAAAGTTGATTGATTCATCACTATCAACATCATCAGCCTGTTGCAGTCCACTGTTGGACATAGGCTTCTCTTAGGGCTTTCCACAAAGCCCGATCCTAGAAGGAGCTGAATGCGAGTCGCCGAGGATCGAGCCGATTGATAATCGATGTCGTAAACATTAACCGCTGTCTAAATTCGTCAATAAACATTACTGTTTCGTTGTTTTCAGGTCTGTCGACGTCGGACCGGCAGGTGCGCGTGTTACTGCGCGACATCGCGGGCAAGGCGTGCTGGGACGCGTCCGCGCTGCACTACGACCCGTCCGCCGCCGCCGCCACGCCGCCCGACCCGCTGCCGCTGCCCGACATGTACGTTATAACACGCGATAGAAATTCACAGAGATGTAACACTGAAAATGGTAGCTTGGCAGCTTCATTTCTATAATTACCACTATAGTGTGACCACATGTGTCAGTCGCCCCTGCGAAGTTTGACGTACAAGGGGGCCAACAAGGAGGTCGCAGGACGTAGCCGAAAGGTGTGTGATGCCGGTTGTTTGAATACTAACCCCTCAATCCTCTCAGGCGAGTACTGAACGAAAATTGTGATTTCTTCTTTGTAGATTTTCGGATCATCGATAACTAGTTTTATTTAGGATATAATACAATTTAAAAGAACATAAATATTAACTATGATTTCGTTTTACATTTTTAGTGTGGACAGTCCAAGAGATACGACATTATCTTCGTTGCCGCCACCTTTACCGCCGGATCTACTACCTGACTACAAAAACTCGCCACCTGACAAACATCAGTTGGATCATGTAAGTTCAACCAAAGGGAGCGGATAAATTAGTGTTTTTTTTTTTCTTTTTATCTTTGAAATACCTTTATTTTTCGTCCTTAATGCTTTCTTTATACATGTTTTTAAAACACTAGACGGCATTTTTACGTTTATAAAAATAGTACAATAAATGGCAACTGTTGTCCCTGAAAAATAATAAAACCACTATGATCATGAATGACGGGTATGGTTTTAAATTTAAAAACATGTATATCTCGACATAAACTCCTGATTGTCATTCGGCCTATTATTAGTAGAGTCGTAGACTTCCAACGTCATTTTTATCCCTGTTCAGGTGCTCGCGTACATCGGCCACACGTCGCCGGAGGTGGTGGGCGGGCGGCGGCTGGACGGCGCGGGCGCGTCGCCGCTGCCGCCCGGCGCCGAGGACGAGCTCGTCGCCGCGCTGGTCGCGCACAGAAACGCCGAGCGGCAGTACTTAGCTAATAGGGACAAGTACGATCTGCACTATTTATACATTGTTTTGATGCAGAATGCGCTTTGGCGCCCAATTAAGTCGACCTTTGAGGAGACGACGGTAATTTTAAATCATAAATGTATTAGTTTGAACCGCCAGTTAAGAAGATGCTCTCTATAAGAAGAGGGGTTCGATCCCCGCACAGGACAAACATTTGTGTGCAGGAACATGACTGTTTGTCTTGGTCTGGATGCTAGGGTATGTTGCTTCGAGTTTAGTTTGTGGCTAGGCAATTGGTGTGTTAGTCTTTATTTATTTATTAACTATTTTTATTTTGTTTTCTTTACTCTACATGTCACCAATTTTGGTCATCTTTCGTGACACCCTCTGTACCCTGCTAACTGCAAGTCATATCTATTTATTTATTTGTTGTGTCACTTCGGCCCTTTATTTATGGCGCGTACATAAATAGTAATAATAAATACACAACATACCATTTCAGACGTCGATAGAAATTTTTATATACATATATATATCTTTGCTAGATGGTGAAACGCCAACATTATGGATAGTTTAATTATACACGCGTGCGCGTCACCGCTATAGGAGAGATTTATGTCACCTGCCTAGAGGGGTCGCGTCGAGCGTTATACTAATTTGTTTGTCGTGTCCAGCTGGGCGGAGGGCTCGGGCGGGACGGAGGCGGAGTCTGGGCGCGCGCACCCGTTCGCGCAGAGCCGGCGCCTGCTGGCGCAGCTGGGCGCGCTGGCGCCGGCGCGCCGCACGCACGCGCAGCTGCTGCGCCGCACCGACCGTCTGCTGCGCGACCTGCGCAACCTCGACGCGCAGAGGTAAGGAGATACTTTTACTAAGTGAAAATAAGGATTGAGTGTATGGAACACTGTATGAGATACTAAGAAGTCGCGCCACATTTTAATATACTTATAATAGCATTTTTGTTTTGTGATTATAAAAAACAAATATAAAGCCCCGTATTATAGTTTTTGATTCCGAACTTAAATATTTCATTTGATAAGATTCTACGAATGTTAATTGATACGTTGTTATCTAACGAATCCGAACAACCTGTGCCAGAACCTACCAGACACGACCGAATGACGTATGAACTCGACTCGCTATTTTAATGATTGTTTTTGTATTCTAAGGTTTTTGATTTGTTCTTAATATTCTCTAAGTATTGTAGGTACCTTTTATGTAACAAATTCTCGACTCAGGCCGCGGCAAAACAAACCTCAGTGGTTTAAGTGCGGGGCGATTATGTACCTATAGATTTCTTAGTAATTTTTATCAGGTAATAAATGAATAAAAAAACTGTCATCGTATTTATTTAGGTAGTCAAGTACTTGATGCTCCATGTACCGTTGATCAAAAAGCAATCATTTCAGTCACATTTGTTTTAAGATGTCGCTTACGAGTTTAATACGAATTTGTTGAACGTATATCAGATGCCGGGAGACGCACAAGGTGGCTGTGATCTACGTGGGCATGGGTCAGGAGACGCGCGCGGAGATCCTGAGCAACCGCTGCGGCAGCGCGGCGTACGAGGCGTTCCTGGCGGCGCTGGCGTGGGAGGTGGAGCTGGAGGGGCACGTGGGCTTCGCGGGCGGGCTGCGCGGCGGCGGCGGCGGCGGCGTCAGCGCGCCCTACCTCGCCACGCTCACGCTCGAGGCGCTCTTCCACGTCGCCACGCGCATGCCCGCTGACTCGCCAGACGCGATACTTAACAAGGTTGGTGTTGCACGTGGGCTTCGCGGGCGGTCTGCGCGGCGGCGGCGGCGGCGGCGTCAGCGCGCCCTACCTCGCCACGCTCACGCTCGAGGCGCTCTTCCACGTCGCCACGCGCATGCCCGCTGACTCGCCAGACGCTATACTTAACAAGGTTGGTGTTGCACTGTTGTGATGGCGGGAGATGACCGCGATTCTCCACAGATCATATATAACTTAATCGTGACGTCATGGATGTTGGCTTTGAGCGCTTCCTGAATCAATTTACGTGCTCAAGTAAGTCCTCGAGGATTTATATAATGATATAAACGATCGTAGATGACACACGTTGTGCGCGTTTTTCTTTTACGAGTATGTTATAGGCAGGCAAATGTCACCCGATGGTAAGTGATCACCGCTACCCATGGACATCAACATGAGCACGAGGGTCGTAGAAGCGTTTCCTGCCTTTAAGACCCTATACCCTCCCCAACTGCGCTCTGACGACCTTACTCACCAGCAGAAACATAGCAGTTACGAAGCGCTACTTCACTGTGACGACTACCTGACTGACTGAATGTGGTGACACTGACTGTAATGATTAATTTCGAAGGATTTTAGTAAATCGAGTTTACTTTATACCATTCTTCCCTGTATTCCAGACCCGGCACCTGGGCAACGACGAAGTGCACGTGGTGTGGAGCGAGCACTGGCGGCCGTACAAGCGCGACACGCTGCCCACGCAGTTCTGCGACGTGCTCATCGCGCTGTACCCGCTGCCCGGCGGCCTGCTGCGCTGCACCGTCTCCAGGAAGCCCGACGTGAGTGTTACACAATGAGGGTTTTTGCTATGGAAAATCCGCTAGATGGCAGTTGATAGAGGGTCGAAATGGTATGTGATTGGTGAATTTTTACATGACATTGACTGATATGTCAAGATTCCTCAATGACATAGCAGTTAGACCTCACGCCTACGTATTGCCATTTAGCGGATTTTTCAATCGCAAAAACTCTCATTGTTTGGAATTTTAGTCAAAGTAGCTGTTATTATTAGTGATTTTTAATCTCGATCATGGTTTATTATTATTTAAGTGTATTGCCAATTGATGGTGGTCGCTTTGCCAGTGTGAAGTCCTGCCAGATGTCGTGCCATGGATCTGATAAGCTAGTCGGGGAACGGATCGGCATTGACTATCGGTGCCTCACAGGTGTGACGGGCGATACCGACTCGAAAAGTACTGCTCGATCTGTAACAGCGGACTGCTAACAAGCTACTGCTGTGTTCGCAGGTGAGCCTGTTCGGTCCGCTGTGGGAGGAGTGCACGGTGCGCGTGGGCTGCGCGGCGGCGCTGGTGCGCGGCGCCGCGTTCGCGGGCGGGCGCAGCGTGCGCGCCACCATGCCGCTGTACCAGCACGCCTACGCCGAGCGCGCGCGCGAGCTGGACAGCCTGGTGGCCGCGCACACGCTGCCCGCCACCTTCGAGCACTTCGTCGAGCGCGTGCGCGACCCCGTGCCGCCGCTCGATCGGCAGGACCCGCCGGCGCAGGCCCCGCCCGGTATGTATTAATTACAAGACTAGGTATGTTTTAGTATAGTTCGATCGAAGTTTTGCGTAACTACATCTATAACGTATGTATTTTAAATGAAAGATAATATGCTGATACAACGTCGCGTAATTTTGTATAGAAAATGCATGTAGGTCGTTAGACCTAATTTTACTGACATCATAAAAATATTTTTATGTATCCAAGACTCATCAGTCAAACCAAGATGTGATATTTCTGATGCCCAATATGACAGTGCTAAATTACAAGTTTGTTATATTCGTAACGATCAATTATGGTTAACAAGAAACCAGTCGTCTACTATCTTTGAAAATCTTGACCGCAGTGGACATTATTGATTTGTTAGAAATGTTATTTATGATAGATACATTTCGTTCTGCGACGGGATTCTAACATGTTTTAATAATCTAGATCAAGGAAGCGGGCGTCTAGCCGCGGCACTGCTAGACCACGGGGCGCGCGCGTGGGGCGCCGGGGGCGGCGGCGGCGGTGGCGGCGGTACGGGCAGCACAGCGGGCGGCGACGCGCACACGGTGTCGCCGCGGCCGGCCAAGCGCCTGGGCCCGTTCAAGCGGCCGCTGACGCACGCGGCGCCGCACTCCGCGCCCGTGCAGCTGGCGCCGGCGCCGCCGCAGCTGCCGCCGCCCGCCGCGCCGCACATAGCGCCGCACCCGCAGCCGCGCCGCAACCGGTGAGCGAACCTCCTCTCCCCTCCCCTCTCTCCTTCACACCTTCCTCCTCCTTCCCCGGCTGCCGCGTCGCGAGCCTGCAACCTTCGGAGGATTCGGTTTCCACCCGCCTGTTAACTCGATTGCATCTTGTAGTGTACATCCCACGGAATTCATCAAAGCTGGCACATGAAGTTAACTTTATCTTTTTGCTTTCCTATTTCCGAGGAGTTCCTAAGATTTCTATTTCATCTCGGGTCTGTGGTAGAAACGATTGAATTCCACATCGAAATTAATTTTTATAATTTGACTTTTCCGCGACAAATGTGATAGTCAACAAATAATATTTAAACATTAATCCTACTTTTAAAATTCCGTGGGATAAAACAAAGATGTATTCAGCACCAGATTAAGTAATGACCGTTTCCTTAATCAATTTATGAATCGAAGCCTCTATTCCAAACGACGTAGGTTTGTGATTTACGATGTGCTGTTTCCTTTGAGTATTTGAGATAACACCTTGAAATCATTATTTTATGTGATATAGGTTACACGTCGTCTGTACGTGTATATTGGGAATAGTTTACCTCCGCACAACACAACTTTTTTCTTACATGGTTATATGGTCCATGTTATCTCGTGACAAAGCGGTTATACCGAATAAAAGTGGATCTGAAAGTAGTTGTTATTATTATATTAAGAAAATCTATATTTAACTTTTAATGAGTTACTCCAAATGATTACTGTATCTAAATGAATTGGTACCAACTAATTACTTGAAATGTTTTGTACACCTCCCAATCCAGTCTCGTGACTTATAAACATTTTTAAGTATAAAGAAATCTTTTCTCAGAATGGTTTTTAACAACTAATGACCCCCTCATGATTTCGATAACAATTTTGTAACATGTTTGGGTTTTACATACCTACCGAATTGATGTGATGTTGAGATTACTGTGCATGTCACACTGTTTTTATTCGTCCAATGAGAGATTAGCACTGTGGACTTAATGAAATTTTTATGTACTTAATATAAATAAGCTTCTAACTGTAGAATCTTGCATTTAAAACATTAGTGCTATGTTAAAAGTTCGGCAGAATCAGAAGATAATATTATACTTGTTTTAGTTTTTTTAACTAGGTAACAATTTGGTAATAATAATAATTAACATTTAGCATAGCATTAATGTTTTCTTTCTGTAAATATGTAAACTAGATGTAGAGCTTTAACTGTTGTGTAGGTTTGGATTAATATACTGTTCAATATTTATTTGCAAATTATGAGTTGGTTTTGTATGTATTCCAAACTACCATAGCTTTATTCTGGAAAATTTTATATATTTGTAAGCTAATATAAAAATTATATAAGAGCATCTTGATGATTTAACCATTGGGCTAAATATAATAGAATAAATAATTGATCATTTATTGTAAAACAAACATTCATGAAACTAAATAACACACTCAAAGTACTGCTTTCGTTAAAGAAGTTGGGTTTGATACCTATCGAAAGAAAATTACATTAACAATTTAAAATTAAAATATATTTGACTCGGTTACATGTACTAGCCGAAACTTTCGTCTATCGCCCCTCTCTTTAATAATGTTGAAGAGTCTTCAATATCAATTTCAATAAAAACATTTGAATAGTATCAACTCTTCGTGGCTATTTAAATATCCACAGCTTTAGATGAAGAAATAAATCGCGGGTTGGCTTCTGCTATTTAATACCAACCCTTTAATGTAAGAGTTAAGGCTAAGGATAATTTATATTTTATTTTAAAAAGTAACATGCATTTAGCAGTACCTTTCTTATGGCACATTAATGTTACAAATAGAGCTTCTTTTCTTTACACTGGTAAAGTGAGAAAAATAATATAAATTGAAAATGGTGTTTAATTACCAGAATCTTTAAATTATAATTATGAAAAAAAAATTGGTGCTTTTCAAACGAAATTTCATTATTATACATTCCATAATGTATTATTTAATCTCATGTAAACAGCGGTTATGGTTACTTTCGAAGTACCAAACTGTGAAATGCGATAAAAATTAAACATAATAAAATATCTAGTGGTTTTTGTGCATTTATGTAAACAATTTTAATGTAAAGAAAATTATGCGTATGTAGACCATTCCACACAAACTATTTTTTTAAGAATCTGTATTGTTTTTCAGTATCTCTTGTTAGTTCATTATATTATTTATTAAATGTCATATAACTGTAATTTATGTTTCTACCTTTTAATTTTAATCAGTATTTTATAGATGTTAAGACTGACACAAGATTATGTATTGAAATCACTAAGTATTAAATTATTATTCATTATTTTAAATGCGGTGGTGTTATAGGTAACTGATAGATAATTTATTCAGTTAATTTATTCGTATTCTTTGATCAAAGTAATAGCTTCACAGATTGATTGTCGCTTGTATCAGTAAGTAATCTGGATATTAACCCACAGACATTAATAATGTAACCAAATTTTTTTTATTTAAAACAATTTGAAAAATAAAGTTGTTAAACTTTAGTTATTAGTTTTGTTTGTTTACCCAATCTGACAGCTTAATTTCAAAACTTGTGGCTTTAACAACGTCACCTTTACAGTGGAATATTACCCTTCTCGCCGTTTTCGACTTACAATCAGCCAGGGCAGGATATATGTATTATAGTGCACAAGTAAGTTCTTGCGAATATTACATAAACTTATAGCAAAAGCAACATTTAGAGTGTTGACAATTTTATTGATATTAAAAGCATGTTTTCAAATTATAAGCCATTAGGTAATTTCTAATAAAAACTTATAAAGCCCTGATCATTTAGGTCTTTGGTAACTTGTACATACCACCCTGCAGTACTAACTGATGTGAACGCACTTTAGTATCAAGAAATTGTCTTAATTCCTGAAGACTACACTCAGTGCCAGGCGCCTGAGAAGCAAACATCTTAAGCATTTGATGTATTCGGTCCAGGGGTAGGGAATCCAAATTGGTCAACATTCCAACTATATAAGACCAGAAAACTTGCAGCTCCCCTTCCCTCTGGTCATGGGCAGACGCCATTACACTCTCAGTTTCATCATCTTCACAAATCATCTCTTGAACTTGGTTAGAGGCCACATTTGACTTACTGGCATCAGAGCCATCCACCAAGACATATGTGTCGGCACTTTTCTCAGAAATTAAACCCATTGACTGCCAATACGTAATTTTTCTACGCAATACAGTTACTGGCACTTTCATAACTTGGTGTAGTTCATCCAGAGTCCACTCTGGTTTGTTTTGAAAATGCATTATTAAGGTAGCGTTAAAGGGTGAAACCACCAATTCTAGTTTCTTTGTGCCTATTTCAATTTCAATATCCACATAACCCAAGTGTGGTTTCCAACTCAAGGTCCTGTTTCCTTTCAAGGCCTCATATGATTTAGTGTAAGCTTCTAAATGGGATTTAATTTCTTCAGGCAACTCTAAGCTTTCGTCTTTAAATGGAGGCCAAAACTGAGCAGACAGTATCAAGGCATTAGAATTGAAACTTTTATTTGAGGCTTCGAAAGTTTTATCTTGCTGTATTAATGCATTTATCCGTTTTGAGTCTGAAATATCTTTCAACATAACTTCACAGAAATGCAACTGTGATTCCCCAAATCTCAACTTAAGCAGTTCTAAATACCTTATTTCTTTATCAGTGTTTATCACACTCTGAGCTAACAGTCTGTCAGCCAATAGTGTCCTATACTCATTCACAAATAATTCCTTGCTTCCATACACATTTACAAGCATTGATATTATATCATTTGCTTTTCTATCATTGGAATTAACTTTTGGATCAGCATCTACAGGATCAGGATTCCATTCATCCCAAGCATCATCTTTATCGTTTTCTCCATCAGCTTCTGCAGCGAATTTTGCCAGTTCTTCAGCCAACTCACTGCCGGCACCATCTTCCGTGAGACTGCTGACTACACTACGTACTGTATCTTCTCTATTCCTCAGGTAACTTCGCACTGGCTTTGTCACTGTTTCCAATATTACACCAGAAGGATCAAGATGCCTCATTGCTCTTATAGTTGAAACATAAGCAGTCAATATATCAGTGGTGTTAACACCTGGATGCAATAGTCTTGTTTCAAGAGCTGTTTGCAGCCTCTTACATAAAGTAGACCTTAAGTCTGTCTTATCCAAACAAAGTTTTATGTCATCAATGGCAGGTTGTGAATCAGGATATTCAATGATTATGTTGAAAAGTTGTTCAATTCTGAGTTTGGTATAGCTGTGGTATAAGTAGTAACTCAGTTTTTTCTGAAATTGAGAAATGGCTGTTTGAATGTTTTTATCATCAGGAGGTGGCTTGGATGAACCTGCACAATATATTCTTGTCAGCCAAGACATAACTGTGGTATCCAACCAGTTCTCTAAGAAGCCTATATGGGAAACATCAAATGTACCATCACATAGTTTCTGGATGTGAGATTTAATTCTCAATTGGATAAAATTGGTCAGAACCTGGCCAGTCAATCTCTCTAGCAACTGTAATTCCATCAACTTTCTATTAGTATCATGGAATACTTTTACAATATAGGCACAATTACAGTCAGAGTACTCATTCCAGCAGCCTAAACACATCACATCTTCTCCCATATCAGAGTTCTCATATTCATTATCAAAGACATTGAAAGACATTTTGTAAAAATGGTTGATAATGATATGGTAGTCCAAAGGCAGTTGAGATAGTAAAGTAGCACGGATTAGCTGTTTGAAACCCATTATAACATCTTTCTCGCCAAATATGGGTTTGTTGTCACAACAGCTATTGTTCAGTATTGACAGCCTTCTTAACATTTCAGAGAAATTAGAAACACTCTCGTAAAGATCATTCACAGCAGACTTGAACAGTTGGAATCCTTTGATTTCTTCTTCTACTTTGGCGAACTTAGACCAAAACGACGGTGCAACATGTTGCCGTAGATATTTCTCTATGTGAACCAAAGTCAGATCCCTGATTTTGACCTGAATGCCCAGGCCAGTAATGATTTGCTGGATTTCATCGTACTCTGCGCTGGTGCAGTCACTAAATAAGGTATCATTTAATATCGGGAACGCATAATTTATTTTATTCCAGTAGACTTTCAATTCACTTGCTCTATTAGTCATTTTGAAACAATTACTAGATACCTAGTTTTGTATAGCGATGAAGTCCCTACAATAAATTAAATCAGAAATACTAACTAGTACTTCAATTTTTCATAAAAACAACGTTATTTATTTATGAAGTACTGAATGAAAATTCGTGCGATTGTATTTTTAACCAATTTTAACTGAAACTGACAACTGACAAACGACAGTGACACTGACACTGGGGGCGTTTGGGCGAAAAAAGCGTTTGCAAACGTTTGTAAACAAAATGGCGATTGTTAGCGCAAAATGGCGATTGTTTAGCGGTAACACAGTAAACTGACAGTTAGCAAACGCGTCCTGGGCGAAAACTGTACAGTTTGCGCTAACAATCGCCATTTTGTTTACAAACGTTTGCAAACGCTTTTTTCGCCCAAACGCCCCCATTGCCATTTGTTAGGACAGGCAAAGGGAGCTGAGCCCATACAGCCATTGTTTGTAATATATTTCTTCGATTCGTCTCATACTCATTCATGCATGACACACTGCCATTTTAGTTCAGAAATTATTGATGAATGTGGTCTAGTGATAGGTGATCTACAGAACTAACGGTTGCCGGTTCGAATCCCACTCGGGGCAAATGATCGTGTGACGAACATCGGCAGATAAACTCGAGAAATGGATAAAAGTATTGAAGTATGTCGTCAATTTGGGGCTGGGCAATATGTGTGTAGTGTTGGTCCAAAGAATTTATTTAATTCTAGTTTTTCCCCGTGGCTTAGCCCGAGTTTTCAAGACTCCTATTTATCCCATGGAACTATTCAATCAGGATTCTTTCACGTGAGTTGGCCCATACCCTGCATGTTTACCAAATTTTATCAAAATCTGTTCAATAGTTTCAGCGTGGTCGACGGATAAACTTACACTAGTAATATTAGAATGATTTATTTATTTAATAAAATTTAAGTAAAATAATTACAATTTTTCGCACCTTATTCATAGGTAGGTATTATAAATAATTTGTAAATGTTGATCCTGCCAATTAATATAACTTGCCATTAACCTCGCGAGGTTAATTAAATGTTCATTCAGGTGGGGGCAAACAAGGAGTAATATCAGACCTCAACTTCGTCAGAACCTGCTTTTGCTGGATAGATCCCATTCCTTTGGGATCAGGCAGAACTATGTGCATCTGTCTTAATAACAATAAATGTGCAAGGAAATAATTTTTAATGTCAAAAAAGAATGGTTTTTTAGGTATAATGAAACAAGAAACCTTTTGTACTTAATGTATTCTATTAGGGTGGTCAAAGTACGAGACAAGACAAAGTAAAATCAATGGGTTGTCAATGGAGCCTTATATCTATGCATTCTATTATTTATACAATAGAATTGTTCTTAAAAAAAAACTTAACCTAACACCGAAGAACTATATTTAAAATTGTGTTAGTGGACTGGTTCAGGTTGCTGTGTAAGGAGAAGGCCAAATCTCTTCTTAATGGTTATTCTCTGTCTCGAGTATTTATCTTCGGGTGAGAATCGAGCTGAAATAACAATAATTCATTAATAATTGTTATTCACATCAACTAGCATTTACTACCTCTAAAGGTTTTATATTATTTAAACCATTTATAACATGGTACAGCTTAAGCAATTATTGGAATTTCTCTCAAAAAATATGTAAAAAATATGTGAAGATGTGAACGTGAAGAATATAGATTTTGTAGTGCGTTTTAAAATAATTTACTCAAAAATTATACCTGGATGAGCAGATAACGTAGGTTTCCCAGTTGGATCAATGGCCTGAAAACAAAAGAGAGTATTAGTGAGGTTAGAAACATTTCTTTCGACGCAATTTTAGTTGAATGGTTAGTAGAATACATACCGCCAACGTATACTGCCTGTCTCCATTTTCATTTAAGAAGTATCTAAGATACATTATAGAGAGTTTTTGCAGAAAATTAATAAACAATAACAAGCTCACACGAGTCAAAACTTCAAGCACGTTTTTGTTTGAGCCGGACAATTTGTTATTTGACGTGTGGTGTCATTTTTGTGTGACGTTGTTGACGTTAGGATTTTTTTAGTGTTTTACGGCCCTGGGTAGCGCGCCCTTTTGAGCCACATATGTCGTTTTAAGGTGCTGTGAAAAATACCCCCCTTTTGGTATAATTACTTTACTCTATGAATAACCCTTAGATCATCCTAGGATTATTAATTAATTGTGGAATAATACTTTTAATCACCCATAATCTTATATATTACAAAGTTATTTTTATCACGAAGATATGGGTGAATAATACGTTTCTATTAAGGCTTTGAAGAGGGAGTTCTTGAAAAACAAATTTTTTGACGTATTAGTAAGTGTCAATGTCAAATCCTAATCGGAATTTGATGAAATTTGTTTGTTTTCGTGAGTTTGGGTTAATGAAGCGTATTTTAGGGAATTTTGTAAATCAAATACCTAAGATGGCTAATTTACCGCCCCGAAAAATCGCTTCTTCAAATAAGACATCCAAGCAAGATACCTCTCCACTTCAAATTCTTTTGCAAATGGGTTTTCCAAGACACCGGGCGTAAGTTTTATATTTTCTACTATTCAATCATAAATAAATAAGAAAGCATTTTGATAGCATTATGACTGGTTGGAGTGTTATTGTGAATAAAATAATAATAGTAAATAGGTTACGTATTGCTGTAGACAATTATATTTATGTGCGTTGTCTCAAGTCGTTATAAAATTTTCAGACTCAAAGCACTTTCAGCGACGGGTAATAGAAGTGTTCAGTTGGCATCAGACTGGTTGCTGACCCACGTGAACGACACTCACATTGATACGGATGAGCCCCGGGAGTATATTTTCTACGCCAGTCCTACTGGACCACTCCTGGCTCAATTGCTAAAGTTTTGGGAGAAGTCAAAAAAAGTCGCCGGTTGGAACGGAGCTCACAATTTTCCACCACATATTACACTTGTGTCATTTTTTAAGGTACACCATATTTCTTAAATTATTATAAAAATGTAATATCTTTATAATTGTAAAAGGCAAAATTTTAAATGACTATTATTTTGTATGGTTTTCATATTTGGTATTTTATGATTCAACCTCTTGCCTAGGCACCAGATGATACATCTCTTCAAATTGCTAAAGCAGTGAAGCATGTCGTTGAAAATGTTGGCGATCCCCCTAACTGCCCCCTTAAGTTGGAGCCGTACATTTCACACAACTTCATGGGCCTGTTTGTGTCTGAAGAGCATGCTGACTACCTCAAAAAGATAGCTGTCCAATATGTGAAGCTTGTGTCATCTGCATGTATGTATTTAATTTATTTATTAAATTTAAAGATTAACGTTTGGGTTGTACAGTATTTGTACTTGCCCATAAAATGCAGAATTTGAACATACATTGAAACTGAACTTAGAAAAAAATAATCATTTGTTTAAATTTTACAAAACTATTGACAGCTTTGAAATCATTTTACTGATCAATTTTTCATTTTCATTCAAAAATGGACAAGAAAATAATATTAAAATGTTTAAAATGATTATTGTGGTTGGTAAAGGGATTAGTTTATAAATGCATGGTGGGAAAACTAAGGCATAACTGAACCACTGGTTATTTCTTGTTCTCTAAAACCTTGAATATTTATCTTCTAACAATGTTTTAACAGTGGGTGTTACGGTCGATACTTACGAACATTTGGATGCGTTGGGAACTTGCTTTCCTTGGTGTGCCATGCCACAGGAGAAAACATATAAATGTAAGAGTAGCTGTTACTTCAAGTATTGTTATGTAAATACATTAATTGTATGTTATTATTTCATTTAATTGTTCATTTGTTTATCAGCATGTTGTAGGCTTGAGTGATGGTAGAAGATTGATGAGCATGCCCATGGCCTGTTTTTAAGGTAATTATTATTTGCTTTGCCTTTTTTTTAACAACTCTTTCAACTTCAACAAATTTATATCATTGATCTCTGTCTTGATTTTTAATACATTATAAAACAACATAATTTATACATAAGCATGTTTTTATGTCCAGTGTTCTTCATCTCGATGTTTTAGATGCTACAAATGGATGCTAAACTATACTGTTTTACTACATGATTTAGTTCATCTGATATTGTTGCTTTTTCTGAACCACTTTAATTTAAAATATTTCTCAACAAGCACAGGGATTGATTTTATTTTCATGTAAATCTTGGGGATAGAAAATATGTATATCATGCCCACCTAAATATTGATGTATTTTTTCCCAATGCTCAATTGTTGTCATCCCACACAAAATTTCGTCTTTTTGGTTCCTTTGTTATTATTTAGAAGATAAAATAAGAGAATAATAATGATGGAATGTCCCCTCCACCCTTTTGAAGTACTATAAATAAAAGAAGGACTTTTGTTGCACATCTTTTCTCTTGATGGATTTAGTACTTTGTGTAGGAACAAAGTATGCGGAACAAACGTGACCGAATTCAGGCGGCTGAATTAACGTTCCGTGGTGTTCTTAATATTTAATTATTTGACATGACACACTTTGAAATAGAAGATGACACTCTACGCCGAAATTACGTCTCTTAATTTTGTATAGAAAACGCATTGCCGCCGATGTTTGGTCGCGTAATATCAGCCTAGTGTGTGTTCCTTGACTTAAGGAGCGACTAAAGACTTATTATTTAACGGTACAGCTATAAACCTGGAGCCGCACGTAAAATCACTGCACATAACGCTGGCGTACCACTTCGACGTGGGCGCGTTCGATGCGCTGAAGGCTCTCGTGGAGGAGATGCAGCCGCTGGACCAGTCCAGCTGGGAGCTGCGACTCTACTCCAGGGATCCGCGCTTTGCTAAACATCAGGTCAGTAAAACAATCCCTACATATATTATCAATACGAAAGTTACTCTGTTTGTTACGCTTTCCCGCTAAAACCTCTCAACCGATTTTGATGAAATTAGGCACAGTCAATCTGTAGACGCTGAGAAAGTACATAGGCTTCCTTTTATTGCTAAAAAAGGGATCTGAAATCCACGCGGACGAAGTTGCGGGCGGCCGCTATCGCTAGTAGTTCATATACATACCCTGACTGTTGGGTTGGATAAAATAACATTTCAAGTACTATGTCAAAATATCTGTAAGGTTTTGTAACGGAACTAGCGCGAGCTGCCGCCTGCGATTCTGTCTGCGTGGATTTCGGTTTCCGCACACATGTGTTATACTATAGCTTAAAGTATTTCAGCAAGCAAGCAAACAAACTAACTCTTCAGCTTTATTATAATAGGATACAAAGAATAGATGAGGCGGCTCTTGTAAAGATTTGTATGATGGTTTGATGGCTATGCTATAAGATCACTGGATCTCAAGTTTCGTCTCGATTCCCGGGTCGAGCATACTTTTGGTTGTTCCGAACTCGGCTTGGTGGCAAGGGTTGCACTAGCCTTTGTTTTGCCGGTGCTACCCTAGGACAGGTATTTTCGGGGCCCCTGTAAGAACAAGGCTGCGGTCGATTTTTGTAAAGATACCATGCAGTGCGGCAATATAGACTGAATACTTTGCTTTATTTTTATTTGTATGGAAGCCTCTTACGGAAATGAATGTCACTGGGTGGTTAGCGATCACCGCAGCTGATTTCAAATCTCATAACTTCGTAGTTACTGACAGTAATAAACTATCTGTTATGAAGATTAAAATTGCATACAAAAATGTTAATGACCATGCGCCAATGATTGCTCTTAGCTGTCCTTTAGCATCGATTTTTTATTAAATGCAACACATTAGTATCTCTATGATTGTAAATTGAGTCTTTTCGTATATAGTTTTAGAACTTATACATTTATTCAATAAGTTTTCTTGGTCTCTATTTAAATATTTTTTATTGAATACATTTTTGCTAAGTGAAAACAACAAAAAACCTTTGTGATTAGAATCTTGAGATACATCTAAATATTAATGAGGCCAACGAATAAGGCGATCTATTTATCCATTCGGTTAATGGGCAACAAGCATAGATTTAAATCATTAGATTTGCCCTCGCCATCGACTTCGAAATTGGCACTAAAATATGAGCGACAGTCGCTTCTTAGAGCGAGACAGCACGTTGACAGTCACCCGTTTAAAGCAATGGTCAAATCTACCGATTTAAATATATGGTAAAAAGGTGTTTACCTGCGTCCGCGCAGGGTTGCGGAAGGGACCAATGGGTGGTCGAGAAACAGATAACATGGGGTGACGCAGCTGACGACACACAAAGCTACTCTTTATTCCGTACGGACGCGGTGATTTATATCTAAATTACCACTCGGTAGTTATCCAATGAACCGTCTAACTTATGGCTAATGACATGCCCAATTAGCTATCGTGTAATTAACAAGTGCTAGTTGTGATTCAAATTTAAGAAAAGTATATCTTACGAGCTGTGTAATGCCGATCTTAATGTGCAAAGGTGTGTATGAGAAAACATTGTATAATGCCACTTTTCTTTAGCATATCTCAGACGCAGAACCAGCTACATTCTTGTTATGGTGCTTGTTAAAATATATATGAACCAGGGGATTGAAAACAAGGTGACGATCCTCTTATTATGATGTCGCGCATTCATTCATGAATTTTCATTCATAGATATGATAAGAAGACGTAATCTATAGACGGACAAAGTACAATTCTTTGTATCTCTCTTCTTATCAATGTGTAGATTGATGTTTTTATTTGATCAGATGTTTTAAAATACGTTAATACTGCCCAATCTTTTTCATCTCTTTAATTTGATAAACTTGAATAGAGCTGGTGACAAGTTGCTCAGTACATACTGGAGTACATGACACTGGGCCTCCTGATTACAACTATTTTTGAATACATATTTAAATAAAACGTATGCATTTATGTAATATTTGGACTGACGATAGGGATATTCGAATTGATTGATTCTATTAGTAATAAGTGCAATGACAATTACATTGTATTTATTAACTATGCATATTTTTTGTCACTGGTAAAGATTCAAATAACTTTTCGATGGGTTTCGAAATAAATATTGTGAAGTAAGGGAAAATAGATCATAGTCAGCAGTACTTTTTCAAAGAAATATGCCTCATTCGTTTCACGTAGAGCCGGCCGGCCGGCGCATACTATTTTCCGTGAAAGTTTTTCTTTTTATTTAATGTTACATACCTAGGTGGTAGCCTTAATCAGTATTTGATTGATATCGATAAAGTTATTAATAAACTGATAGTGTTTTCTTTGTTGCAAATATTGACTTGCGTATTTGTCGATAGGTGCACAAAGTGACCCAAGGTTACGAGCCGAAGGCAAGCGACGAACTTGAACTAGTGCTCGGCGACTACGTGTACATCGAAGACAAAGAGTTCGACAGCTCGCCCGACGGCTGGGTCCACGGCACGTCCTGGCTCACGGGTACGCTCCCCGCCCCCTACTGGCCGCTCGGTGTACGTTACGCCTCTATATTATCACGCGCTTTCAGTCTACAACTATGACTCGTGCCATAAACTGTTTGCGTTTGTTGAACTTCAAATTTGGAGGTTAGTGTATTCATACTACATTGTTTGTCTCTTTCGGTCTCAGTTTTTTTTTTTGTAATGATCAGTACGGTGGTAAGACGCTGTCGCCAAGGTATGGTTTCAGAGCGGGTTATATTGTATAAGAGTTATTTATAGGACTAGTACTGTGCATACGTTGATACATATCTATCTGTTTGAATAATTTTACACTAGAGTAAATATAACCGGCTGTGCGTTGTTGTATGTATGTTCTAAACACTGAGTCTGTTATCATTCATTGCCATGTAATAGTATAAATATTAATGTTATTGTCAGGAAACTTAGATTTTTCTGAGAACTAGCATGTAATACGAGGTTTGATGAATATATTATTATTATAAGAAGAAACAAAACAAAGAAAAATAACTTTGGTATTTTTCAAAGCTGTATCAATTGATAAATAACTTTTACAGTTTAAGCAGAGAAAAGATGCGTAGCTTTGTTCTTAGCATTTGTAGTGGGTAAACTATACTTATTTAATGAATTTTTTCGTTACTCTGTTACTTTCGACCGGCTTATCGGTAATTAATTTATTATTGTTCGAGAATATTAAAAGCAGGAAAATTGTTTTATTTATTTGATTCGGTTCAGTTAATATTTAATTCATGATCTAGTTGCAGCTCTATCAAAACTTTAATTTATAAGCGGGAATGTTTTCTGCTTTTAAAGTAGCTTATCATTGAATGACTCGCTTCATTGTTGTGACCAAGACTGATTAGTCGCATAAAAGACTGATGTCATTTTGCTTGTCTACGTCAGTTTTATTATATTTAAAAAGTTTGTTAGCACATCGCGACACCGGCAGCTCACTTTTCTGGCCAATAGTGTGGTGTTGCGATTACTGGGATACTCAATATACTTACTTATTTTACTTAGATTCAGATTTTACTACCAGACAAATGGACCTTATAAAAATTTGGATTGCAGAACTATTGACTGGAGATTGATTTTAAAAGTATGCTAAGTGCTTATGTGGAAAGATTTGAATTATGGACCATAATTAACATAACATGATAAGTTCCTACTCGAATGGGTGGAAAGATTTAGTTCACAAAATTACCTTGATAACAATACACTTCAAGCGTTGGATAATACAGTCTTCACATTGAAAATTCGAATTTCTAAATAGTTTTTCAACTTTTTCTTTTATTCTTACGATTTCGTCGTTGCTGCCAGTGTCCAGACGGCCAGTAGTCAATGCTGACACGGTATATTGATTTGTTTTTGTGATTGCAGTTGTAGTCATAATCGCGAACGCTTTATCTAGTGCTAATCTGACTAATCAAAGCTTGTTGTTTTAGGAGTCTCCGGATATTTGCCGGCAGTGTTCACGCGGCGAACTGCGGAGTCTGACGCTTGGACGTTGCACAGGGCGATCTCACTTGGAAATAACAACAGTAAGAGAGTACAATTTTTTAAAATACTTCACAACATCACTAATATTATTTAGCGGACTCCGTGTCCGCTTGCGACCACTGTTGTTGTAACGCAGCCGAAACGTCAAGCAGTAAGTAGTATACATATACAACATAATTAATATCGC
Source organism: Nomophila noctuella (assembly GCA_958496325.1). Lineage (NCBI taxonomy): Eukaryota > Metazoa > Arthropoda > Insecta > Lepidoptera > Crambidae > Nomophila > Nomophila noctuella. The sequence continues at coordinate 9,862,732 of OY292499.1, read as the reverse complement.
GTTTAGTCCCGTTAAATAATATTAGTGATATAATGCAACTCGAAAGTCTAAAATCTTACTTCACAACATCACATACATTGATCTGACTCTGTTTTAAGTAGCTTAAGCACTTGTGTTAAAGACATCAGAATCAACAGTGGTATTACTATTGCAAATATACTTAAATAGATACATATAACACCCAAACCAGGACAAACAGACATGTTCATGCACACAAATGTTTGTCTTGTGTGGGAATCGAACCCGCGACCTCTTGTATAATAGGCAATATCTTGACCATTACACCAAGCGGGTCGACAAAATTTAAACTAGTGTTAACTCAGCAAAAAAGAAGTGAATTTAAAATAGCGGCTTGTACTTATAACAACGGTTCCAATGGTCAGCAAAACAGGGTTGTTAAATTATTCGAAATTTTCAGTATCATAATCTTGTTAATTTTTTATTGTTATTTATTAAATTGCAACTCGTATGATCTGGACAAAAAAGAGTAGGGGTGTAATATCATTAGTGTTAGCGCGTTGTATGTCTTACTTTTCGACCTTTTTTGTCTGCGTTGAGTCATCGTAAACATTGTTAAGGAGACATTATTTTTCACTCAAGTTTAAAGGTCGTGATCGAATATAAATCGAGCGCGTGACTATCCACCGAAATGTAGGGTATCATAGGTTATGGCCCTTTCATTTATTTGACTAAGTAGGTACACCTATTCTGTCTATCGCCCTTTATTTGTTCGTAAACAGATAATATACGCCGCTAGACTTTACTATTTAATATTCGAATATTGTTATTTGTACAAACATATCGTCTGTACTCATTCTTTTCTTTTTGAAAGCGATTCTAGATTTTTCACGGTTTTGAAAGTCCGTAATCTGTGATTTATCAAATGTTTCAATACTTTTTTAAACGTGAATGACTGTCAAAAAATAATCAACCCTTTATTATGTATATCAAAGTTACTTTTCTGCAAATAAGCAAGAATTAAGCAAATAAGTACATACGAACCCGGAGATAATGAAGTCATTTGTGATGAAAGTGGTGATGATGATGAGCGTGACATGTGTGATGATACTGACTCTTCTACTAGGCGCAGAGTCTCGTTCTGAGTCGGACTCGGCGACAGACGGCGAGATGGCGACGTACCCGCACGAGGACGCGGAGCAGCTGGGCCGCGCCATGTCCGAGGAGCACTTCCAGACCTGGGGCCGCTACTGGGACAAGGTGGAGGTCGAGCAGAGGAGCCAGAGCGTGCTGGGAGACATCAACGGTACGACTACCAAAAATCCGATATTCCAATAAGTATTCTTGGTGCTTATATGCACCAAGTCTGCCTATGGGTGTTACCACACCAATCGATCGATCGTCGATCGACGCCATCGCTCGACGTCGATCGATGTCGATCGACCGGTGTGGTAGCTTTAATTGATCGGCGCCATCGACGGAGACCAGTCGACTAAGCCATCGATCGATTGCCGATCGATGGCACCGGTCAACGTTGATCGATTGACGAAACAGCTCGATCGACGTGCTACCATCGATCGAATGCGTCGATCGATGATCGATCGATCGGTGTGGTAACACCCTATGACGGAAGCTATACATAAATTCAATATCCCATACTGTACCTGCGCCCTTTTGTTGTTGCGATTTGGTCTTTGTACAGCACGATTCACTGTAGATGACCAAAATGGTGGCCGTCTACACGATCTAACTAAGGGTACACGGCGTAGCTGAAGGGGGAGCCTCCGCTAAAGACGTCTTTTGCGTCTGGTCAACTTATCTGAACACTAACGATCATTACATTGGCTTTCCCGAAAGTCATAAAAAGAGATTTCGCAGTACCACACAATAATAGTTTCGTCACATCACATCGTTGTTGATACTTTACGCCTTACATCATAGTCTCTTACATTATATTGAACAACGATGCTTTGTTCAAGTTTGAAAAAGAACATTTATTCCTTATCTTTTCATGATTTCTTAATGGATTATTTATAGCCGTCTGAATATAATATTTACCATAGCTTGCGATTTTGATGTTCATATTAACTGATGTTTGAAGTGATAAAAATAAAACAATTAGAGAAAAATAATAAACATACTAAACTTGCTGTCGTTATGTCAATACTAAAAATGTCTTCGCATATATCTGTAGGTTTGTAATAGTTTAACTGTTTTTGATTCTATTTTTCTGGTTGTATTTTAGTCTTAAATTATGATAAAATATTGCCATTGACTATTTATTGCCTTCTTTTTTCAGATGGCGAATGGAAAAATTATTCATCCTATTCAGGAAACAATGGAACTTCTAATAGAAATAAGGTGAGGTTCACATGTAGTTCAAAAAATTTACTAAAAAATGCAATACTACATGTCAGATTAGGGTTGTCCATTGTCAAATAAGCGTTTTACTATTTTATACTTATTTTCATTTATACATATTCAAAAGTATTTCCATAAATGAATTCTACGTAAGAATGATGAGAAAGAGTGTTCTTTGTGTTTTAAAGCAAGATTAATTACAAGATTATTTTGAAGCACGGCAGGTCTTAAAAGAAATGTACATGTTAAATTCAATGTATCAAGTCTCTAGTTCGCCTGGTGAGTGGGACTATTCAACACAAAAATATTTTTTCAATTCGAACCAGTAGTTCCTGAGATTAGCGCGTTCAAACAAACAAACACTTCAGCTTCATGATATTAGTATAGATTATTATGTAATCATGTACATTGTACATACTCGTAGTATAGATTTAGTGTATAAAAATAAGTGTTTGTAAAATGGTAAAAAAATTATCTAAGATCAAAATCATGCTACATGATTATGCACAATTTTTATAAAGTGCATATTCATGCAGAATTTTGGTGATGTGCAAAATCATGCACAATCTCATGATTTTTTGACGACGGCTAGGACGATGACGCTTACCGCGACTTAATAGGGATTATCTTATCTCTATTAAAAGATAACACAACAGTTCTTGAATCATGCCTGGTTGAGTACAATACAGTTATCGCACAACACAACAATGGCCAGACGGATTGGTTATGAAAGTAAACAATAACATATGCCAGATTCGAACGTATGCATCGTATGTTAGGGTTCCTTTATTTGTGAATACATTAAGTACCTTTTATTAAAGTAAACTGATATTGTTATCGTTTATTTTACTAGTGGACTAGTGGATAAGTATTTAGGGTGACAGGGATTGACTCCCAGGGCGGCAATATTAATTGTATCGTGTTTTCTCACTCAGAATGCATTTCAAGGTACATAAAATACATTGATTTTCAAACATTAGTTACAGATATCATATATTTTCACTTTCATTAATCATCATCCTAGCGCTTATCCTGGTTGCATCCTTGGCTTATTGCCTCGTAGCACAGGAAACACTACGACTATATTACAATATTTCACTTTCTGCAACATGCGAGTAAAAGTTTGTAATGAATTTTGAAACTTTAATGGATTTCTGGTAATTTTTTTAAATGTACTTAGGTACACGTGGGATCAATTTCAAGTATGTAAATTCCAAGCTTTTGCTAGCGAGTGTATGTCTTTTAAAAACAATAATTGTCGTCTCCCAGGACCCCGAAGAGTCCGGCCGGCGATGGGTGTTCGCCCTGCGGCACGGCGAGCGCATCGACCTCACCTACGGCAACTGGGTCGACTTCTGCTTCGAGGACGAAGACACATTCGTCCGGAAGGACCTGAACATGCCGCTCACGCTTGGGAAAAGGTAAGTGACAGCTTTGTGGTTAAAATTACAGACTAAGTATGTATCTATAGTAATGATGTATATTAATAAAATGGGGTTACCTTAACTACTGAACTGGACTATATTCTACCATAATGAGCTAATTGCGTAATTTTTGTTATATTTGCCTTCTTTATAGCTGTAAAAAAAATCTTTGTGAGAATAGATCATCAGTGTTGTTGAAAGTAGTAATTGTGTTAGCGCACTCAATAACTTTGCAAGCACGTTGCAGAAAGCGTTAACCCGTTCGCCGCCATGTCGCGGTGTCGTGTCGTAAGTTGTCACGTGATGTGTGCGTAGGAGCGGCGCGAAGCTTCCCAATAACTTTGCTAGCGCAATGCAATGTTCTTATCGTTAACCTTTTCGTTGCCGGGTCATGTTTTGTCACGTGTTGTACGTGTGGCCAGGGCGGGCGGTCGCACGGCGTACGCGCGCGACACGCCGCTGACGCGCGTGGGGCGGCTGCAGGCGTGGCTGGTGGGCGAGGGGCTGCGGCTGAGCGGCGTGCGCCTGCGCCACGTGTACGCGTCCGCCGCGCTGCGCTGCGTCGAGACCGCGCACGAGATGCTCAAGGGTACGGTCACACTGAGATAAGTTTGCAGTTATTGCAGAGCTGAGTTAAGGAACCAAGTTGAATCCTGTGGGCATGAAGCCTGTAGCCAACCCGTCAGTTTCCTCTTCACTGTCGGCTTTTTAGTAGGTACTTGGGATCTCCTTCTGGGGCCCGGAAGGAGACCCCATTCTCCTGACAAAAATATTAGCACTAATTTCTCATACAAGATAAAGAACTTATTATCAAGCGAAATATGATTTACCAAGAAATAGAAAAATATGCTTTTTTTATAGGTTATCAGTCAGATCCAGACGTGAAGGTCCGGGTGGAGCCTGGATTATTCGAGTTCAAGTTATGGCACGTAGGAAAGGGAATAGGCCCGTTCATGACTCCAGAAGAACTACACAAGGCCGGTTACAACGTGGATTTAGAGTAAGTGATTGATTTTAAAGTAAAGATTTAATTTGTCCTTATTAGAATTTTAAATATTAACCCATTCAATGCCGTACCCACCCACGGCTGGGTAGAAGTTATAAGACGCGGTGGCGAATTCCATTACAATCACATTTCTTTCGCGTCAGAGTAAAGCCGTTACAATTTGGAAAGGCAGTCAATTGGTTAAATTTAAGTTATCAAAACATCGTTCCTAACATAACATTTGAAATAAAATGTTTTAAAATTTATATCAATTCCAGGTACAAACCATATGTTGATTTAGATGTGTCGTCATCGGAAACAATGCAGGAGTTCTATGACAGGAATGAGAAAGTAATGCAGTCAGCCCTAGCAGACACTCGAGAAGAAGGTATATAGTAAAATAAATAACTTTTAAAATTATCGAGGTGACAAAACTTCCGCATATTTTTTTCTAGAATAACGAGTATTGTAAGCATAGATTCACTATGAACCTTCTCCCCACTGGGGTAGGTTGACATCTAACTAGGACATTTGATTTATTTTTGTTGAAAAATGAGATAGACCTTGAACTAGCTTTTATAGATGACGATAAGGCTTATGATGGAAATGAGCTAGTCCAGGAGCTCGTTATCTCGGACCTTGGACTGGGACTGGGCGACAATGACGAACGGTTATTCTTTGATACACAGGAGGCAACGTGATGTTCGTGGGGCACGCGTCGACGCTGGAGATGACGGCGATCGCGCTGCAGCGGCTCAACCCGCCGGAGGAGGGCGAGGCGGGGGCGGAGGCGCGGGCGAAGGCGGCGGAGCCCTACCAGGTAAATATTTCACAAAAATAACAGTCGCATTGATTTAGCTCGGTGATAAGGAGACGGAGCACTCGTGTTTTAGTGGTATATATTAATTATTATCATGATCATAATCATTAGCCCGTTGACGTCTCCACTACTGGGACATGAGTTTTCCCTTAGAAATGATAGCGAGATCGGGCACCACGTAGAATATGGATTGATGGTTGAAACGGCTTCTAGCATGCAGGTAAGACTTAGCAGGCCTTTTGAAGCACCGAGATCCTCGAGATGAAAGCTTTCGGTCACCCATCCGATTAACGACCTTCACGAAAGTAGCCTCACCTCGACAATCGCGAACCGAGCTTGTTAACTACTCGGTCACCGACCTCCTATAGGTATAAGACTTTCGCGTTGCATTACTATATTGATATTATTTAAGGGGACTAAACTCCTGTTAAATAATATCAATATATATTCGCGTATAGTACCTATAGGTACTTAAATAGCTCATAGATCCACTTAACTCCAGGTCCGATCGTGCCTGATGCGCGTGCCGTACTGCGCGCTGGCGGCGCTGCGCGGGCGGCCGTGGCGCCTGGCCGCGCCGCCCATCCCGCCCGCGCTCAACTCCGCCTCCGGACGCTTCGACTGGAAGATGCTCCAGGACCTGTAAGCCTGAGTGGGTTTCCGATAGACCATCTGACGTGAGAAACTTGTCGAAGGAGTACTAACCCATTCGGCGATATAATTTGTACTTACCAATTAGCTAGGTGCGAGGCGGAGCCGCAAAAGCAGACTTCCTTTAAAAACGCCGATGGGCGTCTTCCGCACCTTATTCCTACACTAGCGGCCCGTCACGCGGTTTCACCCGCGTCCCGGGGGAACTACTTCCCGTACCGGGATAAAATATAGCCTATGTTACTCTGGGTGAATGTAGCTTTCCAACAGTGAAAGAATTATTCAAATCTGCCAAGTAGTTTCGGAGCCTATTCAATTCATACAAACAAACAAACAAACAAACAAAAATCAAACCTTTCCTCTTTATAATATTTGTATAGATAAAGAAGACGCCGTCTGCCGCGGAGAATGGGTTAACTACAGATTAAAAGTTGATTGTAAACACTGCCGAAGATTAAAAGGGACTAAACGCTTCGCTTTAAACCACGCGTGCTGGAACACAACCGAAACGTCAAGCATTAGTATACATGTCCTACATAATAAATATAGCGTTTAATCCCGTTTAATCCTTGTTGGTATTTATACAGAAATTTGACAGTTCAACCTCGAGTAGTCGACGTTTGCCTCTGAGATACCTTGGACCGGTATAACGATTTGACGGCATTGTACTATATTTTTGGGAAAGTGCATTCGGGCGTTTTTGCGATTTTTGCCAACAAACATTCCCAAAGATCACGCGTTTAAAACAAATAAGTATTATGACCTAACCAACGAAATGACTAAAAATGGTTATATAGCACGGTTGTATGCTGTGGAAGTGGGTGCGAGAGGTATACCAGCGAAATCTCTCTACAACCTACTGAAGGACTTAGGATTACCAAGATCTAATATTAGCTCGTTACTGGAAAGAGCAACTAAAGCTGCTTTACTCGGCTCATACCAAATATGGTTGGGAAGGGAGAGGAATGTCATCGGTGGAGGTGATCGTTAGTATACTATAAAGGGGCCCCTTAAACCTACACGCTGGGTCGCAAGTCCCAGGCGCCGACTGACATTCCTCTCTGTTCCACGCGATGGACCCGGCACCCGCACGGAGAATCCATGGATAGCTAAGAAGTTCGTCTCAACAAATGATACAACCACGATTATTACAAAGATGATGCTATGGGAGCTCGAGTATTATAAATATTAATTGTCATAATTGACTTAAATTTCATGATACAAAAGTCGTAATGCCGCTAGAACATGCGAATGGGTGATTTTAATTTTAAATAGGTATGTTAAATACCTACTTTACATTAGGCTTAGTTTACTTATTTTTTACCTATTAGACATTCACAGTACATTTTGGCAGAACTTTAAATGCAGCTGAACACTAGCTAAACCTATGTGTATATTTAAAATCAGAAGATGCTTTTCCTTATATAAAAGGTTGTGTTATAACCTCGGTTTAAAGTGATTATGCATAGGAATATATTCGTATATTCAATATATTGTGTCATTATAGTGTAATGTATCAAGAAATAGGCATTTGTAAATAAAATATAATCGAAAAGAACAAGTAGAAGTAGTTTGAATCGTTTATAAGGATACCATGTATTAATTGTGATCAAATAAAATATTCTTAGTTTCTCATTTTTTAGGGTTCCGTATTAACATCTAGGATATTTTACAATGACTATAGAATGCAACATGCATTGTTAAACATACAGTGAAAATATTAAATCACGGCAAAAATAATTGTTTCTAATTTTTGTCGTGATTTAAAGAATCTCTGGCATTTTAAGTAATAAGGGATAAGGTCACGTCACGATATCCCATGAGATGGAATTTTAGCTAGCATAATAGTTAACCACATTTCATATTTTATGAATATCAATTTTGATATTGATTAAAAATCCTTAGTGTGCCCCAAGTATTCGATTTAAACTGCTTGAGCTTGACCAATATTCATTTGAGACAATTACGTGATGTTCATTAAGGGCGAAATTTAAATAAAATGTGTAGATAACTAATGATCTCCAAATATAAGGGCGCACATAACTATGTGATGAATCTAAATGGGCAAGTTTCATTACAATTCTGTGATATATATAATGTTCACGTGAATATTTTCCTTTTGAAAAATGCTTCCTAAAATGAAACTATACTGGTACTCTCATCAAATATTTTATTTAGAATTAGATTCCTTGCCTTATTGTAAATCTGTGAACATTTCTTATAGTATTTTGATAAATAAATGGATATAAATGTACTTAATTCATGTTTTATTTTACTGGCAAACTTAAAAGAATTGTGTTCTCAGGTGCTGGAGCCATAGCTGATATATTCTGTCGCCAGCTTTGTTGTAAACGTCACGCCTATATATATATTTATTAGCACGGATGATGACATGCAAAAGAGGAGCCAACCACAACGCAACGAAAACGGATGGAGTACCAAAGTGGTACCCTATCCGTTGGCATCGCCGCACCGGCCCGCAAGATACTTCACGATTCTTTTGAAGGAATTCATGTTATAGGATGGAGGAGGCAAGCACGCTGGCAACACATGCGCATCGCTCAATAGTTGTGGAAAGGAATTAATGGCCACGGTAAATGGACAGCCTATTTGAGTAAGGACCGACTTACTTTTCTTTCTGCCAGAAAGTAAATTTTACTACATTTTGTGATCTTCATGCTACAAATGGTTAAAGCACAGCGAATGCGCTTTTTATAAATTAAGATTCCCCAAATAATTTTATCACATTTTGCTACATGAAGTCTTGAAAAACATAATTTAATATTTGTGCACTAACATAAAATAAGTCTCACAGCATGCATATGTAGATTGTTAAATTATACAACACCACATCCATAATGTTACAAGCATTTATTTACAACCAAAATGCAACATACATACATACATACATGATTTTGATATGACTAGTAATCATTTAATAAATATATTTAATTTTAATCATGTAATAAGTAAATAGACAATATGTTATAAAAATGCAATAAATACATAATCCATAAATTGAAATGCTTTGCTCCTTAACAAACACAACAACAACATCAACAAAGGCACTTCCCTACTTGTGAGCGTCTTCCATTGGCACTTAGACTTTTCATAAAAGATGAACCATAACATTCATGTCCAACGACAGACAGAGATCAGTCAGGCAAAAGTTCTTAGTTAAGTACTTCTTTTTCACTTACTCTCTCACTCTTTGAATCACTCATTTTTTCTGCAACAACTTCTTCCACTATTCTTTGGATCATTAGTCTGTCTTCTGCTTTAATATCTTCAGGTTTAGTCTTATCATCGTATATTTTGCGATCTATCAGTCTAGATATAACTTCTTCCACTATGATATCAATATTATGGTTAGTATGATTTTCATCTTTACTGTTGATCAAATCTTCTATTGACTCTAATGGATTTGATTCATATTCTTGATCGTCATGACTAAATAATTCTGGTTTTGTTTTAATTTCAGGATTTTCGACATCAATTTCACTGTCAGAAGTACTTTCTTCTCTTCCGTTGGATTCTGGGATAATCTCTATATCATCGTTTCCTGTGATATCCTCTATTTCATCGTTTTCTGGGATGTCACCCCTGCCATCAATTTCGTTGTTTACAACTACATTAGACACTACATTTTCAGAAAATTCGTCTGCGATATGTTTGTGGCGTTTCATTATTTCTTTCAACTTTTCTTTAGCAGAAGCAACAACTTCTTTTCGAGTTTCTGACTTTATTTTAGCTATAGCTTTCTTTTTCCTCTCCCTTCTTAAACTTTTCAGATCATTGATAGCCAGTTTTGCCGAGGTAAGTTGTTCCTCTTTATCTACATCAACGTCATTATCCTCTAGATCAATTACAGTATTCTTATCGATATTTAAAACTTCTTCATCAATCTTATCTGTTACATCCAAATATTTGTCATTATTACTAATTTCCAATTGTTCCTCAACTTGTTCCAAATCAACAGTTGTTTGGGGCTCTTTAATTTCTTCATCATCATTAATTTCATTAACTGCTGCTTCCTCTTTAGACAAATCATTTGACTCAGTGCTCTCATAATTGACTGACATATCGATCATTTTCCCATACTGACGTTCACGGAAGTCTTTTCTTTCCAAAATAAAAATAGCAGGTTTTGTTTTGATACGCACTGGAGGCATTAGTTTATAATTCATGGCCACTTGCGAAAATGTTTCAATACTATCTAAAATGACGTGTGTATGAGTAAAAGCTTTTAGGTTTGGGGAGTATTTACTTTTAGCTTCGAGGAGAAGATGCGTGTACTCCTGAAGTTGTTCTGTTTGTAGAGACTCGTTTTTGCTGTATATCCAATCATCTTGGACTTGGGTAAACCTGGTTACACCAGTTTGAGCTGCAAGGTTGCTGATATGTACATGGACGAATGGTTCGTTTTTAAGAAGTTTGTGGAATCTGTAAAGTGAGATAATTGTTTATTGAATGAGAATAGATGGTTCAAATAGGCAACCAAAGTAATCTGTAACACATTTTTTTTAATATAATAATAATACCTCGTAATTGCGACTCCACCAGGGTAATTAGTCATGGCAACCAAAACAAACGCTAAGGACATTATAACATTGCCAATTATAATAATGATGATTCCCCAAAATAGTAACTCGTAAATTGGTGCTTTGCTCCGTCTTATAAATCTGCAAACATACAACATTTAATGATCATTTACAATGCAAATGGATTTTGTTATTTACTTTTAGTACATCATCAAATTAATGCAAAAACATAAGGTGATGTTTAAAACATATTGATACATATCAAATGTCGCGTTAATTACATTATTTACATACTTTTGTTGGGGATGTTGAATTTTTTTTGGACTTTTGGAGATTAAAGCATGCATTGTCCTAACCAAACTGAGAAACCTACACAAAGTGTTGGTGTTCCCTGCGGTGTTCGAACCCACATCCTCCGCGGTTTTTTAGCCCAGCGCTCTAACCACTTCACAAAGGAGGCAGTTAAATTATATCTTGATTATGCCCGAATAATATTCAACAACCTCTTAACCCCCTTTCTTCAATCACAGTTATAACTAACTTACATATACGAGCACGCAGCGGCCGACGCGACATTGAGCAGCGGGAACACATATATTATGAACCGGAGTTCTTTATGCGGCAGGAAGGAGTATAGCACGATGTAGACGAGCGCCGGCGCGACCAGCTGCACGAGCCGCCGGTCCAGGTACACCCCCACAGGGATGAGGACCAGGCTCGGGCCCAGCCCGCGGGGTAGCGCAGAGTAGAAGTACCAGAGGAATGGTGACGTCTGGTGTTGTGTTAAGGATTTTTTTTTTCAGAAATCGTATGTTGCATAAAAAGTAGATTTCATTTTAAAACTGTATCATTAGATAGTTCAATAGATCTTTAATAATAAGATAATATAAGTTTTATTTAGACATTTTTCAATTTCTATTTTTGTATAAATATTGTTATATTTGGTGTTCATAGTTTGTGTCTGCATTCAGTGCCGGTTTTAAATCTACCAGCGCCTTGGGCGAGATTTCGACGGCGCCTTCGACGACTTTGTTAACTTCGCACTATAAAAAAAGAGGTCGCGGATGGCACTTCTTTTATCCGGCGCCCTGGGCCATTGCCAAACCGCGCCCTACCCACAACCCGCATCTGTCTGCGTGTCTTTGTAAATTATTTAGAAACAAATATTATCCAATCATCAGTAAAAACCAGTTCTTTTCTTACTGTATTTGCAGTTTCATTTTTGTAATAAAGCTTTGATATTATTGTTTATTGTAAGTCATAAAAGGATACACCCCAATTGGAACTCTTGTTTAGGATAGTGTTGTACCAAAACACTTCTGCCTCTGGCCACAACAGACGGCCCCAGAACACGGAATCCACCAGCACTGTAGTTGCTACCAGAGCTGCTCCAGCTGGTAAGACTATTTTGAAAAGCCTGAAATTTAATGATGTTAGTTTAATGAAATTAAATCTAATACTAGTCACACAACAAGGATGATTTGAAGGAAAGAAAATATTAGAAAACAAGCCCAGTGATGGGAAATCCCCATCTCTATACTATTGTATAAAGCTGAAGAGTTTGTATGTTTGTTTGTTTGTTTGTTTGAACGCGCTAATTTCAGAAACTACGGATCGGATTTGAAAAAATATTTTTGTGTTGGATAGTCTATTTGACGTGGAAGGCTTTAGGCTATTGGAAATCGAAATCGACGCGGAAGGAGTCGCGGACGGCCACTAGTGACAATATATAAGGAGCAAATTAAATAATAATACTAAAATTACTTACGTTTTAAAATCTATTTTCTTAAAGTAAAGGTCCATAATAAGAAACAAGCCAAAAAGCATGGCCAGTTCCGCTCTGAAAATTACAATTGCAGCACCAGCAGATATTAGGAATTGTTTGTGTTTTCCCGAGAACCATCCTTCAAACGCTAAAAGCACTGTTAAAATAGCAAACATTAAATTTAATATTCTCATTGATTTGATTAACATCATAGAATATAGAAAAAAATTGTGACAATGTTTTCTTACTAAAATATTGAATAAATTCATACACAATCATGAATTATTTATACATTGTGTCAAAGTGCTAGCTAGTATGCACGTTCAAAAGAATTACTATGTACATCAAATTTAAAAATAAACATCTTTGACTTTGATTGAAAACACACAAGTAGATACTTACCAAGCGGTAATACCATTATGTTGGGAAGAGGGCGACTCATGTAAAACATGAAGTGGTATTGGGTAACTGTTATTAAGGAGAACCACCAGGCAAAAGTGTTGCCGAACTGTTTCTGTAACGCGCTCCGAAGCCGACTCCATGAAGCTATTACAGTGAGAGCTAATGTCAAGCGAACTGAAACAAAAATAAATATTATTTACGTTAGTACAGAACAAAATTTGATAGAAATAAAATTAAATTCAAACTACATTAAAAAAACTTACCAACATATTGCATCCAAAATTTGTTTATCCCCGCAATATACATCATCCCGCCGATTGGCGCCGAAAGGATCGAAACAACAAGGGGGCCAATGAAAGTCCGTGGCACCACTCCCGGGAATTCATTGTGGTCATACTGGAATTGAGAAGAATATTCAACATCATACATACAACTTATGATTCCAAAATTAGATTTTTGATACGCACCTGTGTTAGGTTATGACGATGATACAAAATATCATGTGAAGCTTGGATATTGAAGCTTTCCTCAACTTTTGTGAAGGGACATAATAAAACATGTAAACTGGCGATAATATAAAGTAATTGAACCATTTCTCTTGTCTTATATTTAATTGAACTCAACCCATAGCTCGTAGTTTTGATATGTCATTATGATGACATTTAGGTGAAATCAGCTGCTACTTTTTTTTTATAGTTTCTGAACGGAACTTCTAGCATGAAATCTTTATAGAAAGAAAATGAAACAATTTATTCTTTTAAAAGTTTGCTCATTACAAACACAAGAAATATTGACCTTTATCCGTATCTTTGTGATATTTTCATTGTTTTTTTAGATTTAAAATGAATTTAACATTTACTATCAAATTAATATTGTTACACTAATAAAACGCAGTTTTGACAACAATCGTCAACAATGGTGGAACGGATTCTGTGACTGACATTTTTGGGCAGTGTTCGTTTCTGATACGAAAAATATCAATAATGATCAATATTTCACTTGAAATAGTAAATGCGATAATATTACTATAATATTTCGCCTATACTTAACATAAAACAATAAGAATGTGTGATGTTTGTTCAGAATTTTCGCAGCTTTTATTGAATTGTAAGTTACATTGTTTCGAAATTTTACAAATCACTTTACTTTTCAATAGTTTATTTCTAATTTCTTTAAAATGACGAGTGTTTATTGTGCTGGACTTCTTGTGAGTGATGAATTTTGTTATTGTTTGTAGGTGAAGCAAGATTGACCGACGATGTATCCCAATACCCTACTATTAGCCAATCTGAATTAGAAACAGTGCTGAATTACATTCTTGCATGGCCTCAAAGGTAACGTTTATCAATGAATTTAAGCCTTTTTGGTATATATTAGTTTCAATTGAGCTGAAAATCACAACAAATATCCTTAATTTCAATGGTAACATCAAGTTATGCATTGACCTATTGGTTTACACTTATCTTTGTTATTTGTTTGATTTTCATCTAAGCAACTAGCAGCTGACAACATTATTTTAACTAATGCTAGTCAAATTCCCTTACTTTCTTGTATTTTTGTGTAATCTAATAATATTTTCTGTTTTTAGACAATGCATGTGCTGCTATAGGGATGTGAAAAATTTTGAGAGATTTTATTTAGTGGTGCAGAGTATATTGTGTTTATCAGTATGTCAACTGAAGCAGCTAAAAGATGAACTTGTGGAAGCAGCTAAAACACCCACCGTGGATGAGACTGATGAGAAATGTAAATCACCAGATGTAACAGCTACTAAGAATGATGAAAAAGGTAGTGAGCAGGAAGAAAGTAACACAGAAAATGAAACGCCTTCACCGGAAACCTCAACTGAACCAACAGAGGACACAGGCAAAGACAAACCATCAACTCCCAATGATGACTCTGAAGTGTGGCCGATGGCACAAAAAGAAAAGCTCATGCACATTGTTTCAAAGATATTTCTTCTCAACTTCCCCCTTTACTTAGCCTGTAAACATTCTGCTTTGAGCCGTTTAGATGACCTCTCTGCTCAAGAAATTTCAAATTTAAGTTCATACTGTGACTTGCATGATACTGAGATACCAGCATACTTGCTACGCAATGTGAGTCTGTTCTGCAAGTTGGGAGGAGTGTGTGCTATGACATCTGTGTTTGAGCAAGCAACACCGGCCACGCTGCCGCTGTCTATGGCGCATGCTATTGTGGCTGCAGTGGGGAATCTTAAGCTTTGGTTGAACTTTAGAGCAGTAGCACAGCTGTTTATGCCTTTGAGGAGCAAAATTTTAAAGTACATGTGCAACTTGGAGGATAAAGACTTGAGGGTGCCAGCTGTTAAATCAATGGCAGGTTAGTAAATGAAACGTTTTCATGTTAAGTTTTTTAAAAGTTCAATTTACCTACTTCCAATACTTTCTTAGAATATTGACATAGTAATTGATATTGACATGACTTAATAAAATCCAGTGTGGGAAAATTAATTCTGACATTTATTTATGTCGAAGTATATATGGCCTTGGCAATTTAGAAGAGATCTTTTCCTCCATATGTAAAAGATAATTTTAAAAATATAGTTATGAACAGATTCCAGCTTTTTGATCGACTTGTATTAATAGTTCGTAACTCATATCTTCAATAATAATTTAATATCAAAACACTGCAACTACAATACACATCCCTCCCCAGACTTCATGTGGGGAGCGGCGAAGGAGCCTCTCGACGCGCCTCTCGCCTTCGACGCGGACGGTCTCGCGCTCGCGTTCAAGTACTTCAACAGCAGCACGCTGACGATGCGGCTGGCGGGCGTGGCGCAGATCAACGCGCACATCGCCGCGCACAACGAGCTGTGCGCCGGGGAGCCGGCTGCTGACGCAGAACTCGCCGGGCAACAGCTCGCTACGTGGCTGACGTACAACAACATCATTGAACATCTGTTTGGACCTAATTTGCATGTTGAGGTATGTGAATGGAGATAATTAGAAAGCTACTTTAACCCGTTGACATTTTCGGGCGGTTTGCGATTACGGAACAACAGGGTGTTCATAAAGCAATCGCTACTATTTAGGCAGGCTGTCGAACTGCCATCGCCACAGGCATTTCGAATTTTTGAGGCTCTTTTTTTGTGGGAATGTGTGGCGAAGCGAATGTCACGTATTTAAGCCAAAACCCGATTGGTTGATTTCCACACATCTCAACTCCACTCGCACATATCAGCGTAGTGCACCATTTGCAATGGCTACTCTTAATCGAAATACGTACTGATCGTCGGTAAAACGGTGTTACAGCTCTTAAATACATTGCTATGAAATACAAAAATCCTGATGTTTGGATCTACAGTAAAACTTGATTGAAACTTTCATACTTGATATTGTACATTGTACTGACTGACGCGTGTCCCCGGCAGGTGATAAAGCAGTCGCACATGATCCTCAAGTTCCTGGCGGTGGAGTCGCGCGTGACGGCGGAGCACGTGGAGCTGGTGTGGGCGGCGGCGCAGCTGAAGCACTGCGGCCGGCAGGTGTACGACCTGCTGCCCGGCTTCATCCGCGCGCTCGCGCCCAAGCCGTGCGCGCATCTGTACAGCCTGCTGTGCGCGCTGCCGCCTAAGGAGCATACTGAGCAGGTATTAGCTGTGATAGCAAATGTTGCTTTTATTGATTATTTGTTTGAGACAATTGTTCTCAAAGTGCCACTTTGATTGTAGTATAAGTTAGTGTCGGCTAAGATTTCTATGTGAAATGGAGAGAGTTAGTCCATTCTAAGTCTAAATAAAAACAAGACTATTATTATAATAGATGACCTCACATTAAATTATCAATGTTTACTAACTTAAATGTGGTCCAATGTATATCATAGGAAAACTTCTGGTAGTTTCCGTACATCTTTGTGAGCTTAACAAATTCTTCCTTGAAATGAATGAAACCAATCAAATTTAACGCCTCAATGGCCTAGTGGTTTAAGTACCGAGCCGTGATCTCGAGGTTCGATTCCCGGGTCGGGCAAAATTTGTGTAGATTTGTCTGATCACAGCCCAAGTTTCTGATCACCAAACCGCAAGCGTGGTGATTAAGCCAAAACCAATTTAAGTAACAAAAACTGGATTTCAAATGATGGAGGTCTTTGCTTTGGTAGTGGGACATTAGGCTGTTACAATAAAACTTTCCATAATTTGTACAAAATATCCGAACCGTTCGCCGCGGCGGATGGCGAATAGATCTAGCTAGTTCGTCACTTAAGTCTTTTCGTTTGTCGCGCAGAGCCTGTACCTAGCATCAGCGCTGATGCGCGCGATGTGGTCGCGCGGCAGCTGCGGCGGGGCGGGAGCACGGGCAGGCACGCCGCCGGCGCTGGGCGCGCTGGCGGGGCTGGGCGCCGCGCCCGCGCCCGCGCCCGCGCCGCCGCCGCACCACAAGCCCGCGCCGCCCTGCAAGCCGCACCACAACTCCTCCTCCGAGGCTAGCGTCAGCATGGACCAGACTAACTCCGATGACGATCCCGTGAGTATAACATTATTTTGTCCCGGCCCGTTGTGCCCCTTGTGCAGTGACGGAGTAAGACAACTTGATGTCCTAAGCAATCCATGCCTGTGGGCCCCCCATTCGTGTGTTAACTAGAATTTTGTGCTTTTTGGTAGCTTCTGGCCCCCCCAGACGTGATACTCTAGGCAATTGCTTAATTTGATTTAGGGTTAATCCATCACTGCCCTTGTGGTAACGATGTGTTGTCGCTACTTTGTGACAGGGTTGATCCACATAATAAGACGAGTGGTCGGTGTGGTATCAACATCTTTATTAATTACTCTACAGCTTACAGACTAATGAGTCTACAAGGGTTTAGAAGAGTAATACCTTCATGTATAGGGAAGATATCTTATTAAGATTAATACGTGATTTTACTTTATCTTATGCATCACACCCTGTTGAGTGATGACCCGGAACAAGCATAACTATAAATGGATTAAAAAGACTAATAGATGAAGACTTCCTTGTGCAGTTTTTTGTCATATAAACATTTATAGGTCACACTCACACATGATTATTTTGTTACATTATTGTAATATTCTTTACCAGTGCGAGGAACTAAGCACATCAGGCGAAGAAGCCGGACCGACACCGCGCAAGCAGAGCAAACACCAACGCGAACTGACTGGTAAATAAATTATTTTCTTATTTTTATCTGTTACATAATAATAAATAATTTATTTAAACGGTAACATCTATCTCTACAGCTGAACAAGAATGGCTGCGTGAAGGCGAAGAACTATCGAAAAAGGAATGTTCCGCTCTGAAATCTTGCCAGAAGTGAGTATAATTTCATTATAATGTTGATATATGATATTGTCTTACGTGTATACAAAGTGGTCATGTAAAAATCGAACGTCTACAGTGCTTCGATGTGGTCGCGAAGAACGATACGACCGCAATTTAGTGCTATGCCATTGTTAAAAACGGACCCACTATTAACCTTTTGCATGCAAGTGTTAAGGCTAACATAAGAAACTATTATCAACACTATTATTATAAAGTGGAAAGATTTGTATTTTTGTATGTAACAAATAAACTCAAAAACTACTGGACCGATTCCAAAAATTATTTCACCCTGAGTAACTTAGGCTATATTTTATCCCGGTACGGGAAGTAGTTCCCTCGGGACGCGGGTGTAACCGCGTGACGACCGCTAGTGTCTTAGGGCGTGTTACCACACCAATCGATCGATCGTCGAACGACGCCGTCGATCGATGGTAGAATGGAATAGTCGACGTTGATCGATAGTTTCTACCAGACCGATCGACGGTCGCTCGACTGCATCGATCGATGGTAGAATGGAATAGTTGACGTCGATCGAGCTATAATTATATTTGTTAACGGGACTAAACATTTTAGTAATGCAACGCGTAAGTCTAAAATCTCATATTACAAGTCGATTGAGCTGTTTCACCAATTGATCAACGTCGACCGGTGCCATCGATCACCAATCGATCGATTGGTTAGTCGAATGTTGTCCGTCGATGGCGTTGATCAATTAAAGCTACCACACCAGTCGATCAACATCGACCGATTCGATCGATTGGTGTGGTAACACCCTTAGAACTTTAAAAAAATATTTGCGCTTGGAAAAAAATATTTTTCCACGCGCCATCAGGGCTTGGAATGCCCTTACGGCTCACGTGTTTCCTTCCTCGTATGATCCTGGGCTTTTTAGGCGGGGCGTGAAACGGCATCTTTGCAGGCCTTCAGGGTAATAAGGGTGACTGGCTCAATGAGTACTATGTGCCTTTGAGCCAGTCAACCTTATATCTGGACCTTACTTCCCGCTTACCGACAAGTGGAGTAAGGTCAGCCTGAATGTATTTATAATAAAAAAAAAATACTAAATAAATCTCGTTATCTCCTTTTAGGCGCGTGAAGCGCGCAGGCAGCAGCGGCAGCGCGAGCAGCGGCGCGGAGGAGCTGCTGCGCCCGCGCAAGAAGAAGCTGTACAAGAAGCGCCACAAGCCCGGCAAGACCAGGCATTTCCGTGAGTGCATGGTCCATACGATTGCTTTTGTTGCATCATACGACATACCAACATTACATTACAAAACGAAACACTTAATTATATCTTGTTCGTGTTATAAGAGCGAATGTTTGGGTTTCGTTTTTATACAGGGTGGAATTTTGAAATGGGTTTTCAAGGGCAGGGCAAGAAAAGTTTGTCAGGCAACCATCCATAACTTTTTGAGATGATTTGATCTGAATTTACAGATTTTGAAAAAAATTTACAGTAAGCAAAGAAAATGCTGAAATAGGAAACATTTTTTTTCATGCCAATGGATCCTGTTTCTTGTAAGGATGAAATGACTCTCTGGGACCATTTGAGGTGTTTGAGTACTAGAAATGTCAGGAATCGCAAAAAAAATTACCATACCTTTTGTACTGAAAATAGCATTCGATCCTGTTTCATGTATGGATCAGACGACTCTATGAGATCATTTAAGGATTGAGGCCAAGTAAGGGATTGCATAGTGACTATGTTTTGAAGAGCAGTTGAGATAACAGAAGCCCGCGACATACTGATAGAAACGCCGCCGGTAACTCTAGCTAACACAGGTCAAATACGAAATACAATACTAAAATGGTAGTATTTTAAATATTTATGTCTAATTCCAACCTATGTTTTATGAACCATAATTTTATGTGTCTGGTAAGATATTCAATGTAATGATAAATATGTAATTTGTATAAAAAAATGACGTTTTGTCTAGTAGCTAGTCAACTGAAGGCGACGGACCTGGCAGAGTCCGTTTCGGAGGTCGAGGAGGAAACGTCGGGCAGCGACACCGGCCCTTGCCAGATCTTGTGCGACAACGTCGATGCGAGGTAAGTTCTAGATATATCTATAGAAATATAAAAATAAGCTGAAGAGTTTGTTTGTTTGAACGCGCTAATCTCAGGAATTACTGGTTCGATTGGAAAATTCTTACTGTGTTGGGTCATACTGTGAAGGCATTAAGTTAAAATATAACACTATGTGTGTGGAAACCAAAATTCACGCGTACGGAATTGCGGGCGGCCGCTAGTGTCTCAGTATACTGCAGTCACCAAACAGCTTGCCCAGCTTAGTAACTTGCCTTAGAAAGCACGTTAAGCAAGTCGTTTGGTCCTGCGTCTGATCTCTCTACGGTCGTGTCAGACTGCTGTCGCACCGAATTATGAGAGTGACGGAATAGGTAGTGCACCTGTGCTTGCGCACGCGCTTTTGCACTATAATATATCCTGCGTACTTGGCTTATCTTAAGATTGGCCGCCGTGGCCGAATCGGCTAGGCGGGTATTACATGTATATTAACTCGTAACAAGAGCACCGCACTTAAATTTTAATGATATTAACTCGTGCCCCCCTCATCAGAAGGCTGATGGAGCTCCGGCTGATGGAGAGCTACAAGCGTCGCGGTGGCGACGGCGAGGAGGAGGAGGGCAGCGCGTCCTCCGCCATCTCGCCGCACTCGCACCCGCATCTAGCGGACCTGGACGAGGACGACTCGGCCTGCGAGGAGGAGCTGGCACGACTCGCTGCTCAGGTACACTGTTTCACCATCATGTACGGACACTATGTATGAATGAGTGGGCTCATTCATCACTAGATGATCTAGTTTAGTCCTAGTGTAGGCTCCAGTCCTCCCGAACATTGCATGTTGCCTGGCACCTTCCCAATAGTATAATATACTGTACACCTACTTAGTCTACTTTTAGTTCTAAGTCTATCATCAATTGGGTACACGACTGACAAGTCAAATCACTCACTTTTATTAAACGTCAAAAACGTAAGCTTGTAGGGAAAATTATATGAAATACTAAGGTTTGACGTCACACCTTAGTATTGTCAAATGAATACTTTTTTAGTTCCGATTAACTGTAATAATTTGTTAAAAGCGCAAAAGCTACTGTGGTATAATGATAAGCGATTATTTATTAATTACTTCTTTAATGTAAGAGTTTCATAATTTATTTTGAAGTCAGTCGTGTACCCTATTCTCAGTGTTTAAGACAATATGTAGTGTTTTGGTGGAAAAATAAACTGATTTTTATTTTATTTTTATTTATTATCTACTAAACATAGAAAGCAGTCTCTATTAAATTGAGTCGCATGTCAATGCAATAAGGCTGCAATTGCCAGCCTTATTGCATTGAAGTAAGACCTCTTCTAGTTATCAGTAGTGATATAATTGATCAGCGTTTTTCGAAAAATAAAAGGTTTATTTCATGTCTAGGACAAATAAAAATTAAAACGAGCGTGCACTTGCGAACGCCTCGATGCTCCGTGGGCTTAAGTACCAGGCCGTGGTCTCGAGGTCCTGGGTTCGATTCCAGGATCGGGCAAAATATGTGTCGATTGTTCTGAATACAGCCCAGGTTTGTGATCACCAACCCGCATTTGGCAAGCGTGGTGATTAAGCCAAAACCCATATTTTTTTGCGACAACATGATTTCAAATGATGAAGGCCTTTATGACCACATTGGGGTTGAAGACTGGTCGGAGATGGCGCAACATAGAGAACGGTGAAAGTCTCTCGTTTCGGAGGTCAAGACACACTTTGGGTCGTTAAGCCATAAAGCTTAGTAGATAGTTTATGACCACATTTTTTTTATTAATTTATTTGTATTCAGGCAACGCAGACCCATAGATATATACCTTACCAGCTAACATAGATATTAATATACACATTATTATCAAATATTAATAAGATAACTGTCCGCAGGCGCAATGCCTGTCGGAGTACCAGTCGGGGCGCGTGGGCGGGGCGGGCGTGGGCGCGGCGGGCGGGCTGGGCGTGGCCGCGGCGCCGCCCTGCGACGTGGACGCCGTCTGCCGCCCCGGGAACACGCTGCTCTGGGACTTGCTGCAGGATGGGAATATCGTGAGTACATCTATTGCTCACATACTTATTGATTATATTTATTGTCTATGTAACATCATGAATAAATATCTTATGTAAGCTCATAAATAAAATCGAAGGAATTTGCGAATTTATTTTTATTTATCATTAATGTATGTAGTTTTTGCGTGAGACATTCGAATGCTGGCAGTTTATATGAAAATGATGTTTAAAATGAATAGCCATAATAATAAAATAAAGGGTAAGACAGTAAAAAGATCATTACGATAAGGCACAAATAAAAGAACTAAAAAAACACACGATAGCTATTTCGATTTTTGTGCTATGTAATTTGATGTTAATCAATTTCTAAATGGTTATATTACGTAAAGTAGTTCGTAATATTTTTTACTAATTCATTTTGTTGTTACACAGGAGCAACTTGGAGAAGGCCTCGCATTGGAAGCAGAGAAGGCACTGTGTGCTTTACTATGCTTCAGCACGGATAAATTTATAAGAATCAAATTCATCGAAGGTTGCCTTGACAATCTCGCTAATCATAGGTATGTGATATATATATATATATATATTCAGCAACAAATAACAATAATAATTATTCAGTGTAAAAATGTCCTTTAATCGAATTAAAACTTTTACAGATCGGTGGCGGTTTCGTTACGCCTTTTGCCTAAACTGTTTTCGTCGTTCCAACAACTACGAGGCATGGACATGCATCAGGTAATTTATATTATTAAGCGTCAATTTTTAAAGTTATCACGTTTGTTTTTACTACACTCGTGTATTAGTAATAAACAATTTCTATTGGCACTACTGGGTTTAGTATGTTGTTTAACATGACTTGTTAGAATTTCTGCTGCACACTCACTGCTCTTTCAAGTTAATTGCGAGCGTGACCGCGAAATAAAAAAAAATACAAACATACTACATAGTATGCATGTGTTCACGTCGAAACGCACGTCAGACAGGACGAACGCGCGGGCGCCCCTGCTCTTTGGAGGGCACTGCGCTGAATGTGTTAACAAAGTGTCGTTAACGAAATCAGTACTAGTGATTTAAAAGGCTCGAGGCGTCCAAGTCCTTTTGCATAGGGCTCGCCTCGTTTATATGGCCGCCTGAGGACTCGGGAGTTTTTTCTAAAGCTTGAGCTCTTTTGAAGGCTAGAGCCCTTTTGAAACGTTCAAGCTCTTTTGAAACGTTCAAGCTCTTTTGAAAGTTTCAGGCTCAGCTAGGCTCGGGACTTCGAGCTCCCCAAGCTCTTACTGAGTCTTTCCATTCCGCCTCGAGCCATGAAAAATTTACTGGAAGCCTATTATTCGTGTCTTAACGTGTGCGTTTTGTCGTCCTGCGCAGGTGGTGATGTGGGCGGAACGCGAGCGCGGCATGATGCGTCTGTTCGTGGAGGACCTGCGGCACTACACGCAGCAGCCGCGCGCGCCGGGCGACGCCGCGCACTACGCGCACGTCACCGAGCTCACCGTGCGCCTGCATTTCCTCACCGCCATCTTCTCGCCGGTGGGCTCGCCACAGCACTTCAGGTATGACGCGGCTGTTCGTGGAGGACCTGCGGCACTACACGCAGCAGCCGCGCGCGCCGGGCGACGCCGCGCACTACGCGCACGTCACCGAGCTCACCGTGCGCCTGCATTTCCTCACCGCCATCTTCTCGCCGGTGGGCTCGCCACAGCACTTCAGGTATGACGCGGCTGTTCGTGGAGGACCTGCGGCACTACACGCAGCAGCCGCGCGCGCCGGGCGACGCCGCGCACTACGCGCACGTCACCGAGCTCACCGTGCGCCTGCATTTCCTCACCGCCATCTTCTCGCCGGTGGGCTCGCCACAGCACTTCAGGTATGACGCGGCTGTTCGTGGAGGACCTGCGGCACTACACGCAGCAGCCGCGCGCGCCGGGCGACGCCGCGCACTACGCGCACGTCACCGAGCTCACCGTGCGCCTGCATTTCCTCACCGCCATCTTCTCGCCGGTGGGCTCGCCACAGCACTTCAGGTATGACGCGGCTGTTCGTGGAGGACCTGCGGCACTACACGCAGCAGCCGCGCGCGCCGGGCGACGCCGCGCACTACGCGCACGTCACCGAGCTCACCGTGCGCCTGCATTTCCTCACCGCCATCTTCTCGCCGGTGGGCTCGCCACAGCACTTCAGGTATGACGCGGCTGTTCGTGGAGGACCTGCGGCACTACACGCAGCAGCCGCGCGCGCCGGGCGACGCCGCGCACTACGCGCACGTCACCGAGCTCACCGTGCGCCTGCATTTCCTCACCGCCATCTTCTCGCCGGTGGGCTCGCCACAGCACTTCAGGTATGACGCGGCTGTTCGTGGAGGACCTGCGGCACTACACGCAGCAGCCGCGCGCGCCGGGCGACGCCGCGCACTACGCGCACGTCACCGAGCTCACCGTGCGCCTGCATTTCCTCACCGCCATCTTCTCGCCGGTGGGCTCGCCACAGCACTTCAGGTATGACGCGGCTGTTCGTGGAGGACCTGCGGCACTACACGCAGCAGCCGCGCGCGCCGGGCGACGCCGCGCACTACGCGCACGTCACCGAGCTCACCGTGCGCCTGCATTTCCTCACCGCCATCTTCTCGCCGGTGGGCTCGCCACAGCACTTCAGGTATGACGCGGCTGTTCGTGGAGGACCTGCGGCACTACACGCAGCAGCCGCGCGCGCCGGGCGACGCCGCGCACTACGCGCACGTCACCGAGCTCACCGTGCGCCTGCATTTCCTCACCGCCATCTTCTCGCCGGTCGGCTCGCCGCAGCACTTCAGGTATGACGCGGCTGTCTCATCATCATCCTAGCGATTATTCCGGTCGCATCCTCTGCCACTGATTCGGAGTCCAGGGTGCCGCAGATTCTGGGACTCTGGAGAACTCGGACTGGGAGCAGGAAAGCGGTTTCCTGCTCCTTCTCTTCCACTTCGCATCCTGTGTATTCTGTCTTCGGCATCCTGTGTAGTCAGGCCATTGGCACGAATTGGATGCTCGGCGGCGTTGCGTTGAGCGTCCGTCAATGTTCGGAGGATAAGGATTAACTAACCAGAAACGCGCGCTTACACAATTATGTACACTTCAATATAACTCCTGGTTCTTGTTGGAAAGCGCCTAATGTAGCAACACACCAGACCGAAAACACGCAACTGAAGTTTGGCTTGATTACGCCTATCATCTGTTTAAAATGGAGGATGACAAACCATGGTAAAATAACATCGCGAAATATAGTATAGAAAATGAACATCAGTCGCGTTTTTTCCGCTTAGTGTGTTTCTACACTTAGGTTTCAGGTGGTCTTGCCAAGATGCCATTTCCCGAACGTAAGCTATTGCTTTCGTCGCGAATTATATCTCCATCCCGCACGCTAAGTATTTTTGTGAGCGGAATGCGATATAACTCGCGACGAAAGCTATAGCTCGCGCTCGGGAAAGTGGCATGTTGGCTGGACCACTAGGCGTAATTAAAAAATAGACATTAGATTGTCGTTGTTGATGATGTTGTTATAACGTCCATGGTCTGTTGCAGGCTAACTGTGGAGCAAGTGGAAGAACTATGGCAGTGCCTGGTGGTGCGCGGCGGGCCGGAGTGCGCGGACTGCCTGTACTCGTGGCTGCTGTCGCACACCAAGTCGCCCGACCAGCACGCGCTCGGCCTCGACGCGCTGCGCTTCCTCTACGTCGAGAAGATGCCCACGCTCGATCCTGAGGTGAGTGGGAGAGGGTTTCTTTTGTTTATAGCACTGATTTTAGGACACGAATAGCTATAATCAAATCAAAAATAAGATTGTAAAAATGAACAAAACTATGACACACAACCAATCAGATGTGATCCTGACCAATGTCACAAGTGGGCGCTGTCTCTTTGCCAATAATATAATAAAGGGTCATCCATAAAGTACGTCACACGGAAAGGAAGGGGGGGGGGGGGGGCGTTGACATAGTGTGACAAGGGGTGGTGAGGTTCTTCCACATGCTCCAGAAAGCTTGACCTCTCTTAACTGACATGTTATACACCCTCAGAGCATCAGCATCATGGGGCTGAGCCTGTACCAGCAGCTGTGCAACCTGGCGCGCATGGCGCTGGGCGCGGGCGAGGCGCGCGACTGTGCGCACCCGCACACGCTCGCCATGGACCATCTGTGGAAGATCGCGTTGCGCGCTAACAGTACAGGTCAGTTGCTGTACACCCTCAGAGCATCAGCATCATGGGGCTGAGCCTGTACCAGCAGCTGTGCAACCTGGCGCGCATGGCGCTGGGCGCGGGCGAGGCGCGCGACTGTGCGCACCCGCACACGCTCGCCATGGACCATCTGTGGAAGATCGCGTTGCGCGCTAACAGTACAGGTCAGTTGCTATACACCCTCAGAGCATCAGCATCATGGGGCTGAGCCTGTACCAGCAAATCGCAAGACAAGAACTTATGGATTTGAGTTTTGAAAGTAGAATAATATAATTTCTAGCCATTAAGGAGGTGTGAACATCCATGAAGGCTGGAAGGAAACGGCACCGTTACAGATCTTTTTTAAACCTTGTTTTTGGGCTGGGACATGGTCGTAAGTAGGGCCTGTCCTGGTCACAGCTACTCAAAAACGGCTCATATTTTTGGGGGTTCACTCATCGAAAACCGCGGTGCGCCCTCGCTTTTTTGGGCGGCCACAGGTATCAGAACTCCTTTCTTTGCGACTCACCTAGCGTAGTATTATTTCTGATGAAGATCTAAGTTGTTTATTTATGTATAATTTTTCGTAGATGTTTCCATGGGTGCGATCCAGTACTTGAACAGCTACTACATGGGCCAGCAACTGCAGCAGGAGGACGACTTCGTCTCCAAGTGCATGTTCCATCTCTCGTCCGCGGCCGAGAGGCTCATATCGAAGAACAAGGAATCCGGCGAATCCTCCTCCGCCGCCGCTGCGAATGAAGACAAGAAGGAAAAAACCGACAAACAGAACATTTACGAGCATATGACTGAGGAAGCGGCGCTGCAATGCATACAGAGGGCGCTGCTGCTTCTCAAAACACATTTAGATACATTCAAGAGAAGGTAAATATTTCTTGTTTTTTTTGTATGGTCAATGATTCGTTGGGCTGAAAAATATATCTACCTTCATCTATTCCTTACGTGCTGACATTGATTTATCACAGAACTCAATGATAGATATGTAATTTATAACAGCTATGGACGTATAATATGCTACATTTCCTTTATTTTGGATTATTTATGCATGTGGAACGTTTTTGATAACAAATACGTCATTTATTAATATCTTGGCATCCGTATGGCAAAGCCTGGCCCAGTAGATTTTCTAAATTTCAAATTATGTAGTGTTGGACTGCAGATCCATATCGCTGTTTCAAATCCGGCTCGAAGGACCAATTGAATTTTCTAATTGAATTTTCTTTTAAAGTTTTGTAGTTTCTGATTTGTGTATTGGTCGTGTGCAGATACGCATACCACCTGCGTCGCTGGGCGCTGGCGGAGAGCGGGCAGTGGGAGGGCTGCGGGGGCGCGGGCACGGTGCGGCTCACGCTGCAGCCCGCCGGCGCCGGCCCGCGCGCCTCGCTCGCGCTGCACCACCACGACCTCGTGGCGCATCTGCGCGCGCACGTGCACGTCTGGTGGGAGAAGCAGGTAACAGCGAGAGTTTAACCGCCATAGTCGGCCAGTTGCAGTCCAAATGCTGGGCGTAGGCCTCCACCAAATGGGGTTAATGGCCACAGAAGCCGCACTGCACTGGCCAAGTTTTGAAACAATAAATCACACTTTATTTATTAATTATACGGAAGTTATCGATGTTTCCGATGCCACAGTTTTATATTTTGATGTAATTTAAAACATATGTTTTTTGTGGTAGATCCAAGGAGAAGAAGGCGTCACCGCACTCTCTACAGACGGACCCCTTCGAATGATTACCCAAGGACAAGAATTGACAATTGATTATGACGAGAGGACACTCTATGATATGGGATTCAAAGACAACCAGGTAACGATAAAATTATCAGGCGCAATTGTTAATTTCTAGTTTTACATTGTTTTTGTCTTAGCAGCGGGGGCCTAGTTTTAAAATACACGTCTTTTCCTGTTTTTAAATAATAGATTTTGTTTTGAACAATATATTTTTACATTAATATAAAAAGGGCCTTCTTTTTGAATTTATTTATTAATAACGTACATGTTTCATAACTTATTGTACAAGTTATATAGTTAATACCAATTGAAACAATCTCTTGTCACAGCTGGTGTTCGTGTCCGTGGGCGTGGGAGGACGCGGCGCGTGGGCGGAGTGGCCGTCTGCCCAGCCGGCGCCGGCGCGCGCGCGTCTGCCCACGCTGCTGCTGCTCGACCCCGTCTGCTTCCACCAGCTGTTCACGCTCATGCAGGCGCTGGCGCAGATGAAGGAGCCGGGGCCCAACGCGGTAACTACCTCATAACAGCGTCATTACAGCGTCATTAGGGCGTGTCTCAGCTGGTGTTCGTGTCTGTGGGCGTGGCCGTCAACTCAGCCCACTGAGCTCGCTCTAGAGACATTACTTACCATTACTTAACACTGTTATGCAGCTCTACTTCACGGTCGTCTTCTGTAGCCGGGTAGTAAACTCTAGATGAGCGGTTAATTGAGAGGAAATTCCATTTTGCTCTCGTGTTTCTTGCTTTCTAAACATTTCTTTCACGATTTCAGATGGGTTATTTATCATTTGTGTGTTCAACATTATTTCCGTGACGTCACTTAGCTACAGTTTACATTAAACTATAGCAGTTATTTACAAATTACAGTTTAATTTATTAACGATTCTTTATAATTCCGATAGGAACCGGTCGCTCACACGAAAGCGCAACTCCTCTCCCGGCGCGTATGGGACATCCTGCAAGCCGTGCCGCTCAACCCAACGCTACTCGAAGCCTTCCAGAATCCCTCCGAGAGCAAGCTACCGGAACTTCTCGACCCCACCAGCCCGCAGAAGCTCATGTACTCCCTCCACATCATAGATAAGCTCAGCAATAATATCAGCCCGAATGTTAAAGAGGCGGCGGTCGTAGACAAGAGCGAGGAAGATAAAGCGTCAGCGGAGAATTGGAATGATTTGTTTATCAAGAAAGGGGGCTTGCGGCTGTTATATGATATTATGATGTCGGGTAAGTGATATTTGTGTTGTTGTAAATAAAAAAAAATTAACTGAAGATTTAATTCAAGTTTTGTTAAGACGCTAACTGTGGTCTCGAGGTCCTGGGGTCGATCCCCGGGTAGGGCAAAATTTGTGTGGATTTTTCTGCACACAGCACGGGTTTGTGATCGCCAACCCGTTTGTGGCCTGTTGATAATGCCAAAAGCCATCTTTGTAACGAAAACATGATTTCATACGATTGAGGCCTCTGCCCTGCAGTGGGACATTCAATGGGCTGATACGTTACATTTACTGTTATTCAGTTTGCTTTAGAAGATATAAGAATCGTTGTTGTATGCTAGGTGTGCTACAAAGGAGCGACGACTGCGAATGGAGGCAGGATTGCCTAGCGCTCCTTCTTCAGCTGCTGTGTCGCATCGGCACGCTGCCTTCCTCGGACCCTGCACAGACGCCTAAATTACACCCAGTGAGTGACACTACAATACCTATCCTGAATTATTTTTGACTTGCTCTCTTTGGATCTGAATAATGAATTGTTAATTATGGTGGTTACGGATGATCACTTGCCTCATCAATACTTCAATACTTATTAATGAAGCTGAAAAGTTTGTTTGTTTCAACGCGCTAATCTAAGAAACTACTAGTTCGAATTGATAAAATATTTTTGTGATGTATAGTCCTTTTGTCGAGGAAGGCTTTAAGCTATAGTATAACTTTATGGGGGAAATACACGTGGACGGAGTCACGGGCGGTCGCTAGGTGTTAGATAAAGAGTAATCTAAATTGTATCGTCAGTAAACCACGCTCTTTTAGGGCATCGTAATTCTCATAATAACATTCTGTTCCCCGTAAATATAAGTGCATAGGCATTTCCAGAAAAATCTATGTCCTATATGATATTGGATTTTTATACATATTATGTTATTTTTCAGTCGCTGCTATCTTTGATGACGGTAGAAGAGACGACGGACCGGCTCATATCGATCCTGTGTGAAGCGGCGACACTTAAGGAGCCCACCACATACAAGACTGGTTTTTGGGGGCGTGCACAAGTAAATTATTAAATTTTTATTTTTACTGTTCAAAACGTAAATATTAAGTAGAGTAGGTTATGTGGTGTTCAATAAGAATTGATTTGGTGACAATTATGAAACGTTTCTCATTTTACTTTCAAGTCAAGTGTAATTTATCGGAGTTCAAAGGAAATTTTAGGCCATGCCTTTTGGCATCATTGAGGGTGGTGCTGCGTGTTTTCAGGTGTCAAACACCAAGCAGGTGCCCATGGTACAGGGTGTTCCCTAGTGTGGGACCTGTTTAGATTATTTGTATAATTTTAAGTTAGTATTAATTGCGGAGAGGCGGACGGAGTGGCGCAAGTGCGTTATGGAGGGACGTAGGACTTGCGATCAGACTTGGTTCGCTGCACTGGCTGACAAGAGACAGAGATGTCGTCAATGCGACTCAGATCTATCAGTCGCAAACTTCTCTTGCCATGCCTGTGGGAGAACATGTCACTCTCGCATCGGTCTTTTCAGCCACCAAAATCGATGCCTTCATAGACTTGCACCGTAAATCGTCTGACATAGACGTAGAGGCCCGATTGATTGATTGATTTAACAAACATCTGAACGTGAATTATTTGTATTTGTAGGTGGTGCAGCACGCGATGCGCATGTGCGTGTGGTGGGCGCGGGGCGGCGGCGACGCGGTCGCGCTGGCCTGGTCGCTGCGACGCGCCGCGCCGCGGCTGCTGCTCGACGACGCTGACCCCGCGGTGAGTCAACACAACTGACACCGTCCGATGTACCAAAGTTCGGTAAAGCTGTTAAGATAGCCTTATGGCGCCGCGAACAGCGAAGTCCCATCCGAAAATAAAACCGATATACCTGTGACAATGGCGATACGAAAAGATTTAGTAATTAAACTTCGTTGTTTCAAACAACATCTCAGGTTAACTAAAATTTTTTGTTTATTTCGCTGACCAAGCACGCACAAAAATACTGATTGCTTTTAGTATTTTTATATGATAACAATCAAAATTCAATGTCTCGTATAGTTAATTCCAAGTCAGCCATGTCAATTTGTCTGGGCACAACAGCGGTGGCGGCTGGTCCCAACAAGAAATTAAACAGACTAACGGAAAAGTTTTTAAATTCAGGTAATGATTTCAAAAGCTTTTCCAACCGGTCTCAAACACTCTGCATCTCAAATGCAAGACTTTAGTGACCCGTTGAAGTAAGCACGTTATACCATGCGTGTGTATCTTTGTGTCTGCAGGTACGCCGCGAGGCCGGCAGCGCGCTGTACCGGCTGTGCGCGGGCGGCGAGGTGGCGGTGCTGGCGCCGCTGCTGCAGCTGCTGCTGGAGCACCTGCCGCGCGCCGCCGACATGCGCCCGCATCCCGCGCCCGCGCACCACCACCCCCATGAGGTAACCCAATATTAGTGCTTATGCCCTTGACATAAGGTCGGTACAAGATCCAGAGTGGCGTTCGTCTGGCGTGTGCGATAATAGCGATAGTGCAACGGACATGAGAGCGACGGTGGTACAAAGTCCAAAGTGGTAAAGCTGCTGCAGCTGCTGCTGGAGCACCTGCCGCGCGCCGCCGACATGCGCCCGCATCCCGCGCCCGCGCACCACCACCCCCATGAGGTAACCCAATATTAGTGCTTATGCCCTTGACATAAGGTCGGTACAAGATCCAGAGTGGCGTTCGTCTGGCGTGTGCGATAATAGCGATAGTGCAACGGACATGAGAGCGACGGTGGTACAAAGTCCAAAGTGGTAAAGCTGCTGCAGCTGCTGCTGGAGCACCTGCCGCGCGCCGCCGACATGCGCCCGCATCCCGCGCCCGCGCACCACCACCCCCATGAGGTAACCCAATATTAGTGCTTATGCCCTTGACATAAGGTCGGTACAAGATCCAGAGTGGCGTTCGTCTGGCGTGTGCGATAATAGCGATAGTGCAACGGACATGAGAGCGACGGTGGTACAAAGTCCAAAGTGGTAAAGCTGCTGCAGCTGCTGCTGGAGCACCTGCCGCGCGCCGCCGACATGCGCCCGCATCCCGCGCCCGCGCACCACCACCCACACGAGGTAACACTTCAATAATAGTGCTTATGCCCTTGACATAGAACCGGTGCAAACTCCAAAGTGTTTCAGGTTTTAACAGTGGGTCGATGGATAAGCTCAAGCTCAGCGCGTACTTGCTAACGATGTTAAAGGAATAAATAAATGTATAAACACGTAATGTTTTTCTGGTCTTGCTATTTAACAAAATTTACAAATGATCAGTATCAATTTTTATAATCGTAGGCGGTCCACCACCACGCAGAGGAAGGCAAAGAACCGTACGGTCCGGCTTGTCGAGATTACTTTTGGCTGGTCTGCCGACTCATCGACGGCTTGCCTGAGGACTTTTTCAAAGGTTAGTGGTTGTTTTTTACGTAATACGATTGGCAAATTTGGCAATACACGATCAAAACTTAGTGAAGGAAAGTATGGAGGACAGAAAAAAGTAAAGCCTGAACTATTTATTTTAAGTTATCTTATCAAGTTCACTTAACCAAAGATCAGATATACATAAACTTGATATAAAAATGTCTTCATTTCCGTAATCCGTAGAAGGCGCAACGTCGGAAGACAGCGGCGCTCCCGACCTCAACGAGCTTTGCGAGCAGACGAGCTGCGCGCTGGAGAAGCGAGAGATCATCGAGAAGCGAGGCGAGCCGTGCGTGCCGGACGACGGGCTGTACGGCCAGCTCAGCCTGCTCACGCACCTGCTCAAGCACCCGCTGCGGTTCAAGACCTCCGACCAGGGCACCAGGACGCTCGAGATGGTACGTGTTGTGTCATTGTGGCAGTAGTGGAGAAGCGAGAGATCATCGAGAAGCGAGGCGAGCCGTGCGTGCCGGACGACGGGCTGTACGGCCAGCTCAGCCTGCTCACGCACCTGCTCAAGCACCCGCTGCGGTTCAAGACCTCCGACCAGGGCACCAGGACGCTCGAGATGGTACGTGTTGTGTCATTGTGGCAGTAGTGGAGAAGCGAGAGATCATCGAGAAGCGAGGCGAGCCGTGCGTGCCGGACGACGGGCTGTACGGCCAGCTCAGCCTGCTCACGCACCTGCTCAAGCACCCGCTGCGGTTCAAGACCTCCGACCAGGGCACCAGGACGCTCGAGATGGTATGTGAGATATTGGGGGAAAACATCAGTTTGGTCTGATCGTTGCAGTAGACTGACACGCGCCACCCGGCCATAGACAAACGCATGAGAGTACAATTAGTCCGAAGTGCCGTAACGCTTCCTCGGACTAATACATATATATGTACTTGGTTTGCCTGAACGCACTGGCCAACCATGTTAGGTTTACGACGCGAGTTTGATTTATCACAGATATGTCTTCAAATATTGAACTAGCCAAGTTTTAGTGTATTTGATTGTCATTACAAAACCTTATCACCACTATTTTGTCGTATCAGGTATTCGGGTTCCTGTTCGACGTGCCGAACCCGGAGCAGCGCAACTTACCAAAATGCAAGTCGCAGAAGTCGCGCGCCGCCGCGTACGATTTACTCGTGGAGCTGGTGCGCGGCGCGCCTGACAACTACATGGTGCTGCATCACAAGCTCATGGAACATCATAAGCCAGGTGAGATCACCTTTTCTCTTACTGTTTTTTGGTTATGTGTTTACAGTTTAATTCATTTTTGAACCATCTGGATTCTTTAGTATCCACTTTTTAACTTAAGTTATAAGAAACATTCCATTTTCCATTTTTTCCCAACTATTCTGACCATCTATTAACTGGCATGATCTGACAATGCATCTTTCCTATTAAAAGTTCCACGACCTAGATTTGGTTGTAGATGACATACGCGTTATTGCAGGGCCCGAAGCGTCGTACCCGTGGGACTACTGGCCGGCGGAGGAGTCGCGCTCGGAGTGCGGCTACGTGGGGCTGACCAACCTCGGCGCGACGTGCTACATGGCGTCGTGCATGCAGCACCTGTACATGATGCCGCAGGCGCGCGCCGCCGTGCTGCGCGCCGACCCCGCCGCCTCCCGGCACGCGCCCACGCTGCACGAGATGCAGAGGATGTTCGCGTACCTCATGGTGAGTGTATCGTCTACAGCTTTTTTTTTGTCAGAGGCGGCAAACTAGCTAGCGTGTCGCCTAATGGTAAGCAATCACCGCTGCCCATGGACATCCGCGACACCAGAGGTATCGTTGATGTGTTGCCGGCCTTAACCCCATACCCTCCCCAACTGAGCTCTGGCAACCTTACTCACCAGCAGAAACATAGCGCAACAGTTACGAAGTGCTACTTCACTGCGGTCTTCTGTAAGGTGGATGTTCGAGTGGAATTTCCACAAAGCTATACCTCTCTTAGCTGTGTCCATGGCTAGACGTAAGCCTCTCATGGTGGTCACACACCAGCAGATATTTGAGGGCGTTCGCTGACGACCATACACTTGAACACGCGACATGCCCCGTCGCGTAGATGTATAGCTCGCACACGCACGTCTCGTGTGCTGCGCGCGGGCACTCGCTGCACGCGCCAACACGTCGCGGGCGCCAGGCGCCCGTCGCAGAGATGTATTTTTAAGGCAAACTACTCAAGGAGCAGTTTTGTTCGTGTTGAACATTCAATATTTAAACAAAAAAAATTACTTGTTTTTGCTGTTTGTTCGAAAATCTTATTTCAACTTTTATATGTACACATTGTTTCTGTATTGCACTCTTGTTTAGAACTGTAATGCTTCTATGATTGTAATGTGTTGTGTGTATGAAATAAATAAATAAAACAAGTCTAGTTTTTGATATTTAAATTGGAAGTGATAACTATTGAAACATTCTGTTTTACAGGAGAGCGAGCGGAAAGCGTACAACCCCCGTAGTTTTTGTAAAGTCTACCAAATGGACCATCAGCCGCTCAACACTGGGGAGCAGAAGGACATGGCGGAGTTCTTCATCGACCTCGTGTCCAAGCTCGAGGAGATGACGCCGGAGCTTAAGAAACTAGTCAAGACGCTGTTCTGCGGCGTGCTTAGTAACAACGTTGTTTCATTGGTAAGGACATACATAGATTTAAATCCTTAGATTTGCCTTCGCAATACTTCACTAAAGTACATACATATTAACGTAACGTTAAGTACATCTAAGTAGCAACTGTCGCTCTTATTTTAGTGCCAAGTTTGGTGAGGGCAAATCTAACGATTTAAATCCATGGGTTCGGATGGTTTATTTACAAGCGCGTTTATGTCTATGATTAGCCGCAAAAACAGCGGTTATTTTAACCAGAGTTCTTTATTTTTTTTGGACTTTGGGAAATTAGCAATTCCTTGAGAAATGTTGTTTTGATATTTGCAATATACACAGCTCTGGTTCTTATGTAATTTTTAGATTTTGTATCCGTAAATTTTAAGTTTTTCCAAGATACAATTTGTGTGTTACAGGACTGTCCGCACGTATCCCGAACCCTGGAAGAGTTCTACACTGTCCGGTGCCAGGTGGCGGACATGCGCAACCTGCACCAGAGCCTGGACGAGGTCACGGTCAAGGACACGCTGGAGGGCGACAACTGTTACACCTGCAGTCAGTGCGCGGCGAAGGTGCGCGCGGAGAAACGGTCAGTGAATATCCATACTAATCCTACTACTATTATAAAGGCGAAAGTTTGTAAGTATGGATGTATGGATGTTTGTTACTCTTTCACGTAAAAATTACTGAATGGATTTGAATGAAACTTTACCACAATATAGCTTATACATCAGAATAACACATAGGATATTGGAAATCGAAATCCACGCGGACGGAGCCGCGGCCGGCCGCTAGTATTATTAATTATTATTTATAATATTAATATTATAAATGGGAAAGTGTGTCTGTTTGTCTTTCTTTCACGGCAAAACGGAGCGACGAATTAACGTGATTTTTTAAGTGGAGATTGTTGAAGGGATGGAGAGTAACATAGGCTACTTTTTTTTATCTGCACCCAACTTCGTCGCGAATCGAACGCGAACGAAGCCGCGGGTAAAAACTAGTATTAAATATGTTTACTACAGATAAACAAAAGTTTAAATGTAAACGAATGAGAGTTTCGCAAATGAAAATTTCGCAAGATGGCAGTAGGTAGGCGTTGGTTCTAACTGGTATGTGATTGGTGAATTTTGACATGACATTGACAGATAAGTTAAAATTCACCAATGACATAGCAGTTAGACCTCACGCCTACGTATTGCCATCTAGCGGATTTTAGCCCTGCGCCTGATCCATCTACGGTAGTGTTAGATTGCTGACCGACCGAACTATGAGAATGAGGAAATAATGAGTGCACCTAACTTTGTGTAATCGCTTCTGCATTTTCATATAAATAAATAATAAATAAATAAATATTTCACAACATCACATACATTGATCTGACCACGTGTTAAGTAGCTTAAGCACTTGTGTTACAGATATCAGAATCAACAGTGGTATTACAAATATACTTAAATAGATACATATAACACCCAGACCAGGACAAACAGACATGTTCATGCACACAAATGTTTGTCCTGTGCGGGGATCGAACCCGCGACCTCTTGCGTAATAGGCAACATCTTGACCATTACACCAAGCGGGTCGTCATATGTCGAGTTCCTTGCTGATTCTTCTCGCCACTAACTGATTTCCGGATCGGTGGTAGAGTCATTATTTTGTAGTTTTCTGACGATTAATAAGAGCTTCTCTGATCCGTTTGTAAATAAAGAAAATTTTGAATTTATACATATATTTTTTGCACCACAGGGCGTGTTTCAAGAAGCTCCCGCGCATCTTATGTTTCAACACGATGCGGTACACGTTCAACATGCTCACGATGCTCAAGGAGAAGGTTAACACGCACTTCTCGTTCCCGATGCGGCTGGACATGTCCGGATACGTCGAGAAACACCTCATGCCTGCGCAGTACCAGGGTTAGTGCATAACCATTAGCAACTTAACACACACCTAGGGATGTCTCTTGAATATTCTAAGTAAAATACTTTTTACTACTCTCAAAGTATACGAGTATAAAGTATCCCGTGAAATAAAACTAATTTGAAACCGATATAATCGCGGTATAACTTAAAGCTACATTATTTACATAATAACCCGACGTTTAAAAGTAGTTTTATTTCATGAGTAACAGTCGCATTAACCTAAGAAAACATTATAAAGTATCCCAGTGAGATACTTTAATAAAATCCTGGCCCGTCACCAATTTGTAACAATATTTACAGAGGAAAAGCGGAAGTCTGCAGAGTTGAAGAAAGAAGGCGAAGCTAGCCCCAATGCAGAGCCGGAGGACAACTCGGAATTTGAAGAGCATTACGAGTACGTCGATCTGTTAATATTATTGAAATAAAAAGAAGATAGCCTTAATTGTGGCCCCGCGTTTGATGTCTGACTACAATGGATTTGGCCTCAATTCAAGATAAATATTCGTGAAGGGACCTTATGACCCACTTAAATTAAATGATCTTCCTGTCTTAAGGGTCTATGGCCCGATGTCTTTAAGTCATGTCGTATATAACAGGCACCAGTAACTTTGATCGCGTTTGACAGAGTTAACTTTTGCGAGTGGGTTCTTTATCAATACTCTGCAAAAGGGTTTAAAAACAATCTTAGAAAGGGTAGAACAGATGAATTATCCTA